>JAKSZU010000005.1:81705397-82905397 GCA_026018925.1 Tupaia tana
CAAAAAAAAACTTCAATTCACTTAGAATTCCGTAAACTAAACCAACTGAGTAATCTTTGGTGTTATCTATTGTTTTTGCTATCAATATTTGGTCTTGTCCTGTGCAATTAGAGCATGAGTAAGATTAATCTTTTCTTCTAAATTATGTAGTTGGTTGGCCCTGTGACATCATCTTTAACATCGTCTTGTTCCTTCTTCAAAGTATTCACTTGCAAACTGATGATTTTTGTTGAGAAAAGTTTCATAAATTTTTCATAAAGCATCAATAATTTTACCATTTTTCTACCCAAGTTTCACCATAAACTTGATGTTTGTTCTTGTTTCAATTTTAGCAAAATTTATGTTGTTCTCATAGAGGCCATTTTAAAATTGATATCTTATCATTTTTAATATTTCAAATTAAATCTTGTTCAGAATATTATAAGACGTGGGACCAGCAGTTAGAGTAATGGCTATGTCACTGGACTCCCACATAGTCAACCGTGGTTCAAGTCCCGGACCCAGTGGCTTAAGACTCACGCCGGGCACGTGTGTGTGCATGCCCAAGATCCCGAGAGGAGAACGGAGGAGAAGGGATTGGGGTGTGGCCATCCCCCCTGGGGGGTGATTTCTCACTTTCTATCTCTCTGTCTCTCTCTGTCTGTCTGGCAAGCACACGCGCCCTATAGCAAAAACCTCTCCCCAAAAAGAAAGAAAGAATATTATAAGACGGTAGTACAAATTTATTTCGGTAAAAAATGTTTTTTAAATACATGCATAATTTTTCAATGACATATATTTCCCTAAACTTTTTTAAGACCTCTTGTACAAATATACATTTATATATAAAGTTAAGAATCCTAATATTAATTAATTAATTTATTTATTTATTTATTTTATAGAGATTTTTGCTTATAGGGTGAATGCAGAGAGAGACAGAGACAGAAAGTGAGAAATCACCCACCAGGGGTGATGGCCACACCCCAATCCCTTCTCCTCCGTTCTCTTCTTGGGATTTTGGGCATGCACACATGCACATCCAGTGTGAGTTTTATGCCACCAAATCCAAGACTTGAATGGTGATCGACTATGTTGAGTCCAATGACAACCGTTATTCCATGTGCTGGTCCCATGAAACCTACTATTTAAAAAGGTTTATGTCTTATAGTTGTACATTTTTAGTCAACTGTAAATATAAACAGGATGATACATAAAAGAAAGCTTCATATATATATATATATATATATATATATATATATATTTTTTTTTTTTTTTTTGGAGAGATTTTCGCTAGAGGGCAAGTGGGCTTGCCAGACAGACAGAGAGAGACATTAGAGACAGAAAGTGAGAAATCACCCCCTAGGGGGGATGGTCACGCCACAATCCCTTACTCCTCCATTCTCCACTCGGGATCTTGGGCACGCACGCACATGCACCCAGCGTGAGTTTTAAGCCACTGGGTCCAGGATGCGAACCGCGGTTGACTACGTGGGAGTCCAGCGACATAGCCATTACACTAACTGCTGGTTCCCTATATATATATTTTTTGAGAGGTTTTTTGCTATAGGGCGCGTGTGCTCACCAGGCAGACAGAGAGAGACAGAGAGACAGAAAGTGACAAATCACCCCCCAGGGGGGATGGCCACGTCGCAATCCCTTCTCCTCCATTCTCCTCTCGGGATCTTGGGCACGCACACACACGCGCCCGGCGTGAGTTTAAGCCACCAGGTCCGGGACTCGAACCACCATCACCTACATGGTAGTCCAGCGACATAGCCATTACGCAACTGCTGCTCCCAAGAAAGCTTCATATTTTTGAGAAATACAAACATCAAATAAAAACAAAGCTGCAGACCAGCAGGTGATGTGGTGGTTAAGCCACTAGATTTCCACAAGGCCATGCATAGCTGGTGTCCCAGACCTAGAGGTTTGCACTACCTGCTGGTTTCTCTTCTCTCTGGATTTTGTTCGAACACAGTTTGAATCCCAGACCTGGTGGCTTGAATCATGCTGGGCATAGGTGCACGTGCCCAATATCTAGAGAGGGACATGAAGGAAAAGACATTGCAGGGCAGCCATCCTCCCGGGAGGGAAGAGAGATTTCTCACTTTCCTTCACTGCTGCTCTGTTTCTCTAGAACCAGCACATGCACCCATGGCAAAAAACTTTTAAAACAATTAAAAGATGACTGCAGTAGAAAGAATGTTTCGACCTCATGATCTACATGCATCCCTAAATCAAAGAGTAAAAGGTTTTTTATTCACAAGTTCAGAAAAATAGTGCTAGTAGGGACATCATGAGGTAAATGGAAAGTAGGTGGTCTAAGTAGGTGTCAAAATTAGGGCTTTTCAATAGAAAATATATTTGTCTGTGATGGCCAGATTCTCAGAACAAGCTGTTAACTTTGGGGTTTTAATACTTTTGTACTTGTTTAAATTCAGGACAATCCAGAGTTTAAGTCTGTGAGGGAGAAAGTCTGATGAACATTTGGTCAGGCCAAGTAAGTGGGTATATAGTAGGTAATTGCAATCATTTGGTCACTCGTAAGTATGTTCAAGAGTTAATTATGAAAGACATAGAGAAATGATAGTAGATGGTATCTATTTCTTGCAAAGTGACCTATAATTGCATCTATTTACTTGCACAAGAATTGATCTGTATTTCCCTACGTGTGTTAGAAAAATTATAAGATTTTGCTGCATTTAATATTTTTTGCAGCTAATCTTCAAATTACTTATCTCTATGTCATCGAGGTGTACCAATTATCTATCAAGAGGCCTTAATTATACAACCAGTTAACATGAGATTTGGAGACTAGGAGGCCTAGTATTTAAACTTGATTCTGCTCAGTGTAAATAGTAAGAACTTTCAGATGAATTGGCTCAGTGTCTCAAGACCAAATTAAAACATTTAAAAATAATTCCAATGCATCTTTATATAGCATTGGAAGGCTAATTGCAAAATACAATATAGTAAACCTGAGAGAGAGAGACAGAAAAAGTGACAGAAATTATACTTCATGGGGCCAGCAGTTAGCGTAATGGCTATATCACTGAACTCCCATGTAGTAGATTGCGGTTCAAGTTCTGGACCCGTGGCTTAAACTCACCCTGGGTGTTGATTTCTCTCTTTCTGTCTCTCTGTCTCTGTCTTTCTGGCGAGTGCACGAGCACTATAGCAAAAACCCCTCCAAAAAAAAATAAGAAATTATACTTCACGATGCTTTTCACAAACATTACTAATGATAAATCTATACTTATAGAATTAACGTTGCATTTACTGTTAATATCAGAGCCAAACAGTGAATTGCCATACTATGAGACAAGTACATCATCAAAGAGTTTATAATTTTTTCACCTTTTTAAAAAACATTTAAATTCTTTAGATATCTTGACAAAATGTGTCTAAATATTTTGATAAGTTTTCTTCAAAATATAAGCACTCTTGCAATTGCCTCAAAATTAGCAATTAATATTCTAGTTAAAAATATCTTTACTTAGTATTCCTAACATGTCAATCATAAGTCATTATTCAATTTGCAATTTTTCATTAAATAGTCTATCTACTCTTTTATCCACATCCTTTGCTTTTCTTTTACTAAATTATGCCACTCTATTTATTGAAGCCTTAATACTGTGATGAATTCATCAAATTGTTTATCAAGTGCAAATAATCATTTTCCCATTTACATATACGTTGAGTATTTTTTTCAGCCTATTTTCTTCCTTATTTGGTAATGTGGTTTAGAGACAAAAATAAATTCTTAATAATAAATGTTCAAATTGGTAGGAACTAGTCATTTCTTGTTTTATTTCCAAGAAGAAACAGTCATAGCTATAGAAGTCTGATAGATATTCAATATTACTTGTCTTTCTTCCACCGAATTTAAATAGATCTGCCTTATACACACTCAAAATTATTTAATTGATATGAAGAGTTGGTGCATATGCAATTGTATTTACCTAACCACTTGATATGTGCAAAATACTTCCTTGTAAATTTGCATGTTATGATTCCTTTATTGTATATCATTCTTTATGTCAATATTATATATTCATTTTCATTGTCTTTTTTCCTAACATTTTTTCTGCATTGCATTAAGGATACGAAGCATTAGGTTTTTTTATAGTTTTTGGTTATTATGGGTAACACATGTTATTAGTTATTTTCAGTCATTTAATATCTGTAATATCCAGATTTCTCATTTGAAAGTTTACAATTATGATGGCTCTTATAAAACTAGAGAGATAAATAATTTGGAAAATGTAAATGAAGATGCTAACATAATACTTATATTAAAAGGATAGTGAATATTCTTCATCTGTATTTTAACATATCTTTTAACATATATTTTAAAATTTACTTGTATCCTCAGTAAGTGTGCATGAGAGATTAAATGAGAGAAAGATAGCACACCCACAGAGTCTCAATTCCACAATCAATAGCCAGCTTCAGTCAGCCCTGAATCACGGATGTGCATGTTCCCAGTATGCTCAGCGAGGTCTCCATCTGAGTCAGTCTTCCAGAGAATCATATTTTACCACTTTGCCTCCGTCAGGCCCAAACCATTCACAATTCTTGACATTTACCAGCTTTGAGACACTGGACTCTTATGTTAATTTCGTAGGATTGTTCCAAAAGAGTACTATAAACTAAATGGCATAAAATGAACTAATGGACAAAAATACCCAAAACCAAACAAAAGAGAATGTATTGTCTCATAGTTCTGGAGGAAAGATTTCTGAAACCTGTGCATCTATAAGAAAATACTGCCTCTGAGACTATGAGTAGAATCTTTCTTTGATTCTTCCTAAGTTCTGATGGTGGTCATCCATCTTTGGCATTCCTAGTCTTGCAGCCTTATCCCTCCAATTCTGCTTCTACCATCACATGACATTCTTCCCATTTGACTCTGTGTCTTGGTCCAAATTTCCTTCATCTATTGAAGTCTATTGGAGGACATGATCCTTTTTGATTTTCAATTTTAAATCAGCACAGAGCCACTCTGTGATTTGATGGTTAAGGGAAGTCAGATCCCATATGGCCAACCACATTTTAAATACTGGTCCGTGCAATTTGAAAAACATGTCAGGCATGTGTACATTCCCCCAATCCCAACATTATAGAGAAATGGAGCACAAAGGATTGTGGCATGACCATATCTCATTGAGGGTGCATTCTCTGCCTGTCTGTCTCCCTTTGGCAAGGATATACATCCTTTGGTAACTTTAAAGAAAAACTGACAAATAATAATCATATACATTTAGAGCATATAGTGTCTTTTTTTCTTATTATTTTTTTAAGTTTAGTATAAGCTATGTGTACCCACCAGAGAAGGAACGGAAAGGAAAGTGAGAAAGAAAACCACCAGGTCCAGGACTTGAACTGCTATTGGCCATGTGGGAGTCCTGCACCCAACCACCATGCATTTGCTGGACCTAATGAACATATACAATGTAATGAAAAGCTTAGAATACTTAGCTTATTCATCCCCTCAAACATGTATCATTTCTTTGTATTGTGAACATTCAAGATCCTTTCCTATAGCTACTTTGTAGCATACAATATGTCATTATTATAGTCATTCTACCATGCAATAGAACACTAAAATGGTTAATTTTATGTATAATTGTGTACCCATTGACCAGCTTATCTCTAGTAGCCCCCTCTCCCAAATGCCTTCTTTGAATCTCTGGTTACCACCTATCTACTCTATTCTATGAAATCATCCTCTTTTAGATTTCAGAGATGAGTTCATGCAATATTTGTATTTCAGTGCCTGACTTCTTTCACTTTAGGTTCAATCACATAGTCTCAAAGGTTGGTATATATATTTTTTATGACTGAATAGTATTTTAATATATAAATATATTACATTTTCTTTATCATTCATCTGTTTTTGGATAGTTAGATTGATTCCATATATTGTCTACTGTAATTAGTGCTGCAATAAACATGGAGATGTACAGATATCTCTTGGACATATTGATATTAATCCCTTTGGATATATACCCAGTAATGGAATTGCTGGATCATGCAGTAATTCTATTTTCAGAATTACTGGGACCAGCAGTTGGTGTAATGGCTATGTTGCTTGACTCCCATGTAGTCGACTGTGGTTCGAGTCCTGGACCCAGTGGCTTAAACTCATGCCAGGCATGCATGTGTGCATGCCCAAGATCTCAAGAGGAGAATGGAGAAGGGATTGTGGCGTGGCTATCCCTCCTGGGGAGTGATTTCTCGCTTTCTGTCTCTCTGTCTCTCTCTGACATTCTGGTGAGCACACACGCCTTATAGCAAAAACCGCTCAAAAAAAAATCCATTTTCAAATATTTGAAAGAAAGAGTCAATGTGTATCACTAAAGAAAATCTCCAAACCACAGAGGTGAAAAACAAGAAAAAGAAAAACCAAAAGATATATTAAAACCCAGAAAGCATGTAGCACAATGTCTGGAGGAAGTGCTTATGTTGGGTTGTTAGGAAAGTCATGACATATTTTTTCTATATTTTCCTATGCAAAAAGGCATCATGACTTTTTGGACAAACTAATATATCACTGATATCAATAACAACATTGAGTGTATATGAATTACATTCTCCATTTAAAATGTATAGAGTGTCTGTGTGGATGAAAAGACAGACAAGCAAGACCGAACCAATGTACTACCTACAAGAGACTCATTTCACCTATATGGATTTTCGGCTTAAAGATCAAAGGATAACAAATTATATTCTATGCAGATATAAATGAAAAAAGATCAACAGTACCCTTACTTAGATAAAATAGACTTTATGTGAATAGTTATAGAATAAGAGCAGTTCATGGGACCAGCAGTTAGTGTAATGGCTATGTCGCTGGAATCCCACGTAGTCGACCGCGGTTCGAGTCCCGGACCCGGCGGCTTAAACTCACACCGGGCGCGTGTGCGTGCGTGCCCAGGATCCCGAGAGGAGAATGGAGAAGAAGGGATTGCGGCGTGGCCATCCCCCCTGGGGGTGATTTCCTGCTTTCTGTCTCTCTGTCTCTCTCTGTCTGTCTGGCGAGCGCACGCGCCCTATAGCAAAAACCTCTCCAAAAAAAAAAAGAAAAAAAAAAAAAAAAAAAAGAATAAGAGCAGTTCATATTATGATAAAATGGTCAATTCAGTAAAGGAATATAACAAGTTTGACTACATATACACTCAGCACCACAGTACCCAAATGTATAAAGCAAATTTTATTAGAATACCTCTTCTTACAAAGATATCAGTCATATTGAATTATAGGCCTACCCTACTCCAATGTGACTTCATCCTATCTTAACTTATTAAATCTGTTAACACCCTATTTTCAAATAACTTCGCATTCCGAGATACTAAGGGTTAGGAATTCAACATACCTTTTTGGTGGACATAATTTCACCCACTACAAAGGGATTGAGTTATATAAAGTGTCTTCTAATGGTTCATAAAAATGCACATTATGAAAAAATTATTCAAAGAATTTAAAATTATCTCGTATCAAAATAAACACATACTTTTAATTTCATTTTTTCCATGAAATAACTTGTTAAACTTGTGAGCCCTTTGGATATTTTAACTTTAAATTAGAGATAAATATAATCAACCTCATCAAGTTTAATTATTCTAAGTAAAATTCTTGAATAAGTATCTATGTTAGCTGTGATAATGCTGCTGTTATTATTATCATCATATATGAATGCATACATAACCTTAATGAAAACATTATCAATCTGTCCTGAGAAGACAGAGATAGCAAAGGCTATAACTAATTTAAAATTTAATTATTAAGTACATATCATTGCAATCAGCAGTGCATTCAAAGTGCATAGTCTTGCATTGAATCAATGTGCACATTTTCACCTAGTTATTGACATATGCATGTATAAAGTGAATCCCCAGTACTTAATAATCTAAAGAAAGATGAGAGATTTTAATTAAAATATATTACACATAAGAATATGAATTTTGACACCTTTAGAAAATGTCAAGTTGTTATGCATTGATTAAAAATTATTGAGGTAGCAAGCTCTTGACAAAACAAGTATAACAGCACTCATTAAAATTCATAAAATGTGTCATAAAGCTATGTAATAATTACATATATAAGCTGACATTGCTATTTTTTAAAAATGTCATACAGAAAGTGTCTAATATCTGAATTCCAAATATTACATGTTTTTAAATGAATAAGTATTCTTTTTTTTTTTTTTTTTTTTTTTTTTTGGATAGGTTTTTGCTATAGGGCGCATGCGCTCGCCAGACAGAGAAAGACAGAGAGACAGAAAGCGAGAAATCACCTCCCAGGGGAGAAGGCCATGCCTCAATCCCTTCTCCTCCATTCTCCTCTCAGGATCTTGGGCACACACGCACACGCGCCTGGCATGAGTTTTAAGCCACCAGGACTGGGACGCAAACTGCGGTCAACTACATGGGAGTCCAGCGACATAACATTACTCTAACTGCTGGTCCCATGAATAAGTATTCTGTTATTTGTACTTTCTATTCCAGGCATCACATTTTTATACTTTAATTTTACTTATTTAATTTTTTTGAGAGAGAGATTTTTGCTAGAAGGCATGTGCACTCGCCAGAAGACAGAGACAGAGAGACAGAAAGAGAGAAATCACCCCTTGGGGCCATGCCACAGTCTATTCTTCTCCATTCTCCTCTTGGGATTTTTGGCAAGCATGCACATGTGCCTGGTGTAAGTTTTAAGCCGCTGAGTCTGGGACTTGAACTCTGGTGGACTATATGGAAATCCTGTGACTTAACCATTATGCCATCTGCTGGTCCCTACGTTTCTGTTTTTGTTATTAAATTTGCTGCATGGCATATACCCTGACTGAAGAGAGAGACAGAGAACGAGAGAGAGGAAAAGTGAAAATGCACCCCTCAGGGTATGACCTCTCCTTTATTCTCCTCTTGAAATTTTGGGCACACACATACACATACCCTTGTGCTTTCCAAGGTGCCAGGTCCAGGACTTGAACTGGTTAGTTGACCATGTGGGATCTAGCTGTCTTAACAACTAAGCCATCAGCTGGCCCTATATTACAATATTTTATAGTCCAATTTTGTTGTTCTTCTTTATTATTATTACCATTCTTCCATTGCTTCAATATTTGAAGTAGTTGCAACTACCGCTATTGTATTCTTTCCTTCAGTATTGAGAATAGTTGCATAGCACATCATAAAATAAGAACTTAATGAGATAATGCAAATATAAATTAGAATAAAGTCTCAAAAATCTTTATTCATCAAACAGATTAATAAAATTCATCTTTAAGACAACTTCTATCACATCATAAATTGACCTATACATAGCAACAAAAATTAAAGTCCAGTTAATCATCTGATTTTTGAGTATATTGTTAATTCAGCTATGTGTTGTTTTGTTGTTTGTTTCCTTTTTCTGCCACTGGACCCATGCACTCACTTAAGAGAGACGGATAGAGGGGAAGTGGGAAATCACTTTCCCGGTGAATGACCATACTGCAATCTTTTCTTCTCCATTCTCCTCCCTTGTGCACATGCCTGGCATGATTTTCAAGGCCCAGGACTCGAAGTGCAGGCAGCCATGTGGGAGTCCATCATCTTAACTACCACACTGCCTCCTGGCCACAGTGTGCATTCAATTTGATATTTAGAAATACATTTACATTTCAGAATTCATTACTGAAGGTATATTCGTAAAATCAGATCTGTATGAACCACCATTTAAAATAAAAAGGAAAAAAAGTCTTCATATTCAGAGATAAGGCTGGAACACAAAATCAAAAGATAATCCTGTATTTCAGAATTACCACCCCATTTGAATTGTTATTGATTCAACATTTCTTTGCAAAGTTAAGATGTTCAGCAGGAAAGGAGAACTTTTGACAGAATAAAAACATTTGGAAGGATTAGAAAGACTTGAAAAAATATGAACCTCTAACCCTTGTGTTTCCTGTAATATTTTCCATTTTTGAGAAACCAGAAGATTCTTTAAAGGAGAAAGCTGTAAAATTTCTGTCATGCCCTGAAATTACCTTTATTCATCTAGATCAGCATTTAACAAATTTATTTCCAGGGATAAAATACTAGAAAGAAGAATTCATTAATATTTTTAGTAATATGTAGGCATAACATGTAAGGGGATTTAATATCGTGACTCATAAAACAAAACCATGAATCAAATGTTCTCTCTTGATAAGAATCATGAACGTAAAAGAAAAATCCTGACATAACATAGAGAAATTAATTCAATGACACCTAGAAATAAAATGCTACCTACCTATACCTTATTTTACAAAGAAGATTCAAAGGGCATAATCATAGCAAATAAATTAATGAAATCGCACAATAATCTTGACAAAAACAACAACAAAACCCCCCCACAAAACACTGTTTTTAGTACTGAGGGAATTATAGTAAAAAACAAACAAAAAAAGCACACTAAAAGTGAACTAAAGCCTATCATCTCAGTAGGCTGGGAAGATGTCACATTTAGCTAATCATATACTGTATATAGATATACAATAGTTTACACCAAGTCTGATAGGAATAAAGAAATAATCCCAAGTAGATATAAAAATAAATGAAGATTTATTAAATAAATAATACTGGTAATCTTATCATCACTTTAGATGTAACCATAGTAATAATTTCAAATGGTTAAAATAAATTCATCTTTTTACATTGCATATTAAGGCACTAGAAATATGGCTCAAATGGTTTAATATGATTTCATTTTGAATTTAAGGAGATTATATCCAATTGGCGTCTACCCTAAAATTAAAAATATTTCCTTCATTAGGTATTTTTATTGAATAAAATTACTCTTACAATCAAAACACTGTGGGTTATCCTTTCCATGTAGAAAGATAGTATATGGTTTAAATATAAATATGCACTCTGAATCTTCCTTAGTATTCCTAAAAGGGGCATGCAAATATATTTCCTTTCTACTCTGTATAAAGACTAATGGAAATGCAAAAATGTCATGGAATACTGGAGAGTACAATCAGGGCGATGATTTATGGATACTTTAAATATCATTGTTATCCCATTCAGAGTGGAAAATACAGAACCATGTGAAAATATGAATTCTGATCAAATTTCACTTTGGTTCTTATCAGATACATTTCTGAAATGATCTAAAGTTATTCTGCAAGAATTTGATTTTATATTTATCATATGTATGTTTAACAATGGATCTAATTCTCACACTAGTTTGGAGTATTCAAAAGCAATTCTGACTCTCTGGAGAAATCCCATTAATCAGTGTCATCGTAAGAAATAAGTGAGATGTGTGGGAGTTGATTCCTACTCCATCTCCTTTCAATTACCAGTTTGGCAAGTGTGAAAAACTGATAGGTTTAGAAAGTGACTTTAGATTATAGTAATTTAATCAAGTGGAGATCTAGTGTTGACTGCTCTTTCGAAAGTTAGTTCTTTTCTAGAGTGACAAAATATCCCAAGAATTTAATAAGATTACATGGGTCTGACTCTCGCAACTTAAATTCTTGTGCTAATGTAATAAAATAAAGAGAAATTGTATGAGTACAATTTCAAGTAATGGTCAGTGGCATGGAGATGGATAAATTAGAATATGATGGTGAGGGAATGTGTGCAGAAGGTTAGGAGTTCCTAATAGAAACCACTACTATCTTCCTTGTGAAAGCCGCCATTTGAACAGAAGTGTCGTCTCTGTATATCTATGGGAGAGCATTCCGTGCTCAGAGGCAGTACATATAAAAACTTTGAGATGGAAATAAGCTTGGCAATTTGAAAGGAGTGATAGAAGCAGGATGATTGTAGCTAATGGCATATTTCACAGATTTCTCTGAAGAGGAAGAGGATCAGGAGGATTTTAACAATAACTTTAGGAGTTTCTTTAAAGGTATGTCTGTGTGTGTAGCGCATGTGTGTGTGGTTTTGCAAGGTATTAATCTAAGCCTGCTCAAAGCCATTAGAGAAATTCAACCAAGAGAATGACATGATCTGTGGAACATGTCATCACAAACATTTCAGAGAACAGACTATAAAGCACGTAACGTGGCAACAACTAGCTCAGTACAACAGGAAATTGTGATAAAAGGTAAAGTGACTGGTGAAGATCAAGGACATTGATGCCTTGGGATTAGGTTTGGTATGAAAGGTGCTAAGTGGTTAAATTGAGGAAGAAATTTCTATAAAGTCATAATACTAGTTGATGAGCTATGACTTGTCCTGTGAAAAAAAGTAATCAAGGATAACTTCAAAAATTTATAATTGAGCTTCAAAAGTGGCAAATAAGGAACCAGCAGATGGCATAATGACTATGTGGCTGGACTCTCATGTAGGTGACTACGGTTTGAGTCCTGGACCCAGTGGCTTAAACTCACGCTGGCCGTGTGCGTGTGCGTGCCCAAGATCTGGAGAGGAAATGGTGGAGAAGGGATTGCGGTGTGGCAATCCTCCTTGGAGGGTGATTTCTTTCTTTCTGTTTCTCTGTCTCACTCTGTCTTTCTGTAGAGCACATACACCCTGTAGCAAAAACCTCTTCAAAAAAAAAAAAAAAAATGGCTAATAATGCTGAGCATTTTTTATGTGCTTACTGACCAAACATGTATACTCTTCTAAAAAATGCCTGTGTAGGTGGTCTGCCTTTGTTTTGAGTGAATACTTACAGTTTTAAAGTTAAGGTGTGAGATGTCCTTATATATTCTAGATTAGTCCTTTGTTGCACATGTAATTTTCATATTAGGCTTCTAGTATGTAACTTGTGTTTTCTTTTCCTTAAGAAAACCTTTTGCTGAAAACTTGTTTTTAATTTGAGATAAACATTTTGCTTATATTTTAAAGTTTATTTAATTCATGAGAGAGAGTGCATGTACACGTATTTAAAAGAGAAAGTGATAGGGCAGGGTGCATGTGCGGGTGTGCCCAAGATCCCGAGAGGAGAATATAGGAGAAGGGAATGCGGTGTGGCCATCCCCCCTGGGGGGGGTGACTTCTCGCTTTCTGTCTCTCTGTCTCTCTCTCTGTGTCTGGCAAGCGCACGTGCCCTATAGCAAAAAAAAAAAAAAAAAACAAAAAAAAAAAACAAAAAAAAAAACCTCTCAAAAAAAAAAAAAAAAAAAAAAGAGAAAGGGAAAGGGAGAAAAAGAAAAGAAGGGAGAACAAGAGGGAGAAGCACACCTTTAGTAGGGTCTTGTCATGCTATGAAACCTTTCCCCAGACCTCCAGCTGGTCAGGATTTTGGGTAAGCATGCTCCCAATGCTTCAGGTCAACTTGGGATATGAACCCATATTCAGCTTTGTGGCTTCCAGCACTGCAGTTCAGGATATTACAACCTGTGCCACTGAGGCTGGGAATGATTCAACTTTTTTTTCTTTTTTTTTAGAATTATTTTATTTAACTTTATTTATTCATTTTAGAAGGACAGAGTGAGAGAGAGAGAGAGGGAAAGTGAGAAAGCAAGCCATTAGGTCCAGGACTCGACCTGCCATTGGCCATGTGAGAGTTCAGCACCCTTAACCACCATGCCACCCTCTGGATCCCCCAAATGTCTTTCTTTAATGGGTCATGATTTTGTTGTCAAGTCTGAAAATTCAAGTTCTAAAAGATTTTCTTCTGCTTTTTTCTATAGAACTTTGACAGTTTTACATGTAAGTCCATGTTCTCATTTGAGTTAATTTTTGTATGAGATATGATGGTTAGGTCAAGATTTTTCTTCTTTCGCTAGTGGATGTTCAATTGCTTTTGGGCCATTTGTTGAAAAAAATCTTTCATCTGTAGAGTTCCTTTTACTCCTTTGTAAAAACAAATTGACTGGAGTTATTATGTGGCTCTATTTCTGTGTTTTTTATTATTAATCAATATGTCTATTCTTCCATTACTATTTAGATTATTGTATCTGTAAAACAAGCTTTAACATTGCGTATTGAATTCCTAACACTTTGCTCTTTTTCTTTGCTTTTTGAAAATTTTTGTAGCCATTTTGGGACCTTTCAATTATATATAAAGTTTAGAATTAACTTTGATATTGCCTTTGGTTTCAGAGTGATATTTGCCTTATATAATGAGCTGTAAAGACCTTTCATCTTTCATATTTTCTGAAAGTCATTGTATTAAATTGGTATTATTTTAAGGCCAGTAGATTGTGTAGTGGTTACATTTCTGGATTCCCAATGGCCAACCGCAGTTCAAGTCCCAAACTCAGTGGCTTCAAAATCATGCCAGGTGCATGTTCATGTATGACCATGATGTCAGGAAAAGAATGAAGCAGAAGAGATTGTGGTGTGGCCATTCCCACTGGGGGTGGGGGGGGGTGGTGATTTCTCACTTTCCTTCTCGCTGTTCATGTCTCTCTGTAAACCTCTAAAAAATCTGTATTAAATTTATTTATTCATATATTTATTTATTTATTTATGTTACAGGCTTTTGATATGGGTGCATGTCAGAGAGAGAGAATATGAGAAATCACTGGCCAGAGGGTTGGCTGCACTGTAATTCCTTCTCTTCCACTCTTCTTCTGGGATCTTGAGCATGCACACACATGTGCTCAGCATGATTTTTCAAGCCACTGGAACCATGACTTGAACTACAGTTGGCCATGTAGGAGTCTAGCGACATAAACAGTATGCCATTGGCTGGCCCCAAAATTATTTTTAAAACATGTGGCAAAATTCTCCAGTGAAACCACTGGAGATGAGCCTTTCCTTTTCCAGAAGCTTTTAATCACAAGTCTTCTGTGCTCTATGTGCAAGAGGTGATAGTCTTTTTTTAATACGTTTATTTATTTATTTATTTATTTATTCATTTAATTTGATCAGAAAAAGAGAGAGACGGTGGAGGGGTGAGAAAGCAAGCCACCAGGTCCAGGACTCAAACCGTGGTTGGCTATGTGGGAGTGTCCAGCACCTTAACCACCATGCCACCTGCTGGCCCCAAGAGATGACAGTCTTAACAAGATGACAAAGTAGCTTCTTGATTTCCACACTTACTCTTCAGTTGGTTAATACTCTCCATCTTTCATTATTTTTCTCCAGTGTATTACTGGTACTCAGTACTCAGGACTCTATTGGGTGTATAAATAGTACACCCCTGTACTGTATTTTCTTTCACTTTTGTTAGTACATGGTTATCAATTTACCATCTGTGAATTTTTTTTAAATTATAGCATTGGCCTTCTGCTTTACAAGCTCTTACTAATTCACTGACTATAATTAATGGAGTCCTCTTTGCCAGCATGCTGATGACTGATCCAAATCCAGATTTCCATCTGAGAGTCCACTCTTTTGAACCACACCTGGAAACAATTATAATGGGCCACTTCCATAGCTAATAGGTACTGGCATAGAGACTGTGAGCAGGGATTGTATTGAAGAGTGTCCTAGGATCAACACACGTGTAGAAGCAGCCAAGGCAGAACAGGGAAGAGTATGGAATTGAACACCCAAACCTACGGGATACTCTAGAACTGGGATAACACAGCCACATCATTCTTTTTAATGGCAAGGAAACTGACATTTATACTCACATGAATAATCAGATATTGGATAGGGGTTACCCCCAAAGGGACTTTGGCTAACAGATTAGGCAGCTATCTTAGGCTGAGGGTAATTCCCAAAAAAGGGTATACCTGAGAGTCCTCAACTTCTCACATTTCCAACAGCCAGGAGAAGAGATATCTTGGGTCCACAAGGGAATCTTCTAGATGAATTATTTCAGCCATCTCTCCTATTAATGCCCAAGCCTTATCACCAATTCATAATCATGTGGCTTTTTTCTCTGTGTTATTAACATAGGCATTACTTTCAGTTATTTCACCATTTACATTACTAATCCATTTGTGTCTGTAACATGATTTATGTTATAACAATAACATGCCTGAAATATTAGTGGCCTAAGTAATAAGGAAATTTCCTGTTTGTGACTTACGTCCAGAATGAATTGCCTGAGGATTTTTCTCATCGTAATTATTCAGGGGCCCAGATTGAAGGAGGATACATTGCTTAGCAGAGTAGGTTGTTGTTGAAGAAGATAGAAAATAGTGAATTGTGCATAATTTCTAAAACTTGCCCTTTGAAATGAAATCTGTTATGTTTGTTTCCTTTTCATTGAACACAGCAGCTTTCACAGCCACTCAGCTCTTCACAGGAGCCAGAAATGAAATTTACTATGTGGCCAGAAATCATAATAACCACTTGAACCATCAATAGCCTTAATAAAGAGAACTATGAAGCACCTTTGAAGCTAGGACCTAGCCCCCTGGTTTCTTTACGTTTTATTCTCCAATAATCTTTCATTGTAGTTTAGCCACTCTCTTCAATGGCAAATAAGACATATCTTATTGCTAATAATTTCATTACTTCCAAAATCTCATTTTTTTGTTTTTACTTTTTAAAAATATTTTGCCAAATGGTATGTGTACTCACTAGAGTGACAGATAAACAGAGAGAAGAGGGAAAGAGCAGCAATTCCTTCATCTCTGTTTTTCCCTTCTTTTGAGATTTTTGGCATGTATACACATGTTTCTGGAGTGTTTTTCAAGTTGCCAGGTTTAGGACTCAAACCGTGTTGTTATGTGGGATCCAGCTGTCTTAACCATCATGCCATAAGCTGGCCTTTGAAATCTTGATTTTAAGTGTTCCTTTTTTAGACCACAATTTCTTGCCATAAAATGTAACACACTCTAGTTCAGACATCTTGGCATTCATTTACGCTCTCAAGATGTCCATATTCACTCTAATCTCTCACCCAAAGTGGAATCCATCAAGTAACCCAAAGCACTCTTTGGCATACTTACTCAGTTACTTTGCCATTCAATAGTTTCACTCTAACCTCCTAGGAAAACCCTACTCACATTAGTTCTACAACATAGAATCTGAAGTTACTGTTTAAAAACAGACAGGGTCCAGGGGATGGACCAGTCCAGTGGTTACATCGCTGGACCTCCATATGGCTGACCATGGTTTAAGTCCCGGATCTGGTGACTCAAAACTCACACCAGGCATGTGTGTGTGCATGTTAAAGATCCCCAGAGGAGAATGGAGAAGGAGGGATTGTGGTGTGCCCATTCCCCCTGTGGGGTGATTTCTCACTTTCCCTCTTACTATCTTCATTTTTTTTTTCTCTCTCTCCAGCGAGCACAGACACCCCTAAGGCAAAAAATATCTAGGAAATAAAAAATGATAAGCATATACAGAGTTTTTCAAAATTTAAAATATGAGCACAAATTTTAAATGCTTTATGCTAAAGTATTTATTTATATTTTATTTTGTTTGATAGTTTCTTATTTACATTTAAGTATACATCTTTGTGGGGTGCAACATGAGTTTTTGAAGCATTCATTTAAGAGACACAGAAATGCATATAGACAGGGCAGATGGGTTGTAAAATGGCATAGCACAACTGAGTGAAAAAACCAAAACCCTTAAACACATCCTTTCCTATACTCTTCATATATATGAACAAATTTGATCATTGCAAAAATGTTATGATGTATTAACATTCTTAGATAAATGTTCAGAGAGGAAAATGAAGTATAGAAATATAAAGTGACTTGTGTCAGACAATATTGAATAGAGTAGCCAAAATAACAACACAAGCAACTTCACTCTAAAGTGAATCTCCTCTCCTCTTCTCTTACCCTTCATTAATAATGTATTTCCTAAGTAAATTCACTCTCAGTTCTCATATTGCAGTCTCTTTTATTCTTTTCTTTTTCTTTTTCTTTTTTTTTTTTATTTTGAGAGGTTTTGGCTATAGGGCATGTGCACTCACCAGAAAGACAGAGAGAGACAGAGAGACAGAAAGCTAGGAATCACCCCCCAGGGGAGTGGGCTCGCTACAATCCCTTCTCCTCTATTCTCTTCTCGGGATCTTGGACACGCATGCACACGCACCTGGCTTGAGTTTAAGCCACGGGGTCCAGGACTCTAACCATGGTCGACTAAATGAGAGTCCAGAGACAGCCATTACGCCAACTGATGGCTCCTTTCTTCTTCTTCTTCTTTTTTTTTTTTAATCAAAAGATTTATTTTTGATACAAAAGGACTTGAATTCCCAGGTAACCTTTATTATTAATTTTTTATATTACATTTAATCATATATATCTTTACAGTGTATAACATTTCTTTTCCCCACACAAATGCCATGCATAACAGTCAAGACAAAGTCCAGTCTCTCCTATTCTATAATATTCTCTGCTTTCTCAATATCAACAAATTACTTGACACTCAAACCAAAAAAAAAAGATAAAAAGATGCAATCCTGTGAGATCACATTCAAATGACCAAATCTATATAACTTACTTCTGTATCTACAATATGTCTTTTATAGTGTTTATTATGTAAAATTGTTCTGTCCACCTATGTCCATACTTTTATCAATGACATCTTTTTAGTCTGACACTACTGTGGGTAATACCTGCTGCATTTATTCCCTCTTTAGCCTGTACTGTGATTTTCTTTTCTTTTCTTTTTTTTTTTTGTTTTCAGTATACAAGATCATTCCCTTCGGTCTTTACAGAATCATCCCCTTTAAGCTTAAAAATGTGCCCCAATATATCACATTAAAAGAAAAAGGCACAAACATTTATCGCAGTGATGTATGTTTATACAGCTACTGCATTTTTCACTGTTCCAATTTTGGGCTAAATCTTAAAACTGCTCCTTAAGCATATACTCCACTTTCTCCATATCCCAGTTCACCCAAACTCTTAGCATTTTCTATTCCATCGAAATCAGAAACTTGTGTTTACAGCTGCCCTGAACCATATTACAAAGAGCAAAAATATGGTGAGGGCAATAGGGTTTGAAATAGTTGCTCCTATTTTTCCATAGCACTCTCAATTTGAGGATATGTTAGTATTATTATATATTTTTTTTGAAAAATAAAAGTATCTACCACAGAGCCCGTTTTCAAAAATGGCAAAATGGACTTGAGCTGAAGAGTGTCTGTCCCTTTAGAGAGAGGTTATGCCTTACAGTTTGTAATGGGCTTCTCATGTGGCTTTCCTCATTGTGTTCCCCTGATCCAGTCCTGCTCTTCTCAATAAGAGATGATTCAGCCCTTTTATAACCAAGTGGTTGATTGCTGTGCTTTCTCATTTAGTACATGAGTAGATTATCTGACTATTCTTATCCTAATTCACATTCTGCAAATCTATCAAATGATCTTTGTTTTCATAACGATGAAAGTTGAAGACAGTGACAAATACTACTCGTCATGTGCTGTTATAGAAGGAAATTTACAAACATATATTTCAAAGCAAGCAACAGAAATAGAAACTTTAACTATTAGGACTGACTTCATGGCCTGGTGATTAAAGTGCTGGGTGTCAAATGACCATATGCATGGTGTGAGTCCTGGACCCGGCAACTTGAGAAACACACCAGGCTTGTATGTGCATAGCTGAAATCCCAAAAGGACAATGGGGGAGAAGGGATTGCAGTTTGACCATGGGAAGGGGTGCTGCCTCCTCTCCTTCTCTACCTTTCTTTCTGTCTCTCTTTGGTGAGTGTACTCCCTCTCTAACAGCAATAAAAAAGTCAACTATTAAAAAAATTTAGGAAAATTATAAAAGAAATAAAACAAACCCGAAATAGGATTTCAACTTTAAATTTTATTTTCAAGAAAGCATTATATTCCATTTATAACAAAACGTGGCTACATGTTAGGGTTACTGTGAAGCATGTTAAAGCGAACAGTCCCAGTGCACATTTCAAATAGTCTGAATCTGTGGCTGGGCCATAGAAATCTATATGTAAGAGACTCCATATTATGGCGTAGTAAATAAGGGCTATCCTTATTCAGGACCTGGTCAGCAACGAGCCTCTTGTGCAGCTGCTTTTACTTTCTCAGGTACATGTCCATTTGAATTCAGAAATGGAGTGAGTAGAGGAACTTCAGGAAAGGAAGTGATGATTCCTTCATATTTTGATGAGGGAAAGAGACTTTGCTTACAGAACTAATGATTCATTTTAAACCATAAACTGAGTATGTAAACATCATATAATCATTATCAACATATTAATATTATTATAGTATAATCTATGACCAACAATGCATTATTAAGGATATTATTCTCTATGTTTAAATTATGTAAATTTATTATTTTTTTATTTTTATTTTTTTTGGAGAGGTTTTTGCTATAGGCCGTGTGCGTTCACCAGACAGCCAGAGAGAGACAGAGAGACAGAAAGCGACAAATCATCCCCCCGGGGGGGATGGCCACGCCGTAATCCCTGCTCCTCCGTTTTCCTCTCGGGATCTTGGGCACGCACGCACACGCACCTGGCGTGAGTCTTAAGCCACCGGGTCCGGGACACGATCCGCAGTCGACTACATGGGAGTCCAGCGACATAGCCATTACGCTAACTGTTGGTCCCAGACTATGTAAATTTAAAAAGCCAGTATGTTTTCTATTTAAAATACATTTTAGGTCTTAGGAGACTGTGGTATCTTCTATACATCGACAACACAGACAAAGCCACTTTTTGTGGATCACTGATCTGGTCTTTACTGGTAGATAAGATGGAAAATAGATTATCTCTTTTTTTTTTTTTTTTTTTTGAGAAAGATTTTTGCTATGGGCGATATGTGTGACAGGCAGAGAGACACAAAGTGAGAAACCACTACCCCTCCCCCAGGAGGATGGCCATGCTGCAATCTATTCTCCATTCTCCTTTCAGGATTTTGGGCTTGCATGTACACATGCCCAGCATGACTCCAGGACTCGAACCACAATTGACTATGTAGAAGTTCAGCAATGTAACCATTATGCCATCTGCTGGTTCCTAGATTTTCTTTTTCTCAGACACAAATCTCCATCTTGGTTGGACTGGTTGGAGTCACCTTTTTGAAGAATATTAATCGTGGCAGAGATAACCAACACACAATGAACCCACATTTTCAAAATAGAGCCAACTTTGAGGATTAAAACATAAAACACGTGGTCAGCAGTCACAGAGCTCACGGGAGGAAAGGTAAAACTTGATAAAGTCAACAAGACATGCCTGTTCGCCAAATGAATAAATAAACAAATGCAGGCTTTTGATTATGCACAGTCAATGAAGGCTTTTGATTATGCACAGACGATGAAGTTATTAGAATCATCAATCTGAGAAAATAATATATTGGTGACCTGGAAGGATTGATACTATTAGTATTCAACCCAAGAGCAAGATTAATCCAAATGAATAAGAGGAGCGATAATTCTTTATATATATATATATATATATATATATATATATATATAGAGAGAGAGAGAGAGAGAGAGAGAGAGAGAGAGAGACTTAGTATTCAAAACATTTATGTGTTGAGCAGAAACTACAAGTTGAAAATGTTAGTTACGGGGCCAACAGATTGTGTAGCAGTAACGTTGCTGGACTCTCACATGACCAACCATGGTTCAAGTTCTGGAAAGCGTGGATTCAGACTCTCACTGGGTGTGTATGTGTGCATGCCCAAGAACGCAAGAGGAGACCAAAGGAGACTGACCTTTGCAGCATAGTCATCCCACCTATGGGTGTTTTCTTGATTTCCCTCTATTTCTGTTCCTCTGATGAGCGCATATGCCCTAAGACAAAACTTCTTTTAAAAAAAAATATCAATTATTTCATTTTTTAAGAATTAATGCACACAAATATTGACTCACTGGATATTTTTTATCATGGTGGTCATAATAATTTCTAAATAAGAATATATATAGGGATATTTGTATATTCATAACCAGATTAAATCAGCTATACTTTAAAAATTCAGTTCAGATTATAATCATCAGTTAAAATAAACAAAGAAATGCTTCTTGTAGGCCATGCTATTACAGAAGCATATCACTAGTCTGTGTGTATTACAAATCACACAATTTTATAAAATCTGATGCAACTTTACCCACTCTTTTTAAAGGAAATATTTTGTTTATGCCTCAAATGTTGAACTAAAATAGGATGCAATATTTTTAGCTAATATAAGCCAGTCCCAAATTAAGAAAGATAAATGTAGAATTGAAAATAGAATCAGGCTATATTCTAAACTATAAAAAAGTGAAGCACATGCCTGGTACTTTTTAATTGGCTTATATTCATCTTTCCACCAAATAATTTTAAACTTTCAATGAATTTAATATCTGGGTCTTTTAATTGGAAGACTGTAAAAACTTCGGTTTTATATAATTACATACTTTGAAATAATGTATAAATTATAAGAAAAGCCTTCCACCCACTTAATTCTTTATGTTTTATGCTACTTATTGAGTACTTTGTACCACATTGGATTGATTCAAAAGGTGATATTTGTTTTCCTAATTAAATCCTAATTATTTAGGTGAAAATTTAGTAATTACAAGCCTACAACTAATAAGTATTTATTCTAAGCCAGTTTCTGAATCATTTACCAAGGATATAAGCTTAAATATAAACTCCGCCTTTAAGGGGCAATAAGGAAATAAACACAGAAGCAAGTAAGTGCAATACAATACGGTAAATGTCGCTGTGAAGCTGTGTGTGGACACATGGGAAGTATCCATTGGGATCTGTAATTTAGACAATAAAAACCTTCAAGTTTTTCTCATCTTTTATAACAATCAGCATACATTATTTATTAGACTTCACTAAATACAAATCAATGGACAGAGTTTTATTATAAACATATAAAGAAGGGAATGAATAAAAAATGCCCTTAATTCTTGCCTGTTTACCCACAGTTATTTAAGATTAAAAATCTACAAATCATTCAAATGCATGTATACAATCAAAATCACTTACAGATTTATCTAGCTATGCTTCAATTACATAGTGATAGTGTATAGTTGAAATTTAAAATTAAATAAAAGGCAAGCAAGAGATAATTTTATCATTTATCCTAAAAAGTTTGAATGTATTTTTTTCCGGATAGGAATTCATTGTTAATTAAATACCTAAGAGCTTATAAACATTAATTATGGCTAAAGATGATAAAATAAACCTATTTTCTTTGTAAAATACAATTCCTTGTACATTTGTTGCATGCATTAACCATTCTATTTATAAAGACAAAGCAATTGTACAAACAATGCCTACACAGCAAGTTAAAAATATAAGATTAGGAAATAGCTTTAAAAAGTTTTCCAGCTGTAATGATTTAACTTCTTAAAAAGCTGACCTATTTCTTTTTATGATGTTTTTAATGAAGACATTCAATAAAAGTTTTCTCTCTTAATCATTATGCATTAACACATTTTTGTTGTTCTCTAAAGTTTTAGTATTAGTCATGATTAAAGTGTTCCAATCTCAAAATAAATGTGTATTGACTTAAATGCATAGTTGAAAATCTATTGTCATTATTTGAATTGTCATTAATTTATATCTGCAAAAGAAATGTTTTCTTGATTGACATTGTCTTTTTTTGATTATCAATCCAGAATACTGTTTCAATCAAGCACATCAACATACGTGTTATAGTCCACAAATAATTTTCCATTTCTTGTTTCCTGTATATTTTGCTTTATTTCCCATCCTTGATTCCTATCTCTTACCCTCTGCCGTGTCCCACCCGCTTCCCACACTGTCTCTGGTGTCCATGGTTGCTTTCTATGCCTTTCCCCCCCACACACATTTTATTGATTTGCTATTGATCTTAATTAATCTAAATATTTTCAATAGCAAGCACAGCTGATATATACATATCCATGAACACAACTCTGACTTTAGGCATAAACCTCAGTGAGCAGAATGAACATACTATAAAGTAGAACCTAGCTGGGGCTATATGACTTACTGCAGTCATCAAATAGGTATTTTTAATCCATTTTTTTTTTTTTTAATTTCAAGAACAATTCTTGTGGGTTGTTTTTACTGCACCTTTTTTTTAAGTTAATTAATTTACATTCATCCACTAAGCATCATCACAGCACACAATATGTGGTTTCCTATCCAGAATGTACTGCATAGTGGCTTAATTATGCATGTTATCATCAATAATTTTCCATTTCTAATTTCATATATATATATATATATTTACCCCTATGTCTGACCCTCTGTCCTTTCCCACCCTATCACCCTTTTCTCACACTATCTCTGGTGACTACAGTTGTCTTCAATTCCTTTCACCCCACATTTTATTGATCACACATTTTCTTAAATAATATAACTACTTTATTTATTTATTCATTTTTACATTTCTCACATTTACTTAATTTTTTCCATTTTATTTATTTTAAATTTTTTTATTAATTAAATTTTTAATTTTTTATATACATTCAATCACATTGTTTAGCTTACAAAGTGAACATTTCAATATGTGAACATTTCTCCCCAGTCCAGTAGATCAAAATATCTTCATAACACCATACTTCCCCATTTCAATAGCTAATTCAGCTGGTAATTTCAAGAAAAGCAGTTTTGAAATGGTAAAGAAATTTACTTAAAATTTAAAGCCAGGAAACAGGTTAGGATTATGTTCAAATAGTAAGTACATGAACCTATCAACAGCTCAAGACAGGACAAAAACCCTTAAAACTGGACAACAAAGCCTAGAAGAAAAGCAGCAATATTTTAGTCAAAAGTCAGAATGCTATTTCACCAGTTCAGTCTCATGTACTTAATCTATCTTCTGTTGTGGTTCGACCTTCCTGACTGAATTCTGGGGTATAATATTCAAAGAACATTCTCAGATAAACAAAACCTGAAAGAATTTACCAGCACCAGACCAGATCTCCAAGAAGTTCTCAAGGGATTGCTATATCAGGAAAATTAAATATAGACACACAGAAATAAGAGTTTGAAAACTAAGAAAATGGCCAACTTAATCATAGGGACAAGTCTGGAGTTGAATATTGTATCTCAGAATTCAATCGGGAAGATCGAATCACAACATTGCTTTTTAAATTTTATTTTATTATTATTATCTTTATTTAATTTACTATAGGACATTTATGCTCATGAGAGAGGGAGAGGAGAGAGAGAAAGCAAGTCGCCAGGTACAGGACTTGAACTGCAGTCCACCATGTGGGATTCCAGTGCCTTAACTACCACGCCACCTGATGGCCCCAACATTGCTTCTTTTAGTGAAAATGAATTGAGAAAACAGAACTGAAAGTTCAGAGAACATGATGACTGTAAATTAAACACAGAATAACTGGATAAAGATTTTCACAAACTAATAATCTTGTATAAGTAGAGTCTGAATGTTAAGACAAATATTCAAAAAAAAAAAAAAAAAAAAAAAAAAAACTACCCGAGACTGGATAAAAACAAAACAAAACAAAGCATACTAGATTACAACATCCATTGTTTATGCAAGGCTGATAAAGTGCCTGTGACCATCAGCCAAAACAAGAAAGTCTATATTTGTGTAGTCTATTTCTTGGGATTCTGCTTTGATTTTTAATCTGCTGGAGATACACTCACTTCTTCCTATTTCTTTGGAGTATGTTTATGTTTCTGTAGTTGTGTGCCCATATGTTTCTATATGATGTGAGTTATCTCTATGTTAGTGTCCCTTCTCTACTGTAGGTAGGAGTGTGAAGTCTGCAGTGCAAGTTTTGGGTCCAGGTTTTCAGAGAGGAATTTCTATTTACTTCAGAGAGGAGTTGCTCAGCATGTTTTTGAAGTCATTGGGTCTAGGCCTTTAATCATATGGTTGGCCATGAAAAATCTAGCTGCTTTAACCACCAGGACACAGAGTCACCCATATTCTTAAAGAAAGTGAAATATCCTAACATAGACAACATTATGATATATGTACCAACAGTCTAGTATTGCATCATAATCTTTTCAATTTTTCTACTCATTATTTTCATAAAAGAAAAGAAATCAATAATATATATCATTTACATGCTCTGTCTATATGACTACAGGAAAGCAGTTCATTTTTAGAAGACCTCAATAATTAGCTAGTATGGTAACTTAATCAGTACAAGCTGTGAAATTGTCATTTCTTACACTAACAACCAAACTAGACTCCAAGCATCTTTCTTTTTTTAAATTTTTTTCTTTACATTTTTTAATACATTCAATCACATTATTTAGCTTACAGGGTGATCATTTCAATATGTGAACATTTCTCCCTGGTCGAGTTGATCAAAATATAACAATACTACCTCCCTGTCTCAACAATGCTGTCTTCGTATCCCTCCTTCAAATGTTTTGCCCCAGCCCCACTCCTCTGCACACACCACATATGGTATTCACATCCACCTCTTGTATTTGTATATCCTTTAGCCCATCCGTTTCAGTTATAGAGTGCGGACATTCGGTAAATAATTAAGTGGGGACATACAGTGACCCTCCTTCATAGCCTGGCTTGCTTCACTCAGCAGTAAATCTTCCATGGTCTTCCACTTTCTGTCAAAAGCCAGGGTTTTGTTGTTCTTAGTGGCTGAATAGTATTCCATAGACTATATGTGCTACAGTTTTTCAATCCAAGCATCTTTCATATTGAGATGATTAAATACCTAAAAAACTGAAGAAAAACTACAATTTTCAGTTTTCAGATGTATGAGGGGGTTTCAAAATGTTCATGGTAAACTCTATACATGTCTATTTTTAATAATTTTTACTTAATTTTATTTATCATTATTATTTTTTAATTTGCTACAGGGCATGTGTTTTTTTCCAGAGAGAGAGAGAGAGAGAGAGAGAGAGAGAGAGAAAGGGCAGGAAACTGAGAAAGCTAGCCACGGTTGGGACCTGAACCTCAGTTGACCACATGGGAGTCTAAACTTAATTTTTAAGTAACATTTCACATAAAAAAAAAGAATAAAGGAGACTTATTTTAAGGTTGGAATAGTGCAAATATAAGTTGAAATATGAACTTGTTCTACAGAAAGTAAGGAAATTATTGATCTATATCTATCTATCATCTATCTATATCTATCTATCTATATCTACCTATATAGATACAATCTTCCGTCTTTCTCTAAACATGTACTCAGTAGCATAAGAACTAATGAGTAGGTGTTTTTCTATTGATCACAGTCATCCAGATCACACCTAATGGAGACTGTACTGTTCAAATGCTATTTGTACAATTTTGTATTTATTTCTTAGACTATTAAAGACATTTGACCAGCTGGAATATTGCAATAAAAATATGCATATTTATGCACAGATAATCAAACGTGAATAGGTTGATAGTGAATAAATAAAATAGCAACTTCAAAAAAGAATAATCCAAAGAACCTCCCAAAATACATGATAAAAAGGTATCACTCTTGAATAAATTATTGTCTTTATTTTAATAATTTATAAACATATTTTCTGTTTTATTGTATGAATCTAGAGGATTATATATTGGAAGTTATCATATTCTGTTAGAAAGAGAATCAATTGAAAGGATACATGAGAAGGTTTTTGTTAGTATATTGTTTTTAGATAAAAATGCTCAATACTTTATTTTAGGCTTGAACTAGACATTATTTTTATTTTATACTATAGATTATTCTAGCAGTCAGTTCAATTTTAAAAAAAAAAACTCTACAAGTCAAATACTTATATTTAATTTTTATTATTCCAGGACCCAAGGATCAATGATATTGAGATATTGATTGTGGTATTGAAATATGTTACTAAAATTTAATTAAGCCTTTCAAAAAAAAAAAAAGAAGAAGGAGAAAGGATGGAAAGAAGGAAGGAGGGAAGAGAAAAAGATGGAGGGAAGGAGGGAGAGAGAGAGGGAAGACAGTGTTCAGGTTGAAATAAGGGGAATTAGGGGTAAGACACATGGAGTCTCCCTATTGCATGACCGTCATACTGTAAACCTGGGCTAACTTGAGTCTCAGTGATTATGGTGGTGTCTAAACTATAAGCGAAAATGAACTTGACAGAGACAGTATCTAAATAAATTATTTTATAGTAATTCTCATATGGAATGAATTATATTATTCTTTTTATAGCCTTTTGTCTCTTATCTCTTCAAAGATGGATGTTTTCTAGGACTCTTGGCTATTACTAAAAAAATTGTTACTAGGCTTCAGGCTCTTCTAAATGGAAGGGTATTTTGTTAAAAAAATTTTTTTCATAACATTATGAAAAGATATATCTAAACAATTGAGACAAATGTTAGATTTTTAGACTATCAGAAGTACAAGAGTGGAAAACTTCCTATTAAAAATTCAATTTTATTACTCTGAAATATCCCTATCAAATATTCAGTCATTTTTGTACTTACATAATTATGATAGCAGGTCTTCAGGGCAAGACATGGTTTAAATTGCTTTCAAATCATTAAGGTCAATTATTGAACATAGAAGGAAAGAAATTAATCATAATTAGGCAATTAGTAATTGTAACAAACAGTGCAATTTACCTCAAATTATCAAATGGAGGAGAAAGAGAGGAAAGGGGAAAAATAACTTAGGGCTAATTAATGATGATAAGGATGATTTTTACTGTTAGTACAGTATTATATTCGTTAGGAAATAATTTCAGTACACAATAGAGACCAAACGTGGACAGTGGTCTAAGTAAAGTTGAAGTCAGTTTTTACCTATGTAATAGCTTGAATTTAACCTATAATAGCATTTCTAGGGTTTGTGAGAGAGCTCTGTTGCAAAGATGCCATGTAGCACACTGGTTCTTTTGTGTTCTTGCATTGTTTTAGTGTGACACCCACATTGCATTTTGCAAAATGGAAATATGTTGATCATATTCCAAGCAACTGGATTTAAAAAAAAAAAAAGGGAGAGAAGAGATGTTCCATTTTCTTGCTGCAAATGGGCATACAATTTGTAGATATCTTTTTAAAAGTAAATGAATATTGCCTGTGCTTTTGGTGTCAAGGCCAAACAACTCATTACCCAGATTGCTGTCACGTAGTAACTTCTCTGTTTTCTTCTAGTAGTTTTAGATTTTCCAGTCCTATATTTAAATCATTTTTCAATTCATTTTTTTTGAGAGATTTTTGCTATAGAGCATGTGTGCTCACCAGAAAGAGAGACAGAAAGTGAGAAATCACACCTCAGAGGGGATGGCCACACTGCATTCCCTTCTCCTCCATTCTCCTCTCTGGATCTTGAGTGCGCAAGCACATGCGCCTGGTGTGAGGTTAAGCCGCTGGGTCCAGGACTTGAACCATGGTCTACTACGTAGGAGTCCAGTGACGTAGCCATTACGCCAACTGCTGGTCCCTATTATATTGCATTATTGACAGCTATTATAAATAGAATCATTTTCTTGATTTCTTTTCCAGTTGTTAGCTGTTAGTATGTAGAAATGCTACAAGTTTTTGCATATTGATTAGGATCCTGCAACTTCACTATATTTAGTAGTTCTAAAAGCTTTTCAGTGGAGTCTTTAGGTTTGTTTGTTTTATATAATATCATCAACAAATGGTGACAATTTTACTTCCTTTCCTATTTGGATTCCTTTTATTTCTCCCTACTGTCTAATTGCTCTGGCTTGTATTTCTAATATGTTGAATAGAAATAGTGGAACTGGCCATTCTTGTCTTGTTCCAGATCTTAGAGAGAAGACATTCAATATTTATTATTGAGTATAATGTTAGGGTGGAACCAAGGGGTGGACCTTTTGGCTGAGTTTGAGCACCTGCTTGATCAGTGGCATCCCTGGCTTCCACCCATAAGATGCCAAATAGTGTCGTCACCCCAGATGAACAACCAAAAACTGTCTCCAGACTTTGCCAAGAGGTCCCAAGAGCGTAGAGGTGGTGCTAGGGTTCAAAATCTCTCCCATTTGAGAACCACTGAGATAGTGAACGATTACCACAAAAAACATTACTTATAATAAAGAAAGGATACCTTAGGTAGGTAAAAATGGTACAATTTATATTTGGAGATCACTACTCTGAGGGTAAATCTTAAAAGTTATATTGGATCAACAGGTGAAATGGTGGTCAAGGCCTTAGATTTCCACATGGCAACTACAGTTCAAGTCCCGGACCTGGAGGTTTGATCTCTCACTCTCTCTCTCTCTTTATCTTTCTCTCCATTCTCAGGGCTAGTGCACATTCCCTACTGCAAATTAAAATATAATAATTAATAAAATTAAATAAGTAATTTTTAAAGAACAAGTTATATGATCATTTTTTTGCTGTATTCTATTTACTTGAAATAAATAACTAGATCCAGGTCAGAGGGAGAAGGAAGATGGAATCATAAAGGAACAGAAAACTTCTTTGAGTGAAGCAAGGATTTGTCATCTGGATTGTGTTGCTATCACATATGTCAAGGTCACAAGTTACTCACTTTTATATTACAAGTATGTGCCAATCATATGTCAGTTAAGGTGGTTAATCTGAAAGAGGGAGAAAAAGGGCATAATTTATATGAATTGCCTTTTAGGTTTCATCTCATTCAGCAACTGCACACCAAAGATAGTTTCTAACAGGGTCTATTTGAACCTTCTTCTTCCTGTAGCTCTTTTTTTCCTTTGTCTTTTCAGACACATTTTGTTTCTACAACAAATTGTCACTTGGCCTATGTTTATGCAGTTATATTTAAAGTTTTTGTCTCTATATTAATCACATGTTGCTAAAGAGAATTTGATGCATTTCTTTTTTTTTTTTTTTTTTAGAGGTTTTTGCTATAGGGCGCGTGCGCTCGCCAGACAGACAGAGAGAGACAGAGAGATAGAAAGCAGGAAATCACCCCCCAGGGGGGATGGCCACGCCGCAATCCCTTCTCCTCCATTCTCCTCTCAGGATCTTGGGCACGCACGCACACGCACCCGGCGTGAATTTAAGCCGCCAGGTCCGGGACTCGAACTGCGGTCGACTACGTGGGAGTCCAGTGACATAGCCATTACGCTAACTGCTGGTCCCAATTTGATGCATTTCTAAATGCATTTTAAAAAAGAATAGAATACCATGATGTGGGTATGATTACGAAGTAATGTTAAGTATGGAAGGGCCAGATTTTGAAAACAGAGCTTATTAAACATTGCATAAGTTGTGCTCAAAATAGTTTAAACTTTCTTATACATAAGCATTTTCCCAAATAATTTAGGAAAAGGTGGACATAGTTTCTTTTAACATAATTTTTCAAATGTTATAATATTACTCTCAGAAATGCTTTGCAGTTAAACATCAATCTGCTTGAAATACCTATGTAATATAATCTAGTTTTTCTTGAAAAGTAGAGAATTACACAAATTAAAGTGGCTTATTTGAAAACTATATGCAATGATTAGAAATAATACTACATTATTCTTATTTGATCATTTATATATTTTTTGAATTATCATTTATATTTTGGTATTACAATATGACCTGCAACCTGGAAAAAATGAGAACAAAAGGTTTTTCTTGATGTACATCTTTTTCTGTAAATAAGACAGTCTTTTTCTTTTTTTTTTTTTGAGAGATTTTTGCCATAGGGCAAGTGCACTCACCAGAGTGACAGAGACACAAAGTGAGAAACTATCCCCCCACCCTCGTGAGAGATGGCCACACTATGATCCCTTCTCCTCCATTTTCCTCTCAGAATTTTGGGCAGGTACTCACACGCTCCCAATGTGAGTTTTAAGCTGCTGGGTCCAGGAATCGAACTGCAATTGACTTTGTGAAAGTCCAGCGACATAACCATTACTCCATCTGTAGGTCCTAAGACAGTTCTTTTAAAATTGAATTATAGGGGCCAGCAGGTGGTGTGGTGGTTAAGGTGTTGGAATACCACATGGTTGACTACCAGTTGTGTCCTGGGCCTAGTGGCTTGCTTTCTCACAGTTTTTCTCTCTGTTTGTGAGCACATGTGTCCAATAGCAAATAATAATAATAATAATAAGCTAAATAAAATAAATAATTCTTAAAAAAATGAGTAAAAATGAATTATATATCAGATGCTTGATACAAAGCACTGAAGAAAGAAACATTTTTATTTATGCCTTATGGTGTACATACTCTTGTAATATTCATTTAACATTCTACAGATTTCAAATTGTTTTATATTCTCAGTTATTTAATACTTGAATATCAGTGTTAAGCCTGTTATTATTTGTATACATGGCAACATGAAAAGTGTATAATTAACTAGTTCCCTCAACTCCTTATTAAAAACTTAGTAAAGATAATTTTACTTAATACTGTGTAAAAGAATGGAATTAAACTCAAATCTCATTCACAGCTATTATAATATTTAAAAAGAATTAGGAATAGTATAATAGCAATGTCTGTTTCCTTACAAATGTATTATGAGGAAATGGATAAAAATGATCACAGTATTTTAAAGACAATGCAATTATTCCAGAAAAACAAAAACAAAAAGGACATAATTAAGAATTAAAATATCAAAGAAATACTATGACAAATACAAATATTCTTGGAGCAAAAACCCCCAATTTTAAAAACTATTTATTTATTTTTAGATTTTTGCCATAGAGTACATTTACTCACCAGAGAGACAGAGAGAGACAGAGAGAAGGACACCGAGAAATCAGCCCCTGGGGAAATGGCCACACCGCAATCCCTTCTCTTCCATTGTCCTCCTGGGCAAGCACGCTCACGTGCCTGGCAAGATTCTCAAGCTGCTGGGTCCAGACTCAAACTGCAGTCAGGAGTCCAGTGTCTTAACCACTACACCCCTGCTGACCCCAATCCCCAATATTTCATTTATTTATTTATTTTTAAAAGGTTTTACCTTAGTATATGTGCACTCACTGGAGAGAGAGACAGAGCTAGCGAGTGGAAAAGTGAGAAATCACCCCCCAGTCAATTGGCCAAGCCACAATACCTTTCTCCTCCATTCTCCTCCGAGGATCTTGGGCATACACGCTCATGGGCCCATTTTGATTAAGCCACTGGGTCCCAGTCACTGAGTCAGCCATGTGGGAGACCAGCAACATAGTTGCTACATCATCTTACTGCCCACTAATAGTTTAAATTTAAAAACTAGACAAGAAATACTATGAGATAGGATATGAAAATTCCTTAGAGTTAATACCTTAAATTTTAGAGGTAAAAAGAGATTAAAAATAAAACCTAAGGGCCAGCTAGTGTGGGGTAGTTGACTGCTGGATTTTAAATGGCCAATTGTTCCATTGGAATTTCAGACCTAGTGGCTCAAAAAACACATAGATCACATGTACACGCATGCTAAGTCCTGATTTAAAAAAAAAAGAAGTGCCAGACAAAGGATTAAGCTATGATCATTCTTTGTGGGGATGCTTTCTCACTTTCTCTCTCTCTCTGGTGAGTGCGTGCACACACACACACACACACACAATCTAAAAATAAATAAATAAAATAAAAGGTAAAAAACTTAGGTAAAATGTTGACTGAATAGAAATAATAGATTTTATGGGCAAGTAAAATTGAATGCATGAATAAAATGAGTACATAAAAAAGAAACCAAAAAATGTGAAATGGAGTAAAGGAGAAAAACCTTGAAATATACAATTTTTAAAAAATGTATCTACTTATTTTATGTACTATTGTTATTTTTGTCATTATTATTATTATTATTTCTAAGTTTGCTATAGAACACGTGCATTCACCAGAGAGAGAGAGGGAAAGTGAAAAAGCAACCATTGGGTCCAGGACTCGAACTGCAGTCAGCCGTGTGGGATTCTAATGCGTCAACCACCACACCACGTTGAGTGCCAAAGAAAGCGAAGGTAATTACTTAGAAAGCTAGAAAAAACAAACATTGTTTATAAAGACCATAGCAGATAGTTTTAAAGTTTTGTTTTATTTTAGAAGTAAGAAGAGTAATGAGGGGACCAGCAGTTGGCATAATGGCTATGTCGCTGGACTCCCATGTAGTTGACTGAGGTTTGAGTCCCAGACCCAGTGGCTTAAACTCACACCAGGCGCGTGTGCATGTGTGCCCAAGATCTGGAGAGGAGAACGGAGGAGAAGGAATTGCGTGTGGCCTTCACCGCTGGGGGGTGATTTCTTGCTTTCTGTCTCTCTGCCTCTCTCTGTCTTTCTGGTGAGCGCATGCACCCTATAGCAAAAACCTCTCAAAGAAATAAAAAAAAAAGAGTAATGAGTATAAATAATTTTATATAGTATGTGTAAAAAATTGATCATTGTAAAACTTTCCAATATAATAAATAATATTTATATAATTAAAAGACACTAAATAAAGATAAGGGAAAAAAAAACTTTGAATCAGGTGTTTAATAGACAGCAAAATTGATTTTTGAATATAACAGGCATTGAGTAAATATTACCATAATGTGAGAGCTCAGCAAATATTTCCCCATGTTCCATTCTAAAGAAATGACAAGAAAGAGCTTCAGACAGCCAAATGATTGGAAAAATATTTAGGTAAGGACTGGTGACTAAATGTAAGTTTTCTTTTTTTAAATAATTATTTATTTAATTTAATTTAATTTTTTTATTTCAATGTCTTTTATATATTCAATTACATATGCCACTTAGCTTGCAAAGTGAATATTCCAATATGCATACATTTCTCACTAATCTAGTTGAGAATACTACACACATGACCTTCAACAGATAATAACCCATTTTTTGTCCCATAATGCCTTGCCTTTCTATTTCTCTCCTTGATGTCCTTCCTCAGACTCTCCAAGGTAATTTTATTTGTTATTATTAATAATTTTTTTTTCATTTGCTATAGGTCATGCATGCTCACCAGAGAGACACAGAGAGAGGGAAAGTAAGAAATTAAGCCACCTGGTCCAGGACTCAAACTATGATTGACCACGTGGGAAGTTAAGTATCTCATATTCAAAATGTTTTGAGACCAGAAATGTTAAGCATTTATAATGTTTTCAGATTCAGATTATTTTCATCTGCATAATGAGATATCTTGGGATGGGATCCAAGTCAAAACACAATTTATTTATCTATTATGCATTTATCATTATTCATACTTTATTTTTAATGAACATTTAGAATTATACCAGTTTATGAAATAACCTGCTACACAACAGAATTTAGTTAATTTCATAATGAACACGATCTATTTTTCTTTTTTCTTTTTCTACCTTTTTCCATCTGTCAAATGTTTCCTCCCTTTGGGCCTCACAATCATCCTCTACCAGCCACTCCTACCACCCACTTTCCCCCTCACAGTATCAGCCTTTGCACTCATCCTCTCCACCATTGAGTTTTCAAGTCTTTCGACCATTGCTGTAGCATTTGGTACAAATTGAATAGGGAAGTCTGGCTTACTTTGTCCAACATTAAGTCTTAAAGATTCCACATTTTGAGTCAAAAGATAGAATCTCATTATTTCTTATAGCTATATAATATCCCATACTATGTATGTGTCACAGTTTTTCAACCTAGTCATCAGTTTTTGGACGCTTAGGTTGGTTCTATATTTTAGCAATTGTAAATAATGCTGCACTAAACATGGAAGGGCAGACATCTTTTCTGATTGTTTTCCTATCCTTTAGGTGAATACCAACTAGTCAAATTACTGGGTCATGTAGAAGTTCTATTTGTAAGTTTTTGAGAAACCTCCATATTGTTTGCCACAGAGGTTGAACTAATTTACATTTCCACCAACAGTGTAAGAAAATTCCTTTTTCACCACAATCTCAACACTTGGTCTTTATTTTATCGATCCTAGCCATTCTGTTTGGTCGTAGGAAAAGTCATGATATTTTTTTGTATGTTTTTCAATGCAAAAATTCATGAATTCTCTGACAACCCAATAACTGGGATTAAATTAATTAATTAATTACTTTTCTTTGTTCATTCATTCATTTTCATTCTTCCCGGTAGCAAGAGAGGGAAAGAAAAAGAGCATTCCAAATAGGGTCTTGATGCCACAGTCCAACCCTAGCATTCAGCCAGTGCCAGATCATTGGCAGGCTTGTGCCTGGTACATTCAGAGACTTCTCAGGACTTAAAGAAATTCTTCACTTGGGATTGTCTCTCAGCCTGTTGTGTTTTGCCAGTGCACCACTGTCTTGCCCTTCAATTATGTTTCATATACACCTTACACACAAAGCTTGAAGGTAATTTTATACAATAGTTTTTGTATTTCAATATGTTATTTATTTATTTTTTTAGTTTCTGCCATAAAGTACATGAGACCATCAGAGAGAGACAGAGAGACAGAGTGGGGGGGTCGGGGATGTGAGAAATCATTTCCTGGAGGAATGGTCACTCTTCAATTCTTTCTCTTCCGTTCTTCTCTCAGGATTTTGGGTACATGGCACATAGCTGGCATGAATTTCAAACAGCCAGATCTGGGACTCAAACTGTGGTCAGTTATGTGGAAATCCAACTCCTTAAATATCATGTGACCTGCTATCCCTCTACTGTAGCATTTAAACTTTAATTCACCATGTGAGGGGTCAGGTATAAGATTTTTCACTTGCAGCATCATGTTGATACTCAAAAGGTTTGGAATTTTGGAGTACTTTTAAATTCAGATTTTAAAATGAGAGATTTTCAGTCTGTATTAATATTGGATTTTGAATATGTAAATTTTTCTAAACTTTTAGCTTAATAAATACGAATACATGATTATATGTAAGCTCTATTACATATACATCATATAAATTATATATAATATTTAATATAATATACTTTTTGGCTCTCTCCACTTAAAACATCTAGAAACAATGATCAACCCCATAGCAATCAATGATCATCCCTAACACCCATGTTATGGTCTTGAAATATCATTTCACACTTTCAGAAAATGAGACGTCCTCTTCTTCAAAAGTATCATTCTACATTTGAGTCAGAAAATATGTTATATAAGCCTGTAATATTTTGTAATATCAGATTGCATTAAACAAAGACTACCAAAGTCATAGACTCAGGATTTAACTTGAGACACTTTCACTGTCATGAAGAAGAATGACTTGAACTTCAAAAATGTATTGCAATAAAGCAGCCAATAGTGGTTGTATTTATGAGTTCATAGTGATAAAAAAGAAAATAGTTTGTCGTTTTGGAATGGTAGAAAACCATTCATTATGTGGTAAATACAGTAAAATAATCAAACATTTATCTTGATTTTCCTTTTGTACTATATACTGAATTAGCATGGAGAAAGTGTCCTTTTATAAAGACATTCAAAATGAGGAATAAAAAATAATGATAGAATTAGAATATCATCACTTTTGCAAATCCCAGTAAATAGTTTATAGAACACATGCAAAACCATAAATGATACACCATATTAAGAAAGATAAAAACCATGTGATCATTTAAATTGATGAGGAAAAAGCATTTGACAAAATACAATGTTCCTTTATGATTAAGACTCTCAGTGAAATTGAGGACCAGCAGTTGGCATAATGACTATGTCACTGGACTCCCACATAGTCGACCACAGTTCGAGTCCCAGAGTCAGTGGCTTAAACTCACGTTGGGCACGTGTGCATGTGTGCCCAAGATCCTGAGAGGAGAATGGAGGAGAAGGGATTGAGTAATGGCCATCTCTTCTGGGGCAAGGGCAGGGGCAGTGATTTCTCGCTTTCTGTCTCTCTGTCTCTCTCTGACTTTCTGTTGAGCACATGCGCCCTATAGCAAAAACCTCTCAAAAAAAAAAAAAGAGTAATGAGTATAATTTTATATGAAATGTGTAAAAAATTGATCATTGTGAAACTTTCCGATATAATAAATAATATTTATATAATTAAAAAGGCACTAAATATACTTAAGAAAAAAAAAAAACTTGACATAGAAGGAACATGTCTCAACATAATTAAAGCCCTCTTGGAAAATCTATAGCTAACTTATACTGAATGGGGAAAAGCTTTTCCATTAAAAACTGGTACAGGACAAAGCTGTCCACTTTTTCCACTCCTATTCAGTATAGTACTGGAATTCTTGGCCAGTGTGATCAGACAAGAGAAGAAAATAACAGGCAACCCAATAGGGAAATAAGAGCTGAAATTATCTCTATTTGCAGATGACATGATTGTATACATAGAAGACCCAATAATATCCATGAAAAAACTTCTCAAAGTAATAAATGCATACAGTAAAGTGGCAGGATACAAAATTAATGTATAAACATTTATAGCATTTCTATATACAAACAACAAGCCGGCAGAGTCAGAATTGAAGAAAGTAACCCACTTACTATAGCTACAAGATGTAAAAAATATTTAGGAATAAAACGAACCAAGGAAGTCAAAGACCTCTATAAGGAAAACTACGAAAACCTTGAAAAGGACATCAAAAAGTAGAGGACATCCATTTTCCTGGAATGGCAGAATTAATATGATCAAAACAACAATCCTATCCAAATTAATCTACATATTTAATACAATCCCTATAAAACGACAAGAGACATTCTTCACAGATCTAGAAAAGATAATCATAGAATTTGTCTGGAATCATAAAAGACCCCATTTTGCTAAAGCCATCCTTCACAAGAAGAGTGGAGTAGGTGGCATCTCACTTCCTTATCCCAAAATACATTACAAAGCTGTTATAATAAAAACAGCATGGTGGGAACCAGCAGTTAGCATAATGGCTATGTCGCTGGACTCCCACGTCGTCGACCGCGGGTCACGTCCCGGACCCGGTGGCTTAAAACACGCCGGGCGCGTGTGCGTGCATGCCCAAGATCCCGAGAGGAGAATGGAGGAGAAGGGATTGTGGCATGGCCATCCCCCCTGGGGGGTGATTTCTCACTTTCTGTCTCTATGTCTCTCTCTGTCTGTCTGGCGAGCGCACGCGCCCTAGAGTGAAAACTTCTCTGAAAAAAAAAAAAAAAAACAGCATGGTATTGGCAAAAAACAAACAAACAAACAAACAAGAGGACAAATGGAACAGAGTAGAGACCCCAGAAATAAACCCAAAACATACAGTCAACTAATCTTTGAAAAAGGGTACCAGTCAATTCAGTGAGAAAAGGAAAACCTCTTTAGCAAGTGGTGCTGGAAAAACTGGATATCCACCTGCAGGAAGATGAATCTGAAATCTTCTCTGTTACCATGAACAAAAATCAACTCAAAGTGGATTAAAGATCTAAACCTAAGACTGTGCAAACTATAAAACTACTGCTGGAAAACATTGAGGAAACTTTGTCAGACATTGAGGTAAGCAAAGACTTCTTAAGCAATACTCCAAAAGCACAGGCAATAATCCTCAAAATAGACAGGTAGGATTACATCAGATTAAGAAGTTTCTGTACAACAAAGGACACCATAATTAGTGTGAATTAACATACCTCAGAATGGGAGATAATTTTTGTAACTGTGCCTCAGATAAGGGACTGATAATCAGAATACACAGAGAACTCAAGTGATTTACACAGAAGAAAATTAACCCAATTAAAAAACAGAAAAATTAGGTGAATAAACAACTCTCTAAGGAAGACATACAAATAGCCAAAAAGCATAAAAATGCTAAACATACCTCATTATAAGGGAGATGCAGATCAAAATCACAATGAGATACCACCTAACCCCAGTCATATCAGTGAAGATTAAAAAAAAAATTTAAATGGTAAGTGCTGGAGGGGATGTGGTTAAAGGAGAATTCTCCGACACTGTTGGTGGGAATGTAAATTGGTCCAGCCACTATGGAGAACAATATGGGGGTTCCTCAAAGACCTTCAAATAGAACTACCATATGATGCAGCAATTCCACTCCTGGGTATCTTCCCAAAGAACAGGAGAATGTGCAGTCAGAAAAGCGCTTGCACAACTGTATTCATTGCAGCATTATTCACAGTTACTAAGACATGGAATCAACCCAAATGTTCACAAATGGGTGAATGAATTGAGAAAGTATGGCACTTATACTCCATGGAATACTATTCAGCTATAAAAAACACCAACACCCTGGAGTTTGATAGAAAGTGAACAAATGTGGAAGATCTGTTGCTGAGTGAAGCAAGTCATGCTATGAAAGAGAGACATTGTATGTCTCCACTTAACATATGCCGACTGTCCACACTCTATGATAAAGACTGAAATACTGGAGGACATAAAGACATTCAAAATTATTATGGATACTAGAGACCAAAGTGGAAAGAGAGTGTGGGAGGGAAAGAATGTTGGAAAGTAAATTTGGGAAAAAAACCAGAGAGGTAAGACACTTTTGGGATACAGATAAGGTTTATTATCTGTTGATGATGATGTGTATAGTATTCTTAACAGGGCTGAACTGAGGTGTATACCATGCTGGGTAAAGTCACTTTACAATCTAAATGATATATAGTGATTGAATGTATAAATAATAATAAATTAATTCATTTAAAAATTAAAATTAAAAAATCAGATATTATGTGTCTTATGTATACTTGTCAACCACATATGTGATCTTGTCCAGGGATCAAACCAGACTCAAATCTACTTGGTTGCAGAAAATCCAGGGCCCAAGAACATGGTTCATCAAGATTATTCATCAGCAATACCCAAAGTTGGAAAAACTTTACAAGTTGACCAAAATGGACAAATTTCTCCAAAAATAAATTTTAAACAAATGAGAAAAATGGGAGGTGCAAAGTTATCATAAACTGTTTTTTTTAAATAAGCAAGATTAAACTTCAATGTCAAGAGAAGAATATTTGTGTAATATTAAAAATGTAACATCTGGGTCCAGGGGATGAAATAGTGGTTATATTGTTGGACTCCTTCATGGCCGACCGCAGATTGAGAACCAGACCTGATAACGTAAAACTCACTCCAAGCATGTGTGTGCACATTCCTGAGATCACAAGAGGATAATGGAAGAGAAGGGATTACAGCTTGCCCATCTTCTGTTGGGGGTGATTTCTCATTTTCCCTCCCACTATCTCTGTCTCTCTTTCTCTGTCTGATGAGCTAAGTCCATATGGCAAAAAACTCTAAGAAATATATAAAAAATTATGCACTGGATCCCACATGACAAAAGATAGTTCAAGTCCTGGCAACAGGGGCTTGAAAAAATATGTCAGGAAACATGTGAATGTGTGCCCAACATATCAAGAATGGAAAAAGGGAGGGGAAAGCAATATGATGTGATCACACCCCACTATAGGGTATACTTTCTTTCTCCTTTTCTCTCCCTCTTTCTGGTGAACACATGCACCCCTAGAAATATGGAAGACAAAAACACACAGACAACAACAACAAAAATAGGGTGAGTACTTAAAATCCAGATAATGGTTACTTATAGGAGAAAGGAAGGTCAATAGTTGTCAAGGCTCTTAGAAAAAAAACTTCTGACGTAATTTGCAAAGCTCTTTTTACCTAGTAATAGTCAACTTATAATAATTTATTAAGCTGTACATTTGAATTGTGTGGGTTTATTTTCTTGTTTTGCTTTACACACACATACACACACACACACACACACACACACATATATATATATATATATATATATATATATATATATATATATGTATACACACACACACACACAGATATATATACAAACACACATATATTTTAGAAAGACAGAAAGCAAGAAATCACCTCCCCCCAGGGAGGATGATCATGCTGCAATCCCTTCTCCTCTTCATTCTCCTCTTGGAATCTTGGGCACACATGCACATGCACCTGGAATGAAGTTTAAGCCACCAGGTCTGGGACTCAAACCACAGTCAACTACGTGGAAGTCGAGCCATGTAACAATTATTCCATCTGCTGGTCCCACACTAAGTATATTTTTAAAAGTTGCTTGGGAACTGTGGCAAAAAATAAAAAGAAAGAAGTGAGATGGCATATATTTTTGTTTAATGAGAAATTTTTCTATGGGGCGCAAGTGCTTTCCAGAAAGGTAGAGAGAGAAAGTGAGAAGTCATCCCCAGCAGAGATAGCTGTGCTGCAATCCCTTCTCCTCATCTCCTCTTGGGATTTTGGGCACACATGCACACATGCCTGGTGTAAGTTACAAGCCACTGTGTCCAGGACTTGAATCATAGTCAGCCATGTGGGAGTCCAACACCTTAAACTCTGTGCCACTTACTGGCCCCATGATGCTATGATTTTTTTAAAAGGCTCATAAGTAAAAATCTGGAGGAAACTCACAAGTATTAAGAATAGAATCTGAGGGAACCAGCAGTTAGCGTAATGGCTCTGTTGCTGGACTCCCACGTAGTCGACTGCGGTTCGCGTCCTGGACCCGGTGGCTTAAAACTCACGCCCGGCGCGTGTGCGTACGTGCCCAAGATCCCGAGAGGAGAATGGAGGAGAAGGGATTGTGGTGTGACCATCCCCCCTGGGGGGTGATTTCTCACTTTCTGTCTCTGTGTCTCTCTCTCTCTGTCTGGCGAGCGCACGCGCCCTATAGCGAAAACCTCTCCAAAAAAAAAAAAAAAAAGTAGAATCTGAAGGGGAACGCACAAGAGCATCATATCAGGGAAATAAGAACTTATGTAAAGTTTACAGAAAAATGGTATAATGCATACATATGCATAATTTTCAAATATATAAACACACCATTGTATTTTTATCTACGATCAGGTCAGAGAAAAAGTATGTGTCATGAATATGAAGATGCACCTGGAATAAGAACATTGTTTTTCATTAGCAGCATGTTCAACACACACACACACACACACACACACACACAAATTGCAAACTTCACGGACATGGTTTATGGGAATTATTTCAGTATTGACTTTTCTGAACATGCTGGAGAGGATATGTATGCATGAGATAATCTTGTTCCAAATACGTGTGTATTTATGGATCAAAGCTAAATCTTTCAAATGCAATATGGATTCCATGATTCTCATGGGGATATTCTATTTTTTTCTTGTATGTCAATTATTTTGTGATGAATCAAAAACTTATGGAAGATTTATGAATTTTCAAGCACATTATGCTCACAGAAAACTATATCTTTTCATTAACAAGGTTTCAGATTCTGTTTTATATTAGATTTATGATATTGGTGATTCACTTATTTTCTTTCAAGAATATTTACACTGTTCCTCTTGTTATTTTCTATTAATGCTCTAATGATTTTCTAAGATCAACATGAGTATGGTATGCCAAAGAAATATGTTTACTCATAACATTCCTAAGTTTAGATGAACAACCATAGAAAAGTGTAAAAAGTTCACAATTTCAGCATATATCTAGGGTATTAAGGTGTGAAATAGTGAAGGGGAACATTATAAAGAATATTTAATGGACAACTGAGGTGAATATATTGATAAAGTGCCAAGACTTTAGGATGTTAAAGAAAAACTTTAAAAGGTTATTAAACAGTAAAACTTTCATCCTAAGAAAAATTTTTGTGTAGTGTAAGTATTGATCACTAAAATAAATAAATACAGGGACCAGCAGTTAGCATAATGACTATGTTACTGGACTCCCACGTAGTCGACTGCGGTTCGCGTCCCGGACCCAGTGGCTTAAAACTCACGCCGGGCGCGTGTGTGTGCGTGCCTAAGATCCCGAGAGGAGAATGGAGGGGAACGGATTGCGGCGTGGCCATCCCCCCTGGGGGGGTGATTTCTCGCTTTCTGTCTCTCTGTTTCTCTCTGTCTGTATGGCGAGCGCACGCGCCCTATAGCAAAAAAAGAAAAAAGAAAAAAAAGCTCTCCAAAAAAAAAAATTAATAAATACAAAGCATATGTTTCTCTTTTCTTATTCAAGTATCACCAGATGGTAGAGAAATACCAATTAAATATTATTGAGACAAGGGAAAAGTCATAAAGTCTTAATTTTATCTTTTTTTTGAGAGGTTTTCGCTATAGGGCGTGTGGGCTTGCCAGACAGACAGAGAGAGACAGAGAGATAGAAAGCGAGAAATCACCCCCCCCAGGGGGGATGGCCATGCTGCAATCCCTTCTCCTCCATTCTCCTCTCGGGATCTTGGGCACGCACGCACACATGCCTGGCGAGTTTTAAGCCACCAGGTCCAGGACACGAACCGTGGTTGACTACGTGGGAGTCCAGCGACATAGCCATTACGCTAACTGCTGGTTCCCATAAAGTCTTTTTAATGCAAAAATGTGTCATGATTTTTTCAATGACCCAATATTATTCACAACTGCTAGGACATGGAATCAACATAAATGCCACAGAACTGATGAATGGATTGAAAAATTGTGGCATGCATACACTATGGAATACTATTCAATCATAAGGAAACATGAGACCCTGCCATTTAACTTAAAATAGATGAATATAGAAAATTTAATGCTAAGTAGTGTGAGCCAGACTATGAATGACAAACACTGTGTTTCCTTGTTTGATATTTACTGGATGCCTGAACTCTATAGGAGAAATAAAAAGATCCAAAGACATAATATTAGGGAGGATAAGTGTAGATTCTAGAAACTTTATGGGAGAAAGGTGGATAGTAGAGATTAGGTGGGAGGGGCTCAGGGAAAAAATAAAAATTCTTATCACATAAAAGATTGCAGAGCTATCTGTTGAAAATTATGCTTATGAAAGTATCCTTGATTTGAGGGATTAGCAGTTGGCGTAATGGCTATGTCACTGGACTCCCATGTAGTCGACTGCAGTTCCAGTCCCAGACCCTGTGGCTTAACTTACTCTGGGCATGTGTGCGTGTGTGCCCAAGATCCCTAGAGAAAAATGGAGGAGAAGGGATTCTAGCATGGCCATCCCCCTGGAGGGGTGATTTATCTCTCTCTCTCTCTCTTCCTCTCTCTGTCTTTCTGGAGAGCACATGTACCCTATAGCAAAAACCTCTCCAAAAAAAAAAAAAAAAAGAAAGAAAGAAAGAAAAAGAAAGTATCCTTAATTTGATTATCATGTACTACATGCATAGCTAGAAAAACAGAAATACAATGACTGATTATTAGTAATAAATTATAAAATTGAAAAGAGGAATTAAAAAAATCAAATAGATTATCCTAATTTACATGTAAATAAGAAAGAAATAGCACATACACGTAAGGTTATGTTATGTGGGACATTAACTCTTTCTCCCCATAATTTGTATTTACTACTTATTCAAGCCATTTTATTTGTCTATTTATTTACATTTAATCATTGTACATCTTTTTTATAACCATTTTCTATTTTTTATTTCCATTTATTTTATCCATTCTATGATATATATCAATTTGCAAAGTAAATATTCCAACATGTATACATTTCTCACCATACACATTATCTTCAACAGATAATAACACGTTTCTTTGTCCCATAAATGCCTTGCATCTCTATTATTCTCCTTAATGTTCTTTCTCAGACTCTCCTCCTTCACCCACCCTCTTCCCACACTGTATATGGTATTTATAACCATTTTCTCTGTTTCTATATCCGCTAGTCATTCCGTTTTAGCTATAGAGTGTGGACAGTTGGTTTATATTAAATGGAAGCATACAATGTCTCTCCTTCATAGCCTGGCTTGCTTCACTCAGCAGTAAATCTTCCATATTCATCCACTTTCTATCAAAAGCCAGGGGCTCATGGATTTTTATGGCTAAGTAGTATTCCATAGAGTATATGTGCCACACTTTTTCAATTAGTTGATCTGTTCGTGTGGGCATTTTGTTTGGTTCATGTCTTAGTGATTGTGAATAATGCTGGAACAGTGTGTAAGCACTTTTAACATCAATGTGCAAGCACTTTTCCAACTAAGGATTCTCTGTCCTTTGGGTAGATACCAAGGAGTGGGATTGCTGGATCATATGGTACTTTTATTTCTAGATCTTTGAGGAATCTCCATACTGTTCTCCATAGTGGCTAGACCAATTTATATTTCCACCAGCAGTGTAAGAGAGATCCCCTTTCACCACACCCCTGCCAGGACTTAATTTTTTTTTTTTTAATCTTAGTCATTCTTATTGGGGTTAGGTACTATCTCATTGTGGTTTCAATCTGCATCTCCCTTATAATGAGAGATCTTAAACATTTTTTCACAAGCTTTTTGGCTGTTCGTATGTGCTCCTTAGAGAGTTGTTTTTTCAGCTCATTCTCCCATCTTTTAATAGGGTTGATCATCTTTTTTTCAGAATAGCTGCTTGAGTTCCCTGTATATTCTAGTTATCAGTCCCTTATTTGACGCATAGTTAAAAAATATATTTTCCCGGGACCAGCAGTTAGCATAATGGCTATGTCGCTGGACTCCCATGTAGATGACCGCATGTGCCTGCGTGCCCAAGATCCCGAGAGGAGAACGGAGGAGAAGGGATTGCAACATGGCCATCCCCTCTGGGGGGTGATTTCTCACTTTCTGTCTCTCTGTGTGGTGAGCGCATGCGCCCTATAGTAAAAACCTCTCCTATATATATATATATATAAAAGTTTCCCATTCTGAGGGCTGTTGACTCACACTGATTACTGTGTCCTTGGCAGTGCAGAAACTTCTTAGTCTGATGTAATTTCACTTGTCTATTTTGGAATTATTGACTCTGCTTTGGGGGTCTTATTTAAGAAGTTTTTGCCTACCCCAGTGTCTCTCAGAGTTTCTCCAGTGTTTTCCAGTAGTAATTTTACAGTCTGAGGCCTTAGGTTTATATCTTTGATCCACTTTGAGTTGATTTTTGTCAATGGTGAGAAGTAGGGTTTTGGCTTCATCTTTCTGCAGGTGGATATCCAGTTTTTCCACATCTTAACAGCATGCAATATGTTGTTTTTCAAGTCATACGTGCATTGCATATTGGTCAAGTCAATTATATTAACCATATATAACTTCCTCAGCAGATAAATTTCCATTATTGTGTTTCATATATATTTTTTTTCTGAGCCCTTTTCTTCCACCCCTCACTATCCACCCCTGCCTGTGTAATCCCTGGCATTTACACTTGCCTCCATATTATAGTTTCCAGTCTTTTGGTTTCTGCCATAAAGTGCACACATTCAATATATATTGAGGAAAATCAGCAATGTCTGTCTTTCACATTGAGGTTTGTTTCAGCTAGCCTTAAGTCACTCTATTTCAGATATCATCATGCTGTTTCAGGCCCAGACTTCTTCATCTTCTAGTCCAAAATGACCAAGTACAAAGACATGAATTGTACCAAGAAGCTTACTACATAGATATTCTCCTGTGTCTCTTTATTCAAGCCTCTTTCTGAAATTATAGAGTAATATCCCACCTGTTTGCTGATCATAGCAATCATCCTAAGCAGTTGTTTAATAGTATAACTTTCTATCTTCCAGAACCAACAGATGAGGAACCAGACCACCTTGAATTTTAATCTAGTCACTGTATTATCTTTATTATAATGCCTGACATTAAGTAGTTTTATAAGTTCATAAAATCAATTTCACACATTACAGGCCAGACTACATTGTCTAAAAATGATCACATTTGTAACTCTGACATGATTAGAGCTTGATAATGCAATAGAGAAATGAATGAATATAATGATTTTTAACTTTCAATAATGTGTCATTTTCAACTTTACGCTGTATACTTTATAGAACACAAATAGAACTTCCATTAGCTTAATGGGAAAATATTTTAAAATGGGATCATTATTATCAGTACTTTGGTTGTTACAACTCTATGAGATTAACAGATGATACAATCAAGTGCTCTGAGAGCATTTATGGATAGATTTCAATTTTTCTAGATTCTTTTTTTTTTTTTTTTTGTCTTAGGTTTTGTATGCTTGCCAGAGTGAAAACAGAGATACAGAGAAAGGGAAAGTGAGAAATCGCCTCTCAGGGAGAATAGACACATCACAATCCCTTCTCCTTCCCTCTCTTGGGCTTTGGTGCATACAGGCACACATACCCAGCATGATTTTCAAGCCGCTGGGTCCAGGACTCAAACCATGATTGGCCATGTGAGAGGGCAGCACCTTGACCACCATGCTACCTGCTGCCCTCCCCATCTTTTTGTTTAAGAAAACAAAAGTATAATGTGATCTCAGTGCACTTTTAGGAATTGAAGATTATTTACTTGTCACTATGTTGATATGTTTTTATTCTTTGAGTCATCTGAAGCAATTGTCCCCAAATTAGAATTAGCTTTATAACATCTGTCATTCTTAGGCAGTATATCTGATATTAAGTAGCAAAGGAAATAACATATTTTAATGGTCATTATTCAATATATGCACCTTGAAAGTTACGAGCACACATTTTCTGCTTATCAAAGGTGAAACCTTCTAATGGTATTTTTTTCTTGAATATTTCATATTCAAAGTTGCATTACTGAATTTTGCAATTGAGAGTGACTCAAGACATTGTTTCCCTTTGATTTTGTATATTTCCTGTGACTTACAACTATACTTACTATCCAAATACCTATATTATATGATTCTCTAGAAACACGGCTCTGTCTATTTCCAAAATCTGTCACTGAAGCTGGATACATACCTGCTTCCTTGGAACGCTTCTCTTCTATATTACAGGAGCAAAGACAACTCCCAAGGAGAATAATGAGAAGGGAATCCACGAATCTCCTCAACACCACACCAAGTTCACTAAATAAGAATTCCTCTCAAGATTTGTGATTACTTCTCTGACTATATCAGTCCTATGGTACATGTAGGGGACAGATGCTCAGATGAAATGTTATCACCAATTATGTAAGCAATAGTTTTCTATTATAGCTTTGTTTTGCTCAAATAAGTTTGAAAGATTAGAACGATTTCTGGAGGTTTCAAAAAGTCAATTGAGCAATTTAGCAGAAATCAAAAAAAGTATTTTCTTTACCTATTCATTTACAGAAATGATGGCATTCTAAGCAATCCATTTTTTCAACTTGTGTGTGTGTGTGTGTATGTGTGTGAATTTCTTGTCCTTCTCTTCCCAGTCTTTCCACATAAAACTTCAATCCAACGATCACCTCCTCCTGTAAGAACAAATGAAATTAAATTCTTGGGCCACTACCAAATGGACAGTAATTTAAGAGGATGAAGAAAGAACAGTGTCCCCTAGGACACATCCTCTTTCTTTTTACATCTTTCGATACCAAACACACATAAATTCAGTACAGCATAAAAACAGAGTGATTGTTGAAGCACAAATTCATAACAATTCCTATCATATCATGCCTGCTTCTAAAATTCCAAGTTCCAAGCATGCCTTGTATTGTCCCATCTCCACACATAAAGCAGGCAAAATTATGAGCACAACACTTTGCCTGTGATCTGTCTATTTGCTATTCTGTCTAGCTCATGCCAACCCGATTTCCTTGGACTGTAGGCTTTCCCTATTACTCAGACTGATGTGCTAAAATAGGTAATAGCTATTTATTTAAACTTTGCTCTCTCCTCAGTTCTTACCAAGAGAAGGGACTTCTAACTGCTGTGTGAGGTGAGTGGACAACTCTTAGAAGTTTCAGATCTAGGACAGGCACTGTATTATATTTGGCCACTATGCCTACACTGCAGCATCTTTGCAGCTGAGAAAAAGACTCCATGTTACTCAGTAAACACCTATATTTTTTCTAAGTTGCAAAAATGTTGTTTGTATCAGTTTTCTTGTAGTTCCCTTTTTACTCAGCACTGCTAATATTTTCTCCTACTTTGCTATTAGAAAGCAGCAGTGGAATTATATGCCATACTGAGAGTCTATATTGAAATTAGGAAAATAAGGAGGATTCTGATGAGAAGTACTGAATAGAAAAAATATAAATATGGGTCAGAGAATCCTTTTGTTATGGTTTGGATATGGTTTGTCTTCCAAAATTTTATGAAGAGCATAAATTTTTATAATCTTATATTTCTTATATTATTAGTTTATAAATTATTCCTACTAATAAAGAAATATGTTCTACTATAAAAATTTAATGCCTGTCACACTATTTTTTAAACTTTCTAATTCTATGTCCAAAAATAGTTTGTCTGAGGAAAGTAATTTTGCCATATTACTAAAAGACAAGTGAATATAAAACAAGAAAGAATATATCTTTTGTTCTTCAGAATCTGGGCTATGTACTTTTTCTTTTTTCCCCATGTTGGAAGGTTACATTGCTGTTCAATTAGAGCTGAACAAATCCCACAGTCTACATTAAGATGAAGTTTATCTTGTTTTATTAAACTGCATCAGCATAGTAAGAAAATTTTTCTTTCGATCTTAATAAAATCCTCATTCCCATGAGTGTCATTATAGGTTTTTATTGGGAAACAAAGCAACTTTAAATTAGGAAATAAGGAATAGATATGTTATAATTACTAAAAATGATAAGTTTGGTGATATGGGATAATGTACAAATTTACTATCATATGACTTCAACTTTTTTCCCCATGGTAATTGTATAATTTATCTAGAGTTGCATGGATATCCCTGATGGTGATTTTCAACCTTTCTTTTATATTTGAGGTATTTTTGGTGCGTATAGTCAACAGGAAAATGTCTCTTGGTACTATATATTTTATCAAATCTCAAATTTCTGCATACATTGCTCATTAAAATAGCAATAGATGGTATGATAATTCAACTTTTCTTTTTATTCTCCTCATGTATTTTGCCACAAACTACACTAAAGGGTATCGATAATAATATAGATCATAATAATGTCCACAAACTATTCAGACTTCATGGAAGATATGGTAGATGGTTACATGATTCCTTAAATGAATCATGCCTTTTTGATTTCCTATCCTTGTATAGTTTTTTTGTTTTGTTTTGTTTTGTTTTTCTGACTATGAGCACTACCTTTTACTTGTTTTGTCTGATGGGGCAAATAGATTCACATGGACATTTCTAAAGAGCACTTCTGCAATAGTTTCTCTCTTTTCATTTTGGCAACTCTGTTGCTACTGTATAATGAAATTGAAACTGGTTGCTGTAGGCACAAGGCCCAGGTGCCACCAAGAGCAGCCATGTGAATGATTACTAGTAGTTCAGCATCCACTGAACTACCAAATGCCGTAGCAAAATAGGTGAGCCACTGAGACCAGAGGGTAACTACTCACCTGATCATAGGTCCAATATTAAACTACATAAATATAAAAAAAAATAAAATAAAAATGGTGGTGTCTTCAGCAACTAAGATTTGAGAAGATTCATAACACAACAATGGGTCATTTCTAGGCTCTGTTTTTTGATAAATGCTTATAAAATGATTCTATGTTACCATAGTAAGCATTTAAAATTAGTGATATTTTCTTTTGTTTTCATGAAAAATCTTAGGATAAAATTTCTCTATGTTATAAAATTACTTTTTTCCCCAAAAGCACAAAATGTTTACCCATGTGTTGGCATGTGTATACAAAGCCCAAATATAAATATTAAATTCCTACACCACTTGATTCTGACCGATTTTTAAACAATTCCTGTGTCTTGAATAAATATTATATCCTTAGATAATATCAGTGATGTAATATAAGTCACATATTTCTATTTTTCCTGCAATTATTTCACCATAACTCCTTTTCCCTATTTGAAGATGTTTCCCTTTTGGAGTGTATTAGCCATGGAAACGAGCTAGCCTATTACCTACAAAATTGTCTGATACATAAGTATTAGCAAATATGTATCTTAAACAACAAAAGCATAACCAGTAGTGGAACACATACTTTCATGTATTTCTGTTACATTTATAATAAATGTTCTAAAAGTGTGAAGGAAGAAAGACAATGAGAAAAAGTTATGAGGGAAGGCTGATATAAAGGAACAGGGCCTGAGTGATTTCAATAATATAGCAAGGAAAGGAGAACATGGGATATCTACAATCTATCCTGAGAGAAAGCAAATATCAAATGATATACATAAGCAAGAGTAAAAAAAAAAATCGCAGATTTTTAAAAAGTTTTTGCTATAGGACATCCTGAGAAACACACACACACACACACACACGCACAAACACACAGAGAGAGAGAGAGAGAGAGAGAGAGAGAGAGAGAGAGAAAGTGAGAAATCACCATCACCCCCAGAGGGGATGTCCTGTCCATGCTACAATCCCTTCTCCTCCATTCTCCTCTAGGAATTTTGGGCACCGCATACATGCACCCAGTGTGTTTTTCAAGTCCCTGTGTCGAGGACTCTAACCACAATGTCAGCCATGTGGGATCCAGCCTCCTTAGCCACTAGCCATGTGACTGGCACAAAGTTTACTGACTTTTTTTTTTTTGGAGAGGTTTATGCCATAGGACGCGTGCGCTCGCCAGACAGAGAGACACAGACAGACAGAAAGCGAGAAATCACCCCCCAGGGGGGATGGCCACGCCGCAATCCCTTCTCCTCTGTTCTCCTCTTGGGATCTTGGGCACACATGCACACGCGCCTGGCGTTGAGTTTTAAGCCACCGGGTCCGGGACTCAAACCCTGGTCGACTACATGGGAGTCCAGTGACATAGCCATTACACTAACTGCTGGTCCCAAGTTTACTGACTTCTGAAACTAATTTTAAATGTTGAAAGTAAGAGAACCTGTTCACATGGAAGTCTAGAAACAATGTCGTTAACTTGAAAGTTTGTACGCATCTTTTAATTGTACATCATGAAAGTAGATTGAATTAAAAACAATTATTCTGATAATTTGAACATCTAATCTAAGTCCCAGATAAATATACATACACATATTTGCAAAAACCTGTGTCAGGATGTTGATAATAAACTATCGAGTTCAGGTTATGAAATGTATTATCTCAATGTGTCTCCAAATCATTACCCAAATTCAGACTGACAAAACAGTATTTAGCTATATTAATATATTAATAATGTACAATATTCCCTATTGCAGCTACAACAAACTGCAACAAACTTAATGACTACAAACACAGAGGTTTTCTTTTATAGATCTGGAGGCCAGAACTCTTACTTCTGGAGACTGTGACAGAAATTGGTTCCTCTGTTCTTTCTGACTTTTAAAAAAAAAATTTTATATTACATTTAATGACGTATCTTTTTACAGTTTTCTCCAGCATGATTACCATGCATATCAGTCAAGACCAAGACATTACTATCTACATCAGGAGCAAGTAGCTTTTCATTTTTTTTCAGATCATTGTTATATTTTTATTCTCATTAAAAAAAATTGATCACAATACATCACTTGGCTTGCAAAGAGAATATCCCCAACATGAAATATTTCTCAGACCGGTCCACTTGAAAACACTATACATGTTATCATCCACAGGTAATAAAGCATTTCTGTGTCCCACAAGTGGCATGCCTGTTTTTTCTCCTGTTTTCCTTCTCTGTACTCTTCCCTTTTCCCCCACTCCCTGTTCCACACTGTCTTCAGCATTCATAACTATTTGCACTGCTTTTATGCCCTTTAATATTTCAATTTACACCATAGAGTGTGGATAGTCAGTATATATTAAGTGGATACATACGATATCTTTCTTTCAGACCCTGGCTTGCTTCACTCAGCAATAGATCTTCCCTATTTGACCAGTTTCTATCAAGTGCCAGGGTCTCGTCATTTTTTTATGCCTGAATAGTATTCTATAGAGTATATGTGCCACACTTTTTCAATCCATTCATCTGTTTGTGGACATTTGGGTTGGTTCTTTGTCTTCTAGTCATGAATAATGCTGCAATAAGCATTGATGTGCAAGAGTTTTTCCAATTGAGCACTCTCCTGTCCTTTGGGTAGACAACCTGTTATTTCTGATTTCTAAGAGTCCATCCGCATTCCTTGGCTTGTGGCTGCATACCCCATCTTCTCAGTCTGCAATGTAGCATCTTAAAATCTCTCTTTTTCTATTACTGCATTCTTTTTGCTGACATTTACTCTTACCTTCCTCTTACAAACACCTTGTAATTACATTGGACCCACACAGATAATCCAGAGTAATCTTCCCCATCTCCAAGTTCTTAGCTTAATGATATTTACAAAGTCCCATTTTCCATAAAAAGTGACATTTTTGTAGGTGTGGAGATTAGGAATAGGGCATTTTGGGACCAACAGTTGGCATAATGACTATGTCACTGGACTCCCATTTAGTTCAAGTCCCAGACTCAGTGACTTAAACTCATGCTGGGCGCGTGTGCGTGTGTGCCCAAGATCCCAAGAGAAGAATGGAGGAGAAGGGATTGCAACATGGCCATACCCCCTGGAGGGGGTGATTTCTTGCTTTCTGTCTCTCTTTCTCTTTCAGTCTTTTTGGCAAGAGCACGTGCCCTATAGCAAAAAATCTCTCCAAAATAAAAAGGAATAGGGCATTTTAAGGAGGCCATTTTTCATCTATCACAAAGAATTTACATCAATATATTCCTGTAAAAGTTTACTAAACACTTCAATATTCTGGGCAATAAATTACTTCATGTGATTAAGTCAAAAGTAATAGAGCATTGCTCATCATGATCCAGAAGCCAAGAGCTGTTAAACATCTAAATTTAGCATAAGAGGAGAGTCTGTCACCCTGAGTGGCCATAGGTGAGTAATTTACATTCATAAACATCTGACTCCATATCTTTGAAACTGTCATAAAGCTATTAAGTAAAAGCACATGAACTGACAATACAAATTAATAAATTTTTAATTATAAAGCCTTTATTTCATGTTTGAAAAATGCCTTGCAATCTTAGTGTGATAGTCAGATAATAAAATATACAAAATATAATTAGCAACATGCTTGACTACTGTAAATGTATAATAGTGACACTACTATCGTTTTATATAGAACTGACATATTTGTTATATAAAGAAAGACATCTAAGTCATGAGCCACAGAAGATGTGCTATAGTTTGAATGTGTCCCCCAAAATGCAGATGATGAAATTGTTCATGATTTTATTAAGATGGTGTAAACTTGGGCCAAGCATAGCTTTAAGAGGCTAAGTCTCTGAATGGGGATTATAATTGAAGAAGGTCATCAGGGTGGTGCCCCATGATCAAATGAAGGTGGGTTTATGAGGAGAGGAAGAGAAATCCAAGCAGAACCAGATATAGACATATTCTTGGTTTTGCTCCTCCCCTCCCTTCCCCCCCCCCATTGTCTCAGGACTCTGTAGAATCCTCATTAGCAAGAAGATCCTCACCAGATACAATCCCTTGACCTGTTCTTCCAAAACTGTGAACTGAACGAACCTCTTTTTTCATGAATTTTCTAATCTATGGCATTGAGTTATTAAGCAACAGAGAACAGATTAAAACAGATGCTAAGAAACAGACAAAAACATACAACATCAAGTCTAGAGAGAGAAGACACCAATGAGTCTTGGATGAGTCTTGGAGGCTGTAGCAGATATGAAAAGGGCCTTAAGGAGAAGGCAAACACAGGGAAAGTGGAGAGAGGGTCCTAGATCATTCGCACATTTTTTCACACTTCTGAAAATGTTTCCCTTGTTTTCATCTTATTTAAGAGTCTACTTTCCATACATGATGGTAATGTAAAACGTGTATAGCCACTAGAGAAAGAACATGGCACAGAAAATGCAATCCCTCTGCTTCACTTGTAGACTTGTCCAAATCATTGTAATAGGCCTTATTCTGAAATTATTACTGAAAATTATTCCTAAGCTTTAGCCTAGGATGGGGGGGGGGGGGAGCTTTCTATCTTTCCAAAACAGTTATTTTCAGTGCATTACGGTAATATCTTGTCATACATTCTCACACAGGTCTGTGTTATATGATCTAACAAGAATTCACATACTATGGTTCCACATTTGAGAACAAGAAATCTAAATTGATTTTATTAATTCCAGTAATAGCTTCTTTTTCTTCAAATCTATCAATTAGTTTTAGCTAAACAGAGAGAAGGCACCTCTCTCTCTCTCTCTCTCTATCTCTATCTCTATCTCTATCTCTATCTCTATCTCTATCTCACATGCATCCTCCAGCAAATACAAACAAATCAATAACAAACTTACTTTGCACAATTATGATACAACTATATTTCTGCATAACTGATCTTCTTTCTCTAAGGAGTCCAAATCCACATAGAAGTAGAAACAATGACTCTAATCAGGAAATCGATAATCATTTAATCGGTTTTCTCAGGTAACAGTCTTACTCAGGTGACTGAGGTGAAACATAGCTTGAACCAGTCCTGTGGACTACTGCCGAAAGGAGCCAAATCCAACATGGTCAACCATGATGCAAATTCTGTCCCTGCTGCTTGAGAGCTATTACATGCATGCCCCAAATCCTGACAGAGTAGAGAAATAGAGGGGAAAAATTGTGCTGTGACCATGTCCCATTGATAGACTTTCTCCCTTCCTCTTTCTTCTTGTCTCTCTATCTTTTAGTTGTCTGTGAGTGCAGTTGCTTTCTGGAAATGAAAAAAAAAAAAAATAAAATAAAAATAAACAAGCAAAGTAGGAAACAGGTCTTTTCAGAGAACAACGGTCTCTTTCTATTCCTCTCCAGAGTGGAATTAGGTATGAAGCTAGACTCACATAACTTTGTGACAAGATAAAGGAAGATTAGATATTTGCATCCATACGAAGCCTTCTTTCTAAAATATGATTTATGTTAAATTGCTGGTTTAAATAAGTCCCAATTATTTATATTTGAAGATCCAAACTGCTTCCAGAAAAATCTGTGGCAGTGATAATTTTTTGTTAGTTCCAGAGCTCCTACTGAGTGCTTTAGCTCCACCCCCCCCCCCACGCACCCCCCCCCCCCCACCCCTGGTCCCTGAGGTGACCTCATCTTTCTCACTGATGAACTAAGCCCTGTAAAGGGTCAAGGAGTCATCACATGATAACCGGTGTTATCCCACACAGGAACGTTTATCACTGGTCAGCATGGCCAGGACCTGAAAGACCTGGAGTGTTGCCTCCAGCGCCACCTTGTCTAATCACCTCTGCCAACCCTTCTGCATCAGTGCCCTGCACATGCTTAAAATGGCTGGAGGAAGGGCTTCCAGAGGCGAACCTGTTCGCACTAGTGAGAGATACCCTGATATCACGTATTATGGCAAAATACTTTTTTATAATGGACTTAACTCCTCAATAATTGTCTCTTTAGAAGTGGTCTTATGTTAATGATCACTTTTTTGACACAATTATGAAGAAAGCAGTCAGTGTTTATAATTATAGATGTTTTCTTTTTATTTCATCCTGAAAAACCACAATCAAAAGAGACAGATGGTGACACATAGGTAAAATGTGCTCTGTGAGACTCACTTGGGTAGGCTCCCAGTAATCCCCAGAGACCTCCCTGAGTTTTGAGGGTAAGCACATGCTCATGATCTGCGGTTGGTTGAGTCCTGTTGGGGATGCTTCCTCCACCTCTGTTTTTCTCCCTTGGAAGAAATCAAGATTACCAGAAGTTCATATCTACTGTGATGATAATGATGAGGTAGGCTCTGTGGATCCATTAAGAACTATGGTGATGAAATGAAAGTAAATGGGGAATTAAGCAGTAGCATGGGTCTGAGCAACATTGGGATACATAGTATTCCATAAAGAAACAGAAAGTAATAAAGGGATACATAGTATTCCACAAAGAAACAGAAAGTAATAAAGGGATATATAGTATTCCACAAAGAAATAGAAAGTAGCAAAGGGATACATAGTATTACATACAGAAACAGAAAGTAGCAAAGGGATACATAGTATTCCATAAAGAAACAGAGAGTAACAAAGTTGACCTGGAGCCCATCTGAAGGCAAATGGATTATTTACTGACACTTTACAAGTTTAGTGAGTTACAATGTAACCCTTGGTCTACAACCTTACCACTAATTCCCTCCAAAGAACTTCTGGAACAGACAGGAAACAGAAGAGAGTGTCTGCAGCACCATTGAAAGGACTAATTCTCAGAAAGTACAAAGAGATTGCTTATGCCAGAATTGGTAGCACAAAAACTCAGAATCAGAAATGGCATAGTCAGGAATAGCTGTAATCTGAAGCCTGGAAAAGGTAGAAAGGACAGTTGACAGGAATGTTGAATAAAAAAAGGATTAAGAGAAAGATAAAAACACAACCTGCAGGTGTTTTTAAATAATAATAAAATGATAATAGCATTCATAAACAGCTATAGGCATAAAACACATTTCAGTCAAGAGGAAAATACCACCAAATTAGCACTAAATGATGACATTTAGTACCAGTATTTTCACTGCCTGAAATTCATGTCAGGTATAACATGAAGGTAAAGCATGACAAAATATTTTTAATCCTGAGATGAATTGGAGTGTCCTTGTAGAACAAACTATTTCATAATATTTTTCTACATCAAATATAGTCAAAGCTTTGAGGAATATCTCTAAGAACCATATATTGAAAGGTGTTGATTTGAAGAAATGTATAGGATAAATACATAGCAATGGAAATGACCTGTCTGTAATACCTATGAAAATAATACAGAACCGAACAGACAAATATGATTGCATTATCCTCTTCCCCTTATTTCCAGGGAGGTACATTTCACATCTATTTAGATGGATTAGATGTCCAGAAGATCATCTAAATGCACATCTTATCTGATATACATCTCAGCTGTCAATACGAAGGAGACATACCTGTCTATGTACCAGACCCATTCCCTAACTACTCTTTGTCTGGGCCTAGGGAGGAGAAGAAAGGATCATTAATAAGTTGAATCTCTAGAATATATATGTACATGTGAGTGTGTGTGTGTGTGTGTGTGTGTGCATACTAATATAAATTACTCTCTGAGAAGCATTTGAGAAATGCGCGTTTTGTTAAAAACGTATATATATACTCTAGGTTTTATGTTTTATTTATCTAAATTTTAACCTTGAAATTTTTTAGATGGAATCATTGAATACATGAACACAAGCATATGCAGACACAATTCAACTAATTATATCATTTTTTCCTTGAAACTAGTAGAGATAATTTTTTTTAAATGGGTTAACGAGAAGTCCTATCCAAAAAAAGTATTTAGAACATGTCTTTCTAAAACATGTTTATAGTGATACAAATATGTAATATCAGATCCAGACCAAACCCTGATAAATATTTAGAAATCATCCTGATAATTTAAATATTAGGAGGAGTTATGGTTTGTACAGAGAGGAGAGAGAAAAGATGAGAGCAAAAGAGAAAATAGTGAGGCTAGAACTCAATTAGATAATAAAACCTAAACAGGGGGTTGTGGAATTGTACAAGAGATTAAATTCTGATGGAATCACATAAACGTAGTATTAGGGACAAAAGAAAACTTTAAACTTCAAAAATACAAAAAAAAAATATAGCATTTTTATAAATGATAAGGAAAGTTAGCAGTTATTTTACTATGTGTGTACATGTAGAGAGAGGTTTAAATGTGTTTATTTACCCAACTATAAAATGAGTACGTTAGTGATCTTATTTTTATAAAGGCATATGAATATATAGCGTCACAATTGTGATCCCAGTGTAACTGAACATTACAGAGAAAGTGTCCTCATGTGTTTGTATGTGTGTGTGTGTGTGTGCACATGAAAATTAATCTTTCTGGATATAGTCTCATTCTATAAAAATTGGTCCAGTTTTCATGCCAATAGAAATTATCTACCTAATAAGTAACCTCACTAACCTGAGCTGTTAACCTCAATTCACCTGAGTTAACTCCAATTTACTTGTAATGATATAATTATATTTTTAAGGTTGAAAGAATTTTAAACATGAAAAGTGTTAGTATGAAATAGAGAAATAATGGGTCATGTCATCCACATATCAGTATATGATTTTTAGGTTAAGAATACCTTTAGTTGGAATTAAAATATGATTAAGATACTAGCCATATTATATGATCAGAAAGTTTAATTTTGCAATTCTATTTAAAATATGGAACTGAGTGATACATATCTTACTTTGACTTTTATTTAGAAGTTCTATGAAAAATCTACTGTCTGCATTAATCCCGGAATATTTAAAACAACTTGAGATATAATCAATAAATTAACTCTACCAAGGTTACTATTATGGTTTAAGTAATTAAGATTAAAACGTCAATGCTTGAAATTTCAAAATAATAAAATTCTTATTAAAATGAGTTAATAAAAAATTATAAAGCAAAATAGAAAGAAAATAATAAGTTAACAGAATACATAGGGAACACAAGCAACTTACCCAAAATAAAAATTCTAACCCAATTAAAAGATGGGAAAATTAGCTGAACAAAAACTCTCTAAGGAAGACATAGGAACAGGTAAAAAGCATATGAGGAAATATTCAACATCTCTCATCATAGGGAAGATACAGATTAAAATCACAATGATATACCATTTAACCCCTGTCAGAATGACAAAGATTAAAAACACAAGAAGTGATAAGTGTTGGCAGGGATGCGGTGAAAAGGGAACTCTCCTACACTGCTGGTGGGAATGTAAACTGGCTCAGCCACTGTGGAGAACAATACGGAGGTTCTTCAAAGATCTACAAATAGAACTACCATTTGATCCAGCAATCCCATTTTGGGGTATCTACCCAAAGGGCAGGAGAATGCTCAGTTAGAAAAGTGCTTGCACATCAATGGTTATAGCAGCATTATTCACGATTGCCAAGACATGGAACCAACTTAAATGTCCACAAACTGATGAATGGATTGGAAAAGTATGGCATATATACTCTATGGAATACTACTCAGCCATTAAAAAAAAAATAGCAAAACTCTGGCATTTGATAGAAAATGGCCAGATATGGAGGATCTATTGCTGAGTGAAGTAATCCAGGCTATGAAAGAAAGATATTGTATGTATCTACTTAATATATACCGACTATCCGCACTGTATGGTAGAGAGCGAAATATTGGAGGACATAAAAGCAGTGAAAGTACTTAACGAGAATAGGACAGTGTGGAATGGGGGGGTGAGGAGAAGAGGATAGAGAAAGATAGCAAGAGAACAATAGAGAGGCAGGACATTATTGGGAAACAGATATGGATTATTACCTGTTGATGATGACATGTATAGTATTCTCAACTGGATTGGTCTGAGAAGTATTTCATGATGGGTAAAGTCTTTTTACAAGCAAAATGAGAAATAGTAATTGACTGTTTAAAAAATAATTAAAATAATAATAATAATTGGGAAAAATAATGAAAAGATATTGAATGATGAAGTGGGGAGATTGATGTGTCTGTCTTGACTGGCATGCATGGCATTCCCCTTTGAAAAAGCAATGTAATACACTGTAAAATTATATGCAATCTAATGTAATATAACAAGATTATGATGATAATAAAAATTTTAAAAAAATAAAAAGAAATTAATCTAGAAATAGGTGTAAGGGTAACACAATACTCTGTGAAGTTGAAGTCACATGGATGGCCCTGGGTTGATGCCCAAGGCTCCCCGTAATGTCAGGTGCACATGTGTACCTGCAGCCCTGGCTGATTGAGCCTGGGATAGATCGCTGTTGGACATAAGGGCACTATTGAGGGCACCTCTCACTGTCTCTTTCTCTCCTGGAAACAAACAAATAAATAAACTTTAAACAAATTCATATGACTTCCATTTAGAGAACTCTAAAACATTTTTAGGGCTAACTTGATGGTGGATTGGTTAATGCAGCCAGATCCCACATGGTCAAAAGTGCCATCTTGAGAAACCCAGTGGGTGCATGTGCCTGTGTGCCTAAAATCCCAAGAGGAGGGAGAGACTGAGGAGAAAGGATCGCCGTATGACCATTCTGCATGGTGGGAGGGTGCCTTCTACTCTCCCCCTCTCTCTCTGCCTCTTTGTTTCTCTCTGGAGTGCACGTAGGCCCTCTGAATAAAGTAATACATAAAATAAAGCATTAGGAAGACATTGGATAAATGAAAAGATAACTCCTGACACTGATTGGGATGGTTGATTCTCCAATTCATTTACAGATTCAATACTATTCAAAAACAATTCTATTTAGATATCTATTTTAAAACTTGATAACTTTTCCTCTTAGATATATGTAGAAGAATAAAAACTGACAAATTGCTATGACAACTGCAAGCATAAAACTATACATAGCCAAATATTCATACAAGATATTGAGACATTTCACAAATCCATAGCACTGAAAGCAGTATGTTATTGATCAAGGATTTTAGTAAAGGCTCAGTTGCTCAAACTGAGTCAGTTCAAATTGATGCACACCCTATTGCTCATCGTAACTATATGTGGGTTGCCTAAATTGCATTTTTATTGTATTGTCAGATGAGTGGTAGCTCCAGAGTCCACATAGCATTGCTAATTACACTTAAAATCAGTATTTTGGGTTGAATTCATATTTTAGTAGTTTCTATCCTAACTATACCAAAATATTATAAATTTAGTAGTTGAAATGGTAAAACTGTACTACTGCTTTCCATAGATTAGAAGTCTGACATATGGAAAATGATGGGGGCTAAAATAAAGAATTCAATAGACTTGAGTTCTTTTAAGGGGTCTCCAGAAGAGAATCAATTTCTGTCTTTACAGATTCTAGAAGCCAATAACATTCTTTCCTTTGTAGCCCCCTTCCTACATCATCAATGCAGCAACATTGCTCTTCTCTGACCTTGTTGGTATCACAAGTTCCTGTGACTCAGAACTCACCCAAGAAAAGTTTTCTAATTTTAATGAGCCCCATGGTGAGATTGATTCATCTTTGAAATTCTGAAATAATCTACTTAATGTACATACTTTAATCTCATGTACAGATTCCCTTTAGTCATGTGAGCTAACACATGCTTAAGTTTCAGAGATTAGTGTGTGGTCATTATTTGGGTTGGGAGGGTGTCTTATTTTGCCTATTCACACACAGAGTCACTCGAAGTGATCTACTTGCTGTCTACATGGTAAGGAAAATTAATAACAGAAAGTTCCTCAGTACAATGCAAAAACCCACAGCACTCTTAGGTTTATGGCTTTGTTCCCACCACAAACATAGACACCATCTTTGATTTTCCCAGTGCATGAAGGTCAATTGCTTTGCTATAATTTCTGATCTTAACTCTGACAAAAGTCCTTTCCAGATGCCATCCAAAATGTTACTGTATCTATCACCATAATATTTCTGGAAAGTCCTTGGTCCTAAATTAAGACTGATAATGATAGATCTAAGTAATAGTTTTATTCCAATGTACGTGATTTTGATTTATCCAGAATCACTTTATTGCATGAGTATGGATAAGACAGATGGTAACCTTTAAATACAGTCAACATGAAAATAGATACTAAAGTGTAATAGTTTGTCAGAAAACTGAACAGGTTCAGAGGATTTCAAAAAGTGAACTCTTAAAAAATGATCACATGAGGTTGATGATGGATAGAAAGTAAGAGAATATGTTAAAGTAACTTACTATGAAGCAAAAGAACAGGAGGAGAGAATGTACTTGTGGGAGTATATGCAAGTTAAGAGGTTTCAGTTGGAAAATATCATGTTGGAACTTGCAATATAAGAGATGATTCCATTTTGGATGATTATAAAATAGCTTGAGACTGCACATGAGTTGCTAAAGTGTAATGGATAGAAGACACATGATGAATGGGCCATTAGCCTGAATGTTTAGATAATATCCATTAATGACAGCAGGTTTAAAGCACTATAGAAATGTGATGCAGAAGCTTAGGCTGCTTATGGATGATAGAGAGTTAACAGAGGTAAATAAATAACCTTTCAGTCAAGAAACGAGGATGCAATAGACACACAACATGGCCCTAAGAGGAACCAGAATTTTTATCCCATGATAGAAAAGGTATACTTGAAAATTTATTTCTAAGCAAGAATGATATCAATGCCATCTTCATATGCTGACTTATATGTGGTAGGAAAGAAAGGTGAAACAGGTGGTAAGGAAAATAAGAACCACAGGTAATAATTATATATAATAAAATAAAAGAGCTAAAGTAATATTCATAGAGATATCTACTGAAGTATTTGCATAGAAGTTTCAAAGTACATTCTAGAAAAGTTGACCAGTTTAAGGAGAAGAAGCTATTAAGTAGGTCTATGTGTACCTGTAATGAAATTTAAACTAAATACACAACTACCAGTATAATACCAAACACTTGGAACAAATTATTACTGAAAACAGCAAATAGAACTACACTTCCTTTTAGCAGCTAAACATCAGTGCTAGAGTTACCTTCTAGAGACAATAGATGGGGATGTTATATTTAAAGCAATGTCATAAATAGAGGTTTTATTCATAAATACTGTAGTAGAGAAGGAAACAAGTTTGAGGTGATTTAACTTCTCATGAACTGTCCTTAGATGGTGTTAAGAGTTGTAGCAGTTGTTCACATTTCTGTCAACAGTCTGCTCTTGGAGGGCATTTGGCAGTCATTCTAAATAAAAGCTCCCAGACATCTTCTGGGAAGCTATTTTCATCATCACAGATAGGAAAATTTGAAAAGTGTATTGATTTATGGGGATGCATAGCTGTTCTCCCTGATCAAAACAGATGGGAGGTTAGCCCTTCTTGAAAACCTGCTGTACTTGATCTCAGTGTGTGTGTGTGTGTGTGTGTGTGTGTGTGTGTATGAACATGCACACATGTTCATGTTGGGATGCAGAAGCTGGAGTATTCTGCCTTTAGCTTTGCTATTTATCAAACTTGAGTCTGTCTTCTTCTACCTTCACCTTTCATTCTTGGAATCACTTTCGAGGACCTTCTAGCTGGCTCTACTCTCCTGTACGGAAAATGTCATTCATTGTAAAGGCCAAAGCTTCAGAAGGCAGTGCTGTTTTCAGAAAATGCTTCTGGGATCTTCTATGTTCATGTTATGTTTCCTGAAATAACAGCAGGAATTTTCATCCTCAGGATGATTTCTGTACTATATAATTTCACTGTTTTTCAATACTACATTTCAAGCAGCCTTTCTCATGGACAGTTACTGAACTGAGAACAGCAAATGTAGTTTGACCTATTATCTTGAATTTACTTCTATTTTCAGGTTGTCATTGCTGGTTTCAGTGCCTGCACTTGCTCTGAAAGCAGAGTGACTTTAAGAAAAATGAAGCTGAGAATTGATTTACCATTAAGGGCAGCCCTCTATGGAGATAACCTTTACAGGATTCATTTATTTATAACAGGTATATGCCAAAATTGGGCATATAATATATGTTTGATTTACCAAAAAGGAAAAAATAGCCCTAAAAAATTATAAAGCTTAATCAATCATACAGGTTGCCTTTTTCTTTTTTTAGCTCTACATCTAGTAAGTTAATAACTATTAGAAATGTCAATATTGCTGGATGACTTCAGAGACATGATTTGCAATCTATGCAGGGCCATTGGTGCTATTCCTCAATCATTTTGTCCTTTCATGTCTTTCAATGTGGTTGGCATATTTTCATTCTTCTGATATCAGCATTTTTCCTGTCTAACCATTTCCTACTTCCTTCAAGAAAATTGAAACTATTAGACAGGAACTGTATCAGTTTTCATAATTTTGCACTCAAAATAAGTTATGTACACACACACACACACACACACACACACATACACCCCTCTCAGGGGAATTTCTCTTTGAATCCAATTTCTCCACTGTTTTTCTAATCCAATTCAGACCTTTCTCTTCGAAAACATCTTCAGATACATTAAACCCATCCCCCTATGCTTGGATAAACACATCTTAAAAGAACTTGGGGCTTTCCTAAGGAAAACAAGGACCTTTCTCATATGTCTGTATTCTATTCTAGCGTTTTATTTAAAAAAAGCAGGTCACCATTATATTACCTACCATCACCTATGAGCATAACATTCATCAGAATGCTATCCTTATTTCTTACATAACATTTTTATGATTAAGTGTGAAAGTTTGTCACAATAAAAAATGGAATCATTTGCATAAACCATTACTGAACTGTTCTGAGAAGGCCATGAAGGAGGTGTTTTCTCAGGCTAGCATGCCTAATAACAAGAACCATTACCTAAGGAACTTTGCCAGAGTTTTGTGTCAGTACAGCATTGTAGAAAGACTACTGCAACCTGACATGAAAATTTCTGCAAAACCATCTACCCAGAGACTGTCAGTCCACATTTAAACAGATACCGTCTTTTTTGTTTTTGTTTTTGTTTTTGTTTTTGTCTTTAAAATCTCTAAGACGATCATAAAACCTCAGTAAGTATGTTTGGGGCTACCGGAAATATGCCCATTCAGGCTGCATGCTGGTTGCAATCACACATTTTTTTTCTTATAATAAGCCTCTTTCAATATTTTATAGTTGGATTATTTCCATTAACAGAAGTCATATTATTCTCACAATGTAAAATTTTATTAAATATTGTCTCATCATTCTCTTACAGAAAAATCTAAACCTTTTTATGAAATTCTTCTCTCCTTTGGATTCTTTTTGAACGTGTTCTACTGCTTCTACTTCTGCTTCTACACCTTCATTCTAGATGTCTTTTATTATAGTCTTCCTTAGTGCCAATCTCTAATGGCCATTCGTCCTATATTTTTTCCTCTAACATTCTCTCTTCCTTCCATGTTTTCCCTCAGAAATTTGTTTCTTCTCATCATTTCAACTACACTCACACTTACCATGCTTTCCAATCTGAGCTCGAATGATATACGTTGAAGTCAAACATTTTTGGATTATCCCTGTTTTTTCAGATTATCTCATGATAGACATCCTGTAAAATAATGAAATATCATTATCTTCTCTAAAGTGGTATTTTAGTTCATTTTTTAAATTGAAATCTGTGCTGATGAAGGGGCTTCAAAAAGATCACAAAAATTAAATTAAAAGATAAGCTTATTTTGGTTAAAAAAATGAGATCCATGCATAGTTTTTTCATAATACCCTTTTGTCAGGTTTTTTTTTTTTTTTTTTTTTTTTTTTTTTTTTTTTTATAGAAAGCATCAATGGCAGAGAAAGTAACAAAAGGAAAGTAAGAAACGCTCCCTGGGGAGTGGCCACGCCATGACCCCTTCTCTGCCATTTCTTGCTTCTTTCAGGATTTTGAGCGCACGTGCTTATGCTAGGTGTGTTTCTCAAGCTACTGGGTTCAGAACTCAACCTGCACAGTTGGCTTGGGGAATCCAACTGCCTTAATCACTACACCATGGGCTGGTCTCACAAACGTTTTAAAGACCTCTTCAATATCCACTTCCGCTTTCAACCACTCTTTTGTTATTATTATCATCAGTTTTTGTCCTTCTAGAATTTTCTTTCTTTCACTTTACCAGTAGTAGATGTATGACAAGACAAGCCAACACAGAAATCCTCAGCATAGTTTTTACCTATGTGCTTTCTTCAGTACAGTCTTATCTATATGTGCACAGGTATTTTAGATTCAATATATGTTTCCCCAAACTGGTTCCTTTTCTTCCTGTATTCATTTTTCCTTTTATGCCTTTATAATCGCCTTTATCATCATACAATCTTGGTAAAGACTTATTTGACTTTAGCTCTTCCTTAAAAAAAAAAAAAAAACTGTTCACATAGAGGGATTCTTCAAAAGATATTATGAAGTAACTATTCACAGATTTTAAAACTTTTCTGCACTAATATAACTCTTAATATAATTCCATTTTGAAACAAACACATTTAAGTGTCCTTGTATAATCAATAAGGTTTTTATTATTAGAGAGACATATTTTTTGTCTTTGTCCTGACCTCCTATGATAGTTAATTTTTACGTCAATGAGCCCAGACTAGAGATCACCACTCCTTAAGAATTTCTGTAACTTCTAAAGTGTCTTATTTCTCCTAGATTTTCCCCTTTGATCTTGCTGCCAGAACAACCTGGACCTTAAACACAATCTGACCAAGTCACTCTCAGTTGAAAACTTGGCAATTTTTTTCTCACTTCTTATCTAGTCAAATACACTCTTTTCAGTGTGTTAGACTTGCATCTCCTTGTATCTCTAGCCCTAGTTCTTCAAATTCACACAACACTAGTTACATAAATGAATAATTTATTTTTAGAGGTTTTTGCCTTAGGGCATGTGTGCTCTCTAGAGAGAGAGAGAGTCAGAGACACAGAGAGGGAAAGTGTGAAATCACGTCACAAGAGTATGGCCATGTCACAATCCATTCCCCTTCATTCTCCTGGGATCTGGGGCATGCATGCATACATGCCCAGCATGATTTTCCAAGTCACCATGTTGGGTCATGTGGGACTCCAGTGATGTAATCAGTATGCCATCTGCTGGCCCCAATAAGAGAAAAAATTCTGTTGCTTCACAAATGCATTAAACTATCACACTTCTCTGTCTTTGCCTGTTTTGCTTCACCTGTCAGGAAGGTTCTGCTTGCCCTTGCCTTCCTGGCTCCTTTCTTGTTCAGCTAGCTACAGGGATCATCATTATACAACTATTCCTCACTTAAGTCCCTGCTGTAGAGTGAAGTAAAAATAAATTTGACAAACAAATGTCATTAAACTTACTACTTATTTAATTAGTCCAATCTAAAATGTCTTTTTAGTCTCAGATTTGATTCCTCGCCTATAGATTTTTGTGAAGGAGTTTCTTGCAGAATGTGGGATATGCAATAAATATATAATGTCAATCAATTGCTGAGTAAAATCATAAATATAACATAAAATAGAATTTCATCAACTATATGGAAATGATCTTGGAGAAATGCTAAATATCAGAGTAAAAGGAAGGGAGAATCAGAGATAACAGAGAGATATTTTAAAAAAGAAAGTATAAAAGAGACCCTTAGATAACTGAAACAACTCTTATTTTTGAAAACAAAATTTCTTTTATCATTTTTATGCAAAAGCCTGCATAAATGAAAGACCTGATCATATGGTTTTACATACTGTTAGAAAAAATATAAAAGATGACCACTGGTTTAAGACATTGTTTCAAGAACAGATACATGTACAATTATTACCTCCATTTTGTTAAATGCTGGATAAAATCAAAACAATTTTATAATAATTTTTACTTTTACTGTTCACAATAGATGTTAAAATATGTATCTTACTATTCTATTTTTAATTATCTTCTCTTCCTCTTTTAAGTTCACTCATATTGTCTTTTTTGTTTGTTTGTTTCTGGTATCAGTGAATTCTGATAGAGTACCAAGTAAATGATACTTCCAGCAAATGTACCTTTGAGATAGGGTACTGTTTCTGTGCTTCCGTATGTGCTACTCCTCCAATGCCGTACATATACAACTGCATGTGTATAGGATGTTAAAGTTATGAGTTGATGTTACTTTTCAACTTAAAAAGAAAAAAAAAATACAATGTGCCAAACAGGGGACCTCATTGGTATCCAAATAATGTCTACTTGTCTGGATGTGACAAATTCTCACTTCAATCTAATAATGAAATTGTTTTCTGTTAAAGTAAAAGAATCACTATGAAAGTAGGTTCACTCAGCCTTTGGGGAAAATAAACACATAAAAATATGGGAAATAGTAAACATAAGGGAAAGAATGGATGAAAGAAAATAGTCATTTTCAGCAATATAAAAATATGTACACAATGAAGTTTCAGCTCTTGGTAAATGTAAAATTTTGAAAAATAAAGGGATGTCATGAATATTGCTTAGAAACATCACACCTCTTGTTGATTCACCCCAACCACTAAAAGTGTGTATGACTTTAAAGTTAGTGTGTTTGTAAAAATAGATTAAAAGAAAAACTAAGAAAATGTATTATATATCTTTATTAAAGTGGAAAACTATAATTTTTGGTAGGATCAAACATCAAATTTTGTATTAACACATGGAAAAATGTGTGGACATATTTCAAATATCACTATAATGCATGAGAAAAATTAAAAAAAAGAAAATCAATATCTCAGCATTATAGCAGGAGTACTTCCAGTATCAAATAATGGCTATAAAAAATCTTCATTTGAAAAATCAAGAGATGATATTTTTAAAGAGGAATATCATAAGGATAATAAATACTTCAAAATTTAATGTAATATTTCTGTTACAGTATTGTGTTTTTGTAATAAATGACTTGTTGACTTGTGATTAATAATTGAATATTGACACATCAGGAACTATAAGTAGTATAAACATAATTATGGTGATAATGCCTCCAATTGTAGGTAGATACCTAGGGAAAAAATATAATTTCTGCATTATTTCTTTTTAGTACATAATTGAAACAAAAGCACATACACACACACACACACACATATATACACACACACACATATATATATATAACATATCTAGTGATGGACTTCAGGAAAAGACTTCACTTTGATAGAACATTTCTTTTTCTTCTGTTTTTAATGGCCAAAGGATATGAAGTTTTCACATGGGGAGACAAAGACATGGGGTAATGGAGGAGAAAACAATCCCATTGTCTCAGACTGTAATCCCTTCTTATCTATTTCTCCATCTTGTTGGGATTTGGCGCTTTGCATTTTTCAAGCTTAATTGTAATAATCTTCAGAAAGGACATGTATTTTTAGAAAATTATGAACATAAAAATGATGTGGGTACAGTGTGATTTCATATTAATTAGCAAACAAAATATTTCTCCTGATTAATGTTTTTACCTTAGATTATATTGATAAATATTTCATTATAGTATTCATGGGAAGAAAAGGGAGAAAAAGAGAGAAAGAAAAGAAGAGATAGAACATAAGCTGGAAATAAGAGAAGGCACATCCATGCTGCTTCAAATGACAGAATTTCATTCTTTTTAATGCTAAATTTCAGTATATATATGTAAACATCCTATTACATATAACATATGTATCTACATATAACTATATAAATACTATTTGTAATACTATTTATGCTATCAATAATACATATTGGGTTGTCAGGAAAGCCATGACACATTTTTTCTATGTAAAAATATATGATATGCAATGTATCATATTTTCTTATCTCTTTGTTGATAAACACTAATGTTGATTTCATCTTAGCTATAGTAAATGGTGCTTTAATAAACATGGGAGTGCAGATATCTCTATGACTTAATTGATTTTTCTTTTGGATATATGCCTAGTAGTGGGATTATTGGATTATATAGAAGTTTTATGATTGTGGTTTCTGAAGAACCTCCATGTTGTTTTCCATAATGGCTGTACTAATTTACATTCCTAAAAAATAGCAAAAAGAGTTACTCTTCCTCAACATGCTTACCAGAGAGCATGGAACACATTATGTTAAAAAAAAATGAAATCCAGGCACAAAAAGAGAGAAATCACAGGTTCTCACTCAAATGCAAAAAGTAAAAGGAAGCTCTCCTAACAGAAGTGGAGAATAGAGCACTGATTACTACATGTTGGGAAGGATAGTGTGAGGGGAGAATTGAAGGATGTGATGGAATAAATTCTAATATTCTATAACACAACTAGGTAAATATAGTTAAAAATAATGTACTTCAGGGACCAGCAGTTGGCATAATGGCTATGTCAATGGAATCTCATGGAGTCGACCGTGGTTCAGGTCCCGGACCTTGTGGCTTAAACTCACACCGAGTGCACGTGTGTGTGCCCAAGATCCTGAGAGAAGAATGGATGAGAAGGGATTGCGGCATGGCCATCCCCCCAGGCGAGTGATTTCTTTCTTTCTCTCTTTCTGTCTTTCTGGCGAGTGCACATGGCCTCTTCTCCCCACAAAAAAAAAAAAAAAAAAAAAAAAAAAAAAAAAAAAGTATTTCATATATCAAAATAGTTAAAAGAGAAAATTTTGAGTATTTCCAGTATGAGTAATAATAAATATTTGAGGTAATAATTATGCTCAATATCCCATTTTGATCATTACACTTTGTACTTATATACTGAAAATAATCACACTCTCTTCCATAAGTATGAACAATTATTACATAAAAGGTAAAAATTTCTAGAAAGAGAGATTTATTAAATGGTATTGAATTATGCAGATCCTGGATCTTGATAAATCTGAAGTTCTGAAGAGTAAATCAGCAAACCTGAGAACTATTCACCTCGGGGGAGGGTCAATTTGCTTTACTTGGTTAGTCAGTTTAATTCTAATCCACTTCCAAATTACCTTCACAGGCACATCAAGCATTTGTTTCACCAAATTTATTATTTATTTATTTATTTATTTATTTATTTATTTATTTATTTATTTATTATATTTTTAGAGATTTTTGCTATAGGGCGTGTGTGCTCACCAGAACGACAGAGACAGAGAGACAAAAAGTGAGAAATCACTCCCCCCGCAGGCAGGCTGGCCTTGCCGCAATCTGTTCTCCTCCATTCTCCTCTCGGGATCTTGGGCACGCACACACATGTGCCCGGCGTGAGTTTAAGCCACCGGGCCCAGGACTCGAACCACGGGCGACTTCATGGGAGTCCGGAGACATAGTCATTATGCCAACTGCTGGTCCCTGACCAAGTTTATGGGTTCCCTGTGCCCCCGTCAAGTTAACAGTCAACGATCATCAAGAGACTGTATAGGAAATCATTGATCTGACTTCTGTGTTTTGTTTTCCTTTGCTTTGTTTTGTTTTGCTTTGTTCTATAACAGGAGGAAGGTCCATGAAGAACAGGAAAGAGAAGGAAGGCAAGAAAGAATCAATCAAAACAACTCAAGGCAGAGCCTGTAGCACACCGTGTAAATAAGTAAATTACCCATATATATTGGTGGCTGGATTAGAAGGCTCTGTTTAGGCATTGAATTGAACACTCAGTCATTTCAGATTCAGTTACCACTTTCCATGTCTGAAGCCACACAGACCATGTAACAAGATCAAGTGAGCTTCGCAGCGTGGGGCAGCTCCATGGAAAGCTTTCAAGCTAGGTTCAGCAGGAAGGAACTTTCCTACCACCTATTTACAAGTCCAGAAAGTTCTGACATTTCCTATCATCCAAGGACACTCCCTCAGCCAATTCCAAGAAAGGTGAAAGAAAGTGAGAGCACAAGAATTAGAAATGCCTTCTTCCTCCCTCCCCCCATCTCCCTTCCTTTCTCCCTACTATTCTCTTTGTTGAAAGTCCTCATTTTTCTTTTGTTTTGCTGTGGGTTTTTTTTTTTTTTTTTTACACTGGGGCGAAACTTTGGATCTCTTTATGAAATAATACTATTAAATAAAAACCTTTTTAAAAAATACATGAGATTACAAAAGAATTCAATTACAAAGAAAATCTGTTAACAAAGATATTGAAATTATTATATAGAGTTATAATTTTGTAATTCTACATTAATTCATTTAATAACATGATACAACTTCAGAGCTTCAGGTTAATAAATGATCACAATTTCAAAGCAGTGATGAGCACAAATAATTTTTTAGGAAAACATGCAATGAGTTTAATGTGATATATAAATATTAGTGACAACTCTTGGTAAAAATATTACATGTACTACCCTTACTGAAACAGTCTGCAACCAAGATACTTAATTGAAAGAAGTGTTAAACTTTGGTGAGAGGATAATAAAATAGTAATTACTTTTTATTAAAATTAATGAGATCTCCATATTCTATCTAAGAATATTTTGGAGGTAGTTTGACCATGCTCGTAGCCAAAAGAGCAGTAAATCTTCCAAACAGAGGAGCACAAGCCTGTGTCTGTCCTCTCTGTGGTCTGAAAGTACTCTTTGGATAAAACCCAATGCTCTTGAATAAAGTGATGTAATTTGGAGATTCAAAGTTCAAGCAATAGAGGTCAGCAGATGGAATAGCAGTTACATTGCTGGACTGCCACAGAGCCAACCACGGTTCGAGTCCCTGATCCAGTGACTTGAAAATCATGCCTGGTGTGTGTGTGTGTGTGTGTGTGTGTGTGTGTGCCCAAAATCCCAGGAGGAAAATGGGGAAGGAATTGTGGCATGATCACCCCACCCTGCTAGGGTGTGATGTCTCACTTTCCTCTCACTTTTACTGTCTTTGTCTCTATCTCCAGTGAGCGCACATGACATAATGCAAAAAACTCTTAAAAACAAAGTTCAATCAACGAATATTTACTCAAAGTTTTTGTCCTTTATAGTCCAGATGTTTTCTTAGAGTACAAATAGGTAAACCTACCCAATAACAATGCAATGCTTCCTTCTTCATGTTTTACTAAGTGCAGTCTAAATAAAATATTTAGGTTGATATAGCCAAGCCAGAAAATCATAAAATCTCAGTAATGCTTATTCTGCCTTAAATTTATAGTGATTGAAAAAAGTGATGCTCAATTACATAGAAAAAAGATGAGGTAAATTAGGTCTACCTTGCTTTTTAAATTGCCTTAGTATTGTACATAAATCAGAATACACATATAAATTTCATTTACCAGCTAACTTTTCCATAATGCAATATTTTATTTTCCATACTTAAAACAGGAATAAGCAATTCATTTTCATAGTTCATAGACTAGTTAACAGTTTAGAGTGTTTGACAACCACAGATGAATGGGGAGAAATAAAAATGGCTGGAAATATGTCACTGTCAGCCTGAAGAAATTCAATCACACCTAGATGTTTAGCTCTCCTTGAGCAGTTGAAATCTCAAAATCTTAGAGACACATATTTTCACTATTTCATTTGATGATTCTTGGTCTCCCTCACTAAAATTACACACCATCATTGCATTAGTGAACTTTGCCCTGCATTTAGAGTCAAAAGAAGACCTAGGTTTAAATATTATCTCTATTAATGTCTGAGTTTATGATGATTATGAGTTCCTTAATCATTAATTCCTCAGTTAATTGATAATGTGAGTTGGAGGGTCACAATCTCTCAATAACTTACTTAGACTTTGCAAAGGGATCTTAATTGTAATTACAAAATATACTTTCATATGCCTAATTGTAGAATAAAGTTAAATTAAATAATTCAGAATAAGGTCATTCTATTGAAGTTTTATTATCTTTTTGTTTTTACTTTTTTTATTTTTTGGTTCCCTTTACTTTGACATAGAAGGTGCACCTGTATGATTATTGCTGAAATGCTGTAGCAGACTGGTTTCTTATTTTTGGTTGTTATGAATTGAACTATTGTTCACTGAGTTGTCCATCTTCCTGCCTGGTTCTTTATGCTGTCATCAGTTTAGATGTTTGCATTTCCATAAATTGCAGCGTTTTATTAACTTTGCTACACACTGTCACATTCTGCTTCTTATGAAATAAGGCCTTTTCATTTTGCTGATTCTCAGTGTCATACTCTCTTAGCCAAAGGGAAATGGCCATCCTGCTCCTTTTTCCTTGCTGGGCTATATCTGTGGACTGTGTCTACTTCTGTCCCATCTGTTTGTAAACAGCACATAACTGTGTTGTTCATACACAAGCCTGAATTTTTTTCTTCTCTGTGAGGCTAACATGTTTGCTTGTATCTTACCTGGGAAGTTATGCTGTCATAACCTCACTAAGCAGATGTCACATACATGTGGCCTTTCATTTGCTCCACCTTCAACACATCCGGTAGGAGCTTAACTTGGAAGTAGAGGAGCAGGGAGCTGGCCTCCTTCGGAGACCCGATCCAACATCCACCACTTCTGATGTCTTAGCTGATTACCTTGTTTAATTAAGACATGAGACTTTTTTGTTTAATCTCTTAGTAAGAGAAAGGTGAGGAAAAAAAAACTGTTTATACTTATGAATAATAAAATACCCAAATATACCCATTCATTCTTGATGATTAACTTTGGAATAGTAAAGGACAAAAATTTATCATTTTCATTCTTAAATTATTTTCCTATACCAGGAAACCAAAAGTATAGAAAGCCTAGCAATTAGGGTGTGTAGTTGTACTGAGTCAAGCAATCAATGAGAAAGAAAAGCTCATTAGTTAATAGATAAAAGCCTTATTTTGATAATATATACAAGTGAGTTTTAAACTCTAATGCTGCACACAAAGATATATCACACACAAATATAATTTTTATACTAATTTATTTCTCAAAAGAAATTTGTAAGACTAGCAACTGGCATGTTGATTGGGGTACTGGACTCCCATTTGTCTAACAGTGGTTCAAGTCCTGGACCTGGCAGCTTGATTTCTCACTTTCTATCTTTCTTTGTTTCTTTCTGGTGAATTAAAAATAAATGACAATTAATAAAATTAAATAAAAATATTTAAAAATATTAGTTTGTAACATACTAGTGCTTATTTCATGAAACACTTGATTTTTAAAAAATATGGTAAGTGGAGTTTATTAATTTTTTATTTACTCCTCTATGTAGTTAAATATACTCTAAACAATACAAAATTAGATAAAATAACTTAAAGAACTAATTCAGAAAACAAGTATTTCATACTTAATTATTGACAGTAATATTTAGCAACAATGTCACTATATTCAATGTCAACTGCACAATGAAAATGTGTTCAATTTTAAAAAAATGTAAAACTAGAAAAATATATATAAAAATATTCAATGTTGAAAAAATATGATCCTTACATAAAGTAGCAAAAATATAAATAGCATTTATATACAACATAATATTATTTTTTTTTACTATTAGGGTGTATGCACTTGTCAGAGTGAGACAGAGAGAGAATGAGGGAGAAGAAGAAAGCACCCCCAATAAGGTGTGATCACACTAAATTCCATTTTCCTCCATTTCTCCACTCCGTCAGTATTTTGGGTGTGTACGTACATGCAACCAGAGTGTTTTTCAAGATACCAGGACTAAGACTTGAAAGAAATAGCCGGCCAAGTCGGATGTAGCTCCCTTAACCATCAGGCCACGAAGCCAGACCAGAGGAATCTTATGTTAATTATACTTCCAAGGGTCTCGTTTACAATGCTGTAACCTAATAAACTAATATGGGAGTGACATAGAGTTATCATTTTTTTATACTTTGAATGTATATTTAGGTCAGGCAAATGTTCATGTCATTTCTGGCTATTAAAAAAACTCTTTCATAAAGCTTTCATAAAATATTTTTATTATTTTACTCTCTTTTTTTTTTCTTGGAGAGGTTTTTGCTATAGGGCGCGTGCGCTCGCCAGACAGACAGAGAAAGATAGAGAGACAGAAAGAGAGAAATCACTCCCCAGGGGGATGGTCACACCGCAATCCCTTCTCCTCCATTCTCCTCTAGGGATCTTGGGCACACACACACACGCGCCCAGCGTGAGTTCTAAGCCACCGGGTCTGGGACGTGAACCGCAGTTGACTATATGGGAGTACAACGACATAGCCATTACATTAACTACTGGTTCCCAAATATTTTTGTTATTTTAATAAAAATTGATGAAAGTCCTATAACTTCTATCCTGGTAGCTGATTGGCTTTTAGAGAGAAAAAAGTTACAATTTCATAGAATAGAGAAAAATAAAACAGTACTTTCTGCAAAGATTGTGCTCTACCCTTATTACGATATCCACTATTGTCTTGTCACCAAATGACTTTCTCCATTTCTGTCAATTTGCAATTATACTCATGTCTCTTTTTTAGAATAATCATGGAGGAACATAATGTCTTAAGGAGAAGAAGCCAGAGAGACAAGTAAAATCTATGTAATTTATATTCCACAAAACTTTATATAATACTGCCTCATAACTTCTTATGAGGAAAATATGCTGTTGAGAATTAATTTCTTTTATTCTTGGTATATTATTATCTCTCAGTATTACTATATAACAGAATTATTTTAAAAATTAAATAATATATTGGGACCAGCAGTTAGCGTAATGGCTATGTCACTGGACTCCCACATAGTCGACCGCGGTTCGAGTCCCGGACCCGGTGGCTTAAACTCACGCCGAGCAGGTGTGCGTGCGTGCCCAAGATCCCGAAAGGAGAATGGAGGAGAAGTGATTGCAGCGTGGCCGTCCCCCCTGGGGGGTGATTTCTCGCTTTCTGTCTCTCTGTCTCTCTCTGTCTGGCTGGTGAGCACACGCACCCTATAGCAAAAAAAACTCTCAAAAAAAAACAAACAAAAAAATTAAATAATATATTTATGAACTGTCTAAATAGTACTAATAGATAAGTAGTATATACAGTTTTCTTTATTCTGCTTTCTTCTCGATTGATTGATTTTTTTCAAAGGTTTATTTATTTTTTTCTTTCATGAGTAAAAGAGACCGACAAAGTGAATGAAAGAGACAAAGAGAGACAGAGAGAGAGGTCCTAACATGGCCTTAACACCACAATCTGTTCTAAGCCTTCAGATAACCTCAGATCATAGGCAAGTGTGTGTAGGAAGTTCTCTAGACTTGATCTGGGAACCTTCTCATGAGGAATTGCCTTGCAGAACATCAGCATTGTGGTTTTTGTTTTGTTTTTGTTTTTGTTTTTGTTTTTTGAGAGGTTTTTGCTATAGGGCGCATGCGCTCACTAGACAGACAGAGAGAGACAGAGAGACAGAAAGCGAGAAATCACCCCCCAGGGGGGATGGCACGCCACAATCCCTTCTCATCCATTCTCCTCTCAGGATCTTGGGCACGCATACACACACACCCGGCGTGAGTTTAAGCCACCGGGTCCGGGACTCGAACCACGGTAGACTACGTGGGAGTCCAGCGACATAGCCATTATGCTAACTGCTGGTCCCCAGCATTGTGTTTTACTGCTGCGCCTCTGACAGACCCTGTTCTATTGATCTAAGTAGTGTTATTTCCTAGATGCAGAACAGTGGCTCTGAATGTGAAAGCATTTTGTTTAAATTTCCAAAGGACAGAAATGAGTGAGTACTATTTAAACATGCTGATTCTGCATTTGGCATTATTCCTTAAATTTAAGTGGTCAAAAGAAAATGGTGACTTCCTTACTTTGTCCACCAAATTTAATATCTCCCTATTTGAGGGGAATAGGAGCTACATTTGCCAAGTTCTCAAGTTAAAACTTCAGAGTTATTTCTGAGATTTTTTTTTTCTTCCCATCTTTTCTTCTGCCAAATTGTGTAACTTATCAACAGTATATTAAAAATCCATTCATTAGCCCCTTTATCACCAATGAAGTATACAGAACAAACGAGCAGCATCTTTTTCCAGGTCTATAACACATTGTGTAATCCCCATGTTAGTCATGTTCTCCAGAATGACATGTAATGAGAGAGAGAGAGGTATGTGAGGGAGAATTTATTAGAGAAATGTCTTATGAGATTATGGAGACTGAGAAGTACCATGACAGGTCATATGCAAGCCATAGAACCATGAAGCCAGTCATGTGTGTACTGACTGGAAGCACTCAGAAATCAAGGAATCTGATGTTGACATTGCCAACCCAAATCAAAGCTTCAGACCTAGGGAAGTTGATGATACTACTCTAAGTCTCGGTCTGAAGACCTAAAATCTGGAGGATAACTGATACCAGTTCCAAAGCCAGAGAAATTAGAGTTCTGATGTCCAAGGGCAGGAGAATAAGGAACCCTGCTTCAGAAAAGAAATAATTTCGGACCAGCAGTTAGCATAATGGCTATGTCGCTGGATTCCCATGTAGTCAACCATGGATTGAGTCCCGAACCAGGTGGCTTAAACTCACGCCGGGCGCATGTGTGTGCGTGCCCAAGATCCCAAGAGGAGAATGGAGGAGAAGGGATTGTGGTGTGGCCATCCCCCCTGGGGGGTGATTTCTCACTTTCCATCTCTCCGTCTCTCTCTGTCTTTCTGCTGAACACATGTGCCCTATAGCAAAAGCCTCTCCAAAGCAAAAAAAAAAAAAAAAAAAAAAAAAAAAAAAAAAAAAAAAAAGAAAAGAAAGAAATAATTTGCCCCTCCTCTGCATTTTGGCTCTATCTGTTCTCCCCACACACATTGTGAGTTGCTGTCCTTGGGGCACTGATCGAATGCCAATCTCTTACAGATACACCTTCACAGATATATCCAAAAATAAAGCTCTGACAGCTATCTAGTTATCCCTTAATGCCCTCAAGTCGATATCTTAAAATTTTTCAGCATCATGGGGCCAGCAGGTGGCATGGTGGTTTAGGCACTGGACTTCCACATCCGACTGTTGTTCCAGTCCCAGATCTGGTGATAACCTTTCTCACTTTCTCATTCTGTCTGTCTCCCTCCGGTGAGTGCAGGTGCCTTATAGCAAATTTTAAAAAATACTAATAATAAATGAAATTACATAAATAATTATTTTTAAAAAATAAAAAAAATTAGCATCATTTATTGAAATTCCAACTTGACTGCCATAGGCAACAAGACCTATAAAATCTGGGTCCTGTTTGTGTGTGCTTGTTTTTTTTTCCTGTTTTTTTTTTTAAGTTTAAATGTTTGGTTATATAAATTTTATTTACATTTAATTATTGTACATCTTTTAGTATACAAATGTGAGGTTACCTTTGTGGGATTCAATATGGTTTTTAATAGCAATTTTACTTAGATTTATTTGCTGTACTCTTTGAGTGGTATAAAGTTGGAGGTACAGGCTAGTGAGTAGAGTTTTGAGTCCTGAAGCTGACAGCAAGTTTTCTCACTTTTCCCTTTCTCTCACTGTCTCTCTCTGGTGAGTGTACATGCCATATCGTAAATTTAAAAAATAATAATAATAAATTAAATTAAATTAAAATTTTTTTTAAATGTGGAGGTACATTTGTGGGGTACCACGTAGTATGCATGGAGTGTGCTATAATAAAATCAAGGATATTACCATATTCATCATTTTTAATAAAGAACACCACATTATGATGTGCACCTTCAATTTTTTTCTCTGAGTTGTTTTTAATGTATAATATATCTTAAATGAAATATATAGTCATAAATATTTAAGATATATGCTATATGATTGACAATTTTTTCACTTTGTTGTGGTACGCCCTTCCACAATCTGTTTGCCCTACCACATGCATTCTTGTATCTGTTAACTGCTTTTTTTTCTGAATCCCTTCCACTCACACCTACTGCTTATCCTCATGCCCATGCAATCTCTGATATCTACAAATGTCTTACATCTGCACCTTCAAATCTTTCCATTCCTGCCATAGAATGCAGACATTTGGTATATACTGAGTAAGAACATACAGCATTTCTTTCTTAATCTGGTTTATTTCACTTAGCATTACATCTATATTCTTCCACTTTGTATTGAATGAACTATAGAATAAACTATAAAATCACAATCTCACTGTTTTCATAGTTGAGTAGTATTTCATTGTGTCTACATGTCCCATTTTTAAAATCTACTCATCGGTTATATGTTTTGGTGAAAGCTAGCATAAGATTGTGAATAATACTGAATTCTAAATTAAAGGTATAAATGTTAGCCTATAAATAATAATGAACTGTTGAACTATTGAATTAGTTTTCCATTTTGCTAGGTGGAGAATATTGTCTCAAACCATAAATTATTCACTCCTAATGAAGATGGTTATATAATTTAGAAATAAGATTGATAAATTCTAATTTAAAAAGACAATTATCAAGAGGCCTGCTTTCCATTTGTATAGATGTCTCTGCTTTCTTCTTCTAGCACAGGTAAACTGTCAACTCCTGTCTGCACTGCCAGTGAGGCTCAGATTGTCTTACCTACCATCCTAATTGGAGGATCTCAAGCCCAGTACTCAATCAGCAACGGACTCTTCCCCTACTGCCACTCAATTTAAGTTCCATAGTCTTTTTGATGTTAGGGAATTAACCTTGGATTCTATTGTTTGTATTTTGGTACACACTCTGTCCTCATCTTAGTCAGCTTATCACTCTTCATGGAGAATGACATTATTATTTTAAAAATTTTGCCAGAAGGCATGTGCACTCCACAGAGAGAATGAAAGAGGGAAAGTGAGAAAGCTTTTCCCATGGAGAATGGTCACACAGTAATTCCGTCTCCTCCATTTCTCCCTTCTTTAGTAATTTTAGGTGTGCATTTATGTGTACCTAGTATGTTCCTCAAGTCATTGGGTCCAGTACCCCAACTGTGCTGTTGGCCATGTGGGATCAAGATGTGGAGATGACAGATGATATGGTGTTTAAGGCACTGGACTTCCACATGGATGACTGCAGTTCAAGACCCAAACTTGGTGGTTTGCTTTCTTACTTTTCCTGTCTCTTTCTCTGACCAAATTAAAAAAGAATGATAATAAAACATTTTTAAAAAGAAATCTTAACCACCAATGTCACTGGCTCTCCTGAAGAATGATTCATTATTTTATCTTGAATTAACTCAACTCAGATTCTTGATGTTTTCCTCTTACCTTGTTTGTCAATTTTTACCCAATATTTTACTATAACATTCTTCAGGATCCTACCCTTAATTTTTTTTTTTTTTTTTAACTTTTCTCCTTAGGTTTTCTGAGTTATCTGATCCAAACCCTTTGCTGATCATCTTTCTGGCTTCTGGTCTGTGCTTCACACTTGTAAAATTACAATCATAAGCCATTAATATCTTTAATTTAGCTCTGATGAAATTTTATTAAAACCATATGTCACATACCAATAGCAGGAAACTTGAAAGGACACAATTGCTTTTGAGAATTCAAAACACTGAACAATTAGTGTTTGGATAGAAAAGTGTATTAGTGAATATTTACATAACAGTTACCATACATTAATTTGAGTCAATTTTTTGGTCTGTTTTGACATCTTAAGTATACATTATATTTTAAGTCTACTTACTAAACAGCAAAAATTTTCTTTTCCTTTATATCAAGGTTATATTGTTGTTATTTGTTTTGTTTTGGTTTGTTTTTATCTGTTTTTAAGAACTGTTGGCTTATCATCTTGAAAGAATACATGTTAACTTACAGTTCACTTTGAGAAATAACTGATAGCCCCAGAAATGACCCATTTTGTCATCATTTTTGTTGTCAACATTATAACAACAATTTCTTATGATCTTAAAGATCTATTGCTAATAAACTCAGCTAATTATATTTATAATTAATAGCACAGCTAAAATACTTTTACCTTAAAAATTCTAAATAAAGTGACCCTAACTCATGCATTTTTAACACAGAAACATCCATATATGCATTTTTGCCTATATTATGTGCATATGTAAGTATATACATATATACACAATCGCATATCTAAGTTGTTAAATGGCTTGCTTAATATTTATCTAGATCTCCCCTAATCTTCCCAAAATTCGCTTATTAAACAGCTCTCTGTATTTTCCTCTCACACTGTTCCTTATGAAATCTCTCTCATTCTATTACAGTAAATTGCATTGGCATTTACCCAGTTAATTTAATTAGAAACCTAGAAGTCTCTCATAATTTTTCCATTCTTCACCTTCCCAGCCATTTCATTAGCAATTCCTTTTGCCATGCCTCATTTTATTTAACCCTCTCTCCCTGCAGTAACCTAATCAAAGCTAATACACTTTGTTTTGAAAATTACGATTATTCATGCTCCATCTAGCATCACCCATTCTGCAGCAAATTATTTAAAAATGTATTTACATTTGATAATGCTTCTCCCTCTCCTAAATCATTCTATGCTTTTTTTGTCATACTTTCTATAAAGCCTAAACTGCCTATCACGGCCTAAACGGTTTGTATAATCTATGTTCAATTGTCTTTCCAAATCACACTGAAATACTGTTCTACTCGATAAGCCCTTTCTTATAAAATATTATAATTTCATTCTTTGAGTGTCAAATTCTTATGAACAACTATATGTGAACTCACTGCACCTTGCATTGGGAATCCTCTTTTACAGTGTTGTGAGTATAGCTGCCTCGTAACTTTAAAGTTAAAATGCTTATGTTATCTTCAGAGATAGTCTTGCCGTCTATAGATCTATTTAAGTAGTTCTTTTTGTTCTCTCTATATTCTGATTTCTTTTCTTCATAGATACTGTCACCTAAATTTTGTTTCTTTCCTATTTCTTTAATTCCTTTCTTAATTTTTAAAACTTAAGTTCCTGTAAGACAAAGGAACTTTTCTGTTTTAATGTCTATTCCTAACACCTAGCAAAAATAGTAGTTGTGTTGGCTTCTTATTTTTGCTTCAATGAAGTTACTCCAAGCTTATTGGCTTGAAAAAATACATCTTTATTTTTTATTTATTTTATGATTATTTATTGTTATTTATATGTTTAATTGCTATACATCATTTAGATTGTAAAGAGATTTTACCCAACATGATATAGGCCGCACACCAGGTGAGCTGAGAATACTGTACATGACTTCAACAGGCAACAAACCGTATCTGTGTCCCACGAATGTCTTTCTTCTCCATTTTTCCCCCAAATTTCCCTTTCTTCACTCTTCTCCTCTCCCATTCTCCTTCCACTTTGTGCCGATTGTCCATAACAATTTTTGAACATCTTTATTAACTTACAGATCTGGTGGTCATAGTTCAAATATGAGTCTGAATTTCTTCTGGAAGCTCTAGGGTGGTCTATTTCTTTCCCTTTTTCTGCTTCAAGACACTGCCCCACCCTCTTTGTTCACAGTCCCGTTCCTTTATCTACAAGGCCAGTGATGTTCAGTCAAGTGTTCATCAGGATGCCATCTCTCTAATTCTCTTTAGCCTCTTTCTCCCATTTATTGGGCTCCATCTAATTAAATTAAACCTGGATGGATAATCCTGGGTAATCTTTATACCTTGAGGTCAAAAAATTAGATGCCACCTTGAGACCAGCAGAACTCCCATGTAGTTGACTATGGTTCGAGTCCTGGACCCAGTGGTTTAAACTCATGCCGGGCACGTGTGTGTGCATGCCCAAGATCCCAAGAGGAGAATGGAGAAGGGATTATGGCATGGCCATCCCCCTGGGGGGTGATTTCTCGCTTTCTATCTCTCTGTCTCTCTCTTTCTTTCTGGCGAGTACATGCACCCTACAGTAAAACAAAACAAAAACCTCTCCAACAACAACAAAATTAGATGCCACCTTAATTACCAATTACCAAATCATTTCACTCATGCACATACATTGGGAAATAAGACACGGATACTTTTGGGGGCCCACTATTCTGTCTACCACAGTAGGTGATCATAAATTTATTTTGCTTAATTAAGGAGTGTTGAGAAAGTTTTCAAGGATCTAACTATTTAATTTTCAGTATATGTTTTGCAGATAAATTAGATGATATTGTACCACTCATAAGCATATATGAGATATTCATTAAAACATGATTTTCTACTTATAGTTTGTATATTCACAATATTCTCTCCCTGAAAAAGAAAACAAACACCAACAGAGGAACAAAAAGACCAGAATTATATAACAACATAGTGATATGGACACGTTTAAATATTTGGATAAATTGAATTAAAACTGAATTTGTCTCCAGATATTATTCAATTGATTTGTAAAACTGTAGGATACTCGTATACCTCTTTATTCATTTCTTTTAAAAAATATTTATTTTATGAGTGTGAGAGAAAAAGAGAAAGACAAGTCTCTCAACAGATTCTTACACCAGCCCTGACCCTTCCCTCCAGCCCCACCTCCAGTGTTCCCAGTCAGGTTGGATCAGAGGTCTGCTTTTACAGTACATAGAAGTTAACTGGAAGTACAAACCCACCAACTTCCAGATAGATTTAATGTCACTTGGGCAGTGTCTTATTGCTGTACTACTGAACCAATCCTCTATTTCTCAATACACAAAAGAGATATATTGGGCCAGTCTGTGGCATGGTGGTTAAAGTGCTAGATTCTCACATGGCCCACTCTGTGGTTCTAGTCTCTGACACAGTGCTTTGAAAAACACACATGTGAGTACACACCCAAAATCCCACAAGGAGAATGGGGGAGAAGAAATTTCAGCATGGTCATTTCCCAAGGAGTGATTTCTCTCTCTCCTCTCTGTCTTTCTCTGGCCAGTGTAGTGTACTAACCCTATGTCAAAAATCTATAAAACAAAAACCACCACTACCAACAACAAAAGAGATATTACTTTCAAAATATTTCAATCCACATTGTAGGAAGTATTTTACAAAGGATACATGTCAACAAATATCAATAGTATATATTAATAATATTTTGGTGTCATCATTATTACAAAATATCTACCTGCAGAATGTATATAATCACTAGAATTAGAGTAGTTAGGGATGTTAGAATATCCCCATTAGAAACAACTGCTTTTATTGTTTCTTTTTTTAAGAATTTTTTATTGAACTTTATTCATTTATTTTATTTTCATTTGAAAAGAGAGAGAAAGAGAGAAAGCAAGCTGCCAGGGTCGGGACTCAAACTGCGGTCAGCCATGTGGGAATCCTGCACCCTTAACTACCATGCCACCTGACCTGCTGGTCCCATTTCTTCCTTCCTTCCTTCCTTCCTTCCTTCCTTCCTTCCTTCCTTCCTTCCTTCCTTCCTTTCTTTCTCTCTCTCTCTCTCTCTCTCTCTCTCTCTCTCTCTCTCTCTCTCTTTCTTCTTCTTCTTCTTCTTCTTCTTCTTCTTCTTCTTCTTCTTCTTCTTCTTTTTTAAAAATTATTGCCATAGGGTGCATGCTAAGACAGGGACAGAGAGGGAAGGTGAAATTGCATGTTGTAATCCATTCTACATTCTCTTCTCAGATTTTGAGTATGAACACATAACTTGCCTGATGTTTTTCTCAAGTCACTCACTCTGGGACTCAAACCTAAAGTCATTTATGTAGGATCAGCCCTTTTAACCACCATGCCATGAGCTTGCCCACAACAGTTTTTATACACTCAGTGATTTGGGAAATTCTGTCTGTCCGAAGTAGGTTACAAGAAAGGACACTGAAATGACTATTCTAGTTCTCTCATACCCATTCTTCCCTTCCAACTGTTGATTTCATCTTCTAACATCTGCTCTGAAATAATTTACCATTTCTACTCTGTTCAACTTTCAGCAATTGTGACTCATTCTGTTTTTCTTAATCACTTCCAAAAAAGTAGTCATAATCTCCTTCAATTGCTCAGAGAGAGGAAGTATTCACATTTATTCCTTTTCATCACAATTTAAACTGGCTGCTATACTTTCCTAAAAGACATCAAATCATGTTCATAAAAATAATTTCCAAATTACAACAAGTTAAAGCACTTATTTTTATATCTCTTCTGCAAAGACTGCATTGTATCCAAAAGGCTTTAAGAATTCGGGATGACAAATTCTATGATAATTTCTATTACTCAACTCACTCTTTGTTGGCTTTTTCAGATTTGCTGTGAAACATTTGATGTGCCATCAAAATTGCCTCCATATAAAGAAATGGTGTTATTTTATTAGGACAGTGTGACTGTGTTTCACCCATTAATGTCTTTTTTTTTTTTTTTTTGAGATTTTTGCTATAGGGTACATGTGTTCACTGGAGACAGAGAGAGGCAAAAAGTGAGACATCATCCCTTGGGGGCATGGTCTTTCCACAATCCCTTTCCCTCCGTTCTCTCAGGATTTTAGGCACTCACACACATGTGCCCAACATGAGTTTCAAGTCACTGGATCTGGGACTTGAGGCATGGTTCACTACATGGGAGTCTAAGAATGTAACCTTTCCACCATCTGCTGGTCTGTCAAATTTGTTGTATTTGACATGTGTTATTCTTATTCATTTGGTATTTTAAAGACATTTTTGTCTTTTTATCTTTATGTTTGTTTTTCCTCATATTTGAGTAATGAGTTTACAATTTTAAAGTTATAGTGCAATGAACTTATACGGACAAATATCAGAAGTTTTCTTTTCTAGCTGACTAAGGTTAAGGCATGGGAAAAAAAAGCTTCTAGACCCTATCAGGGGTACTGTATTTCTTTTTGTCTCTCTTTCTCCCTGTCTCTGTCACTCACAGGATGAACAAGTAAATAAACCTAAAATCCTTTTAACTTGCTACATCTTATTATGCATTGTTCACTCAACAATGAGAAGATTTTAAATGTTCACAGAAGAAAATAATGCTAAATGTGTGAGATGGTGAAACATTTATTGCCCTGGTTTGATCATTACATATGGTATTTTTGTATTGAAAAACCACACTCTGTTCCACAAACATGTACTATTATTTTTACAATTAGAGTTGTTTTAAAAAGTACTCAAAGTACAGTTTTACAGCTGGTCAGTTATCTCAAGCAATATTATACATTTTATTTTTGCTTTGCTTTTCAGTCAGAGGGTTGCTTTTGTTTTTCTTTCGCTTTATTAGTATTTTTTTAAATTCTTCTTTGTTTTTCAAGCTTCCTCTCCCGATCAGCTAAGGTTTCTAATAAGACTCCTATACAATCCCTCTCAGCATTTCCATGCCCGACAGTGTTTCTGTTCTCCTCGTCTTTATAATTGCATAGCTAACCACAGCAAAGATATGATAGCTTAGAATGAAGAATGAATTCTGTGATATCTGACTTTTTTTATAAATGCATAGTTTACAAATTTATTTAAAAATATTTTTATAGTATTCATGTGAAATAGTTATTAACCATAATTATCAAGAGATAGACCTAAGAAGTAAAACTAGTAGCTGAATTTTTTATAGTGATATGTGTGTGGATATATAGAGAGAAATATATGTATTAGTATTCACATATTCACATTATATAAATATTAATGCATATAATATATGCATTAATCCTTTATGTATTATCTATGTATAGATAATACATATAATGCATGTCTTAATGTGTACATATACATTATATATACACTACTATGTGCGTTTATAGATAGACATTTATATACAATGACTATGCACATTAAAAACTACTTCCGTAGGAAAGATCTAGCCTGGTCACATTTTAGTATCATTACATTTAGGATCACAAGCCATCAGGAGTCATTTGTTTTCAACTTGAAGCTCATGTAGTGTCATGCTATTCTCATTCATTTTGTTATTAGAACCCAAATATTGATAAAGCCACTTCTCCATTGAGTTTTATCTTTCAACCACCTCAGGTAAACACCAAATTCCTGCAGTCTTTCTTTTATTTCCTAAATTCTTTCATACTTACATTTTCTAAGACAATTTCACTTCTTATTTCAAACCTTCACACTCTCTAGTCTCCTCCTTGCTCACAACTACTGACTGAGTCACTGTGATCACTGTAGCAATTAGAAGAGATGTTCTGAGAGCCCTCTCTTCCAATCCACTGTGTGCCTCCTTACAGGTGTGCTCTGTGTTTCTTATGACTATTGTTAGGGAGGAACTCTCTGTGTTTATATCCAACAATAGCTGGATTTATGGCAATGTTGACCTTCTCTCCTACTTACTGTTTCCTTTCTACCTTGTTTTTCTATTTATTTTATAAATTTATCTTTGGAAACAATCTTTAATAATGCTTGAGTTAGACAAAATTATAGTTTTCTCTTAAAGAACATAAATTTATGTTTATATGATTTATCTAATCTAAAACACTTAATTTTATTGTATACTATGCACATAAAATAACATACATTAATTAGAATTTCAACTCCTCATAGCCTCAATTCCCAGGAAGTAAGAAATGTCTAAAGGATTGTTATACAGCAACAACATAAAATTATACATTTTATACTATTATCTATTATTTACTTCAATCACTTCTAACAACATGCATAAAGGCAATATTTTCTTGACCTTAGTTTAAAAAATACTTTTTAATTCAAATTCTCCTCCAAATATCATTATAATCTAATTTTATTTAGTAGCAAAATTATTTGAAAAAGTTATTCAATACTTGCTGTCCTTAACGTCTCTTATTTTCTTCTTTCTTAAACTTGCTACCTCAGACTTTGCTCCAATTTCCAAGACAGCTTCATACCAATATCATTTGCTCCACATGACAATGAAGAAGAGACAGCAATTTTTTGTTTTCATATTTTGTGTCCACTATGAAGGATTTGACGCTGTTGCTCACTGTTACTTTGTCTTTCTAACTTGGCAAACAAATGGTTTTCCTCTTACTCTCATGACTATTTCTTTTTTTTATCTATTCTTCATTCCCCTGAAGACCACACATTGGAAAAACTAAGAACATATTTCTCTGTAGGCCAGAAGATGGCTTAGCCATTCAGTCACTGCATTCCCACATGGCCAGTGATTGTTCAAGTCTCAACCTGTTGGTTTGAAAATCATGTTGGGGCATGTGCGCGCATATCCAAGATCCCTATGAAAGAACGGAGGAAAAGGGATTGTGGCATGACCATCCCCCTTGGGGGATCATTTCTCACTGTCTCTTTCTCTATCTCTAGTTCTTTCCAGTGAGTACATGCATCCTAAGGCAAAATGTCTGAAAAAAAATGTTTCTATGAACTCACATGTTTTATATCATGAGGCTGTAAATGCTATCTAGATGTTGATAACTTTCAATGTGTATTGTCAGCCTTGACACAGGAGAGAATTTTGACCTTATGTATCCAACATCTTCCATAGCACCTTCACTTGAAACTTGTAATTGGCATTCAAAATTGACATAATAAAAACCGAAATGAATTCTTGTTCCTAATCTACCCCCACAAGGTTTTCTTAAAAACTTTCCCATATCAGACATGGGCCACACTGTTTTTCCAATTGTTTTAAGCACACCAGAAAATCCTGCAGGGTTAGCTTTTCAAATTCATCTAGATCGTAACCACGTTTTATTACCTTAGCTATTTAGATTCTCCTCATCTTGGAAAAAGTCACTATCACCTGTAACCTAATTCTGCACCTTCATCAACAGTTTGTTCAAATATTTTGTGCATTATATGCCCTATTACATATCCTCATGTTAAACTTTAAGTACCAGGAGGCCAGAGATATTTGTTTGGTCGATGACATGTGCCAAGTGATTGAGTTATGTCTCATCAACATTTGTTTGATAAATGTCTTGTTTGCTTTTTTTGTTTTTAATTGTGTGTGAATGTATGTGTGCCCGTGTACCCATGCCAGGTAAAAATTATTTCATTTGACTCTCGTCAACTCCTTCTAGGGAAAGGAAAACATAACTTGGCCTAAACAAACTTATATGATTAATCTCAGATTCAAAATCTGAATTTAGCCTATGATTATCTAGTTTATTCTGCCCTATTATTCTTAAAACCATATGTCACTTTATTATGTGAGAGTACTTTGATTAACCAAGGAGACTTCACAACAAACATGTAGATAAATATAAGAGCTCTCATTTACAGTTGAATAGTCTAACTTTGAGGGCCTAATTTATCTGCAAGTGGTCCTAGAAGTTCTGAAATCAAGATATTCGCATAGAATTTTCAGCTTTAGATTAAGAACTCTATTGGGCCAGCCTGTAGTCAGGGACTAAGGTAGCTGAATCCCACACAGTTGGAAACCACTTACAGGTTTGGTTCCAGACCTAGCCACGTGAGAATTGACACTCATACCTCTCAGAAATCCCAAAAGGAGAGGGTGATGGAAAAGAACTGCAGTATAATTATGCCCCATGGGGGTGCTTTCTCCTCTCACTCTCTCTCTCTCGCTCTGTCCAGTGAACACATGTGTGACATATTAAAAATAAAAGGAAAATACAAATTAAGAACAGTTTGCAGTATAATGGTAATATTTACTATAGTAGGTAAAAGAAAAGTTTACCCAAAGACATAGATCATAACCTAAAGATATTGATAGCTTTGTTTTGCTCCTCTTTGTATTTCCTAAAACTTATTAAAACACAGCATCTATTGATAAGAAAGCACAAATTCTGTAATTGCTGAATATAAATAATTTTTTTTTCTGAAACTCTGCTGAGTAATCTAATATGGCAAATAAGCAGATTGTAGCCTTATGTAGTAGATGAAACTGTAACTTTCCAATATTATGCATACAGGTTCCTGAACATTTTTCAAAATCTATAGTATCTAACATTTTATAACAATGTAATCACCAAACATGTAAATGATGACCTGTTAGAAATGCTAGCATAAGACATTTAAATAGTGAATTCTAAACATTCAAAAAGAAATGCAATCAAGAAAGATTTGCAGGGAACCAGCAGTTAGCGTAATGGCTATGTCGCTGGACTCCCACGTAGTCGACTGCGGTTCGCGTCTCGGACCCGGTGGCTTACAACTCACGCCGGGCGCGTGTGCGTGCGTGCCCAAGATCCCAAGAGGAGAATGGAGGAGAAGGGATTGCGGCGTGACCATCCCCCCTGGGGGGTGATTTCTCGCTTTCTGTCTCTATGTCTCTCTCTGTCTGTCTGGCGAGCACACGCGCCCTATAGCAAAAAACCTCTCCAAAAAAAAAAAAAAAAAAAAAAAGATTTGCAATGGGTAAAAGACATGTTCTTTCATTAAGAAGAGGTAGAATGAAGAATGAAGATTGTGAAAGAGGATTTGTGAAAATCTCAGTATTTTCCCACCATCAGGCATGATTTAAGGTACTTCAGACTTAGGAAAATTATGAGATTACAAAAACACATTCTCTCTTATTATCGGCACTGGCTGCAGTCACCTGGAATAGTTTTGAGGTACTTTTGGGGGGTATCTATGTGCTGATTTGAAAGCCGTTCTTGGATATGGGTCCTTCCAAGAATTGTAACAGTAAGTGGTTTCTTGCACACTTGATATTGAGGAAGAGGTAATACCCGAAACAGAACAATATCAGAAATAGAAAGAGCTCACATGCCCTATAAAAAAAATTTAAAATAATAATAACAAATAAAATGAATGTTTTTTAAAAAGAGAGAAAGAAATAGAATGCAAATGAAATATGTCTGTGTTGTTCACCTTTGGGAAAAACTTATCTGAAGCAGATTAAGAATTTTAAAAAGTTCATTTGATGCATGCGTTAATCTTTTTTGTGTGTTGAACTATCCTTAAGCAATTTAAAGATGAAGTCAGGGACTAGACAGTGAAATGTGACACTCTGTTAGGCTGATCCACGTGGTCAAGTTCTTCATTCACGCTTGGTGGCCTCCCTGAGTATGCCATGCATGCCCATGCTTATTATCAGGAGGTTGGCTGAGGCCAGGGGTGGATTATGGCATCAAGACCCTGTTGCAAGTGTACTCTCTCTATTTCCCATTGGAAAAACAAAATCAAAAACAAAACAAAACAACAAAAAAACAAAAAGATCAATTTAGAGGTGAGCAGTTACCTCAAAGTAAAATTATACACAGATAGCGTTATAACACATAACTGCTTTGAAATGTTCACAATCTTTTTTTAATTCTTTCATTTTATTTATCATTATTATTTTTTAAATTTTATACAGACACTCATCAGAGAGAGAGAGAGAGAGAGAGAGAGAGAGAGAGAGAGAGAGAGAGAGAAAGAGAGAAAGAGAGAAGGAAGGAAAGTGAGAAAACAAGTCACCAGGTCACCAGGTCCAGGACTTGAACTGTGGTCGGCAATGTGGGAGTCCAGTGTCCCAACCTCCATGCCACCTGCTAGCCCCAAGTTTTTCACAATCTTGCTAAAATAGATACAAACTTAGGACTATGAGAGGCTATTTAACAATCTATCTATATCTATCTTTCTATCTATCATCTCTATCTATTTATCATCTATATCTATCTAACATCTATTTATTTTCTGCCAGTAGATGCATGCACTTGCCAGAAAGAGATATAGACACACAGAGAGAGACAAAAAGAGAGAGAAAGCACCCCCAATGGGGCATGGTCACACCTCAGTCTTTTGCTTCATTCTCCATCCTGTTGGATTCTTTGTAATACATGTACATGTTCCCAGTTTTCTTCAACCTGCTAAGGCCAGGATTTGAACCACAGCTCACACTGTGGTTCGCATTAGCCCTTAACCAGCAGGCTATGGTTTGTGCCAGTCCAAGACACAATCTCGTATAATGACCAAAAGCACTTTTCTAATTTCTTGCTGCAAAAGTTTGAGTTTTATTTTTGTCATTAGTGGAAGTTGTTGCAAGTGTTATTGAGTTCCTTTATAGGTAAGGTGGTAATAATAAAATGCTGTTTCAGAAGGATTTGAACATGTGTGAACTCATTAATAAAAATGCTGGGATCAGCAGATGGTGTAATAGTTACATCACTGGACTCCCGCATAGTCAGCTGTGGTCCAGGTCCCAGACTTGAAGGTTAATACTCACACCATGTGCATGTGCATGCATGCCCAAGATCCTGAGAGGAGAATGGAGGAGAATTATCCCCCTCGGCTTTCTGTCTTTCTGCCTTTCTCTATCTTTCCGGAGAGGGCATATACCCTATAGCAAAAATATCTCCTAAAAAAAAAAAGAAAAGTGCTTATAACACTGCCAGGTCCACAATAAGAAAATATGAATATTAGCAGTGTGTTATAATAATTATTATCTATATGTAGATAAATACAATGTGAATTAATAGAAAGATCAAATGTATGTGTATTTATATTTTTACTATAATTTGACTGTTTCTGCCAAAAATTCATGTGTTAAAATTTGGCAAACCATTGTAATGGTGTTGAAAAGGTGACAACTTAATCCACTTATGGTATACAGAAATGATGATTTTGGGAAGACATTAGGATTAGATATGGTCTTCAGGGTGAGGTCCCCATGATTGACTCCTAGTAACTTTATAAGAAGAGTACCTAAGAGTCACAGACACAGAATACCTTATCTCTTGCCATGTGATGTCCTGGGCTGCTTCAGAGCTCTGCAGAGTCTCTGCCAATACAAGAACTCTTACCAATTGACTGATGTGGCCTCATAACCTTGCGCCTCCAAAACCGTGAGCTAAACAAGCCTAAACATATAATTTAGATTGCTTATATTTAATGAGAAGTACACAGTTAACTGTGAAAGTTCTTTATGTGGTCTTTACACTTTAATAACTTCTTTTCTTTTTTCTTTTTTTTTTTTTTTGGAGGGGTTTTTGCTATAGTGTGCATGCGCTCACCAGAAGTACAGAGACAAAGAGACAGAAAGCGAGAAATCACCCCCAGGGGGGACAGCCACGTCGTAATCCCTTCTCCTCCATTCTTCTCTCGAGATCTTGGGCACGCATGCACACATGCCTGTCATGAGTTTAAGCCATTGGGTCTAGGGCTCGAACCACGGTTGATTACCTGGGAGTCCAGCGACATAGCCATTACGCCAATTACTGCTCCCTCTGTAATAATTTCAATGTGGTTAATAAAAGGTATTTAGGTGCTGAATGTTCCGTAAGTATCTAAATTTCTATTGATAAAATATGGCCTGCTTTAAAATAGAGAGTTATCAATTTTTTTTAATTTGAAGAGGTTTTTGCTATAGGGCGCGTGCGCTCGCCAGACAGAGAGAGACAGAGAGACAGAAAGCGAGAAATCACCCCTTGGGGGGATGGCCACTCCGCAATCCCTTCTCCTCCATTCTCCTCTCGGGATCTTGGGCACGCACGCACAGATGACCAGAGTGAGTTTAAGCCACCAGGTCCAGGACTCGAACCGCTTTCAACTACGTGGGAGTCCAGCAACATAGCCATTACGCTAATTGCTGGTTCCCCCTATTTATCAATTATTGATTAACTATTTCATTTTCTAGCTATATATATTTCTAAAATATAATACAACAGTTTATTTTTATTACTCTGTAATTCAGAGACTTTTTTTTTGAAATAAGATTCGTATCTAGGGTATAAAATGAGTAATTTTTAAATACTATCATAGGAGAATTAGAACATGTATGAACTACATTAATAAAATGCTGGAATTAGCAATGGCATAAATATATAAATGTAAATATATAGATATAAATATATAATATTGAGTGTTTGTTTATATTCACAGCACAGTAAAACACTTAAGGATTTAGCATCTAATTTAATAGAATTTTAATTTCCCTAATGAAAGTTAAAATGTATATCAAGTTTAATACATGTTCACTTTCAGAGAATACCAATACCAAAAGGTACAAAAGCAAAACCTAATGCGTACCTAGCTAGATACTTTCCTTTACTTTTTGCTGACTTATTTTCTTTGCAATTTTATAACAACTTAAATATCTTGGGTTATCTTATTTCTGATATTTTATAATAATGTATGGGTATCGTTTTTTTTAAGAATTATTTATTCATTCATTTATTTTAATTTGACTGGACAGAGAAAGAGGGAAAATGAGAAAGCCAGTCACCAGGTCTGGGACTTGAACTATGCTCAGCCATGTGGGAGTGTCCAGTGCCTGAACCACTAAGCTCTCTGCTGGCCCCACATGTGGTATCTTAAATGGAAAAAGAAAGAAGGTGAGAGAACTTACCTGCTCTTTAAAATATTATTGGCTTGTTTCACACTCTTAAATTTTGGAAGACCACATAAATGCAAATGAAAAAATAGCAAAAGAAAAAATTCTTATTTTTAATACTACCACAAATGAAGAACATGGTAGAGATCTGTTAACATAAATTTATTATAATTCAAATAAAGTTCACATTTTCAGTCAAGTTAAATTTAAACAACTAAAAAATACTAGAAAAAATATTAAAGCTTGTTTCTATAATCTCTTACAACACATATTTAAATAATTTGTTAAATCATGAGAATTTTCTTTTAGATAATATTTATAGTATTGTATGGGAAAAAGTAATAGATAAATATGTTAATCTAAAATTAATTTAATAAACATTCCTGGTCCATAAGTAATCTACATATCAAGATCACTGTATATTTGCTCTTAACTTAGGGAAATTTTGGTTTTAATATGATGAAATAAAAAATTTTCTGTCCCATCATTTTTCTTTACATCAATCAGAAATGAGAAAAAAAAAACTAGAAACAAAATCCATTTTCAGATTAAACTCTATCTATAAAATTAACAATTTATAAAGTGTTTTTAAAAAGAAAAGAAAAACAAAAAGAAAACTCAAACTTCTGAATATACAGAAAACAGTGATGAATGAAACCCCAGCGGGACATTCAGTGGAAGGATTGGTCATTGTTGCTACTTTATAATCTGGTAGGTTTGAATTATATGAAAAAAATGAAAGTAGTTTGATTGGTTAAAATCTGCCTACAATATCATTCAGCGCTGTGTTCCCCATCCCACCAGTCATCTTGCTTCTTCCAAAAGACCAGATTTCCCAGACTTTTTTTTTTTTTCAAAGAGGAAGAATCCATTTTTAAATAATGTATCTTATAATAAACTTGATTCTAGAGTACATAAAGTAAACTTACAACAATATAATATAAAAACAGTTTGATTAAAGAAAAAGCTGAGAATTTGAATAGTCATTTTCTCAGAAACAATTTTTAAAATGACAAACACATTAAAGAAGTTCAATATCAGTAACAATTAAGTAAATGCAAATTAAAATCTATGTCACTTCACAACCATTAGATTGCTAAAAGGAAAAAGACCAACAATATATTTTTTTTTTTTTTGGAGAGGTTTTTTTGCTATAGGGCGCATGCACTCGCCAGACAGACAGAGAGAGACATAGAGACAGAAAGCGAGAAATCACCCCCCAGGGGGGATGGTCACGCCGCAATCCCTTCTCCTCCATTCTCCTCTCGGGATCTTGGGCACGCACGCACACGCGCCCGGCGTGAGTTGTAAGCCACCGGGTCTGAGACACGAACCGACTATATGGGAGTCCAGCGACATAGCCATTACGCTAACTGCTGGTTCCCAAGACCAACAATATTAAGAGAAGGCAAGACTGTGGAGGAATTGGAACTTTCATTCATTGCTGGTGGAAATGTAAGTGGTGCAACCACTGTGGAAAACAACAATTTGGATTGCTTATCACTTTGGGTTATTGTGAATAATACTGCTGCAAATATATACCATTTTTTGTGTGATCATATGTATTTTTTTTTCTCATGGGTAGAAACGTAGGAGTGGAATTGACAGATCATATGATAACTTTATACGTAACTGCTTGAGGCATTGCAACGTTGTTTTCCCTGACTTTTTATATCTTTGCATATTAAGTTCCAGATTCGAGACTTACCAACATAATGCACAGAGGAGTAAATAACTCAAGCAGGAATATTAGATGTAAAGACCCTCAAACTCCCCTCACTTTTCCACAAGATTTTGGCAGAGATTTTATTTTAGGGAAAGTGAATCAAATAAGGAAACTACCTAAAGATATGGGTACCAGAGAGTCTTTCCCAAATCAAGTGGTTCTCCCTTCAGTAAATCTTACTCTTTGAAAGCATCATACATGCACAGATACCTTTAATAATATTTTAAGAATGATTAAATGTGAAATAATGAAAAAAAAACCAAAATATTTATAAAATCTTTTGGTATTAAAAAATAAAGATTCTGGAAACTAACAAACAAACAAAAAAATCTGGTAATATATTGGAACTACAAAAGTGAAGAACGTGAGAAAATTTTAAAGTAACCATTTCCCAAGATACAATAGAAAAAATTAATTCATGAAACAATGGGAAGAAATTTATCCAAATAAAATAAAGCATAGAAAGTAATTTTCAACAACTTTTTTTTTTAAAGGTTTTGTTATAGGGCACGTGTGCTCTTCAGAAAGACAGACAGAAACAGAAAGATAGAAAACGAGAAATCACCTCACAGGGGAGAGGGCCATGCCACAATCCCTTCTCCTCTATTCTCCTCTTGGGATCTTGGACGCACACGCACATGCGCCCGGCGTGAGTTTAAGCCACCAGATCCGGGACTTGAACCACGGTCAGCTACATGGGAGTTCAGTGACATAGCCATTATGTTAACTGCTGGTCCCAAGAAAGCGAGAAATCACCCCTCACAGGACATGGCCACCCCGCAATCCCTTCTCCTCCATTCTCCTCTCGGGATCCTGGGCATGCATGCACATACGTCCAGCGTGAGTTTAAGCCACCAGGTCCGGGACTCGAACCGCGGTCGAAAATATGTGAGTGCAGTGACATAGCCATTATGCCAACCGCTGGTCCCTACTTCTATTAGAATGATTTTACTCTGGTTATAATATTGGTTTAGTAAAAGTCATAATCATAAATAAAGTAAATGTTAAATGCTTTCAGTACTAAAAAAATATAGATATTTTAAAAATTATTTTAAGGCTTGGACTGATATTAAACAGCAAGTCTAATATGATTAGCTACTTAGAATTTTTATAATTATATCTTTTTTAATCTTAGTCACATAACAAATTTTCCCTTTATATTTATTCATGGGTAGACTGCTTTGGCAGTCACAGAGGTTCACAGCATTGAGTTTATTCAAGGACAGAGCAAATAATTATTTTGAAAGAACATAAAGGACAGCCAATTATCACAAATATAGGCCTTTATTGTAACAATACTACAAGTAAGATACAATAAGACCGAAATTTAAAATCAACACTGCTGGGTTTAGTTTTCCATTGTTTTTTTGATAGCATCTTTGAAACTATTAGATACTTACTATACTTCAAACTGCACAATATTACAATGTGCATGAGTCTGTGCACTGTTAAAAGTATTATGCTAATTTAGTTCTAGTTAAATAATATTTTGAACACATTCTCTGAAAACTTTTGTGATATCTTGTTTGAAAAGTCTGTGTGTGTGTGTGTATGTGTGTGCGTGCTCACATGCTCGTGTTGATGGTTTTGCTATTTAAAATCATCCCCACACATCACTTAAGGGCTGTCCAGAATTTCTAAGTGTAAAAACTTGATGTGCCTTCAGAGGACAGACACCTGTTACATATGCTAAACTTTGGTGTAGTAATAGCACTGTTGGTGGTGAGTTCAATGTTAACATTCAAAAATACATATTGAAACCAAGTTATGTATTGATCATTGAAACTAATAGACCAGAGACTCACAAGAACTTAATGCTCTATTTCCACTAGAAGCCATGGTTCAGAATGTGATAATTCAGTGTTTGTGGTGACTTTATTAAACATAATTCCATGAATTATAAGATTCAGTTATGTCTGTATATATACACACACTTTAAATGTGTGTATATATATGTATATATATATATGTGTATATATATGTATATATGTGCACATGTGTGTTAAATGTATTTTAAAATTAAAGAAACATGATAATGTCTTTAAATTGAAAAGAATAGTACAAAGTCATTTTCAAAGATGACACCAAGAATTTTTCCTGTTTTACAAATGAGTTTGCACTGGGACATCACCACACTTTCCACCAATGAAGTCTACTCTCCTTATATTAGTATCAAAATTCTGATAGGAAAAAGAACTGGACAGGGGATATTACTGCTGTTCATCATGCCCACTGGGGACTGTTTCTTTCTCTGTCTCTCTGTTTCTTGTGAATACACACTCCTCTAGCAAAAATAATTATGTGTATATATATGCATATATAAAAATCATGTATATAATTATATATAATATATTACATATGCATTATATATATATATATATATATATATATATATATATATATATATATATATGGTCACACATATCGACTATAGCAGATTATAAGAGCATGGAATTCCCAACTTGTTCTTTTTCAATTTACTAGTATAAGAACAGGACCCTGTCATGTGTATGGATTTTTCCTCCTTAAGTTATTAGCTTCATCTTGTGAATAGTGATCAGTAAGCAATTGATGGCTATGAAAAACTTCTGCTCGTTTAGGTCAGAGTATTACCTAAGCCAAAATATTAGATGAGAAAAACACCACGGTCCACATAATTTTTAACTCAGTTTTTTTTTTTTTTTTTATTGTTCCTGCCTTTGCCTCTGTCACTATAGCAGAAGTTCTCCATTTGTGATAGACAGCGTCATTATATCACTCAACCTGATGAGTCTGTGATGAAAATCACTGACACTATAGAGATAAAATGTTACCTTTATTTTTATTTCCAGCTATGATGCACTAACACACCAGTTCTGCTGTTGCAAACTTCTCGAAGAGCTAAATAAGTTACAAAAATTACTTATTATAACACATTTGTAGGCACCGCAGAGCTACTCAGTGGGCTGGGCTTCAAGGAGTCAGTATCCCAGTGTCCTAGTATTCAAGAGGGAAAAGAAAATCACCAAGACGGCCAAACATTCTGTGTCATTCTTTCCTCTTCAGGCATTTTGTCCCTTACATTCGATGCAGTTAGAGTAGCTTAAAAGCCATAAAAAAACAAATTGCTAAGAAAAGCGATGGGCAGAATTGTGTTCAGTCTTATACATCTAGAAACAAACAAACAAAAAATGAGTGTATGTTTACTGAGATAATCAGGATATGAGTAGGTAAGATATCTCAGGTAAGGGACTCTCCAGGACACAAGTGTCATCTGCTACTTTTCATTTTGGGACTTTTGCATGGTAAGTCAGGAAGGCTGAGGGGAAAAACAAACAAACAAACAAACAGACACTTGCTAGGATTCCAAAATGTAGGCAAAACTATCGGCAATTGTGTGATACTGGAGCTATAAAAACTGGCATTTGGGAACTGCCAACATGGATGAGAATTTCTACATATTTCAAGTATTTTTTTAAACCCTAGAAATTTTACAGGTCTTTAGAAAGTCCTAAAAATCCATATTTAAGCATATAAAACAGGACTCTGAGAAAGGAGATATAATAATATGAATCTTTTCTAATTGCCTCTGAGAAAAATTGAAATATTTTCAAGGAGAAAATATCAGCTAGAGTCTTTAAAATTTCCATGCACAACATGATGCATTTCATCAGATATTAATCCAAATACAATGAGGCACCAGCAACACTGGTACAATGTCGATGCGGATGCACTGCCAGGCTGGAAGCCATGTAGCCTGTCATGGGTTCAGATCCCTACATCAGCCTGAAAATACTAGGTGTATGCACCAGCACCTATGATCCTCAGGAGCTAGAGCATGGGGGTTTCTGTCATGATGAGATCCTGTTGAAACTCTTTCTCTCTCTTCCTCTCTAAAAATAAAATGTGTATTCATGTACTCTCTCTTAAAAAATTACAGTCAGTATCTGAGATAAAAGAGAAAAGTAAAGTTGATTATTTAGAGTCACTTTTGGGACCAGCAGGGGCCACGGTGGTTAAGGTTCTGGACTCCTGCAGGGCTAGTTCAAGTCCTGGGCCTGACAGCTTGAAAATCACACTGGGAACCCATGTGTGCATAACTAAAATCCCAAGAGGAAAAGGGATTGTGGTGTGGCCATTTCCTGCCCACCCCCTGCCTCCGGGTGGGAGATGATTTCTTACTTTCCTTCTTGGTAGTCTCTCTTCTCTCTGGTGAATGCACATGCTATACAACAAAAACTAAAAAAAAGAGGCACTGTTATCAGATATTGACATTTTCAGATATTAACTTTAATTATGATACAATCACACCAGAGACTTGGGAATACACATACACACACACAGACATATTAGAACTAAAATAATTAAGTACATTAGATAATTAAAGTTCAGAAAAAAGTCACTAAAACTAATCTAAACTGAATCAGTAGAGAAACATAATGGAAATATAAAAAAGAAAAGATATTCTAAATATATATTTTATATACACATATACATGCATATTCATAGTTTTTTATTTTTATTATCTTCATAATCTTCTCTATATTACATTGGATTACATATAACTTTACAGTGTATTACATTGCTTTTTCAAAAGGGAATGCCATGCATGTCAGTCAATACAGAGACATTAATCTCCCCACTTCATCATTCAATATCTTTTCTATGTTTTTCCCAATTATTGTTATTATTATTCTAATTATTTTTTAAAACAGTCAATCACTATTTCTCATTTTGCTTGTAAAAAGACTTTACCCATCATGAAATACTTCTCAGACCAATCCAGTTGAGAATACTATACATGTCATCATCAACAGGTAATAAGCCATATCTGTTTCCCACTAACGTCCTGCCTCTCTATTGTTCTCTTGCTATCTTTCTCTATCCTCTTCGCTTCACCCCCCCCCCAATTCCACACTGTCCTATTCTTGTTAAGTACCTTCACTGCTTTTATGTCCTTCAATTTTTCGCTCTCTACCATAGAGTGCGGATAGTTGGTATATATTGAGTGGATACATACAATATCTTTCTTTCATAGCCTGGCTTACTTCACTCAGAAAATAGCACCAATGTAATAGTTAAAGAATTTAATGAGATGTTGCCAATTATTAACCAAAACAGAAAACAGTATAGTTTTTAGAAGCACTACAGGTCATGAAGAGTAAACAAAGTTGCTCCCCTCAGCACATCATGATAAATTTGTTAAAAATAAAAATCAAAGTAGTTTAGGAAAAGTATTTAGCTTCAAATAAACAGCAATCAGGCTGGTTACCTTATTTTCAAGAAAAATCATGGAAGCCTGAAGACAAATTACATTATAGAGAACAGAAAACTAATGAGTAACAACCTGAAATGTGTGTACCCCAGCATGTACCCTTCAGTGAAGAAAGCAAAACACAGACATTTCTAGAAAAATGCCACAAATGCATTGTTGAAAGACTTAGACTAAATGTTCTTTAAATAGTATGACTAATGCTGGATGAAATCACAGAAAAGCTAGGTGAAAGTAATAGTATAGAATAAAAGTAAATGTTCAAGTGAATTTAAAGAAATATTGACTGTAGTCTTTGGGGTTTTAAATATATGAGAAAATAACACCAAAACTGTTGAAGAGGAATGGGAGTGAATATATTTTAAGGTTCTTATGTTTTCCTGAAAAGAATAGAGGTATTCATTTTTATTACAACGGATTTTATGAAGTCTAGAATGCATGTTGTAATCCCTACACAGTCACATAGGAGTTGTAAAAAGAATGTATAACTAACAAAGAGGGAAATGAGATAATAAAAATATTTTATAAATCTAAAAGTAAATAAGACATGAGAGAATAACTACAAGTACAGAGGGTCAGGTTTAAAAAAAAAAAAAAAGAAGAATGAAGCATAATGGATATAAACCACAAATATTGGTAATTCTTTGTAGAAAAAAAAGAACCATGACTTAGTTTATTAAACTGCTCTAACAAAACACCATAAACAAGATAGTTTATAAACAACAGAAATGTACTGTAGTTCTGAGGGCTGGAAAGTCCAAAATCAAGGTGTAGGTAGATTCATTGTCCAGTGAGGCCCCATTGCCCAGTTCATAGATATGGGCCTTATTGTATGTATAAGGACACTAACCATCTTCATGAGGACTCCCCCCATGTGAATAAATTATCTCCTAAATGATCTCACCTCCTAATACCAGGACCTCGGGGACCAGAAACTGAATATATAAATTTAGAGAGGAAAAAGGCACTTTGACCATAGCAGAATGCATACTATCAATACAATTAAAAATAATAATGTCAGGTAAGATCAAAACAAAAAGTAGCTTTGTACTACCCAACAGAAACACCTTATGTAGAAAGGCTGAAAATGAATTAAATAAAATAAAAATTATAATATGGAAACACAAAAGATATCTAGTTTTAATTTTATACTATTAAGCAGTAGATTGTACAAGTGCATTCAGAGACAAAGAGGGATGTGTGTGTGTGTGTGTGTGTGTGTGTGTGTGTATATATATATATATATATATATATATATATATATATCAAAATGATAAAATGGCCATTTCAATATGAAGAGAGAGTAATCTTAGAATTTGATGCATCCGATACTATTATGACATACACAAAGCAAAAACTGAGAGAAGTAAAATAGATGTATCTAGATTAGATCAGGAGTTTTAATAACTGCTTATCTTGATAAACATATTAAATTCAAACTTGTCAAAGAAATTGGACAATAGCAAGATATTAGCAGTTGAGCCAGCCAGTGGTGTGATGGTGAAGGCAGCAAGTTTCCACATGGCTGATGCTGTGCTTGAAGAACCGGATCAGGTGGCTTGAAAAACACATCAGGCACATGTTCATGCATACCCAAAATCCAGAAAAGATATATGGAGAGAAGAAATTCCTGCGTGACTATCCCCCATGGGCATGCTTTCTCACTTTGCCTCTTCTCTTCCTCTGTCCCTCACCTGTAAGCACATCTGCTCACTAGCAAAAAACAATTTAAAAAAAGAATTGACAATAAAATGGTTATATTTTAAAACTGTAACAAAAACTGAAAAACTATACACAACTCTAAAACAAAACAAATGCAAGTAAAAAGTACTAGTATCAAACTTATGAAAGGGTGCATCACTATAAATATGCCAGGCACTAATAATGATAAAATTTAATCTGTAATTTCATTTTTAAAAAATGCTAAGAAATGTATTCACTTTAGAATTGATATGAATGTTAAAACTGACCAGCCAATTCGTTTCAGTCATAGAGTGTGGATACTCGGTATATACAGACTTAGGGAAGAGCTGACATCCAGGCAAAGGTGAGCCAATAGACATATATAAAAAGAACCAGGGAACCAGCAGTTAGCGTAATGGCTATGTCGCTGGACTCCCACGTAGTCGACCGCGGTTCGCGTCTCGGACCCGGTGGCTTACAACTCACGCCGGGCGCGTGTGCGTGCGTGCCCAAGATCCCGAGAGGAGAATGGTGGAGAAGGGATTGCAGCGTGACCATCCCCCCTGGGGGGTGATTTCTCGCTTTCTGTCTCTATGTCTCTCTCTGTCTGTCTGGCGAGTGCACACGCCCTATAGCGAAAAACCTCTCCAAAAAAAAAAAAAAAGAACCAGGAGATAAAATATACACCAAAAGTGTCACTTAAAGGGCTATGGAAGTAAATAGATATCATGGAAAATTTACCAATTTTCTTTCACAAGAATACCTGAAAAATAAATGGAAAAATGTATATCAATATCATGCAAAAAAAAAAAAAAATCAACTGTGACCAGCAAGTGACACAGTGTTTAAGACACTGGACTCCCATGTGGTTGACTGCAATTTGAGTTCTGACCCAGTAGCATGAAACTCACAACAGGGTCATGTGCGTGTATGCCCCAAATTCTGTCTGTCTCTGATGAATGCATGTGCCCTATAACAAAATTCTCTTTTAAAAACAAACAACACAAACACCCTGTGGTGCACACATACTGTGGAATATTAGTCATTAGAAAAAATAGACCCTATGGGAACCAGCAGTTAGCATAATGGCTATGTCGCTGGACTCCCACGTAGTCGACCACGGTTCGCGTCCCGGACCCGGTGGCTTAAAACTCACGCCGGGCGCGTGTGTGTGCGTGCCCAAGATCCCAAGAGGAGAATGGAGGAGAAGGGATTGTGGCATGACCATCCCCCCTGGGGGGTGATTTCTCGCTTTCTGTCTCTATGTCTCTGTCTGTCTGGCTGGCGAGCGCACGCGCCCTATAGCGAAAAACCTCTCAAAAACAAAAAAAAAAAAAAAAAAGGAAAAATAGACCCTATCATTTGATTCAGAGTGGATGAACATATTAAAATTAATACAGAGTTAAGTAAGCCAGATTTTGGTAGACACACACTGTATACCCTGGTCAATATATACTGAATGTCTGCACTCTGGCAGAAATGTGAGGATCCAAAGGTGTGATCTTAGAAAAGATAAGTGTAGATACAGAGATTTAAGGGGAGGGGGGTGGTTGGTGGAGGGTGGGTGGGAGGGGCAAAGGGAAGAAACATTTAACAGACATAAGAATGTAAAGATCTCTGTAGAAAATAATGCATGTGGTAATATTCTTGATTTGATTTTCATGTACTACGTACATTCTTTGTAAAATCATATAGTGCATTTTAAAGATGTACAATGATGAACTTTAAATAAAAACTAACATAAAAACATTAATGCAGGGACCAGCAGGTGGCGTGGTGGTTAAGGCGCTGGACACTCCCACATGGCTGACCAGGGTTCAAATCCTGAATCTGGTGGCTTGCTTTCTCGCTTCCTCTCTCTCTCATTCTCAACGTCTGTCTCTCTCTGGTCAAATTTAAAAAATGAATGAATGAATAAATAAAATAAAATAATTATTAAAAAAAAAAAAAAAAAAAACATTAATGCATATAAAATATTTTATAAAATATTAAAATATACACCAGTTCCAAATATTGCTAAAGAGGGTATCATTTCCTTTTTGCCCAAACCAGTCAAGAATGCATAAGAATATCATTGGCTGATTCTGTTCATCACTACAGGTACAATAATAGAAATAATAAAGAAATACCATCATTCTTATTATAGGCAATTCATAAAAATGACCATACAATACGCTCCATCTTTGGTTGATTTCAGAAATACAAGTTATGTTAGAATTCAAAAAACAAATGAGACAATTTGGGGCCAGCAGGTGACATAGTAACTAAAGCACTGGTCTCCCACATGCCTAGCAATGGTTTCAGTTCCCAGTGACTTGAAACTTATGTTGAGGGACCAGCTGTTGGCATAATGGCTGTGTCTCTAGACTCCCATGTAGTTGACCATGGCTTGAGTCATGGACTCGGTGGCTTAAACTCATGCCAGGCATGTGTGCATGCTGCCCAAGACCTTGAGAGGAGAATGGAGGAGGAGGAATTGCAAAGTGGCCATCCCCCCGGGAGTGATTTCTCACTTTCTGTCTCTCTGGAGAGCACACACGCTCTATAGCAAAAACATGTCTGAAAAAAAAAAAAAAACAGAAAAAACAACTTATGCTGGGTGTGTGTGCGTGCACGCCCCAAATCCCAAGAGGAGACTGAAGGAGGAGAGGTCATGGACTGGCCATCCCCCTTAGAGGGTGATTTCTCAGTTTCTATCTCTGTCTCTCTGGTGAGTGCACACAAAGTAAAAATAAATAAATAAATAAAATAATTTGTAGTATTAACAAGGTAAAAGAAATAGTATGTGATACTGAAAAAAAAAATGAATAAAACACATTATTTCAGGTTCAACATTTCCAAACAAAAGGAATAAAAGAAAACACCCTAACTCTGATAAAGGGTTTCAAAAAGCAATTTACAGCAAACACTATAATTTTCAGTAAAACAGGCCTTTCTTCACTTTGTAAATTAGACAAGACACCTACTAGTGTTTAACACTTTCTTACAGATTCTAAGAAGTGTGAAAAAATGATGGAAAGTAATAAACACATAAACAGTTTGAAGGATGTAATAAAGGTGTCAATTTTTGCACAATTTGATTTGTAAAAGTTTCTAGATTATTAGAACCAATACATCAATTCAGTACATTTGTTAAATACTGGATCAATACACAAAATTCTTACTTCAAAAATAAATGATGTTTAATAAAATAATTACTGATTTGTCATATTAACAAATATCTAAAATATGTGTTTAGTTTTGAAACTCTTAATACATGTTGATAATTGTATTCTGTAAATCTGAAAGCAAATACATATACATATATGCAGGAAGGGAATATACCAAATACAAGCACATGATTCTTTTAAATAGAAAAGTAAGCATCGAGTTTCATTTAGATTTAGTTGAATGTATTTATGAGGCAAATGAATCCTTGAATTTTTTTTGAGCAATGAACTACTTTGATTTTATTTTGCTATTTATTTTAATTTACTATCTATATGATTTTTCACTGAGAAATCAAGATGGTATATAATTGTGAGGTACAATGTTTTAACTATACATGCATGTAGCCTTTAAAGTTTGCACATTAAATAGTTTTTAGATAAAATAAATTTGGCATTAGTAAAAATAAATTCTCTGATTTTTTTAAACATCTCTAGAGATCCCTTTTAGGCAAATTGCATCCAAAATATGTTCTATTTCCTATTACAATGTCGTCATTGTATTGACAATAAGGGAAGATTTTATACAAAAGAAAATATAACTTGACAATCAATGGCGAACTTTCAAAATCCTGTTTTGCACCAAGCTGATTAATAAAAAAATGCCATATCTAGTAAATACATGTTAAAAGTCTGTCAAAAGGTAAACAATTACAAATTGAAACTCCTTTTGGCTGGGACAAAAATTAACTATGTAATGAAAACAATTAACAAAGAATATATTGTTTATTTGTAAATATAACATGCTCATAAGTGATCTTATCAGTGAATATAACGTAACATTTTGAAATATAATGTCTCACCAAAACTTAAATAAAATTTAGAAGACATTATTTATCCTTAAATATGTCTTCTCTCTGTAGAAATAATTCTGCTCACTGTTACAGAGAAATTAGTGTAAAAGCAATTTAACAATTTCTGCTTGTTAATAGATCACTGCTTTCCAAGTTTCTGATCATATGTGTATATAATCTTTAATGATCACTATTAATAATTTAAATATATATGCACATTATATATATATATATATATATATATATATTCACTTATGTAAGTCATTTATGACATAGGTTTTCATACATGGCTATACAATCAACATATAAGCATATATATGCCCACTTGTAGTGTATATACACTAAATGTTTAGCTCTCATTCAATAGTCAGTGCTACAAGATAGAAATAAAGTATGAGTTGCCATGTGGTGGTACAGCAGTAATGGGTCTGTATCCACATCAGAAATGTTCTCAGTTTGTGTCCTGGATCTCTGAACACTGGGTAGGAGTCTCTGATCTAGGCTGACTATGGCTTATGGATCGTAGCCTGAGAACTTTGTTGTGAATGCCACTCTCTCTCTCAGAATACACACACACACACACACACACACACACACGTGTGTGTGTATTTATGCACATGTATGTGTGTGTGTATATATAAAAGCGAAAAAAGGGGTGCAGCAGCAGATTGGATGGTGGTTAGGGTGCTGAACTCCCACAATGCTGACCTAGGTTTAAATCCCAGAGCTGGCGGCTTGAAAATCACACCAGGTGCATGTGTACACATGCCCAAAATCCCAGGACAGTGGAGAACAAGGGATTGTGGCACGATGAACCCCCTGGGAGGTGATTTCTGACTTTCCCTTTCTCTGTCTCTTCATCTGTCTCTGGTGAATGCATGAAACCTATGGCAAAATTCTGAAAAAACAAAATTTATGAAAGCTTTTATTAGTCAAATTCAAATCTATTTCACTAATACCAGTAAAAGAGCTTCATACAATGATTTTAGCCTAGGATAAATGATTGCTTTTATAAAAATAAAATATCTCCCTTAATTTGTCAGTTTTCTGAATGTCAACTGAATTTTGAGTTCACTAAATAGATTTTTTTTAATTAGGTAGTGATGTATATTTATATGAAGTAAACATAAATGCTTTCTGTTTCTCTTAAACAATAAAATAGCTGTGCTCATAACTCTTTTAGTGATGCAAAAAATATAGGATATCAAGCTCATGTAATATATATATATATATATTAATAAAACAAAACAAAAATTTTAAAAAACTTGATTTATTTTACTAAATAAACATGCCACTTGCATCTTTATTCTTCTACAGAGATTTGCTCACTCACTTTGGGTTTATACTCAATTTTACACAGGATCTATAAATCGATAGATTAATAGACAAAAAGATGGAGTCATCCACAATTAAACTAATGTAGTGAATAATAATGATAATGGGACATCAGTTTGAATAATTAATCCACTTCGATAACATTTATAATAATTAATAAGTAATGAAAAGTAACATGGTAAAGCATGTAAATTTCAGGAGTCCAATGCACAACAACAAAAATAATATTTTTAAAATTAATGCCTTGTTTTTAATCTGACAAGGACACATATAAAAAATCTTGAGTAATAGGCTTATTCTTTTTTTTTAAATAACTATTTATTTTTTATTTATTCATTCATTGATTTTTTTTTTATTTGACCAGAGAGAGACAGAGGGTGAGAGTGAGAGAGAGAGGAAGTGAGAAAGCAAGCCACCAGGCCCAGGACTGGAACCCCAGTGGGCCATGTGGGAATTCCAGTGCCTTAACCACCATGCCACCTGCTGGTCCCAGTGATAGGCTTATTCTATATAGTCAAATTGTAAACTGGTTACAATATATAGCAATAAATAGGAAAGATATTTTCAGCAGAAATATTATTTAAACAATAAAACGACCTATATAAAAAACACTCTTGGATCAGCGGTTGGTGTAATGGCTATGTTGCTGCACTCCCATGTAGTCGACTACGGTTCGCGTCCCAGACCTGGCAGCTTAAACTCATGCCGGGCGTGTGTGCGTACGTGCCCAAGATCCCAAGAGGAGAATGGAGGAGAAGGGATTGCAGCGTGGCCATCCCCGCTGGGGGGTGATTCTCTCTTTCTGTCTCTCTGTCTCTCTCTGTCTTTCTGGCGAGCACATGCACCCTATAGCGAAAAACCTCTCAAAAAAAAAAAAAAAAAAAAAAAAAAAAAAAAAAAAAAAAAAAAAACACCAAACTCTTATATAACTGATCTGTTTCTAGTTTAGATTAATTGTGAACTTTATATAGATGATTGAAAGTTCTAATTCAATGCCATTTATGGCACAGACTATTTATTTCATTATAAACAAAATCCGTGAGGTGGGCCTTCTTATGAATATTGAATCTCGCTTTGTCTCCATTTCTCTTCTCAATGGAGCCCTAGTTGTTGGGCCAAGAAAAGAGTCTAATAGTAATGAAACAGGTAAGAAAGGCAAATCCATTATCTCAGTAGTTAAAGGTAAAAGCAATTTATGCCATGAAATGTTTGTGGTTTTTTATATAATTAAATGAGCAAATAAAATTTAAAATGCTTTTCAACCAAAAACAAGGAAAAGGATGGAAGAAAATTATTTAAAGCATCCCTGTTTACAATAAATTTCATGTTTTCATCTAAAGACAAAAACATATCAGAATTAATTACCTAAACTAAGATGAAAGAAGTTCCTGACAGGACTGAACCTGATTATAAAATAAAGTGTCCAAAGAAGGTAATTAATTAAGCAGAAAAATTTCTCATACTTACTCTAGAATAAATTGAGTTTAACTTTTAATACTATTTTTAAATACTTCACTGATTTAATGCAGACAGTTGTATGAACAGACTCAGTCATCTTCAAAGCATGATAACAATGAAATCCTTGATATGTTTGTACTTGTAGGAAGAAACTATGAAAAAATTATTAAAGTAAACCTATGATTAGTAGTGTAAAAATATTCTTTGAAATTATTTATAAGAGGCCCATTCAAACAGTAGAGCATAATACATTGTAAAGGATAAAATTAGGCCATATTCTATTTTTAAATTATCATTTGAATCTATGTATTTGTTTTTCTTTCATCAGAGCACAAAGGGACTTTTCTTTGTTTTCTTTTTGTTATATTTCATCTTGTTTTGTTTTGCATTTGGTGACTAGACAGAGTTTCTAATCCCCCAGGGAAAGTCAGAAAAATTACTCATGTAAGACAATAAAAATAGCACAGTTTCTATACAGACAGGGTCCCCAAGTAATCATTCCTACACAATAGCATTTTCTTCAAGGTAGCAAGAGTACTGTAATTGATGATTTGGGTATGGAATTATTATGTACTAATAACTTTGCAAGGCCTCTTACCATGTGATAGCTCCTGCTGCTTTATAATTAGCTCTGTGCGTGGTTTGGACAAGTAGCTGTGTACTTCACGGACTGTTCGCCAGGTAGAACATAACAGCTCGTTGGAAGCCAATTAGCTGGGCCTGTCAAGGCCAATTTCAGCAATTTTTAGTTTGTGGATTATAACCCAAGGAGCCGTAATTGTGACAAACATACAAAGTATTGAACAAGCTGAAAAGCATATATGCTTTGACAATTCAATTTTTTTTTTTCTGATTCACGTTTGTTAATTTTTCTAACAAAGAATTGTTGCTTAGAGTTGTCCATAATAAATAAAGCCTGGTGTGTTGACCTTACAATGAATAATTGATCACGATTTTTATTTTCCGAATATATTCTTCAAATTGTACTAAACTAAGAGAACAAAATGAAATGAGACTGTATAAATCCTTTCTCAAAGACAATAATATTTATACTTGTTAGAATACATTAAAAGGTATTCTCCAAGGATTGCATCCATTGTAAAACAACAAATACAAAAATAAGTCACAGTTCAATACGTTTTCTGTTGTTTCGATTTCTAGACTAGTGTTTTGCCTGATTCAAGTTTGCACAGGTAGCACAAGCAGAATCTCAATTTTATAAATAAGGCAAATATTTTGCCAACATCTTTTTTTTTTTTTTTTTTTTTTTCCCAATCAGCAAGAAACTGATTGTGAAGCTACCCTGGTTTCTCCTAATGTTGCAAATGGAGAAAGGACAAACTTGAAAAGTGGGCCTCACTCTATTTATTCGTAAGTAGAATATCACCAGCTACATGATGGAATTAAAGGGTGCCACAGGAAATGGGCTAGCCAAATAGTTTATATGTAAAGGCAAGCTTTAATATTGAACTGATGCTAAAGAACTTATTTCTAGGCCAAAAATATACCAGGCATCAAAAAGAGTCAATATGGGGAACCAGCAGTTAGCGTAATGGCTATGTGGCTGGACTCCGACGTAGTCGACCGCGGTTTGCGTCCCGGACCCAGTGGCTTAAAACTCACGCCGGGGCGCGTGTGTGTGCATGCCCAAGATCCTGAGAGGAGAATGGAGGAGAAGGGATTGCGGCGTGACCATCCCCCCTGGGGGGTGATTTCTCGCTTTCTGTCTCTATGTCTCTGTCTGTCTGGCGAGCACACGCGCCCTCTTGCGAAACCCCCCCCAAAAAAAAAAAAGTCAATATGATACACATTTACATATAAAACAAACAAATTATAGATTTTGTTATATCATCTGTTCTAGACATTACTGAAATTATGCAAACAACTATATAGAAATAAGTAAAATAAGTTCTAGCTATGGAGTTTCTTGGAATAGCATATTTTTAATAATTTCTGCAAATGAGAAAACACTATATCTGTTTAATCTTGTGTATAGCCAAACAGCATAACTATTTTTGATAATATATATAGTTTTTACTCCCTTCTATAAAATAAATTTATAAATAGTACCATTAACTTCATAAAGGTCTTAAACATAATACTCATAAATCCAACACTGTTATAGATGAAGGTATGGAGAAAAAATTTGAAAACTTTTCTTTAGTGATCTCAGTTTCATTCCTGTTAAAAATAAAAAGAAAAAAATAAGAGCTGTGAAGGTTTTTTTCTCCTAAAATACAGTTTTAAGGATATTGAAGTTCGCTATATACGTGGTAGAGAAAATAGTACAAGTGTAGACTAGTCACATAAATATTATATTTTTAATAAATTTATCTTACTTGTAAAGGGAGTTTATATTTTATTGAATTCCTTTTCTATATCAGTTGATATGTTGATAGGATTTTATTTTTTATTTTCTTAATGTAACGTAACATGTTTATTGATTTAAAATGTTGAAATAACCTTGCCTCCCTGGATTAGATCCTATTTGATTGTGTGTGATCTTTTTACACATGATCTTAATCTTAACTCACTTAATATTGTTAATGTGCTGCTGAATACAGTTAGTTAGTATTTGGTTGAGAATTTTTGCATCTATGTTCATCAGCGATGGTGGTCTACAGTGTTCTTAGTTCTTCATCTTTGCCTAATTTTGAGGTAATGGGTGCCCTGGAAAATGAGTTTGGGATATTTCTACTTTAATCTTTAAGAATCACTTGAGAAAACTGGTGTAAAATTCAGCAGTGACATTATCTGGTTCTCAAATTTTTTTTGCGGGGGTTGGGGCTTAGCAAGGAGGGTCTCTGTATTATTGGCTCAATAAATTTATTTCTTATTGATCTCTTTAGAATTTCTATTTATTACTGATTCAATCTTGGAAGATTGTATGTGAAGAGAGATTTATGCATCACCACTAGGCTTTCTAGCTAGCAAGATAGTTGATTGTAATAGTCTCTAATAATAATTTGCATTTCTGTGGGATCAGTTATAATGTTTTCTTTTCCATTTCTGATTTTATTTATTCGGTTGTTCTACCTCTGTTTTTTCTTTGTTATCTAGCTAATGGTCTGTTGATTAAGTTTATTCTTTCAGAAAAACCAAGTTTAGTTTGTATATTCTAGGTGTGCATACATTGTCAGATGTGTAGTGATTTTCTTTATCTCAGTCTCTGTCCTGGCATTTTTCTTCATGATGACTATGACAGGTAGATTTTTTTTTAATTTAGTGTATTGTTGTGTTTTGTGTGACATTTTTATTTTCTGTATTCAATTGTTGATGCTATGCCATGTCCTGATAGTTTCTGTTGTCAATATATTCTAGTTTATTCTCTTCTAGAATTTTTTCACCTTCTGCATTTATTCCTTTGTTGAACTGATTTTATCAACTTTATTGAGATACAGTATACAGATCATAATCATTATACATTTGTAGTAACTGGATTGAATGAAGAGATGACAATAACATGTAATACTCTTTAAAAAGAGACAAATAGAATGGACTTGGGATAGTTTTGCCATTTTGGAGCTTTAAAAATAACTCAAGCAGAATGGGGTTAACTCTTCTTTTAAAGTTTTGAAGAATTCAGAGGTGAAACCATCAGGACCAGGGCTTTTCTTTGTTGAGAGGTAATTTATTACTGACTCAATCTCCTGGCTTGTTATGGGCCTATTCAGACTTTCTGTATCCTCCTGGGTCAATCTTGGTAGAGTATATGTGTCCAGGAACCCTCCATCACCCTTATCCTTCAAAAGATAAAGACAAGACAAGGAAGGAAAATTATAGACCAATATCTCTGATGAATATAAATGCAAAGATTCTCAACAAGATATTAGCAAATTGTATCCAACAACATATAGAAAAAGATTATACATCACGACCAGGTAGGCTTTATTCCAGGGATGCAAGGTTAGTTGAACATACTTAAAACCACAAATGTAATACACCATATTAACAAAAAGAAAGAAAAACACCATATCATCAATTGATGCAGAAAAAGCATTTGATAAGATACAGCATCCCTTCATGATCAAGACTGTCAGTAAAATCAGCATAGAAGGGTCATTTCTCAATGCAATAAGAGCTATTTGTGAAAAATAAATAGCTAACATCATCCCAAATGGAGAAAAGTTGAAAGCTTTTCCACTAAAAACAGGTACAAGACAAGGATGCCCACTTTTTCGGCTACTTTTCAATATAGTACTGGAAGTCCTTGTCAATGCAATCAGAAAAGAGAATTAAATAAAAAGCATTCACATAGGAAAAGAAGAGGTGGCACTCTCTATTTGCAGATGACATGATGGTAGATATAGAAGACCCAATGATAACCATGGAAAAATATTCCTGGAAGTAATACATGAATACAGTAAAGTTGCAGGGTATAAAACCAACATACAGAAAACTATAGCATTTCTACAAACAAAAAGAAGGCAGACCAAGGTAGAACTGTAAAAAGTAATTCTATTTACCATAGCCACAAAAAGTATAAGATACTTAGGAATAGATGATACTAAGAAAAGATGTTGAAAATGACACAAAAAGTGGAAGGAAATCCCATGTTCCTGAATTGGAAGAATTAATAAAATCAAAATGTTAATTTTACCCAAATTAATCTACATATTTAATGCAATCCCAATCAAAGTGCCAGAGAGATTTCTCACAGATCTAGAAAAGACCATCATAAAATCTGTCTGGAATCATAAAAGACCTCATATTGCCAAAGAAATCCTGCACAAGAAGTGTGGAGTGGGTGGCATCTCACTCCCTAATCCTAAAATATACTACAAGCTGTGATAATCAAAACAGCATGTTATTGGCACAGAAATAGACAGGTGGACAATGGAACAGGATAGAATCCCCAGATATAAATTCTGAGACATAGAGCCAACTGATTTTTGTCAAAGGATACTAGTCAATCCAGTGGGAAAAGGAAAACCTCTTCAGCAAATGGTGCTGGAGAAACTGGATATCCACCTACAGAAAGATGAATCTGAACCCCTGTATCTTACCATTGACAAAAATCAACTCAAAGTGAATCAAAGATCTAAACCTAAGACCTCAAACGATAAAACTGCACTGGAAAACACTGGGGAAACTCAGGGAGACATTGGGGAAGATAAAGACTTCTTAAATAAGACCCACAAAGCACAGTCAATAATCCCAAAAATAGACAAGTGGGATTATATCATATGAAGAAGTTTCTGCATGGCAAAAGACACAGTAACTAGTGTGAATCGACAGCCCTCAGAATAGAAAATATTTGTCATAAACTATGCGTCAGATAAGGGACTGAAAACCAGAATACACAAAGGAACTCAAGCAGCTGTCCTGAAAAAAGATGACTAATTCTATTAAAAGATGGGAGAGGGATCAGCAGGTGGTGTAATAGCTATGTCAGTAGACTCCCATGTAGTTGTCTGTGGTTCGAGTTCCGGACCCTGTGGCTTAAACTCTTGCCAGGAGCATATGCATGCATGCCCAAGATCCTGAAAGGAGAATGGAGAAGAGATTGCTGTGTGCCATCCCCACCGAGGGGTGATTTATCACTTTCTGTCTCTTTGTCTCTCTCTGTCTTTGTGGTGAGTGCACGCGCTCTGTAGCAATAATCTCTCAAAAATATAAACAAACAAACAGATAGATAAATAAATAAAAGACAGAGAATGAGTTGAAAAAAAAAAACACTCTCAAAGGAGACATACAATACAAAAGGCATATGAAAAAATGGTCAACATCCCTCATTGTAAGGGAGATGCTGATCAAAATCACAATGAGATACTACCTAACCCCATTCAGAGAGACCTCCCCGATTGTGTCAAGTATGCATTTAACAGTAATCCAGGGCTGATTGGAGGTTGGCATTTGGATGGTGACTTCAATACCCTGTTTTGCATGCTGTTGCTCTCTTTTTATCTATCTCTCTCACTCATGGACACAATAAACAAATAAGGCAAAACACGATTTGTGTACTTTTAAGATATTTACGTTTTATGTAAAGAGATAGTGTTACATGTGTATATGCCCCAAATCCTGAAAGACTGGAGAAATAGAGAAGGGATTGAAGTGTGACTATGCCAATGGAAGTGTTTTCTCTATTTCCCTCTTTCTCTCTGTCAGTCTCTGGTGAGTTCACATGCCATCTGTAAAGCAGAGAGAGAGAGAGAGAGAGAGAGAGAGAGAGAGAGAGAGATTGGCTCTGCAGCCTAGTGGTTAAGGGAGCTGGATCCTACATGACTGACCCTGTGGTTCGAGTCCCTGGTGGCCTGAGAAACATGCTAGGTACATGTTCATGCATTGCCTAAATCCTGAAAGGAGGGAGAGATGGAGGAAAAAGGACTGCTGTATGATCATTCCCATGGGGAGGAGGATGGTTGTTTCTTCTCACCTTTCCCTCTCCCTGTCAAGTACATGCACCCTCTATCCAAGAAAGAGAGAGAGAGAGAGAGAGAGAGAGAGAGAGAGAGAGAGAGAGATACAATGCTATTTGATGACACATCCAATCATGTTAATCCAAAAGTAGCCAGGGAAAGAAGGAATTATTTTAAGAGAATAGAAAATGAAAGAACAGAATGATAGGTTTGAATCCAAATGAACATAACTGATCCAAATTGTACAACCCAAAGTCAAAAACTAGTGGCATGGAGGATAAGGCACTGGATCGTACATGAGCAACTGTGTGTTTAGAGTTCCTGAACAGACAGCTTGAAAGTCCCACTGGGTGCATGTGCAGAGAGGAGGAGATGGGAGTACTGTGTGACCCTCCCCTGGGGATGATTTCTCACTCTCTCTTTTTCTCTCTCTGATTTCTCACTCTCTCCTTTTCTCCCTCTGATTTCTCACTCTCTCTTTTTCTCTCTCTGATTTCTCACTCTTTTTCTCTCTCTGATTTCTCACTCTCTCCTTTTCTCTCTCTGTGTCTCCATTGAGCACTCGTTTCTTATAACAAATAAATAAATAAATAATTAAAAAAGGAAAAGAAACTGTCAGACTAAGGTGAAAAGCAAGCTTCAATTTCCTTTTGGTGTATAAAGAAAAACAGTTTAAATATGAAGATATAGATAGACATACATTAAAAGGTTGGAAAAATATATTCTCTACAGCTCTGATTTAAAAACACCTTTGAAGCAATATCAGCATTAGATAAAGTAGAATCCAAACAATGGGTAACACCAGGAATAAAAATGGACATTGCCAAATAATACAATAATACAGAATCAGTTTATCAAAAAGACATAATATATTGTATATATGTTTCCAAATGCAGATTCTCAAAATACATAAAACTAAAGCTTATATAGCTGAAAGTAGCCAAAGAGAAACGTTCGGTTGTATAAAATATCTCACCAGCCATCATTCAGTGTTTAAAATAATGAGGCAGGGGCCAACAGGTGGCACGGTGGTTGAGATGCCGGACTGCCATGTGGCCGACTGCAGTTCAAGTCCGGGACCTAGAGGCTTTCTCTCTCTCTCTCTCTCTCTCTCTCTCTCTCTCTCTGGTGAGTGCTCATGCCTATAGAAAATCAAAATAATAACAAGAAGAAGAAGAAGAAGAAGAAGAAGAAGAAGAAGAAGAAGAAGAAGAAGAAACAAAATTAAATAAATAATTCTTTTTTAAAAATTAAAAAATCAACAAGACAAGGGGCCAGTAGGTGGCATGACAGTTAAGGCACTGGACTCCCATATGGCCAGCCACTGTTTGAGTCCTGGACCTGATGGATTGCTTTCTCACTTTCCCTTTTTCTTTCTCTAGAGAGTGTATGTGTCCTATGGCAAATTAAATACTACTACTAATACAATACATTAAATAATTCTTTAAAATTAGTAAGCCTAAAAGTAAAAGTATAGTACTAGTACAAATTTCATTTAACTTAATTGACTGTATATGAATTCCATTCAGCAACAACCCAATAAAAGTTCTCTTCAAATGTATGGGACACATAGAGCATATGCTAATAATTAAAATAAATTGTCATAAATTTATGATAACTGAAAACATATCAAATATGTTGTACTTACCACAAGAATATATAAAAAAGAAACTTGGTAGCAGAACAATAGCTGTGTAATTACTGAGTGCTTGAATATTTGAAAACACAATTTTTTATAGAATTATTTTATTTAACTTTATTTAGCTAGTTATTCACTTATTTATTTATTTACTTTTCATTTGATTAGAGAAGGACAGAGTGAGAGAGATGGAAATTGAGAAAGCAAACCACCAGGTCCTGGACTCGAACCATCATCAGCCACATGGGATTCCAGCACCCTTAACCACTATACTACCTGCCAGCCCAGAAAACACAATTTTAAATGATCCACAGATTAAAGTAAAAATAATAAGTCTATGAGGAAGATGGAGCAATGATTGCTCAGAACTTGTGATAGTATTTCAACAATTTCTTTTTCTTTTTTTTTTTTAATGAGAGAGTTAGAGGTAACTTAGACAGTGTCTCTCCCTGCCACAATTCTCCTGCCCAGTGTCTGAGCCAGACAGGATCACAGAGTATGCCTGGAATTCTAGGTTTGTCCAAGATCCAAACTCAGGTCTGTCACATGGCTCCATGTCCTACAGTGACATTCTATCATCTGTGGCACTGTGGCTTTGCTCCAATCATTTTAATATAGAGCAAATATAAATTACAGTGCCAATTTTGATAATAAAATCCCCCAAAATAAATAAGAGGATTAAAAATATACAATGATCATATGAAGAGTCAAAAAAGTCTGAGAAAGGAATAGTTATACCCCTTGGCTTAGTAACCATAGATGCATGATTTTCTAAATCTCAGATATATTGTATTTGATTTTGAGTGACAGCTGAAACACTTTAAAATTGTGACTCTACGTTTTATTCAAAGTTATATTTTATTAGTACTTGTATAAGTTTTTGAGATAGTTCTAAATTTACACTGAGTTTCTCAGTAGAAATTTTATGTAAGACTATATTTATTATACATTTGCTATAATAGCACACAAAAAAACATGTTTTACATTTTTTATTTTGGCAAATAAGAGATCATTTAAAAATGTCATTCTTATTCTTTTATGTAATTATAAAGTATTAGTTACTAGTAGAGGGCCAGCCAGTGGCATGGTGGTTAAAGCAGGTGGGTCTCAGATGGCCAACCCCATGATTTCAGAAACACACTGGGTGTATTTTCTTGCTTGCCCAAAACCCCAAAGGGAGAAATGTAGAAGAAAGCATTGCAGCATAACTATTTCCTATGGGTGGTACATTCTCACTCTCTTTTTTTCTCTGTCTCTGTCTCTCTCTGATGAGTACATGTGCCCTCTAGTAAATTAAAGAAAAAGTGTCGGGGCTAGCAGATGATGTGGTGGTTAAGGGAACTGCACTCTTACATGTTGGACTGCGGTTCGAGTCCAAGTCCTCGTGGCTTGCTTTCTCACTTTCCTTCTTCCTCCCGCTCTCTCTTTCTGGTCAAATTAAAATAAACAAATCAATGAGCAAATAAAATTAAATAAATAATTCTTAAAAAAATATTAGTTATAAGTTTAAAATATCATTTTTGTTTTGTAACATTTTCGTTACAAACAGAGACAGACATGAAGTGAGAAATCACTTCCCAAGGAGGGATGTTCATGGCGCAATTCATTCTCCTCCGGGATTTCGGACATGAGAACACATATGCCAGGGTCCAAAACATGAACTGCAGAGTCAGCTATGTGGGATCCAATACCTTTACCACCACAACACCTGCTGGCCACAACACAGTAGTTTTGAATGCCTTTAAAAATATTGTTGCTAGGTCTTACTAACTCTAAAATTGGACTTAAATGGCCTGCTTTTATTACTAACATTATTTATGAATGTGTTCACACTAAACTATTGGGTATCATGTGACTCGATCACCCTTTGTCTTTTTAGATGAACTGTAGCAGATCAATTAAACTATGTGAGTAAATTTGTGAGCCTTGATGTCATGAACTAGTATATTTTTTAGTCTTTTATATTCAATCAGTTTTATTAAACATATCATACTGATCAGATTGCCATGATTTAACATTTTTTTCTTTTTGTTTGTGAATGACACAGAGTATGCTTTAGAATATAATTTTTTTTTAATCTGTTGATGAATCAGTAAGGAATATCACAAAACCAACTGGTACATTTTCTTTAATGTCACTGGGACTTCCCTATTGATTTATTTGGATTTATTACATTAGAAGCTGTATTCTATTAGAGTCAAAATTCTTAGATGTATCATTGGCAATGATACTAGAGCTACTAAAATAGTAAGAGCAGAAACAACTGGATACAAATGAATAGTTTTCACATATGGCTAACTGAAGAAGAGTTTAGACTTTTTTCTTAGATTATATTTAGGTTTCTTTTAATAGTTTTATCAATTTTAAATGACTAACCACTTGCTAGTCAAATGTTTTAAGTATTTGGCAACTAAAATGTCATAATACTGAGAGGCTATGCAAGCGAAATGTGCTAGCCAATGGTTTAGCTTCACTGTTCATGTATTCAGGCTGCTTGGCTATCCATGACACGTCCTGATATGTCACTGCTTGTCACCCAGGCCAGCACTGCTCAAATTTAAAGGCTTCTAATGAACACAAGTGAACTAAAACTGACAAGACCAAAAATATACACATATATACACATACGTGGAAAATGTTATTCTAAGGAGAATAAACTAAGGATGTTCAGAGATACAGGCTAATTAATCTAAAAATAAAAATAAAACAAAAGCTGGTTTTTATAAGGTTTTGAGGTGTATCCTAAGAATATCAGGGAAGGGATGTTGTCTTCCTACTATATGTCAGTGCACATCCATGCCCTAACCACGGCAATACTTATAAGATCAGAAGAGAAAACAACCTTTTTAAGCTCTAAGCTTGCCTGAAGTCTGTTAAGGAGTCTTTTTCTTTTTTTTTTTGAAAACATGAAGTGGACTCCTGGTGAAGCTCTTATTATTTTTTTAATGTATGATTTACTCTAATTTTATAAGTGTCTATAACTTAAAATTTGTTTCCAGTTTTAAAAAAATGTAAAAGATTCTTTCCCTAAGTTCTCATCTTGAAATAGCGTCCAAAGTTAATATCTTTGCAAGTAATGTTATGTATTTAGACAGAGATAAACATGTACATGTATATACATATCCTAATAGACTTCTAAAAGACTCAGTGTGCTAGGCTATTTTCTAATGCTTTTCTGCCTATTTTTAAAGAATTTTTAAAATTTTATTTATTTTGTTATTATTGTTTTTTGAGTTTCACCAGTAGGAGACACACAGAGAGAGAGAGAGAGAGAGAGAGAGAGAGAGAGAGATGAGAGAGAGAGAGAGAGAGAGAGAGAGAGAGAGAGAGAGAGAGAGAGAGAGAGAGAGAGAGAGAGAGAGAGAGAGAGAAAGTTGCCAGGTCTGCAGTTGGCTATGTGGGAGTCCAGCACCTTGACCATCACACCACCTACTGGTCCCTCTTTTCCTGCTTTCATAAAAGAGAAGTCCAAGAGTCAGTACCAAAATTCAAAATTATAAAAATGCTATTTAGGGGACCAGCAGATGTCACAATGTTTACGTCACACAGTCGACCAGAGAATGGAGAAGAAGGGATTGTAGCATGGCCTTCTATTCTGAGGGTGATTTCTCACCTTCTATTTCTCTGGCAAGCACACTCACCCTATAGCAAAAATCTCTAAAAGTAAAATAAATAAATAAATACTATTCAAAACTTTGTTTTAAAATTCTGAAATGTTTTCTCCTCATAATAAGATTGATGGCTGGCTTGGTGACAACTAATACACTGCTCCAGAGAACCCAGATCCTTCATAAAGATGTTCATTTGAATCTCCACCCCTGTCAGCCTGAATACACCAAGGAACCAAAGGGCTGGACACCTGGAGCAAGAGAAGTTGAGGGATGATGAGTTCCTGGGAAGGGCATTTCTCTCTCTCTCTTGCTTTCTCACCTGTGTGTAGAATTGCTCTATCATGAATAAAGAAAAAAAAAGAGAGAGATTTTTGCTATAGGACATGTGTGCTTGCTGCAGAAACAGAGACAGAGAGAGAGAAAATGGGAAATCACAATGAACATGCTGCAATTCCTTCTCCTCCATTCTATTCTTGGGATTTGGGGCACACACACACCTATGCCCAGTGCAATTTTCAAGCCACCAGGTTCAGAAGTCAAATTATGATCAGTCATATGGGAATCCAACACATAGTTAACTACTATGTCACCTGTTCACCCCAAGAAAAAATATTAAAAAAAAAACAGGATTGAGTATGTCCATGTGTGCACATCTTTATGTAAGATATGAGCTTCCCAAAAGATAAGGTAAGTAAAATAAAAAATGCTCATGATCACACAGGATGGATTTTATTTTATTTTTTTTAGAGATTTTGCTATTGGACACATGCACTTGCTGGACAGACAGAGACAGGCAGAAAGAGAGAAATCACCCCTCCTGGGGAGATGGCCATTATGCAATCCCTTGTCCTCCATTCTCCTCTTGGACTTTTGGGCACTCACACACATGTGCCCGGCATGAATTTGAAGCCACCAAGTCTGAGACCCTGAACAGTGGTTGGACATGTGGAATTCCAGTGATGTAACCATAATACCATCAGCTGGTCGACAGGATAAATTTTTCTAATGGTAAATTTTGCAATAATTTCTTTATTAACTGTTTTGTACAATGAATCTTCTTACTATGCTTAAGTTTATAATATGAACATGCTTTAATATAGTGTATATAAAATTTTATTATATTAGTTTGAAATATCATTGAGATTTGGACCAAGTAAGTGTTAATGTCTGGCATTGGATAAAAATGTATTCCTGGGTCCTGTGGGTGACATGGTGGTTAAGACACTGAATTCTTACATGACCAATTATTTATTTATTTTTGAGAGGTTTTTTGCCATAGGGCATGTGCGCTTGCCAGACATACAGACAGAGACAGACAGAAAGCGAGAAATCACCCCCCCCAGGGGGGGATGGCCACACGACAATCCGTTCTCTTCTATTCTCCTCTTGGGATCTTGGGCATGCATGCACACGCGCCCAGAGTGAGTTTTAAGCCACCGGGTCCAGGACTTGAACCACAGTCGACTACATGGGAGTCCAACAACATAGCCATTACGCTAACTGCTGGTCCTATCAATCATGTTTTGATTCCTGAACATGAGGGCTTTCTTTCTCTCTCTCTCTCTCTCTGGTCAAATTGAACAATAATAATAATTAATAAAATTAAATGAATAATTGTTGAAAATATATTTTAAAAGTATTCCTATGAAAAATCAAATTGCTCAGGTAATAATTACTAAGCATGCATTCTTCTGAATGTGTCTTAGAAATAATAAAACACTGAAGCAATAATAACTCAGTCTCCATATTGAGGAGATAGCAATGAGACATTTGATTATTTCAGAAGCAGAGCAGGACTAGCAGATGGCATAATGGTTACATTGCTGGACTCCAGGGAAGTCACATAGTTTCCCTTGTTTATCTCTACTTTTTTTTTTTTTTAGATTTTTGTCATAGAGTGTGTCCACTTATTTGGGAGAGATGGAGAGGGGAAAGTGAGAAACTAGGGAAAAGACCAAACTAAAATCCCTTCTCCATTTTCCTTTCAGGATATTGTGCATGTGTGCACATGCTACCTGGTGCATTATTCAAATTACCAGGTCTAAGATTCAGACCGTGGAATGGACCATGAGGACTCCAGTGCCACCTACTGGCCCATAAATCTCCATTCTAAAGATAAATCTATATCCTATTATTTTTATCCATTTATTTATTGGTTTGGTTTTAATATATATGTATAGCAGCTTCAGAATTCACCCATATCCCCATATAAAAGAACCTTGATATCTATAATCCAGTGTTTTATGTATTTCATTTGTGCTTAGTCTTATAGTCTCCACCCATTTACAAGGTTAATTAGGTTAGTGTCCTTTTTTCATCATCCTCTTTGTTGAGGTTGTACATATGCTTGTTTCTTATACAGTGAGGTGATTTTGTCAGTCTGTATTCCATATTGGAGTTTCCCAACTTTCTCAATCTTTTAAAATTTGCATAAGTTAAGGCTCATTTTTTTAAAAAATATTCTATTATTTTTATTTATCCAACTTTTTTCCATTTATCCCCCCCATGACTCTCAGTTTAATTGCAACTATATAGAGGTGGTCAGATTTAAGTGAGATAACCATCTCTACAGTCTCCTTTTCTGAGCAATTTTGCTCTATTGAAAGTGATAACTATAGAAATACTTACTCAAGAATACTGTATTTATTTGATACATATTCCTTATGGGAGTTATGACTAAACCTATGATTTAATACAAATCTGAGTTTAAAGAGTTTATTACAGTTCAAATGGACTTTTATTTTCAGATCATCCTTTGGTGCAAATGATGTGGTTGTCTCTTCCCAGTCTGTAAGTTCCCCAAGTTATGGAGACTTACAATACTCTTCTATTTTTAGTTTGTATATCAGTAACTTGTTTATTGCTTGAATATCTTTTTATTTTGGAATAAATTGACAAATATATCCTATCACAGCCATGTAGCTATTATTTGACCTCTAAGCTTCTTTGTATCATTAGAATACGGTATCACTAGATACATGAAATACCTACCAAGGATTTAGTTTATCCAAAGCTTGTCTACAGTCTAACCATGCAAATAATCATCTAAACTTCTCTCTTTCTTTCTTTCTTTTTTTTTGGATAGGTTTTTGCTATAGGGTGCGCGCACTCGCCAGACAGAGAGAGAGAAACAGAGAGACGGAAAGCGAGAAATCACCCCCCCCCCCCCCCCCAGGGGGGGACGGCCACGCTGCAATCCCTTCTCCTCCATTCTCCTATCGGGATTTTGGGCACGCACGCACATGTGCCTAGCGTGAGTTTAAGCCACCGAGTCTGGGACTCGAGCCGCAGTTAACTACGTGGGAGTCCAGTGACATAGCCATTACGCTAACTGCTGGTCCCCAACTTCTTTATTTTTTGTTAACATTCACTATTCATCCCTAAAACAACATATACTTTAAGTGTGCTGTTATCATGTGTGTGTGCATGTGTATGTGTGTGCTCACACAGCAGCTAGTTTCTAGATACACACTTCTATGTCTTTATAGGCTGAGTTTATGGTACAATAAAAATCAGCCCCCAAGTCTGGAGATTTATACAAGAGATATTTATTTATTGCTCAGATTATAGGAATAAAGTGGGTCAACAGCAGAGCTCTCCTCAGCATACTGACTCAGGAACTCAGACTGACAGAACCTTCATCTCAACATGTCCTTCCAGTAATACCAGGCACAAGAATGAATCACATAAAATTGCTCTCTGCACCTTAAAACTTCTACCATGACTATGTTCCAAGACTAGCACAACTTAGAATACTTGGAATGGTAATGTACTTACTTACCATCAACGTGAACAATAGAGCAGTAATGACTGAAGATCAATATCATGATAAATCCCTTTTCAACTTGAAATAGTTTTTCTTTTTTTCATTCTTAATTGCTAAAGGATGCATGAGCTTACCAAAGGTAACCAGACAGAGAGAGAGGGAAAAATCTCTCCATAGTGAAGTGTGGTCCATTCAATTCCTTCTCCTCTTTTTCTTCATCATGTCCAGATTTTGAGCATGCATGAGAGAGTCTTGGGCTCACATTCCAAGGTCATTCTACACATACTAGGTATACACACGTGCCTATGATCTTAGTTAGCTGAGACTGGGGTTGAATTGTGATGTGAAGACACTTTGTCTCTCTCTCTCTCTCTCTCTTCCCTTTTCTCTGTTTTTTGGAACAAATTAATATTAACCTAAAAAAAAGAAAAAAATTGAAATGCTAACAAATGAAATAAAATAACAAGTGCTAAATATGTTCTAACATCCTGATAAAACTCTGGTTATTTCATTGACCTTAGTAAATAGCTACTGTGTATATCTAAGTAGTAATGTCATAGCACATAGATTTTTGAAGTCATAGGAGAGACACCCTTGAAATATTAAATTTCGATAATTTTTCTTTTCCAATAAAAATATTCAATATGAGAGATCTGAGTAACTTTTTCCAAATCACTCAACCAGTTGTGATAATTTTTTTTTAAAAAAAGGCCTTCTGATAGAAATGAGATTTCATAACAAAATGGAAATTCTGGAAAAATCTCTTAGCTGCCTACTTAGTAGAAAACTTTGTTCTATTCTTTGTGATCCTTGCATTTTGGAGGCAATTTCTAAGATCTGGTCTTGTACAATTGGCACTGCCTTTGACACTTTCTTCTTGACCAAACTTGAGACAGTTTCCTCTAATCTCTATTTTCAACTAGACCTCAGCTTTAACCTATAAAAGCAGCAGCCTTTAACTAAACAGGTCAGGCCAACACTAGCACATTTTCTAACAATTCAAGGCTGCATTCTCAGGGTGAACCTAGATCCCCTTAAAATACTACATGAAAAAGTTCAAGGATTCCAGGAGAATTACAATTTGTTCCAAACCAAATGGGGTAAATAAGCCCCTAAACTGCCTTTTAAAGGAATCATCTTTTACAGTTGTAAATCCTTTCTCTCACACTTGAAAAGGTAGCTATCCTGCCACCCAGAACTATCTTTTCAAGGATGTGAGAACTATCCCTTTAAAATGCCAACATTGGAACCAGCAAATGGCATAATGGTTATGTTGTTGGACTCTCACAGGGTCAAATGTGGTTTGAGTCCCGGACCTGATGATCCGAAACTCACACCAGGCACGTGTGCACACATGTCCAAGATCCCAAGAGGAGAATAGAGGAGAAAGGATTGCAGTGTGGCCATCCCCCTTGAGGGGAGATTTTTCATTTTCTGTCTCTATCTCTTTCTGTCTCTCTGGTGAATGCACATGCACTATAGGAAAAAAAAAAAAAAAAAAAAAAAAAAAACTAACTCTTTCTCAAAAAAAAAGAAAAAAGTTAATATTTGGAAAAATGACTCCACCTCTCCTCCAGCTTGTTGAGTGTCTTTCTCAAATTTACACTACTACCTCCTGTCATTAAGATGTGTTTATTTGTCTTCTAGATAAGAAAAATTAATAAACCCAGTCTCTGCTTAAACCTCTTATTTCTTCCTCCTCTTTAATCCCTCATTCTTACTTTAAAACAGTCCCTCACCTCTGGGCCAACTGAGACTGAGTTAAATTCTAACTGGACCCTCTTCCCCATTACAGCAACTATCACTGAATAAAGTCTATTTTATTGCTGTAACCCCTATCCATCTATATTTTAGAAACTTGTCTTTCCAATTGCTTATATATATTATCTGTGATGACTTAGATTTTTAGTAACCACGTATTAACTCTCTGCTCTTTCCCCAACAGCTTATTTATTGTAAGAAACAAGACTTGTACAAGGAATGAAGATGAAAAAGTCAATTAACCTCATCCAGGTAAGGGATATGCCTTGCAGCAGGGGAAAAAAAAAAAAAAAGAAAAGAAAAAAAGACTCATCTGTGTGCATCAAGAGAATGATGATCTTGGGAAAGAATTAAACTCATCTCAAGACAAAAGGAAGAAGGAAATTGTAAAAGAGGCTTAGGAGGATGATTGGGTGATCTGATGAGAGAGCCTTAACACCAAAGGAAAAAGTGACAGTCTGTGAAAGCAGAAAGTGTTGAGAGGTAGATTCTAGGGACCTAAGTTGGTGTAGTGGCTAAGTTGCTGGACTCCCATGTAGTCAACCGTGATTCGAGTCTAGCACCTGGTTGCTTAAACTGACGTTGGGCACATGTGCTTGCTGCCCAAGATTCCCAGAGGAGAATGGAGGAGCAGGGATTGTAGCATGGCCATCTTCTATGGGGATTGAGTTCTTGCTTTTTGTCTCTCTGTCTCTCTCTGTCTTTCTGGCAAATGCACATACCCTATAGCAAAATCCTCTAAAAAAAATGGATTTTAATTAGGGTCAGTACATAAGGAATAAGGTAATTAACCCCAGAATGCATAGTGGCTTGAACTCTTAACAGTAACTCAGGTTAATGATGCTAAGATCCACCTTGGTCAAACAGCACAGATATCAAGCAACACGACTATTTCTGACATCTGGGCTGTGAATATTACCATGGAAAGATGAAGAGGACTTCTCAGGACACTTAAAAATGGAATACACTGGAACTCTTTTTGTCCTAGAAACAAATGTGCCTTGCACAGTGATAGCATATAATTTGCTCTAAAATAAGTGTTAGATGAATAAATCCAGAACACAATTGAGATAGCACATCAATGACAATGATATTAAAAAGAAAGTTGGAAACATTAATATTGCTGTCTGGAAAGATGGCTTCTAGTCTCAGCTCTGGGGCTCGCAGGCACTCTAATCTGCAGTGTGCAGCAATTCCAACTGCAGCATTTCACAGTCTGAAAATAAACAAAAGGAATTAGATTGTTTCCAAGTTTCTTTCTATTATGAAAATTTCGCAATTTCAATAACTCCCTCCCATCAGTCATTCACAAGTGGATGGCTTTTCTTCCATTTTGGTATTTATTATGTTTAGGTAATAAAGTGGGAAGACCTGCAAACTTGGCATCCTTCCCAAACTTCAATTTACTGCTATGAATTCTTCAATCTATCATGTTGCTGTATACCACCAGCAGCAATTATCTTTATACTAGCAAACCCCACTGTTCATCTGGCATACAGATACTCACCTACAGTGCTTCTAATTATTGATGCATTTTTCCTTTTTCAAAATGTCAGTTAGCTTTCTTGATGTGTAATCACCTAGTTGACCACCTGAGGCTTCCCTATCCACTAGTACAAATAAAGACAGCGGCAACTGTCCCTCATTGTTTCATCGGGGCCTCTGAGTCCCATGAAGTTTTGGAACAAAAATAGTGGGTATCTACAATATTTAAATTGTGTTTCATCATTATTTCAATGTATTATTCATCTGGTTGTGATTACTAAACTCAGGAAGATATCTGATTGGTCCTTATATAGCAGTTTTACATTTTTTCACTTATGTTAATTTCCCTTATGTTTGATTATTGTGCTGAGTTAAAATTGCTAGCACCTGCTTCTCATGTTATGACAGATACTTGATGAATATTGACCCAGACAGCTTATTTTGGTTGTAGATATCACATAAACTAATTTTAATTGATATATTTTCACATCACAGAATCATTTCATCCTTTGGCACTCTCATTTTATGTCGTTTGGTTTATGTATAATTTTAGGTAATGATAATCAGAGAAGAGGACAAGATTTTGTGTAGGTTAAATAATTAGTTCAGAATTATATCTGTTTTTTCTTGTGCTTTTACTAATATACAGCCATTAGACCTTTATTCCTCTCTGACTTCTAAGTAATACCTTCCATTTCTTCTGGAATTTTTCTTCCACTGAATTTTATTTTGTATTATTAACATAAAAATAAAATACTACTTCTACTTGCAGTCCATGAGCACTTTTTAATGCATTAATTTATTTTCCCATTTATTTCCTCTTTAACTGTAGAGTGTTCATGAAACTTTTTTTAATCTTAATTAATTCCCTTTTTCCATACTGTTTGTTTTGTATAAGAAGCCATACTACCTGTTCAACACAGTCAGACTCTTTGGAGTCATACTGTCTAAGTAGAAATTCAGCTATTGACACATACTAGCTATGCAACTATGACCAACGTATGGAAAATTTTCTCCTTCATGTCTCTCCTCTGTTAAATATAGATAATACTAGCAGCAACCATCTATTAGGAACATAAGAATTAAAAATTATAAAGGTTAGCTGTTTTAAAGAGTCTGAGCACATAACATAAAAATTTGAACTTTCTCCACATTTTTATATCATAGATAGATAGCATTTACTTTGTCTTCCATTTCATTTAAAAGGAAATGCAATTTTAATTTACATTTTTGGAAATATACACATAAAACATTTGCCTTGGGAAGTGCCTATAGAAATTTGAATGAGAATTGGCTATATAAGCTACAAAATTTCTCTGAAAAGTAAAATATTAACTTAAATATTTCTTTTTAAATAATACTTTGGGGATCAGCAGATGGCATAATAGTTACATCACTGGACGCCCACGTAGTCGACTGCAGTTTGAATCCTGGACCTGGTGGCTTAAACACACTGGGCATGTGTCCCTCCATGCATGCTCAAAATCCCCAGAAAAGAATGGAGAAGGGATTGTGATGTGACCATCCCCCCTGGAGGGTGATTTCTCACTTTCTACCTCTCTGTTTCTCTCTTTCTGTATCACTGGTGAGCATATGTGCCCTATAGCAAAAATCTCGCTCTCAAAAAAAGAATACTTTTAGATTGAAATGCACTGAAATATTATAACCTCTTTAAAATATTCAGTGATAAAAATTAATATTTTATGAGGCTAACTATTGTCAACTGTGTGTTGGTGCCTTTTAGGAATACCAGGAACTAAAAGTGATTTATAGATGGCATGCCTTCTCATTTTAATTCCCCTGGCCCCTGGTTTTGGTCTCTCTCTAGTTAAGCATCATGTTCTGCTTAGTTCTGAGGTTAAATAATTTAGAAGTTAAGAGTGTTTTAGCTTCTAGATAACAATTCTCAAAGGAAGCCTCAGAGACAACTTGCCAATTTGCAAAAGAAAAAAAAAAAAAAGTCCTTTCATATTATCTTAAAATAAATTTCTGCATCCAACTTATATCTACCACATCATAATTTCTGTACGATGCCCAGAAATCTTGCACAGATTGTAATGAATTGTTATAAAACATTACAGATGCTTCTTAAACACTGAAAATGTAGAGAAACACTATTCTTCTTTCTTTTTTTTTTTTTTTTTTTTGAGAGGTTTAAGCTATAGGGCACATGTGCTTGCCAGAAAGACAGAGAGAGACAGAGAGATAGGAAGCGAGAAATCACCCCCCCGGGGGGATGACCATGCCACAATCCCTCTTTCCCCTTCTTCTCTCTGGATCTTGGGCATGCACGCACACGTACCTAGCGAGTTTAAGCCACCGGGTCCGGGACTCAAACTGTGGTTGACTACATGGGAGTCCAGTGACATAGCCATTACGTCAACTGCTAGTCCCAAGATCCACTATTCTAGAGTATAAGCATTTATTGAGAGAAATTGTAAAGTGTTTTAAGTTTAATGTTCTTGAACTTTGTATTAGCATTTTGTTCACCTCATCTTGATTTTTTAAAGTTTTGCCAAAGTGCGCTTGCCAGAAATAAATAGAATAAGACATGAGAGGGACCCCTTCCTGTGATGGCCATCCTGCAATCCCTCTCCCCTATTCTCCTGGGGTTCTGGGCACACACAAACATGCACATGGCTTGAGTTTCAAGTCACCAGATCTGAGAGTCAAATATAGTCTGTCATGTGGGAGTCCAGCTCCTCAACCATCATACCACTGGCTGCTTTGCCTGGATTATTTTTTTAAATTAATTTTACACACACACACACACACAGAGTGAAATTTCTAAGTCAAGCCGTTTAACACATATATTACTTCACATATTTATGACATTTTTGTGGTAAAAATATTTCAAATTTACTTACCCAGTAACTTTTAAGTATATTATAAATAACTATAGTCAGAGAGAGGCTGGCCAAAGGATACAAACTTTTAGTTAGAAAGAATTAAGCCCACCCTGATTTTTTTTTTTTTTTTTTTTTTTTTTTGAGAGGTTTTGCTATCAGGCGCGTGTGCTCACCAGAAAGACAGAAAGAGACAGACAAAAAGTGAGAAATCATCCCCCAGTGGGGGATGGCCACGCCATAATCCCTTCTCCTCTATTCTCCTCTCAGGATCTTGGGCACTGACACACACGTGCCTGGCGTGAGTTTAAGCCATGGGGTCTGGGACACACACTGCGGTTGACTACATGGGAGTCCATTGACATAGCCAGTATGCTAACTGCTGGTCCCAAGCCCACACTGGTCTTATGATCAATTTCCAACATAAGCTCTTTAACTTTATGTTTCAGAACTAGTTGCTGAATAATATTCTTCGTCTAACAAGTAGAATTTTCTTTGGGTGTGCATAATTTAGTGTTCCAATTTGACTCTTGTAATTGTTACTCTTTTCACTCACCTAAGAAGAGACAGTAGCTTACCTTGTCAGTCTCCATCCTTAGTAAGATGGTTTTGCCTAGTTCTCTTCTTTGCTTTATTCTTTTCTGTTTCTTTGTGTGTGTGTGTGTGTGTGTGTGTGTGTGTGTGTGTGTGTTTTGCTTTGGGGAACATGTATTCACCAGACACACATACACACACAAACACACACACACACAGAAAGAGAGAGAGTGTGAGAGAGAAACTAAGAAATCAACTCACTCCTGGGGGAATAGCCACATCTCATTCTTTTTTTTCCATTCTTCTCTCAGGGTTTCAGGCATGCATGCACACTTGCCCAGTGTTTTTTATCAAGCTGCGAGGTCTGCGATTCAAACTACACGTTGGCCACATGAGATCCAGCAGCCTTAAACACCATGTCACCAGATAGCCTGGTTCTCTTCTTTTTATGCAAGATTTTTTAGATCCAACTTAAGTACTTTGTGTGAATTTTCTATTAACTCACTATATTAGCATGTTGGGACATATAATGACCTATATTTACTTTTCCTTTCTAAAAATTTCTACATCAAATCGTGTTCTAACAATCTTCTATTTATCATGATATAACTTCCCTTTAAATAAACTGCTTGGTGACTAACTGGACTCATAGGATTAACATCCATTTATCTCAGTTGGGAAGACACAGAACTTAATCTGCCCCATTACTCAGTGGGCCTTAGAAATTAATATTCTTTCGGTTCAACAACTGTATGTTTTAAAAAAACTTTGATGTTTGTGTTAAAATGATACCTAGAGTGGTCTGAATTCAAAATACACCCTGATAAAAAATGTAAGACACTACAGAATCACTTATCATTTGATGACCTCAGGTTTATGATTGTAAAATAAGACAGTTCATATTTACTTCCTATGTAGAATATAGCAGGAAAAGTCATATATACGACATTGAGTATATAGTGTATGCTTACTGAAAGGATAATCACATCACTTGTTATCTTGACCTAGATTATATCATTTAAGTCTCAGTAACATGCTAAGCAGAATTATTTAAACATTAAAAAGAGAGCTTATAAGATAAATAATTTGGAAAAGATTGCACGCTTAATCATGATTAGAGTTTAGAACAGCCTCAAAAATCCTTTGTCTTATGTCACATTGGTACGCAAAAATAATAGTCTATTTCTAGTAGCCTTCATATCTATATATCAGGAATTAAACTGAGAAATAATTTCACAATTGCAATGCTTTATATTGGAGTTGGAGTTAAAGAAACTGTAATTGTCATATCAGAATATTATTATATAAAGGTAATAAGTCAATAGGTGAATACCAGAAGGTAGGAAGGGGAGAGGAGAGTGTTATGATGAACTTGGTTAATAGATACAAGAATGCAAGCAGAAAAATGGAATGAGTTCCTAGTTATTGTAGCCCAGTGAAGTAATTATAGTTACTCTCTCTCTCTAAATATATACAATATATACTTCATAATAGCCAGAAGAGTTTACAAACATTTACTATACAGAGCAATGATAAGTGTTTGAGATAGTGGATATGTTTAATGCTCTGATTTGACCATTACACATTGTATACATTTAATGAAAAGTCACTCTATTTCCTATAAATATGTACAGCTCATGCATGTCAATTAAAATTATTTTTAAAAAATCTTGACTGTAGGAACAGCAGTTAGAGTAATGGCTATGTCACTGGACTCCCATGTAGTCGACTGCGGTTCGAGTCCCGGACCTGGTGCCTTAAAACTCATGCAGGGCAAGTGTACGTGCGTGCCCAAGATCCCGAGAGGAGAACAGAGAAGAAGGGATTGTGGCGTGGCCATGCCCCCAGGGGTGATTTCTCGCTTTCTGTCTGTCTGTCTCTCTGGCAAGCGCACGCGCCCTATAGAAAAAAAAAATATCTTGAATGTTGATAAGCAGTACAACTTTTTGTGATAATGTGAATCATTTCTGTGGGATAGAGTAGACTATAATCTGTACAAATGTATTATTTAATTTGATTTTCACACATCATTTATCAAATTAATAATCAGAAGTAATTTTATTGAAATTTTATTAAAAATAGTACATAATCTAAAAACATATTCAATAAGTTAAGTTGTTTTTCCCATCCCATCAGTTTGACCATCTTTATATTTTTCAGTGGCTTACATAAATTGTATAAATGCTGAAGAAGATTTTGTACATAGTTTATACAGTTTTAGTGTTTTGTGGGGGGCTGAAAAAAAACAAGCTTCATAAGAAATAATGGTCGTGTATTCTCAGCATTTACATTACAAATATCTGTTGAATGAATAAATCAATGTGGTCTAAGAGTTAATTTATGGAAATTATTAAAATTTAATAATAGCTGAATATATTACTTACATACAGCAAATTTTTGGTTCGTTTTGTAAAGTCTAAAAAGGTGGTTGAATGTTGAAAATTATATGCAGCCCCTTTTCCTAATGCTGCTTTGTAAACTAAGTACAAACATTTTCTGTAATTATTTCAGGGCAAAATAATTTAAGAGGATTAAGAGGCTAGATAAAATTAAACATATTCTGAAATACTCTCTCTGAAATAAACTAATTGCCTTTGTGTGTCAAGTATTATAAATGAAAGCTATTAAAGTCTTAAGCCCCTTCTTTCATTTGCTCTAAATGAGTGTAACCATCTATATGCATAGCCATCCAGCGATTTCCCAGCACTCTCAGGAAGAAAGTCAAACATTTCAATATGACTACCGAGACTCTAAAATAAATGTCACTACCGCTCCTGCTTCATTTCCAACATTCTCCCCACTCTCCTACATCGTCCTGCTATAAATACACTTCAATTTTTCTATGCCATCAATTTTCAAAATTAATTTTGCCTAAGAACCTTTGCATTTTTGTTTCCCGTACTTGGAATTCTCTTCTCAAAAATGCTCCATGAACCTTGATCGTTTTTATCATTCATGCCTCTTTTCATAGAACAATGCTTTTCCGGGAAACTTTCTTTTTCTTTTCTTTCTTTCTTCTTTTTCTTTTTTTAATACTTTCCTTCCTTTCTTTTATGAGAGAGAGAGGGGGAAGAATGAGAGAGAGAGAGAGAGAAACACTTCCCAAGGTCTCTTCACTCTATGATCCACTCCCACTCTCAGTGTTCCAGAGTACATGCTCGGAGAGGTTATAAGATTTGAACTCTGAACTGTTCCTATGTTGGTCCTGTCATGTTACTACTATACCACCCCTGGGTTCTGGGAGGCTTTCTTGACCCACTCTTTATTTTATTAATTTATCTTCATTTATGCTGCATCAAGTGTAGCCTAAATGCAGGACCCACAGAAATGCCAGTGAGATAAAACACACGACAACCAATAATCATTAATGGGGAGACCAAGAGGATTACAGTCCCTGAGGAGTGTGTCCTGGACTGGCTGATTCTCCATGTATTCTGTATTTATTGACAAAGAAGGCTCCCGGAACTGGTAGCTTGCTCTCTCTCTCTTTCTCTTGCTCTCACTCTGTCCCTCTCTGGTCAAATTAACTAACTAAATAAATAAATAAAAAAATAACATTAAATTTAAAAAAAAAATTTAAAAAGAGGGCACTAGAGAGGCAGTAAACATTTGCTAAAGTGTGTGCAGCTTTTGAGATAGCAGTCGGACTGGGAGACACGTCTAGGGAACAGGCGGAGCTCTTGATCTGCCTGCTGGGGTCACATGTTCCTGTTTTCAGAGCAGATTGAGTACAGGGTTCCAGGTTTTCTCACTCTGATAGATGGTTATCTCAAGGTCTGATCACTCTGCAGCATATTTACCTTGGTGTATTTGGTATCCTGACAATTGTTTGCCTTAAGTTTCAAATTTATAAACAGGTTTCTCTGAGGTACAGAGTCAATGCCAATCACAATCATGAATGCTAAAAGTTCTCTCTACTTACTCTTTCTTTTTTAATGTTTAATTTAATTTTATTTTTAATATTTATATATAATAATAATAATAATAATTATTTTAACTTACATTTAATCTATACACTTTTACAGCATACGACATGGTTTTCCCAGCAAGAACACACTGGATATTTATTCAAGTCAAAGACATTACCATATACATTATCATTAGCAGATAATTTTTCATTTTTGTGCCTATTAAATTTATTGTTTTTTCCCTGATCCCCTCCGTCCTTCCATTTCCCACCCCTGATTAGCCTTACACACTGTCTCTGGTATCTACCATTGCAATTACATGGAACCTTCCAACCTTTCAGTTACTATAATCTACCTACTCCTTCAAAGATGACATCTGTGAAAAGCCTTTACTGTTTTTGTTGAGAATAATTTTTACAGAACAGTTAAACTTCACCAGTAAAAATAATAACAGAAGATGGATTTGAAATGTTTCTTTCTTTATTATTTTCATAAATAATTAAGAAAATGTGGGCTACATGAAAAAAGATTTTTTTTCTATATCTTATTCTTATCTGATATCTTAGAACTCTGAACTATTGGGTTGTCAGAAATGACATGGTTCATTTTTTCCTAGAAAAAATATGTCATGACTTCTCTGACAACCCAATATTCATCAATTAATTTGAGCCTGGAATATATGAGAGTATCTCTTAATATTTGTTCATATCTTCTATTCTATTTTCCCCTACCTACCTCCCCCTCAATACCACTCATTAATTCTCCATGACCTAAAAATGTATGGAAAGTTAGTAAACTTAAAGAAATTCAGTTGACTGAAACTGTAAGGACCCTAAGGATATTTTATTCTGGCAAGAATACTTGAAAAGAGAATTCTAATTACCATCTTTTCTCAGGAAGATTGCCCAAGTCTGTGCAAATCTCTCTTGTTGATAATGCCAGGCTAGTGGGACCATAACTGCATTTACTTCATAGATATAAAATATATACAGATATAATAATCTTATAATGCTATCTGCTCCACTCTATAATCAGCAAACATATCTTCTCTCCTGCCACATCCAGTTTTCTGAAATGACAAGCCTCATTTTGTATGCCCACAAGGCTGTGTGCAAGGGAAAGACAAGATGGAGAATGGGAAGGCACCCTTCAGTGGGGCATGGTCCTGCTGCCACCATTCCCCTTTCATTTCTTCCTCTTCTTGGGACTTTGAGCATGCTCACACATGGCCCAGAGTGATTTGCAAGACTGTGGGAATGGGACACAAACCACATGGCTAACCATATGGGATCTAGCTCCCTCGACCACCATGCCACAAGGACAGCCTTCATTATAGAAATTGTTCATTAATATTGTTGGGATAGAGTTCTTTAAAGAACAAATCCACTTTTTGCTTATATATTGAAATCTGTTTTGGTAATTGTCCAGTGTGAAGAAAAATCTTCTCTTGTCTCTCTAGAAAATATCCTTGCCACTTATGAAGTAGTCCAGCAACATATTGCTAATAATAGACATAAAGCAGAGTCATGTGACTATAATATAGATCGCTTTATTAAAAAACACATTCACGTATTATTTATTTTTTTGAGAGGTTTTTGCTATAGGGCGCGTGCGCTCTCCAGACAGACAGAGAGACAGAAAGTGAGAAATCACCCCCCCCCAGAGGGGATGGCCACACAGCAATCCCTTCTCCTCTATTATCTTCTCGGAATCTTGGGCATGCATGCACACACGCCCCACATTAGTTTAAGCCACTGGGTCCAGGACTCGAACCGTGGTTGACTACGTGGGAGTCCAGCGACATAGCCATTACGCTAACTGCTGGTCCCACATATTATTAATTTACTGCCTTTATGTGCCAGTAATTGTGCTGGGTGATGGGAATACAGGGAAGAAAAGATGCAGCTCCTGCTCCCTTCTCCCTTCATCAAAACATATTCACGTGCATGGGTAGACACACTTCAAATAACTGAAGAAAGATGCCTATGCCTGCTGGTGTTAAGTGTTACAAGAATAATGCAAGTGACAGATTATGAAAAATGTGACAAAGGCAAAGCTCTTTTATGTGGGTGGTCATGGAAGCACCTGGAATCTTTGAGTAGAAATATATCCAAAAGAAAAGCATATCACATGAATATCTGCGAGGTAAAAAAGGCATAACACTGATAAAAGCAATGTTTTAGCCTCAGAAGCCTGGGCGTCCTACATATGTCCGGGGAATAATCAGAAGACCAGTCAAACTGAACAGAACACACAATCTGGAGGACTGGGTTAAAAGGAAGGATGTACAAAGATAGCCAGGAACTGTTTCATAGAGACACACAGGACATGACCTTAAGGTTTCTTTGTGTTCTCCTGATGGTAATGTGGAGTAGACTTAAGGTTTCCATAGTTGAACTGCACTTTTGAAAGGATGTGTCCGGTGGTTGTATAAAGCGTGTGCTACAGGACACTACATGTCTTCTAAAATATCTTATTCATGGAACAGCTAAAAAACTAAATATAATGTATTTTTAAAAGCTTAAAATATACACTATAAAGGAGCTAGTATAAATGCAGGGGGACCATTTATGATATTTATTATTTTAATAGTCTATAATCTAATAGGTTATGGGCTTAGAATAGATGCAGGAGAAGAAAAAATGCTTCTCCGATATATTAAAAAGAAAGTTGACAAATTTGTTAGTGGATTGGAATCAGTGTCTGACAGAGGATTCAAAATACTACGAAAGTACTACCAGATTTGTTTGTTTGCTTGTTTTGTTTTTAAGAGGGTTTTTTGTTTTTTGTTTTTTGTTTTTTTCCTGAGAGTGCATGCACTAGCTAAAGGGAGAGAGCAACAGAGACAGTGAGAGAGAATGTGAGAAATTATGGGGGATGGTCATGCCACAATCCCTTCTCCTTCATTCTCCTCCTGGGATCTTGGGCATGCGTATACACACACATACACACACACACACACACACACACACACACACACAGTGTGAGTTTCAAGCCACCAGAAATTGGACTGTGATGTCATCTGGGAGTTCAGCAATGCAACTGCTTGGCCTTCTGCTTGCCTGTTACCAATTTTCTTTTTCTTTTACTTTTTTTGAGAGAGATTTTGCTGTAGGGCACATGCCTTCACTGGAGATACAGAGAGAGGCAGAGAGAGAGAAAGTGAGAAATCATCCCCCGGGGGCATGGCCCCACAATCCCTTTCCCTCCATTCTCCTCTCAGGATTTTGGGCATGCATGCACATGTGCTTGGCGTAAATTTCAGACCTCTGGGTCTGGAACGTGAACCGTGGTCAATCATGTAGGAGCACAGCGACACAACCATTATGCCATCTACTGTTCCCCCATTAGCAGTGTTCATAACCAGTGTAACCGGAATCATGATTTTTTTTCTCAGATAAGGTATAGGGGATAAAACAAAGATGTGAAAGTGATGAGCAAGAAGCAAGAATCTGCATTTGGAAATACTAATTTGGAGATGCCTATTAGATAGTCCTATGGAGATATTGAGAAGGAAATGTGCTGGTGCTTAGGTAATACTCACATTGTCCATGAGATAATTCACTGTGGAAATAGACAATGTAATACTTTAATTTAGTCAAAGCAAAAATACTCTAATATTGCTGGTTCAGAAACTATTTACTTTGTGATAATATCTGAAATAATACATAAGCTCTGCAATCAAATATGAAATATAAAATTAATTTTAAAGAAAAAAATTAAATGTTCCTCAGGAATATATTGATGACTGAAATTTAGTTTGTTTTAGGGGTAGAAGGATGGTTTCACTGTCTACTCTTTAATATATACTCTTTCTAGGGTCCAGGAGTTAGAGTGATTCACTACAAATGAAGACAATAAAAACTCACCAGTTGATTGGCAGGAGAGTTTAGTACTCTGAGGGCATACGTGATGAGGCTTGTCATTTCAAAAGACTGGATGTCGTAGGGGAGAAGATATGTTTGTTGATTATAGAGTGGAGCAGGCAGCATCACAAGATTACGAAATCCATCCTATGAGTAAACTTAGTTATGGTCCCACTTCTCTGGTAATCTCAGCAAGAGAGATTAGCACAGATTCAGAAATCTTGCTGAAAGCCATTACCTGGAGTTCCCCCAAAGAGCCCTTGCCATTATGAAAGATCCTTAGAATCCCTAGAATTTCAGTCAATTGAAATTCATTTAAGTTTACTTTCCCTTTTCACACCTCTGTAGACACATGAAGGATGAATGAGTGGTATAAACCCATAAATGACTCTTGTTAAATGGTATCTTGGGGAGGGTCTGAAGCAATTGTCATAAGGTTTTTATAATAATAGCGTGTGGTGCTTGAGAATCTTTCCATGTCACTTTTTGTAAAGTTGATTTGTGATTTATGGTTAGTAGATGAAGCACAAAACACATTTTAAAAACTTTCCCATGTTATCATTTTGTTTTACAATTATGAATATCATGATGACTGTACCTAGTTTAATATTCCTCATCTCAAATATACAGTACTACACCCATGCGTATTAATAGATCTTTTGTATGCTAAACTGGGAAAATAAGTAAAATTGATTACATTGTTTCCCAACTCTAAATAATGAAAACACAGACAAACTTAACTTTTATATATGTTTTACTGAATAATTGGGGATGATATTTTTCCTAAGCCTTGCATTTACAACATCAAATGTGAAAATTAGAGGTGGATAAATAAAATCATTAAAGTCATGATGTTCTGTTCAAATGGTAAGTATTTTTGTTTTTATCCAGGGAACATCCTTTGGAACAAGTATCTTTTAGACAGACTGTTAATATAGACAAAAATGAATATTACACAGTAAATGATTTAGGAAATGGCAAATATTAACAGGATTATTATTAAAGCTTAACAGGATTTAACTCAATTATAAAAATCTAAAACCTCAAATAGCATTCCTTAATGACTTTCCAGTAATTATACTAAACGACTAACTCAATATTAGCTATCTTTCAAATTAAACTCAGGTGTGAACACATGCGAACATTTACTACCTTTAAAGATCTCCCTTGAATTTATATCCATTTATTTCTTTCTGCAAAGGGAATAATCACCATACTTCTTCATAATGTTTTCTTGCTTTCAAAATTATTGAACCAAAATGTAATAGATCAAGCTGCAATCTTATTTTCTGCTAAATTTCACATGAGGTGCTGGAAGAAATTGTTAGAACACTATATCACTTCATGGTATTTTGATGTATAACTATGAAGTATAAATTTTTTATTAAAAATTTATTTAAAAAATTGGTCAGCACATAAAGTGCAGTAATACTGGTATTTGAATAGTTATAATTATTGTAAGTATATACATATATATGTATGCATGTATACATAATATGGACACATGTGTTTTAATGTTCATACATGCAAACTACAGATTCATACACACACATATTTATGTATTTGAATATTTTATATGCTACACATATAATATTGTGCTATTCTAAGAATATAGCCATCCACAATTTATGATTTTTGATTTGGTTATTTATAAGATTTATTCAAATTTACATATGCAACACAAGGTTTTATGCATTTTTAACTCCATGTGTCATACCATTTTAAGTACATATTTCAATGCATATGTTCATTTTAATCTTAAGGGACATGCATATATATTGTACAATATTCTCATATATGATCTTACCTTGTGCATCTCTGTGAAGTTTTGTAAGATTTTATTCAGGAGAGGAATTCTTGAAATTAAAAGTATGTGTACTGGGACAAGTAGATGGTGTAATGGTTATGTTACTGGACTCTCATGTGGTCAACTGTGGTTTGAGTCCTAGACCCAGTGGTTTAAACTCATGCCAGGCGTGTGTGTGCATGTGTGCTCAAAGTTCCAAGAGGAAAATGGAGGAGAAGGGATTGTGGTGTGGCATCCCTTCTGGGGGGTAATTTCTCACTTTTTGTCTCTCTGTCTCTCTCGTCTCTCCAGTAAGTTCACGTGCCCTTTAGCAAAATTCTCTCCCTAAAAAAATTTCTTTTAAAAGTTTACTTTTGTACATCCTAAGTGTTGCCAAATTGTTCTCATAATTAGATGTATCAATTTCTAACCCAGTCATCAATATGGAGTTCCAGATTTTCACAATCCTGGTGGTCTCTTTTTCCCCTTCTTTCCTTTTCTCCATTCCTCTGCTCCTTTTTACCTTCTTTCTATTTCTGCTTTACTTTTCATTGATTTTGAATTCTTTCTCTATTTTATATTATATTTTCAATTTTATATAACAAATGCTTTTCCTAAATATCTCCTTATCATATTTCATGTTTTATAAGGGCATTTTTATATGAATGTTTTCATTGTACTACAATAAAATTTATCATTCCTATGTGTAAATTTTTATATTTTGTCTTGTTTTGTAGCCTATTTGATCATTGAAGTATTCAGGAACCCCCTATATTAGAAATATGGTTTTAATGTATTACACCACAATTCTAGGGGTCTCAGAGATGCTGAACCCACAACAATTTTGTTATAAAAAGCTTTAGAACCTAAATTACTAGAATGTTTATTCTCGATTACTTTTTTTTTTTTTTGAGAGGTTTTCGCTATAGGGCACGTGCACTCGCCAGACAGACAGAGAGAGACATAGAGACAGAAAGCGAGAAATCACCCCCGGGGGGATGGTCATGCCGCAATTGCTTCTCCTCCATTCTCCTCTCGGGATCTTGGGCACGCATGCACACGCGCCCGGCGTGAGTTCTAAGCCACTGGGTCTGGGACACGAACCGCGGTCAACTACGTGGGAGTCTAGCGACACAGCCATTACGCCAACTGCTCGTCCCCGTTCTCGATTACTTTTTAAAAAGAATTATTTATTTAATTTTGTCATTATTATTATTATTATTTTAATTTGATGAGAGAGAGAGAGAGAGGGAAAGTGAGAAAGCAAGCTATTAGGTCTAGGACTCAAACTGTGGTCAGCCATGTGGTAGTCCAGCTCCTTAACCACCATGCCACTTGCCAGCCCCATATTCTTAATTACTTTTGACTATAAAGGATATTATGAAGGCTTTTATTTTATCAGAAAAAAAAACATACAGAATTATAATTGACAGAATTGTATACTTTTTTTCTACATATGTGTAATTCACACTTGTAAGAAATATATACTAGTGAAGAATATTATTTTTTTCCATCAAAGCATATGGGTGTTTTTGAAACATTGCATTTTATTAGCAAACTTTCGTCTTTGAAATGGAAGTTTTATCTCACACAGTGATGAACTCTAATATAGAGTTTCAAGTTATCATTAGTCCCAAGGCTCAAATATTTATCACTTGAAAAATCTGATTTTAGATTTTTTTTTCTTAATTAAACTAAGAACACATAAGAATACACTGTATCTTGGATATTATTAAAATAAAATGATTTATCAAAAAAATACTTTAGGATGTATGTACTAGCCAAAGAGAGAGAGAGAAAGAAAGTGAGAAAGCACACCCAGAGGAGATTCTCATTGCAATTCCCTATCCTCCTTTCTCTTCTTGGGATTGTGGGCACACGAGCACATGTGTTCAGTGCGGTTTTCAACCCTCCAGGTCCAGGACTCGAGTCATGCAGTCGGCCATGAGAAATCTAGCCACTTAAAGCACCACGCTATGGCTGGCCTCACAGTTATCTATTTAAACAAACAAACAAACAAACAAAAATTCAGAAACAATTGTATAACCTATAAAACCTATAATCTTAAATATATTATTTTTATTTGAAAATAATTTCCAATAGTCAATATATTCATTTTTATAAGCTACAATACTAAGACACAAAATGAAACAGGAAGGTTTAGAACTATCAATAAGGTGTTCACTGATGTCAGCATGAGTACTACTTGTTCCTAGAAATTCAATTTATATATTTTAAATACACGCTTAATATCTATTAATTATCCCCATGACTAATAATGGCACTTGTGTGAACGTGTGTTTCACCAAGTTACTTAGAATAAAAGTCAATGGGGGCTAATAGGTGGCGTGGTGGTTAAAAGCGCTGGACTCCCACATGGCTGGACCACAGTTCAAGTCTTGGACCTGGTGGTTTGCTTTCTCACTTTCGCTCTCTCTCTCTGTCTCTCTCTATTCAAACTGGAAAATAATAATAATTAAATAAAGTTAAATTAAAAATTTTTTTTTTTTAAAAATAAAAAGGTACTGGAACAGATCCAAGCTGGGAGGATACCTTATGACTTACTGGGAAAATAATCTTGTTTTAGTGGTTCAAGATTGTCATTGATATAAGATTTAGTTCTGAGGATAATCGATATGCAAAGGCCTATGAAGGAAATGTCAATATTTAAAACAAGAATAAATAATGGACAATTTCAAGGACTGATGTTTTACTATGAAATGTGCTTAAGTTATTATTTATTTACTGGTACCATAGTAAGTTTATAGATAGGACCAAATTCAAAACACTGATAAATTTTAACATTTGTAATTAACAGTACAGACCTGTATATACCTGAAAGTTTATTTTGCTTATTTATTTATATGAGTCATGAATACAGCCTTTTTTTCTTTAAAATAATGAAAATCTACTAACCTGATATATCATAACAAATTTGGATTTCTGCCGTAACTTTTAGGAAACTACATATTCTTCTCATAGCATGCCCAATGCATGACGCTTTTGGTAAGTACTATCTTGAATTTAAAATTTATCATTTCTTGTTCTCATTTCTCAATATTCTTATGGATGTTTACATAATATATTAAAAATAGCTAAGTATTTTTGAGGTAGAGATCTGGAATATAAAACAATAAACAATATTATTTTCAGAATTTTTGTTTTGGCTTCTTTTTTATTTTTTTTTATTTTTCATTTTTTATTTATTTATTTTGCTTTTTTTTTTTTTTTTGAGAGGTTTTTGCTATAGGGAGCGTGTGCTCGCCAGACAGACAGAGAGAAACAGAGAGACAGAAAGCAGGAAATCATCCCCCAGGGGAGATGGTCACGCCACAATCCCTTCTCCTCCTTTCTCCTCTTGGGATCTTGGGCATGCACGCACATGCGCCCGTCGTGAGTTTTAAGCTACCGGGTCCGGGACGCGAACCACAGTCGACTACGTGGGAGTCCAGTGACATAGCCATTACGCTAACTGCTGGTTTCCTATTTTTTATTTTTTGACAGAGGTCACATGTTCAAGAGAAAGAGAAACCTCCAGTAGGGTGATGATCACCCCACAATACTTTTTCCTCCATTTCTTCACCCTATTAGGATGTTGGGCACACACACACACACACACACACACGTACCCAGAGTAAATGTCAAATTGCCAGAACTGGTATTCTAACTGCAGTCAGCAAGTGGGATTCAGCTTCCCATACACAGACTGAGCTATGGGCCCAGTCCTGGGAGTTTATTTATTTACTTAGCACTTTGTTCTTGAAGTTCAGTGATACTGTTGCATATTGCTATGCTTTTATTTTTACTTCTGCCTACTATCCCATTGGTTGAATATGGTACATTCATTTAACCATCTACTACATGTGGACATTGTGAGGCTTCTATAGTTTCTCTTTTATGAGATATAGTGCTATAAAATATCTCTCATACTTCTTTTGTTCATAAAGAGTATTTATTTGCTATTAACTTTATAAATGTAGGTGTTTATTGTGTTTATTATTTTGTAAAGATCATTATTTTATTTAACTTTATTTATTTATCCACTTATTTATTTTAACTTGAGCAGAAGGAGCAGAGTGAGAAAAAGAGAGGGAAAGTGACAGAGCAAGCTGCTAGGTTGGGACTCAAATCACTGGTTTGCCATGTGGGAGTCCAGCACCCTTAACCACCACACCATTTGCTAGCCCCAATATATGTATTTATTTATTAATTGCCAAAAGTATGTGTTCTTTTCCTTTTTTTTAGTTTTTTTTTTTTTTTTTTTTTTTTTTTTTTTTTTGCTATAGGGCTTGTGTACTCTCCAGAAAGACAGAGAGAGACAGAGAGATAGAAAGCGAGAAATTACCCCCCCCCACGCCCCAGGGGGGTTGGCCACGCAGCAATCCCTTCTCCTCCAGTCTCCTCTCGGGATCTTGGGCATGCACGCACACGCGTCTGGCATGAGTTTAAGCCACCAGGTTCAGGACTCGAACCGTGTCGGCTACATGGGAGTTCAGCGACATAACCATTATGCTAACTGCTGGTCCCGGTATGTGTTCTTATTAGAAAAAGAGAGATGGAGATGGCACCCTGCACAGGGGCATTATTATGTAATCCCTTCCTCTATCTCTCTGTCCTATCAGAATTTTTTGTTTGCACATGAGGTATATTTTTCTAAATGATGGGGCTAGGATTCACACTGCAGTCAACCATGTGAGATCTGGCTCCCTTAACCACTGTGCTACCTTCAAATTTAAGTTATCTTAGATAATTATAGATTTACATAATATTATGAAATGCAATGCAGATGGATTCCATATACCTAGAGCCCATGTATTAATCATTTCCCAATAATGACTCTTGGAAAACTTCAGTAAAATAATAAAACCAGTAGATTACCATTGATACAATGTTTTATTTAAATTTTCATAACTTATATGCACTTTTTTCTGTGTGAGTATATGTTTAAAGCTATACAATTTATTCGGATGTATAGGTTCATGTATCTACTACCATGACCAGGATACAGAATAATTTAATAATTATAAAGATTCATGGTGTTGCCCTTTTATAGCCCACTTAACTCGTCCTCCTTACCTGTTCAAGTTTATAATCTTTGGTATCTGTTTTGCATCTCCAAAATATTCCACTTTAATGATGTAATGGTATTGGTCAATTTTCTCCAGAAAAAAAAAAAAAAAAAAAAAAAAAAAAAACAGAAGAAAAAGGTTAAATATATATAAAAGAAGGGGTCTATAATAAGAGTACTCTCACACATCACAAGGTAGAGAAGTCCCACAATAATCTGTCTGCAAGACAGAGAAATGGCTAAATGACTCCGAAGCAGAAAAGTAAATAGTGTACTTTTCAGGCAGAAGATAAGAGACCTGAGGGATATTGCAAAGACTGCAAGCCTGAGCCCCTCAGGAGGCTGCTGGTACAAATCTAAATTCCAGAGAACTATATAGTCATACAAAAACTCGCATATAAATGTCCACCACAGCTATATTTGCAATGATGAGATGATGTGTCAGTCAGATTTCCAGTAAAGAATGTGGAGCCAGTCTGGCCAGAGGTGTATGGAGACCAAATGCTAGAGAAAACCAAACACAGACAAGGGCCGGGTCATAGCACAGGGACAGATAGGGCCTGTCCCTTCTGCACTGCCAGCTGACTGGAAGGTTTCCACTCATATTGAAGAGAGAACTCCCTCTTTTCACTCAGATTCACACGCTGGTCTTATCTGGCAACACTTTTACAGACAGACCCAGAAACAAAGCTTCACCAGTTGTTCAAGTTCTTGGTGAAGCATTGTTCCTGGTGAAGCCTTGTTCCTTCAATACAGTCAAACTGACAGCCAGAATGAACCATTTTAGTCAAATAAATGGAACTGTACAATATGTAGTCTTGTCTGGTTAACTTTTTAAAACTCAGCATATTTCCCTTAAGAGCCTTCCAAGTAGTGTTACAATTATATTAATTCTTTTACTAATGAGTAAGTATGAATGCAACAGTTTATCACTCAACCAGTGAAGGATGTCTGGGTAACTAGATTTTTTTGTCATTGACAATATAACTGACATGAACATTTATATACCAGTTTATGTATGAGTATAAATTTTTATTTGGGTAGATAAATGTATGAGTGCAATTACTGGACCATATGGTAATTGCATTATCAGTTTTATAAGAAAATGCCACTGTGTTTTCCAGAGTAGCTATATAATTTTACATTTTTACCAGCATTGCATTAGTGATCTAATTTCTTTGCATCTTGGCCATTGTTTAGAATTGTTACTATTTTTTATTTTAGTTATTGTGTACTGATATTTTTGGTTAAAGTTATCTTATTTGTAATCATTATTATATGATCATTTTTTCTGCATTCTTACATTTAGGTACTATATTTAAATACTTATATAAGTATTTACAATTTGCTGTTATATAGAAACTGGCAATTTGTGTCTTATTTGCAGTTCTTTGTTCAATCAATATTTAAATTAATTTCTGAAAAATACAGGTATAAATAAAATATGCCAACATTCTTTGCTTTCTTTTTTTTTTCACTTTCTCTAGCTACCTTTTTTTCTCACTTCTTACCTTTAATTTGTCTTAGTTATTTACTTTTTTTCTTTTCCTTCTTTGGTTGATTGACTACAATCATTCATGTTAATCCTTGCTGTGTTTGAATAAGAATATAAGTCTTCAGTATACCAGATATTATGAACACAGTTATACTCAACCATCTATCTTTAGGTAGTAACTAAAGATTAAAACAAAAGAGGAAAATGAGTATTAGTCATTTTTGATAGTTCTGTGATGGTAGTTTATAAAACATCTTTACTCTTATAACACATACTCATTAACTGAATGAGGTCAGAATTGCTAGGTTATTTTATTTTTATGATAGTAATACAATATTACGACCATTTGAGGGCCCCCAGATGGTACAGTGGTAAGCTTCTGGATTCCTGCATGGCTGATCACAGTATGAGTCCCAGACCCCATGGCTTGAAAATCACACCAGGTGTGTAGGTGTGCATGTCCAAAATCCCGAGAGGAGAATGAAGAAGGGGTTGCAAAATAGCCATCCACCTTGGTTGGGACTGATTTCTCACTTTCGCTCTCTTTATTTCTCTCAGTTGATCCCATGTTCTCTATGACAAAACGCTAAAAAACAAAGAAACAAAGACTATGAACATTTGTTCAGAGGTAGGTGATAATTCTTAATACATAACTATTAAATTGGATATACAACACATGAAAGAAAAAATATGACCAAGTGATGATTATCGTAGAAATGTAAGATTAGCCAATATGGAAAATAAGTGTGATCTAGAGAGTCCTTTGAGTTAGATAGCAGGCCACTCAAACAACAGACAGACATCAAGATAAGTAGAAGAATGGCCATGAGTACAAGTGGATTCATCTGTAAGGCCTATCAATGCATGTGTGGTTAATATGTGATAAAGATATATATTGATTATGCATACTGAGATGCTATGCAGATCTGGGCATACATCTTAGTTCTGAAAATTAATAACTCACACTGTATCAAGTTACTCATATGTAAGTATACATCTGATATGTACGTACTCATTAACTCTATGATATCAGAATTGTTTGTTTTACTTTTATTGGTAGGTAACATTACAATAATTTGTTCAGATATCCACACTGATAACAAACCTTAAGGATCAGACTTACCCATATTCCATGACACTTAATGTTGGAATAGATGTGAATGTAGCAAAATCAGATATTACCAACTTCCAGGCACACTATTTTGCCCCTACATAATGAAGTACAGAAACGAGTTAACGATAATTCAGGCTGGATCCCCAAAGAAAATTATTTCAATTTTCTTTACTAGATACAGCCTCTAAAGCAAACTTCAGATAGATAAAAGTAAACAAAAGTTATTATTCATATATCTTCTCATATTATTCTTGTTTATAGAAGCAGAAACTGCTGCCAACACTGCATTCTCAAAAATCTAATAAAGAATTTTCATAGCATTCCTATTGAAATGTGTGTGTGTGTGTAACTATGAATAAAAGTGAAGTCAAGAATTTTTTAAAAAAGAATTTCAGAAGCTTGTAAGATAAATCAAAAACAAATAAGGAGAAAGATTTTAATTATCACTAAGACTACTCAATGTTTTAGGTTTACCTCAGTGTTTTGAAAATGTGGCAAACAGGATCATGTTTAAAAATCTAATTTTTGATACCTTCCTGATCCAAATGCATTTTTCAAACCATGAAGTCATTTGGGAATATCAATTTCTGTATCTTTAATAAGCTTGAAGTAACAATTTTTTACATTACTTTAAGACTTACTCTTCTTTCTTAATAAAACTTCTATTAATATTTTGAGAGAAAATCTTTAATGGTCAACAGCCAAAAGCAAATTATAAAATAGATTTCCAAGTTTTATTACACTTGCAAGAATTATTTTCAGATCAACATTACTGAAGTTTGAGTAAAGATACTTTATTACTTAATTGTAAATAAATTTTTCATGAATGGGGTAAGAAGTTCTTAAACTTACATTTTAATTATACATAATGCAAAAGCTCTAATTGTGGAATACATAGCTTTTGATATAATGTTATTGTTTTCCTTGTATTATAAAGGAACTAGAAAATAGGGAAATGAGTATTGAGATCATGCAAAAATACTTTTTACGTTCAAAACTTTCTAGTCAAAAAAGTCTCATGTGTAAGTATGCTATGTACAATTGCAAATACAAATAGGAATATAGTGCAAATGTTCAAAAATTAGGTATAGCAGAGCGATCTCAGTTAGCTATCACTGTATAATAAAGCACACAAAATTCTGGGACTTAGAATCTCAGCTGTCATTCCATTATCACTCATAGTGCTGCATATTAGGATTGAAGAAGAATGCACTTTAATTTCCAACTCAGAGAAATTTCATGTGTTTATTCAGATGGTGGCTGGAGCTGAAATAGCAGGGCTAGGTAGAGCAGCTGTGTACAGACTGGAGATCTGTCCCTCTTCATGCTGTCTTAGATCTTCTAAAGGGACTCTTCCATGTGCTGTTTTGGATTTCAATTTTTTGTGAATGAGATTACTTACTTCAATGGAGCGAGCAAAGTACAGCACAAGTCAGACTGATGGATAAAATCAGGACACTGGGGGCCAGCAAACTGTGTGGTGATTATGGTGTTAGACTCCTACATAGCCAACAGTAGTTCAAGTCCCAGACCTGGTGACTTAAAACTCATGCAGGGAGTGTGTGCATGCTTGCTCAAGATCTTAGGAGGAGAATGGAAGAGAAGAGGTTGTGACATGGCTATGCTCCCTGGGGAGAGAATGATATCTAACTTTCCATCTCACTGTCTCTGTCTCTTTCTCTAGTGAGCACATGAGTCCTAAGACAAAAACCTCTAAAAAAATTCTAGACACTTCATTAAATTCAAATATCAGATAAACATCAGTAACTATATTGTTTTAAATATTTCCTAGACCCTATCTGGCACCAAATTATACTAATAAAAAGTATTCGGTGTTTATTTATCCAAAAATCTAATTTACCTGGACATTCCCTTTAATTTTGGGATTTTTGTTTTGTAATTTCTGTTTTTATAAATACATTGTATTGGGATACAGAGGAGCCCCATCTATTAGGCATTGCCTATATGGTAGATTTAGTGCTGCAGTAGCAGTTGAGTCATTGCAGCAGAGATTGCATGTCTGGCAAAGTCTAAAGATTTTACTGTCTGTTCCATTACAGTGCAAGTTTGCCAGCCTCTGTCTTACAAGGAAAGGTTCCAGTAAGAAAGGTGAAAGCTATATTCTCACTCATAACCACGGCTGGGAAGCCTCATAACTCACTTGTAACATACTTACACCTGCCAAAATTCAAGGGGAGAAGAATTAAACTCTACCTTTAAAAGGGAAAGGGAAGATTCCAGGAAAACCTTTAGTTGAAACTTTTCAGTAGATACTTTTTCAGCCTTCTTGAAAAACATAGACTTTTAGTTACTATATTGTAATCTCTTGCCTAAAAATACCACTCTGAAAACAAATCAAACATTTCACAGTTAGGAAGTATTGAGAGTGCTCCACCACATAAATTGGTGGATGTGCAAGTTACATATTTTTTCTCCTAATAGTGTAATTTGTTGAAAATAAAATATAAAAGTGTTTTTGAAGTAAAATCAGAAATTTAAATTTACTTTTAAACTGTGTTTCTGCTGTTAACACAGAGGCAAGTATTCTTAAAGGAAGTTTTTAAAATAGAAAATGTTGAGCTCCAGCCCCAACTCCCAACTTCAGAGCCCCTTCCTCCCTCCTAACAAGTGCAGGTCTTAGCTCTCAAGCAGAGCCCACTTCTATCTGCAGGCTCCTTCCCAGTCAGGGAAACTGAGGTGGGGCCTGTCACTGACCCCTGCTCCAGCCCCAACTCCCAACTTCAGAGCCCTCCCTCCTTCCCACCAGCAATGTAGGCTGTTTATTATTATTATTATTATTATTATTATTATTATTTTTTTGCTAATTCTTTAATTCTCTTTACCCCGTAGGAAAGCTCTCAGCTCTCAAGTAGAGCCCTCTTCCATGTGCAACCCCATGCTTGTGATTTTTCTTTTGTTCTCTTTCATATTCTTTTGTCTTCCATCTTATGTTGTCATCTCTTCATCTTCCACCCACCCAGAGGGACTAGACAGGTCTAGAAGCATAGTTTTCAAACATCTTAGCATTGTGAGGCTCCCAGGGATCCTCACTCTATACTGAACCACCTGCAATAAAGGAGAAACTGCTCTTCAGGGATCTGAATAGAAAACTCCTCCCGGGACCAGCAGTTAGTGTAATGGCTATGTTGCTGCAATCCCACGTAGTCGACCGCAGTTCACGTCCTGGACCCGGTGGCATAAAACTCATGCGCGTGCCCAAGATCTTGAGAGGAGAATGGAGGAGAAGGCACTGCGGCATGGCCATCCCCCCCGGGGGGTGATTTCTCGCTTTCTGTCTCTCTGTCTCTCTCTGTCTGTCTGGCGAATGCACGCACCCTATAGCAAAAAAAAAAAAAAAAAAAAAAAAAAAAAAAAACCTCTCCAAAAAAAAAAAAGAAAAAAGAAAACTCCTCCTGTGGGGAGTACATTGCTAAATATAGCATAGGAGTGACTTCATCACAGAAGCAATTGACAGCAAAGGAGAAGCAAACTAATTTCCAGTAGCAGAAACATTCTCCAAAAAGCAATCCAAAATGAATACACTACCCAATGGCTAAAAGTCACAGGAAATATGTCTCCACCAAAAGAGCACAATAATTTTCCTTCATTTCTTGAAAAAAAATAGAAGTTACTGAAATGTCAGAGAAAGAATTCAGAACATTCATAGTGACCAAACTCTATGAGTTAGAACAGAAAAGAGACAACATACTCCAGGAGATGAGGAAGTACTTCCATGACTTGAAAGAAGAAATGGACATCATTAGAAAGACTCAAATAGAACTATTAGAGATGAAGTTTGTAATACAAAAACTCTTTCAAAAGTATTAAAAGCCAAATAGACCATGCTGAGGTTTGAATCTCAGATGTAGAAGACAAAATCTCTGACCTAGAAAAAACAAACAAGCAAACAAACAAAAAACACCAAAAAGGTAGAGAAAATAACAACAAAAAATGAGGATCATATATGAGAATTGCTAGATTCCATTAAATGTCCAAATAACCAAATAAATGGTATCTCAGAAGATGAAAAAACTAATAAGGGCATTTAAAATCTATTCCACGAAATACTGAAAGAAACGTTCCAAGTCTAGAGAAGCACTCAAACATCCAGACTCAAAAAATACAAAAGACCTCTAGTAGACAACCCATAAAAATCCTCTCCATGGCACATCTTAGTCATATTGGCCAAAACAACAGATAAAGACAAGATACAAAAACTGTTAAGACAGAAATGTCAAGTGATTTACAAAGTTCGTCCCATCAGACTACCGACCTTGCAACAACAACAACAACAAAAATGCAATTAAGGAAATAATGGCAAGACATATTGAAATTATTAAGAGAGAAACAATTCAACCAAGATTATTATATCCAGCAAGATTATCCTTCACATGGAAAAAAAAAAAAAAAAAAAAGAAGAAGATTAAAATCATCTCAGACAAAGAAAACCTGAAAAAATTTGCCAGCATCACACCAGTTCTTCGAAAAACTCAGAAGAGAGTCCTGTTTCAGGAAAACTAAAGAGCGAATACCCAGAAATAAGAGAATAAAAGACAGCCAACACGATGGCCAATGTAAAGGTAGGGACAAGTCCAGAAATATCGATAATACCATTGAACAATAATGGATTAAATTCTCCAATCAAGAGACATATATTGACTTAATGGACAAAAAAAATAGAAACCCTCTATCTGTTGCCTACACAAAATGCATTTTATGGGTAAAGACATATGTAAACTAAAAGTGAAGCACTGAAAAAAGGTATTCCATGCCATCTTTTTGGGAACCAAAAAGAGATGGAGTCATGATACTAATTTCCAACAAAAGAGATTTTAAAACGAAAACTGTATGAAGAGATAAAGAATGGCATTATATAGTAGTAAAAGGGCCAATACATCAAGAAGATATAACACTTACAAATATCTATGCACTTAACTCGGGAACACCCAAATATGTGAAGGAAAGACGGTTAGATCTAAAAGGAGAACTAGATTACAACACACTAATTGTTGGAGACCTCAACACCCCACTATCTCCTTTGGACAGATCATCTAGACAAAACATAAGCAAAGAGATAAAGAATCTAAATGACATCATAAATCAAATGGACTTAGCAACATCCATAGAACCTTCCAACCCAAACCCATTAGATACATTTTTTTTTTTTTCTCACCACCCCACCTTTTCGGAAATTGACCACATAGTAGAGCACAAAACAAGACTTTACAGATTCAAAGGCATAGAAACTATATCCAGCATCTTCTCTGACCGTGATAGAATTAAACTTGATATGAATTTCAGGAAAAATCCTCAAAAATACACAAATACATGGTAAGTAAATAACTTACTCCTGAATGACTTCACAACTACTGAAGAAATAAAAACTGAAATCAAGGTTCATGAAAGCCAATGATAATGAGTTCACAATTTTCCATATCTTTGAGACATAGCAAAAGCAGTCATAAAGGAGAAGATAATAGTAATTAGTGCACATAAGAAGGAGGTAGATAAAAGGCAATGGACAATCTATGTCTCAGAGAATTGAAAAAGCAACAACAAAAGAATCCAAAAAAACTACAGGATAAAAGAAATATTAAAGATTTGAACAGAAATAAATGAAATAGGAAATAAATAAACTTACAGCAAATAAATGAAAAAAAAGGCTATCTTTTAAAAACGATAAGCAAATTCATCACACCACTAACTAGACTAATTAAGAAGAAGAGAGAAAGGAAACTGGTAAATAAATTTCACAATGAAGTGGGTACAACAGACATGATAAAAATACAAAACATCATTAGGGGGTATTATGAACAACTGCAAGTCAACAAACAAAAATCTGGATGAGATGGACAAATTCCTGGACACATATAATATACCAAGACAAAGTCAGGAGGATGTAGAAAGTTTGAATAGGCCCATAACAAGCCATGAGATTGAATGAGTAATAAATAAACTCCTAAAAAAGGAAAGCCCTCATTTTGATGGCTTCTCCTCTGAATTCTACAAAACTTTTAAAAAATAGTTATCCCACATTCTACTAAAGGTAACTCTAAAGATACAAAAGGATAGAACTCTCCCAAATTCATTCTATGAAGCCTCCATCACCCTTATCCCTAAAACAGACAAGTACATGGCAAGGAAGGAAAACTATAGACCAATATATCTGATGAATATAGACATGAAAATGCTCAACAAGATACTAGCAAATCATATCCAACAATATATAAAAAAGATTATACATCACAATCAGATAGGCTTTATTACAGGGATGCAAGGATGGTTCAAAGCATGCAAAACCATAAATGTAATACACCATATTAACAGAAAGAAAGATAACAATCATATGATCATTATCAATTGATGCAGAAAAAGCATTTGATAAGCGACAACATCCCTTCATGATTAAGATGCTTAGCAAAATTTGCATAGATGGGTTATTCCTCAACACAATAAAAGCTATCTATGAAAAACCCATAACTAACATCATCATGAATGGAGAACACTGAAAGTTTTTCTGATAAAAAATGGTACAAGACAAGGATGCCCACTTTCTCAACTCCTTTTCAGTCTAGTACTGGAAGTCCTTGCCAATGCAATCAAAAAATAAAATAAAAACATTCAAATACGAAAGGAAGAGGTGAAATGATCTCTACTTGCAGATGACATGATTATATCTATACAAGATCCAATGGTTTCCATCAAAAAAATCCTGGAAGTAATAAATGAATAAAGTTTCAGTATACAAAGCCAGCATACAGAAATCTATCTATGGCATTTCTATAAACAAACAGCAGGAAGAATGAGATAGAACTGAAGAAAGTAATACCATTTGCCATAGCCACAAAAACTATAAGATACCTAGGAATAAATCTAATGAAAGAAGTTAAAGACCTCCACAAGGAAAGCTAAGAGAAGCTAAAAAACATGTTGAAAATGACACAAAAAAGTGGAAGGACATCCCATGTTCCTGGATTGGAAGAATTAATATAATCAAAATGGCAATTCTACCCAAATTAATCTACATATTTAATGCAATCCCAATAAAAGTGCCAGAGACATTCTTCACAGATCTAGAAAAGAAATCAAACAATTTTTCTAGAATCATAAAAGACCTTATATTGCCAAAGCAATCCTGCACAAGAAGAGTGGAGTGGATGGCATCTCACTCCCTAACCTAAAAATATACTACAAAGCTGTGATAATCAAACAGTATGGTATTAGCATAGAAACAGACAGGTGAACCAATGGAACAGAATAGAGACCCCAGAAATTAACTCCCAAACATATAGCCAACTGATTTTGACAAAGGGTACCAGCCAATCCAGGGGGAAAAGGAACACTTTTTTTTAACAAACAGTGCTGGAAAAACAGGATATCCACATGCAGAAAGATGAATCTAAATTCCTACCTCTCACCATTGACAAAAATCAACTCAAAGTGGATGAAAGATCTAAATGTAAGACCTCAAACTATAAAATTACTGCTGGGAAACACTTAGAAAACACTGAGAGACATTGGGTTAGGCAAAGACTTCTTAAATAAGACCCCCAAAGCACAGTCAATAATCCTAAAAATAGACAGGTGGGATTACATCAAATTGAGAAGTTTCTGCACTGCCAAGGACACAATAATTAGTGTGAATAAACAGCCCTCTGAATGGGAAAATATTTTTGTAAATTATGCTTCAAATAAGGAACTGATAACCAGAATATACGAGGAACTCAAGTAGCTTACTTGAAAAAAGATGATCAACCCAATTAAAAGATGGGAGAATGAGCTGAAAATACAACTCTCTAAAGAAAACATAAGAATCTCCAAAAGTCATGTGAAAATAATGCTCAACATCCCTCATTGTAAGGGAGATGCCAATCGAAACCACAATGGGATACCACCTAACCCCAGTCAGAATGTCTAAGATTAAAGAAACAAAACAAAACAACAAATAATAAGTGCTGGTGGGGCTATGATGAAAGGGGAACTCTCCTATCATGCTGGTGAGAATGTAAATTGGTCCAACCACTATCAAGAAAAATATGGATATTCCTCAAAGATCTAGAAATAGAACTACTATATGGTCTAGTAACCAATTCCACTCATAGGTATCTTCCCAAAGGAGAGAAGAATGCTTAATTGGAAAATTGCTTGCACATTTATGTTTATTGCAGCATTATTCACAATTGCTAAGACATGGAACCCAAATGCCCACAAGCAGATGAATGGATTGAAAAAGTGTGGCATATGTATTCTATGGACTACTACTTGGCCATAAAAAACAAGACCCTGGCTTTTGACAGAAAGTGGATGAGTATGGAAGATTTACTGCTGAGTGAATCAAGCCAGGCTTTGAAGGAGAGACATTGTATCCACTTGAAATATACTGACTGTCCATACTCTATAGCCAAAACTGAATAACTAGAGAATATAAAAATATAGAAAATGGTTATAAATACCAGATAAAATGTGGAAAGAGTGTGGTTGAAGAAGTAGAGTCTGAGGAAAGACATTAAGGAGAAAAATAAAGAAGCAAGACATTTATGAGACATAGAAATGGGTTATAATAATGTTGGTAATAATGTGTATCTCAACTGGATTGATCAGAAATGTATTCTTGTGAGAACATTCACTTTACAAGCTACATGACATGTGTGATTGATGTATAAAACAATTAAAATAATTTAAAGATATATATTATAAAAAATTAAAATAGAAAATATTGAAATATATACAAGACAATAATAGGAAGAGCAAACATAGTGTAGTTGGGTAGTTAATCTCACTTCAGTCTTTTGAGTATCATTCTCAGCACATGTAGTTAAAGATAAAATATAGTGCATGCTACATCAAATGATTCTAGCCTGCATTTCCCAAATTTGTTTTTCGTTATCATATCTGGGCTCTTTGCTATTGGTGGTTAAGGTACTCTATTTCCACGTGGTTGACTGACTGGGTTTAAGTCTCAAATTTGGCATCTTGAAAATCACATTGAGCATGTATGTGTGCCCAAGATCCCAGGAGGAGAATGGATAAGAGATTTAGGTGTGTCCAGTACTGCCCCCCCCCCACCCCAGGTGATTTCTCACTTTTTCCATCTCTGTCTTTCTCAAGCAAATGCATGCCCCTGTGTCAAAATAAATAAATGAGTAAATAAAAATAAAACCATAATTTGCTAAAAGTAGAATTATGCCCAATGACAGTTTCATGACCTAGTCATCAAGAAAGCTGGATTTCACCTGTCTGTAGTGCAGTTTGCATCCTGGCCCTGGCAGCTTAAAAAACATACCAGGCTCATGTGAGTATGTGTCCGATATCCTAACAACATGGAAAATTGAGGAGAAGGGATCGGGGCATGAGGATGCTACATTAGTAGTTACTTTCTCTTTCCCTCTCTCTTTGTCTTTCTAGTAAGTGCATCTGTCCTCTAGCAATGAACAAAAAACTAGAATTATACCCAGTAGCTTTTAAAAAAAGTCAATCTGTCCAAGGTTATGAAAAAAGGAATAAATATTTAAAAGAACAAATTGAAGTTAAGAAACAATTTAAAAATTGCTATTATAAAAGACAAACCCATGAAAATAAGAAATAGAATGCTAAGCTAGTTCATCTACAAAGTAACTCTGGAAAATCAATGTCTAAACATTTCTGCTAGTCAGAAGAACCAATGGAAATGCTTTTAATATTATTCTGCAATATAGTTAAATTACAAAAATAAAGCTTTTGTTCATTATTCAAACTCTTTTTACTACATTAAAGCTTCAATTCATGTGGCTTTATTATGGAGATAAGATTGAAACTGCAATAAGACATTTGAATAAATCAGTAATGAAGTTCCACTTAACTCAGTTTTATTCATTCAATAATTCCACAAATATTTATTGAACACCTAACTGTTTTCTAGGCCTTACTCTAATTGTTGGTGTCAGAACAGTCAATAAAACTGATAATGTATGACACTTATTATTTTAATGGGGACAAACAAAATAGTCTAATAAACAGGGCAAAACTTTTTTTTCAGTTAGGAATACATAGACAATAGATAGGGTAGATGACATAAAAATGTAGAGTTTTTATTTTATATGGGATTATTAGAAATGACTACTATGTAGGGATGAAAGGATGTAAAACAAATCAAGCCCATAATCAAGTGCTATGGGTTATTATAAATACTAATAAACATGTCTCTCCCAAAAGATGCATTGAAGACCTATGTCCCTCATATCTATGAAGATGAACATCTTTGTATACATGATGGCGTTAAGATGAGGTCATTAGGATGTTCCTTCATATTAGACAAAGATCCAAGAGGTAAAATGCCACCTGAAGGGTTGTCGCTCAAGCCAAGGAATGCTAAAGCATGCTGAGGATTGCTGGCAAACCATCCTAGGGAAAGGCAAGGAAAGATGTTTCCTTACAAGTTTCGGAAACAGCATCGTCCTGCTGACACTGTGATTTTGGACTTTCAGCTCTCAGAACAGTGAGACAATAAATTCCTCTTGTGGTGAGGCATCAGTTTGTAGCCGTTTGTTTGGTGACCCTGGAACCTAATACATTGAGGTAAGATAATTGCAGATTAAAGAAACAGCAAGTGCAAAGGGTGAGTTATAAATATGCCAGCCTGAAGAATAGTGCCGTTAAGGTGACAAGGGATGCAGAGAGGGCTGATGCACTGAGGTCATTCATACAATCAATTTCCCTAGTAGCCAAAAAATACTCTGTAATTAAATATACATATATTTTAGAGAAGATAATACTGTACTAAAAAAATTCCCTTCTATAAATTTGAATATTTTAATTATTAAATGTGTTAAAGAGAACAAAAGACAAAAAAATGAAAAAAGTATTTAAAAATCTGTAAAGGAAAATATTACAAACTTTTCATGAAGAAAAATTTAATCAACAAATAGAAACGCTTTATTGTAAAAAATGTATATATTCCTTTTTATTAAAAATTAAAGTGCCCACTCAGTTTCTTGGGCATATGGCCAATCTACATTGCCTCAAGTAACCTAAATATGGTAAAAAAAAAAAAAAAACAAAAAAAAAACCAAAAAAAAAACCCTCAGTCTTTAAGAATTTTTAATCTAAATCATGAGATGAAAATTATAGCCTTCTTGTTAGAAAGCTCTAGAAAAAAATTAAAACGTATACACACTTAAACTTCATTCCTGGCTTAATTTTTCTCATTAGAAGCTAAGAGTTATTTGTTATTACTTTTTTTTTCTTTATTCATGTCAGAACATGTGCATGCAAGAGAAAGCAAGACAGAACGAGAAAGACAGGGAGAGATGAGGAGACAAAGAAAGATGAGCACTTTTCACAGGCTCTGCTCATGCCATCATCCTTCCCTCCAGTCCTTCCCATCAGATCTGGGGCGCTGGTACATGTGCATAGAGTTTTCCAGGATGACTAGGCCGGTTAATGGAACCACAGTTGCCATTCAGGATTCATCTTTTCTTGAGTAGCACATTACCACTGCACCACAGAGACGACTCACTTATTTTTCTTATTATGCATTTAATTCTACCTTCATGAAAATGTAAGTATACTGCTAGAAGAGTGTTAATCCATTTTGTTCACTGTTGTATTCTTTATATTTTTATATATTTATTTAAGCTTATTATAGGAAGTTTATGCTTGCACTGAAAGAGAGTGAGAGAGAAAAATGAGAAATCACCCCCTAATGGGGATAGCCATGTTGCAATCCCTTCTCCACTCTCCTCTTGCGATTTTGAGCCCACATGGATGGGCACACACCCAGCATGATTTTCAAGCAGCTGAGTCTGTGACTTAACCATGAAGTTGGCTATGTGGAATCCAGTGCTTTTACCACCAAGCCACCTGCTCGCTCTTTTCATTATATTCTGTAGGGCTACAATAAATGCTATGCTCTTAAGTGATTCTCAACAAATATGTATAAAAATAATGCATATTATAGCTTATATTAACAAGGATATAAAGTCTATTTTGTGGTTGAATAGAAAAATTTTATTTAAAAAGTAAAACTTTCAACAAACATAATTTAGCAGAGTTTAATTGAGAAAGAATGAGTCAAGAATCACGTAGTCCTCCTCAGAATGGCTTTAAAGAAACACCAGGGTGTTGCATAATCAAATTATATTTCAGGGCAAGAAAAGAAAAGTGACAGAAAAGTGACATACAAAAATGGAATTGAGGTAAACGAGATAAAGAAGCAAGTGGGCTGTCTGTGATTGACTGAAGCATGGGTGCTGTGATTAGCTATGACTGATCAACATTTTAAGGAAGCAGATTCCAAAGTGGGTCTGTGGTTCATTTTCAAGAACTCAAGTATACGAATTCACAAGACTTCTCAGGCTTAGGCCATTTGCAATAGTTTCCTTTGCTGTATAGCACCCATACAAAGTATTATCTTTGTTCTTTCTTTGAGAGAAAAAATAAAGTCAATCTACAAAATACTGAATTGGCTTTGGTCACAAGACTACAGGCTGGACATTTCTACATGACTGGTTGAGACCACAGAGAAGGGTTGGATGAGACCGCAGAGAAGGCACAGGTTCCATTTCTCAGCCTTCCTGAAAAAGCTGAGCATGGTAATGTGTACCTCTAGTTCCAGCCACTCAACAGGCTGAGGCAAGCAGATCACAGCACAATGAGACCCAAGCAACACAAACACACACACACACAAACAGAATTATCTTAAAATTGTGTTTGTTATGAGTATTTATTAGCCTACTGCAAACATTTTTATGCTGAATATTTTAGAAAGTGCTATGAAATTAGATTAGACAAAACTTTTCAACTTTTTTTGTGTGTGCACAGGTTAAAAATATTGCATATCATTAAGAATGTTGATGCGGAGGGATTAGAGGAACTCATAATGACATATTAATATTAAACATCGATAGGCTATGAACCATTTCATGTCTGATTTTTATGTGCTATTAACAGAACTTCAAAAACTGCTTAAAATTTCTTATTTTTTTATTATGTTTTTCCAGTAAATAGCTATTCTGCAAATAATTTTCTCTTTCTCTCTCTCTTTTTCATATTGAACAGAAAAAATTGTGGACAACATTAAACTTTAAGAAAAAAACTGATGTCAGTAATTTTGATTCAAAATAAAAATTCCAGTGTCATCCACCATTTAAATAAATTAAAATGATTATTATTTTAGAGTACTACAAAATAAGTGAAAGAATAATTTGCCAAAATCTTACTATTTTAAAGATTGCATCTTGTTATATATAACTTTTTTTCCTTTAATATAGTTAAGCTATTTTTTAAATATTCAAATCTTTACTTAGTACATTATAAAAATAGGCCTGTTCAAGGTAGCACAGTGTTCAGACAATGACCTTTCAAGACTGGAAGCTATATGGTTGACTGTGGTTCAGATTCCAGGTTGACCTGAAAACATGTTCATCAGTTATACCTCCTGATGAACCAAGGATTGTGGGGAGCTGGCAGGCTGGGGAAAGGAGATTGTGGTCTGAGATCCTGGTGACTGTCCCTTCTCTTTTTCTTTTCTTCTGTGTGTGTACCTGCTATGCCATATTTGAACATATTAACAATACTCTTTTTTTAAATTTTTTTGGAGAGGTTTTTGCTATAGGGCGTGTGTGCTTGCCAGACAGACAGAGAGAGACAGAGAGACAGAAAGCGAGAAATCACCCCCCAGGGGGGATGGTCACGCCGCAATCCCTTCTCCTCCATTCTCCTCCTGGGATCTTGGGCACGCACGCACAAGCGCCCGGCGTGAGTTTAAGCCACCGGGTCCGGGACTTAAACCACGGTCGACTACATGGGAGTCCAGCGACATAGCCATTACGCTAACTGCTGGTCCCAACAATACTCTCTCTTATTCAGAAATGATATTTGACTTTACGGAATCTGATAACAGGAACATGTCTATGACTAGTTGCTGAAGCACGTATACAATTAGGATCCTATTAACTCTTTTTAATTTTATTATTATTTTTTTCTGTTTTTAGTCTTTTGCCATAGGGCATGTGCACTCACTGGAAAGAGGCAGAGAGAAACAGTGAGAGGCAAAGTGAGATATCAACCCCTGGGGGGATGGCCATACAGCAATCCCTTCTCCTCCATTTTCCTCCTGGGATTTTTGGCATGCGTGCACATGTACCTGTGTAATTTAAATATGTTCTCCTCTCAGATTCTGTTTATTTTAAATGATAACCATATTCTTTCTTCATGGGAATATTTTTGCCAACCCTGTAGTGATAACAGTGGATATCATTCTTCAGTTTCATGGCTATGTTTTGTATCCATGTGTGCTTTACACTGCTGAAAAGAAATGTAGGCTTTAAGCTGCACTGCTAAAGCTACTCTAGTTATTTTAATATGGTCTGGTTTCTGTAAGATGTCTATAAATGGCAGTAGGTCAAATGGAAACTTAAAAACAAATAAGCAAACAAAAACCCTAAAATTATTACCTTACAAGACCACAATACCCTTAAACCTGTTCTAATATTATTCTTTCCATTGAACTGTTTATTGTACCCTTTCTGTGGTTTGGTCTTTAAATATTTATGCCTACTATGTCATTTTGTCCTGAACATTATTGCTTTACTAAGTACAAGAAAAATAATTTAAATAACTAGAATTCTTCTTGTCAAGTAATGTGTAGTATATGAGAGGAAATTTTAGTACTAGTACCAAAAAGCTGTTTATTCCAATCTGAAGTTAGTGTAAGTTTATAATCTATGGCCTTCCTTCTGTTCCAGAAAATATTACATAAATATGTAAATAAAATACTTAAATTGGGAAAAAGAATCTATTTGACATTAAATATCTTAGCAAATAAGAAGGCATAATTCTTATAGAGAAGTATGGAAATAAGCTTAAATGATATGGTGAATGTGAAATTATATTTCAGACAGAGACTATCCATGATACAGCTGATTCATTTGTGCATAAGTTTAAATATTACAGGACAACACTTACTTAAAAATGCAACACATTCCTTTCTGCATTTTTTTTTTTGGTATCAATTTCCTCTAAAAAAATCCTGCTTCAAAGTTAGAAAGTTTAGTTCTATTCAATTGCCCTCAAGGGTGACATTGACACACAGGAAAATTACACCTAAGAAAGCACTAACATATTTATATGTTACATCTGAGTTTATAATTTTTATGTGAGCACTAAGTAGAGGCATATTTTCTGCCATGTCAATTTCAATTTGATACTTTCTTTTTCTGAAAAAATTATACACACGTACGCACACACACACAAACACACACATTTTTACCTATGCTTTGAGAGATACATAATCTACTCTCATCCTTAAATATAGATACAAACACCAAAGGAAGGGTTTTATTTAAATATGCATTAACATTAACGGTGTTCTCTTCCCCTTCAGTGTATGCTGGACTTAGTGACTATCCTTCAAAAGAATATTGGAAAAATAACAACTTTACAACAGAGAAATCTATAAAACAACATCTAACCAAGTGATGAATTTAGCATTACCAGTGATTAGTAATAAAAATATCATATTGGGTGAGTCCTTGGCCTGGTGGCTAAGAAAGCTAGTTCCAACATAGCTGACTATATGGTACAAGTCCTAAGCCTATGGCCTGAGAAACTGATCATGTGTGTGTGTGTGTGTGTGTGTGTGTAGGGAGAACTATAATAACTACTTGTAAAGTAGTTATTGTATTTGTTGAATATGTTACAAACAGTTAAGAAAATCATTAAGTAGCATATAGTATTCTAAACTGTATAAACAGTAAACAGTGCTAAAATACTTAAGGATGGATTTGGAGATAATTTTTTTCTGAATCTATTCCAATGAAAGAGCCACAGATATAGATGAGAATTCATGCCTCTCAAAAAAGAGGAATTTCTTAAAAGAAATAGTGATATTAACCTACATTTATTATTTCTCTTTTTATGTATTTACTTTCTTACATACATTTTTACTTTCTTTCCTTTCAAAGAAACCATTTATTTTCCAGCTAAAGTTGATGACAGATAATCATCTGTAGCATGTGAATAGAAAATAAAACTGAATACATTCATATTTTGGTGAAGGACTGTAATGTTTTATTATATTATTTATTTATTATGTATTAAATGGAAAGTGAGAGAATTTTTAAAATATTTATTTATTGAATTCCATTCATTATTATTATATTTTAATTGGACCAGAGAGACAGAGAGAGAAAGAGAAAATGAGAAAGGAAGCCGCCAGGACAAGGACTTGAACCGTGGTCGGCCATGTGGGAATCCAGTGCCTTTAACCACCATGCCACCTGCCAGCCCCAAAAGTGAGAAATTAACCCCCAGCGGGGATGGTCATGCCTCAATCTCTTCTTCTCCATTCTCCTCATGGGATCTTGTGCACGCACACACACCCCGTATATATTTTAAGCCGTCAGGTCCTGGACTTGAACCATGGTCAACGAGATGGGAGTCCAGCAATGTAACCATTATGCCATATGCTGGTTCCAAGTGAGAGAAATTTTAAGTAAATTAAAATAATAAAAAATAATATGGTTTGGAAATTGCATTTTATTTTTATCAAAATGAGGTACAAGTCAATTGGGTTGATTGCATTTTACTTATACATGCAGAATTTAGTTGGAGAGCTTATGTTTATTTACCAATGATCTATTTTTATCTATGAATTCAATACAGGATACCACATGCATTACCTCACCACATCCCCATAGTCTCTTGTGGTTTGTTATAGTTCTCAGTCTTTCCTTGCTTTCCATGCTGCTAACAATTTTGAAGAGCACCAATCAGAAATTGAATAGAATAGAATGTATCTCTCAATTTGTGTTTCTACTGATGAGATCATGGTTAGATGAAAGGAAGGATGTTACAGAGTTAAAATTCTCTTCTCAATATATTATATACACACTATGCATGATACATGCATTAGTTTTTATTTAAGCTTATTTTGTCTCTTTTATGAGAGAAAGAAAGAGAGAGAAAGGCTCCTTTGATGATATCTTTTCATATTATCCCAGCCTTCCAGCTGGCCAGAACACGGATGTCCTTGGCATTCTCAAGGTGACTGGAGAACCAGAGCCCAGTTTTCCATTTGATTCTAACACTGTAGAGTGACACGCTACTGCCTGTACCACCATGTCTACTCTGGCAATGGAGGGAATTAACAAATGCTCAATCAATTCAGTGGGGCCAGATCCTATGCCGGGGCCTGTCAGTCAAAATTCTGAATGAGAGACTAGGTGTGGCATGCAGCAGAATGTTCTGGAATGGGTATGGGTCCTGCTTGAGATGGCTGTCTTCAGTGAGTTTTGGATTTTGGCACCAAATATCATGGTAGAAGTAAAACTCAGGAATTACCATTTCAAGACAAAGAGGAAAGTTTATTGAAAGAAAGAGGACTAGCGGGTCTAAAGCCAGAGGCATTTCTGCCTAAATATATATATATATATTTAATTTGGCAGGGTACCTACACTCACAAGAGAGAAAGAGACAGAGAGGGAAAACAAGAAAACAACTTCCATGGAGTGTGGTCATGCTGCAGTCTGTTTTTGTTCAACTCTCCTTACACACACACACACAGACACACATACACACATTAAGTTTCTCAGGCCATAGGCTTGGAACTCATACCATATGGTCATCTATGTTGGAACTAGCCATCTTAACTGCCAGGCCAGGGGCTCACCCGATATGTTATTTTTATTACTAATCACTGGTGATGCTAAATTCATCACTTGGTTAGGTGTTGTTTTATAGATTTCTCTGTTGTAAAGTTATTATTTTTCCAATACTCTTTTGAAGGATAGTCACTAAGTCCAGCATACATTGAAGAGGAAGAGACATAAGACCTGCTTCCTGATGGTGAGGTATTACATATTTTACTTGCATTTTTTCCTTAAGGAAATTAGTAATCAGTACTTTTTCCTCATTTTATCTATGTTTTTAATAATTTAATTATATTGACCAGCTGAAGTGAGACATTGCTAAAACAGAGGCCCAAATTTAATTACCATTCCAATCCAAAGGCAGACCATGGTGGTGTGCCCCTATAGTCTCAGTGCCTGGAGAGGTTGAGGCAGGAGTGCATGCTTAAGTTTGGCCTGGGTAACAGAGTAAGAGCCTGTCTGCAAGAGTTGGGATGGTGACACATGCCTATTGTCCCAGCTATTCAGGAAGCTCAATCAGGATGATCACAGCACAAGGAGACTCTGTTTTTCATGGGGGGGAAGCTGTGTGTGGGCAGATGGTGATGCAGCAGTGACATACTTAGACCAACATGAGGATGTCCCAGGTGTGTGTTCATTGCCTCCTTCTACAAGATGGGCTCATACACCAGTGATCCTGGATACCTGAATCTGGGGGAGGGTTGTGAATCATGGTTTGAGGACTTTTTTTGGGATGGCTTTCTTTTTCTCTGAGAAGAGATAAATAAATGTGATTAAAACTGTATATCTTTATTTGGGAGGTAGACATATAAGATATGTGTATGTACTCAAAGTGTGTGTACTATAATATTTGCAAATTATGCTTCAATAGAAATAATGATTACATAACTAATTGAATGAGTTAATATTATCTGGCTTTCTGTATGTCCATTTCCAAATATTGGATCTCTGTTACCCTAAATTATGTAGAAGCAACCTGACAGAAATAAATATTGATCAGTAGATAATAATATTGTCTGAAGAAAATGGCATTCCCTTTTTCCCTACAACCATAAACCAAAATTCCAGCACTTGGACAGCTGGGCATGAATTCATTTCTGCTCCTGCTTCCCAATATGGAAGGGCACAAACTGTTCAGTGGATGCTGCTATCCTGATCTGGAGATTGGGAAGAGATGGAAGATAATTACTTGAACTCTTACATTAAGAATACTAGACAAGTACCATGCTGTTTTGATTACCACAGCTTTGTAGTATATTTTGGGTCAGATGCCACCCACTCCACTCTTCTTGTGCAGAATTGCTTTGGCAATATGGGGTCTTTTATGATTCTAGGCAAACTTCATGATTGTCTTTCCTAGATCTGTAAAGAATGTGCCTGGTACTTTGATTGGTATTGCATTAAATATGTAGATTAATTTGGGTAGAATTACCATTTTGATTATATTAATTCTTCCAATCCAGGAACATGGGATATCCTTCCACTTTTTTGTGTCATTTTCAATTTCTTTTTTTATCTTCTTGTCGTTTTCCTTGTGGAAGTCTTTAACTTCTTTGGTTAGATTTATTCCTAAGTATCTTATACTTTCTGTGGCTATGGTAAATGGAATAACTTTTTTCAGTTCTTAGTCTGCCTGTTGTTCATATATAGAAATGCTATAGATTTCTGGATACTAATTTTGTGTCCTGCAACTTTACTATATTCATGTGCTACTTCCAGAAATTTTTTCATGGAAACTTCTGGGTCTTCTATGTATACAAGGATGTCATCTGAAAATAGAGAGAGTTTCACTTCTTCTTTTCCTATTCGAATGCCAATGTGGCACATATGCTCTGTGGACTACTACATCATCAAAAAATACGTCAAGTCTGTTGCATTTGACAGAAAGTGGACAAATATGGAAGATTTACTGCTGAGTGAGGCAAGCCAGGCTATGAAAGAGGGACACTGTGTATCTCCACTTAACATATACCAACTATCTGCACTCTATGGTGGAAAAAGAGAGATTAGAGGACACGGAAGAACTAAAAATGGTTGTAGACAGTTGAGACAGTGTGAGAAGAGGGTGGGTGAAGGGAGAGAGTATAAGGAAAGAAATTAAGGAGGAAAACAGAGAGGCAAGACATTTATGGGACACAGTAATGGATTATTATCTGCTGATGATAATGTGTTTTGTATCCTTAACTTTACCGGTGGGAAGTATATTTCATGTAAGATAAATTCAACTTACAAGCTTAGTGATGTATAGTAATTAAATGTATAAAATAAATTTAAAAAAATTCAAAATAAATATTTTAAGCCAAAGGAAAAAAGAACACCAGACAAGAGGGACCAGCAGATGGTGTAATGGTTACATATCTGGACTCCCAAATAGTCAACTGCAGTTTAAGACCTGGACCCAGTGGCTTGAAGTTCATACCAGCTGCACGTGCACGTGTGCCCAAAACCCAAGAGGACAATGGAGGAGAAGAGATTGTGGCATGCCATCCATCCTGTGGGGTGATTTCTTGTTTTCTGTCTCTCTTGCTCTGTCTCTCCATAGAGCACACACGCCCTATTGTAAAAAATCTCTCTCATTAAAAAAAAAAAGAACACTAGACCAGATAACAAATACCATGCCCTGTCTGCAGATGTCTTTGTTCTTCACTATGTCAGTATATAAGATATTTCCATATCAAGTTCAGCATGAATTAACATCCTTAAAATGAACTAACTTCTGAAGTTTTTTTTTGAAATCCAAAAAGTGAAAATGTTACTGTATCCATGATAAGAAGAACTATCACCTCTTTCCACACTGTGGCCTCTATAGAAAATAGCCAGGCTTTCTGTGACATTTGCACTGTGTTTGCAATGATACCTGTGTTCTGGACAATCTACTGTGTTTTCATTTAAGTATATTTGAGTAGGAAATATATAAATATGGTTAAAACTATTCTGTGAATTTAATACCTCTTTCACTGTTAATAAATTTTTTGTATCTTTTCAGTGTTCATTTTTAATAGAGATTTTTGTTATAGGGCATGTGCGCTCATCATAAAGCGATAAATTTCTCCCCAGGAGGGATGGCCACACCACAATCACTTCTCCTCTATTATTTTCTTGGGATAATGGGTACATATGCACACGTGCCAAGCATGAGTTTTAAGCCGCCAGGTCTGGGACCAGAACCACATTTGACTACGTGGGAGTCCAGGAACATAACCATCATGCCATGTACTGGTCCCAAGTATTAATTAATGTCTTTAGAAGGAAATGTAGAAATATTTTTTTTCTGTAGAACTTGTGCATCCACATAAGAAAGAGAGAGCAAGAGACAGAAAGTGAGAAAGCACCCTCCAAAAAGGCTGGTCATGCCACAGTCCCTTCTCCTCCATTCTCTTTTCAAGATTTTGGGCATGCACACACCAAATGAAACCATGCCATCAGCCATGTGAGATCTTGTCACCCTAACCACTATGCCACTGGATGGCCCTAGAAATAAATTTTTATCTTTATTGATTTTTTTCTATCAATAGAAGGTAAAACACTAGATATTCTGTTTTCCACATAGGTTTTTTTTTTTTTTTTTTTTCTTTTTTCTTTTTTTGGAGAGGTTTCCGCTATAGGGCGCGTGCGCTCGCCAGACAGACAGAGAGAGACAGAGAGATAGAAAGCGGGAAATCACCCCCCAGGGGGGATGGCCACGCCGCAATCCCTTCTCCTCCATTCTCCTCTCGGGATCTTGGGCACGCACGCACACGCGCCCGGCGTGAGTTTAAGCCGCTGGGTCCGGGACTCGAACCGCGGTCAACTACGTGGGAGTCCAGCGACATAGCCATTACGCTAACTGCTGGTCCCTCCACATAGGTTTTTGACCAACAATATATATTGGAGGAAATTAAGTATCTTCCACAGTATTCCTCATTCTTTTTCATTTGCACTATGTTTGTGCTACAGATCTACATTTATAGATACACCATGATTTGTGTAACAGTTCTTTATTGCCAGGTATTTGAGTTGCTGACAATATTTAGGTGTTGCAAACAAAGCTAAAATGAATAATATAGTACATATGTCACTTCACATGTGTAAGAATATCCATAAGACAAATCCTCAGACATAAAATTGTTGGTGGAAACGATATATACATGTGTTATTTTGATATATACTGCCAATTTTCTCTCCAGGATGTTTGTGCCAGTGTACACCCTCAGCGGTAATATATCAGACTTAGTGTTTTTTTAGTCTCACAAAGAGCATTATCAACAGTGGGTTTTGTCAAGTGGATGGATGAAATATTTTATAACAGGGAATGTTGCTTCATTTTTTGTTTAGGGAGAATTTATGGATAGTGAGGTTCATAAATCATAAGCTCGTTAAATTTTCACAAACATGTGTAGGAATTTTCACATAAGATTACCATGTAAACACTCCCCCACAAAGATAGAACGAATTTCCAGAACCCTAGAATGCTCCCTCATGCTCCCTCCAGGCAGTACACTCTAAAAGATGACCACTATTCTGATTTCTACCATCAAAGTATAGTTTTCCTATTTTGCACGTAACATAAATGGAGTGTAATAGGTATTCTGATGCATCTAGCATTTTTCCTCTATATTATGTTTATGGTATTCATTCCCAATATTGTATATTTACATTTTTAATTTATTTTCATTGACACAATATCCCAATCTATGAGTTATCACAGTTTATTCATTTTATAAATGAATATTTTAATTGATATGCATTTTTTTTTTTTGCTACCAAGAAACTATCTAGGGTGGCCAGTAGGTGGCATGGTGGTTAAAGTCCTTAATCCCACATGCCCAGCTCAGGGTCAGACCTGGTGGCCAGAGAGACATGCTGGTCACATGTACACGAGTACCTAAAATCCTGAGAGGAGGCTGGAGAAGAAGGGATTGTGGTGTGGCCATCCCCTCTATGTGGTGATTTCTCACTTTCCCTCTTCCTCTCTCTGTCTCTGTAGAGCACATGCTCTCTCTCTCTCTCTAGAGAGAGAGAGATTGGCAATATCTGTAGTTTATCTAGTTTAGACTTCTATATAACTTTACTATCTTGATTTATTTTTAATATGTTCATTGATATTTAATTTCTTCCTACCTGTATTCTTCATATTAATTATATTACTATTATTAAATTAACTTTTCTAATTTGCCATTGTAAACATTGAATATAATTGTTTTAATATGTACCCAAGAATATCTTATGTATTTGCTTATAAAATAGTTTAACATTATTTTGATAGATTTAATGTAATAGCCTTTTAAAAGTTTGTTTATTTATTTATTTATTCAATGAGCAATAGAGACAATTAGAGAGAGAGGGAAACAAATATAGAGACATCACGCCTAAGAGGGTCTTGATGCAATCCACTTCAGCCCCCAAGCCACTCCGGTATTCTCAGAGAGGGCTCTAGACTTGAAACTTCACACAGGGATTGCCTGACAGAGTCTGATCCAAATTTTTCTTCTTTGTAAAATGAATTGTCTGCTCATATCCTTTAGCCAGTTTTCTGTTAACTGGTGGAATTTTTTCTCAAAAATGTATAAGAACTTTTTATGTATTACAGAGAAAATACTTTGTCATCATGCGAATTTGAAAAAAAAATGCCCCTGCATTTTTTATTTACATTTATTTACTATGCATCTTCACAGTGTACAACATGGTTTATTCAAGCAGGAATAGAGTGTGTATTAGTCAAGTCAAAGACATTACCATAAACGTTTTCATCAGTAGATAACTTTTCATTTTTTTGTATCTATTAAATGTGTCATTTGTTTGTTTTTCCCCGATTCTTTCTCTCTCACTCCCTATTATCCACTTCATGTTACCCACCCCCACCTATACTCTCTCTAGTATCTAAGGTTGCCCTCCCTGCTATTATACCTTTCCATTTTTCAGGTATAGAGCTATACCTTGCTATAGAGCACAGACATTCAGTATATACTAGGTGAGGACACACATTCCCTTGCATTTTTAAGATTGAATTTTGTAATTAGTATAAATTCACATACAGTTGTAAGAAATACGAATTTTTCTTATATTTTGTCCTGCTTCCCAGATGGAAAGATCTTGCCAAACTAAATGGAATATTGTAACCAAGTTTCCAATCTTATGCTATTTCCCGAGTTTCATATATACTGATTTGTGTCTCTGTGTGTTTCTATGTTTAGTTCTACATGATTTTGTTGTATTTATAGATTTATGTATCCACCATCACTGTCAAAATACAGAAGAATTATCATCATAAATATATACAATATCCTCACATCCCTCATCCTGTCCCTAGCCTTTGGTACATATTAGCTGCTAATGTGTTCTCCATCTCCATATTTTTGTCAGTTCCAGGATGATATACAAATGAAATCATGATGAATGTAAGCTTTGGAATTGACTTATATTTCATTCAGCATAATTATCTCAAAATTTATCCGGCTGTGATTTACCTATGTTTGTGAATATATCAATTGTCTTTCCCCTTGTTTGTTTTTCATAACACGTCGATATTTACACGGTTTCCTTAACCATTCACGGTTTTAAAAAAGCTGAGGGGCCCAGGTAGTGGCACAGTGATGGTGCTGTAGGGCCCACATGGTGTGAATCCAGGTCTCTCTGATCGCACTGCGCACTTACCTGTGACCTAACCGGCTGGGAATGGGGACTCTGCTGAGAGTGCCTCTTTCTCTCATTGACTCTTTTTCATGAAAATACAAATAAGGAAACTTAATAGAAAAATGAAACAGCTGGGTAGCCAAGGCCCAACCACAGTAGTGCAGGCTGGCTGATGCTGCTACTGCTCAGCAGGTTGAGAACACGTGGGGTCCTGAGTTCAATCCCAGACTATGCAGTAATGTAAGCCTGTAGTTCAGCCACTCCAAGGGCTGAGGTTAGAGGACAGAAGCATAGCAAACCCTGTCTTTAAGAAAGGAAGAAAATGGGGCCAGCAGATGGCATAATGGGTGAGGCGTTAAACTCCCACGTGATCAACTGCGGCTCAAGTCCCGGACAAAAAACTTCAGAAACTGAGTAAGTATAGACTTTACTTAATAATAATTTGTCAATATGTGTCCATTAATTGAGACAAATAAAACACATGAATGTAAGATGTTAGACATAAGGAAAATTTAGTGCAGAATATATGAAAATTTTCTATACTGTCTTGGCAACTTTTCTGTAAATAAAATTGAATTCCGAAGTAAATATGTATTTAAGACAAAACAGAAACTACACCCTGCTTTTTGATGGCAAAAATAATTTATAGCCATCTTTAACCCATCACACATTTTATCCAATGCTATGTATTAGGATCTGAATTCATTGTTTTTAAGTTTATTTATTGTCAATATTTCTTCTGTATATGTGTGAGAAAGGAGTGAGATACCCCCAACATCCCAAAGTGTCTTGGTGCAATGATGCCCGCAATCCCATCTAGCCCATGTAATGGAACGCACACACACCCAGCATGTAAGAAAGGCCTCAGGATGATAACCCATTTCCTATCCAGGTAGGCTCAGCACTGCAGAGAATTACATTACTGCTAAACCTCTGACTGGCCCAAGCTGGATTTTATAGTATAGTCTGATCCCCCAAATTGTTACAAACCAAAGAGAAAGCATTAGTTATATATTTCATTAAAATTGTTTATATAATCTTGATGCAGAATTCTGTTTAACATACTCCACACTTCACCATCATTTATTATTCATAAGACACAAACAGTTTCATTAATTAACTAATAGAAAAACAATAGTATTGGAAGCAGCAGTTGCATAATGGCTATGTTGCTAGACTCCCATGTAGTTCACCGCTGTATGAGTCCTGGACCGGGTGGCTTAAACTCCCACCAGGCGCATGTGCAGGCGTGCCCAAGATCCTGAGAGGAGAATGGAGAAGAGGGATTGCAGTGTAGCCATCTCACTGGGGAGTGATTTCTCACTTTCTGTCTCTCTGTCTTTCTCTGTCTTTCTGGTGAGTGCACAGGCCCTATAGCAAAAACCTCTAAAAAATAAAAAAGAAAAACAATAGTATCAGCAATTAAAGCAGGTTACTAAAATCAGTAGGTCAGCCTGGCAGCACAATGCTCAGTGTTGCTGAGGTCATTTAGAAGGTTCCACGTTCATGTCCAGAGATCCCCCTGCACATGTAGGGCACAGGTATGGCAAATGTGTGCCTATGATTCTAGCTGGCAGAGGCTGTAGGTAAATCGAAGTGTGAGGACAAGGTTGAAAATGCTTCTCCCTGCCTCTCTCTTTCTGACTCTTTCTGTGTCATGGAAGAATAAATAAACAAGTAAATAAATATGAAATTAGTAACTTCGAATGAATACATTTCAATGAATTCTCAAAGTCTAATGTGGATTATAAAATGAAAAGTTTTTACTTAAAATTTAATCAATTTATTATTACAATGATCAAAAAATAACTAAAAAATTGTTCAAATTGTTTGTCTCATCTATCAAACCTTTAGTATGGCCATAGAAATAAGTAAAATCAAATATAATTCTTGATTCTTAAATATTCTTGGCATTCTGTCAATGCATATTTTATTTCAAAAGGCTATGAGATATGAGAAATGTATCTGCTCTCTTAATGCATTAATCAAGAAGAAATTTCCCTTTAATCTTACTAATCATTCCAAGATACACATATCCCACACAAAAATGCTTTCCTTTAGCACACAACACCACGTAATTGTCACCAAAATTATTAAATATATTAATGTTTTACACTGAGTGGACTGTATATGATTGTTTCTGGAAAATTAAGGGTAATGAACTAAAAATTATGTAATTTTGTTTTCTGTTAGCACAAATGATTTATTCTGTGTTTTCTATAATTTATACTAAAAAAATTCACTCGTTATTTATGGTAAATTTATTAATTTGCAATATCTTTTTTATGTAATAATAAAAATAAAAACCTAAAGCAAAGAAATATATTACTAACTCATAAAATACTCAGTTTCTTAATTAAAGTCTTTTTTAATTTATAATATTAAGACAACTTTTGCCCATTAATTAAAATAAAATAAATATTTATCAGTATTATGTATTCTCAAAAATCCTATTGATGGGCCAGCAGGTGATGTGGAGGTTAAGGTGACAGATTCCTTATTCCCCCGGTCGACTGCAGGGCTCGAGTCCTGGACCTAGATGCTTGAATATCACATGAGCATGGGTGTCAAATATCTCGAGAAAAGAATGGAGAAGGGATTGCAGTATGGTTATTTCCTCTGGAAGGTGATTTTTTTTTACTTTTCCTCTCTGTTTCTTTCTCTTTCTGGCAAGTCTATGTGCCCTACAGCAAAATTTTTAAAAATTAAAAAATAAAAAAAAAAAATCCTGTCCAGAGGCTTGAATAACACACCAGGTGCATGTGTTTGCCCAAAATCTTTAAAGAAAATGGAAGAGAAGAGACTGTGGCATACCCATCCTCTCAGGGGGTGATTTCTTGCTTTTGTCTCTCACTGTCTTTCTCTCTCAGGTGAGCACACATATTCACTATCAAATTTAAAAAACCTTACTCTTCTAAATGTTTTAATATGAATGTTTCAGTTTAATATAGTTAATAAAGTTATTTAATATATTAAAAAGTGATTATACAAACATGCACAAGTACTGTATTCCATCAATATTATATCATATAGTGATGTGCATTCTATGAAACTTTTCTTAAATGAATATTTGTTGTTCTATTTGCAGTTTTATTATTGGGTGATGCTTGTGATAGAAATGTGTTAAATTTTGTTAGATAAAAAGAGAAAGTAAAGGCTACAGAAGGTGATAAGACCGTTAAGGTGCAGAGCTCCACCATGACCAACCGCAGTTTAAGTCCTGGACTGGGAAGCTTGAAAATCATGCTGGGTATATGTGTGTACATGCCCAAAATTCCAGGAGGAGATTGGAGAAGGGATTGTGGTGTGGTCATCTTCCCTGGGGAGTGAGTTCTCTTTCCCCTTCCGTTTCTGGTGAGTATATGCACCTATGCTGGCAAAAATCTTTTTAAAAAAGGAAATAAAAGCATCCAGTGTTTGAAATATTTATTTAAGTAATACTCAACTCAGGATCAGCAGATGGCACAGTGATTAAGGGAGTTGGACTCCCACATGGCCAACTGTGGTTCGAGTCCCAGACCTGGCGACTTGCTTTCTCACTTTCTCTCTTTCTCTGTCTGGTCAAATTAAAATAAATAAGATCAAATAAAATAATTCTTTAACAAATAAATAAATAATACTCAACTTATTAATTTATCTGGGCTTAACTGAATGTTATTTATTCCATGTCAATTGAAATATAAAATAAGGTTACCACTACCTAAGCCATACCAAATTTACAGAAATTAGGAGTTCAAGCTCTTCTTCAAAGGAAACAAATGTGCCAGTATCAGCAGCATACAATCTAATCATTTTTCTTTCTTTTATTTTGGGTATGTGTGTGTGCTAGAGGGCATGTCCACACGCTAGAGAAAGAAAAAGAGAGATGGACAGAGAGAAAAAAAGGAATAAGCACACCATATCACCATGGGAAATAGTCACACTGTAATCCTCCTACATCTCTCTTCTTTTGGGATTTGCGACACAGAGGCACAGGTGCCTGGCATGTTTGTCAAGCCTCCGGAAGTCCTCCAAGACTTCAGCTATAAGACTGACCAAGTGGGATCAGCTGCCTTAATCACCAGGTCATGGAACTGGCTCTCTACTAATTTTCTTATTTCCCCCAAATCAAAATACTTTTAAAATTACTTTTAAGATCCTTTATATTTATCCAACCTTAATGGCCAGCAGTCCTGTCAGTTAAATTCTGAAAATGACCCAACCAACTTTTTTCATCTATCATCTCTATAGCATGATGAAGACCTTTGAGCACAGATTAAAACTCAAATTGATAAAAAGAATTATATTCTATGACTTGAACTATTCAATTTAAGATATAAATAGACATAAGAATATTTTAAACCAAATATGTGTATCCAGTGCTTCTACAAACTCCCCCAAAAGTTCTTTAAAATTCCATTTTCTCTCATGAAGTTGAGATTTGAAAGGCAGCCCTGTGGCCTTTGTTATTCCTAATTGGACAGCACATTTTTTCTCTATTCACTTGTACCTTGAGGACTAAGACATTTTTACAATTGAGTGAATAATTAAATTAAATAATCAAGAAAATAATTGAATTTCACAAGAAAATCTACCTTCTTTCAAATGATGTGGAATTGACTGAAAATCTTACTAAACTGATTGCTTGATAAGTAGTAATATTCATTGTGCATTACTCTTAATGGGATTGTTAGTTTCTGACTGAAAATCTTGCTCTTGTTGGAAAAAATAAGAAAAATACTGAATTTAATTTTTCTCCTGTGTTAATCGCTTTTAGTGTCACATTTTATCTTATACCTCCTTGTGAATAAAATATAAGATATTCAGTATTCCATCTCTTCTCAAATGCCTTCAGCTAAGTAGTTTTTCAGTATGCAAATAACACTGGCATCCTGATAGAATACAACACTATTCATTTTTTCCAAAATGAAATTTCTAAGAACAAATAAGTTTTCAACCATTACATTTCTAGACAGGTTATTGCCCAAAGTGTCATCCTACTTAGTTTCTCATTAGCAACCACCTATTTTGTTTCAATTTCTGACTTTGAACCCATTACAGAAAACCTAATTTAAGGAAAAAACCTAAAATAATGAGTTAATTGGCTACATTTTGGGTAATTTCTCTAATTGTTAAAAAAAAGTCTTAAACAAATTGGGCTTGAACCTATATTATAACTAGTTTGTTTTTGCTTTTGTTTTTGTCTTTGCTTTTGGTTTGTTTTATACAGGATGAATGGACTCACCAGAGAGAAAGAAGTGAAACAGCACCTCCCATGGGTATTAGTCATGCCAAAATTCCTTCTCCTCCATTTTACTTTAGGGATAATGACACATTTGTGCATGTCCCTGGTGTGTTTTTAAAGCCTTTGGGTTTGGGACTTTAACCCCAGAGTTGACCATGTAGAATCCAGTTTCCTTAGCTACCACACCACTGACTGCCCCATAGTTAATATTTTCAAACTAGCTATTAACAACTTAAGTGGGCAGCATGTAGGTGGTTTAGTTGTTAAGATGCTAGACTTCCACATGGCCAACCACAGTTTGAATCCTGGACCTGGTGGCTTGCTTTCTCACTTGCTCTCTCTCTCTCTCTGTCTCTCACTGGTCAAATTTTTTTAAAAAAGAAAAAGAATAAATCAAATAAAATAATTATTTTTTAAAATTTGGAAAACCTAGTTAAAAAATACTTCATATTGAATTAAAATAAATATGTGAGTTTTATATTTACTCTAAACATGTTACCATCTCTAGAAATATGGGATGATACACTATTTTGCAAACTGACAAGAGTCCACAGTTATTTTCTTAAATGTTCCCCTTATAGGGTTAGAACTGGTGGCCATCCTATATTAATCAAATGATGTATTTCATTAGAGTTCTGTCCAATCCATCCTTTGGGGACTAGACTGACTTGGATTTCTCACATTTATTGATATAAATAAGACATTCTTACTGAGCAAACAGTGCCCATAGAGAAGTAAGCTATTTTAGACTTCAAGTCAAAGCCTTTAATACAAGTGAAAAGGACATTTAAGGCTAGTCCTGGTTCTCAGTGATTAAGGGATCTGGATCCCACATGGACAATCACAATTCAAATTCAGTTCCCAATGAGTTTAAAAACATTCCACATGATGCTCCCAATCCTAATGGAGAGGAGAAATAGAGGAAATAGGATTGCGGCAGTATCATGTCCCTCTGGGTATTGCTTGCTCTCTCTCTCTCTCTCCCTTCTCTGATGAGTGCATATATCCTTTGACAATAAAATTAAAAAATTATTATTTTTTAATAATTTTTATAATTATAATTATTATTTTGTTTAGAAATAATACTTTTCTAAATTCTATTTGACAAACTTAATGGCTCTTTCAAACATCCTATTACTAGAGTTACTACAATGCTCAAAAGTATGAAATGTCGGCAAAAGTTACACAGAAGGAGGAGCTATTATAATTTTCAACTTTTTTTTTTTTTGGAGAGGTTTTTGTTATAGTGCGCGTGTGCTCGCCAGACAGACAGAGAGAGACAGAGAGACAGAAAGCGAGAAATCACTCCCCATGGGGGATGACCACGCTGCAATCCCTTCTCCTCCATTCTCCTCTCGGAATTCTGGGAATGTATGCACATGCGCCTGAGGTGAGTTTAAGTCACCAGGTCCAGGACTCGAACCACCGTCGACTATTTGGGAGTCCAGCGACACAGCCATTATGCCAACTGCTGGTCCCTATAATTTTCAACTTTTAACTTCTCCAATCTTTATAAGTAGAGGTTAGTTTAGGTATTATGACAATAAGACTTTATCTTTTGATAAGTTTTTGTTTTTGTTTTCAGAGAGTTTTGTTTTTTTTTTTTTTTTTTTTTACTATATGGCATGCATGCTCACCACAGAGACAGAGAGACAGCGAGAAATCATTCTCTGGGTTGATGGCCATGCCGCAGTCTCTTCTCCTCCATTATCTTCTTGGGATTTGGGGAATGCATACACACACGCCTGGCATGAGTTTTAAGCCACCGGATCCAAAACTCAAACTGTGGTCAACTATCTGGGTGTCCAGCTACTTAACCATTATGCCATCTGCTGGTCCCTTGATAATTTTCTTTAAAAGTTTATCATTTTTCCTCCATGAGAAACAGAGTAAAGGAGAAAGACAAGAGACAGGAAAACAGGAAGACAGGCATCCCCCCCAGGGTCTTCAACGCAGTCCCAGCCAGCCAGGTTCATAAGCACAGCTGTACAGATGCCCAGTGTGTATAAAGTGGGCTTGGAACATGGGCCCAGGACCTCCTCCAGGCAGCCTCTGCACTGCAGAGCATCGTCATGGCTGCGCTTCCACGTCAGGCCACCAATCAGACTTCTACAGTATTTTAAGAAATGAAGAAATACATGTAAAATGGGTAAGTCGCTGCAGGAATCTTGAATAGATGAAGTCATACAGGGTGACTGTATATACTATAGGAAATGTTTATTTTAGAATACATTCAAAAATTATTAGGCATAGACAGCAGAAACTTAGGTTTAAAAGACCATGAGAATACCGATACTAGTCTCAAAGATAAATAAATTGGGAAAAACACTCCAATTTACTTCAAAGACCATATAGCAATTACTTTCATTCTACTATAGACACTATGAGGTCCTTTTAGTGAAATTGAAAGCCCTATAGAAAACAACCACGCAAAAATAAAGTCGACCTTTACTATCTTCTGACAGCTCAAGGAAGACGATGTATTTTAATTAACCAAATGCTTTGTTCCTTTAAATCCAGATAAGTACATTTAATCAATGTAATAAAAATTCAAACTGCTGAAGAGTTAGGCCAGTAGCTCTACGGGCTGATGCCTTAGTTTATGAATCACAGGCCAGCCAGGGGCTCTAGGGGAGAACAAAAAAAAAAGCTCCTTAAATGTTATTAGAACACTAATAATGTGTGCTCTATGGATTTTTAAATTTTTCTAGTTCTTTCAATAATAAAGAGTATAATTTGTACTTATGTAGACAAACATGGTAATCTCTGTTCAAACATAATTTTGAATCAGTCTGAATAATTCAAGCACAATAATTTTTACACGATGTATATCTAGTTATAAATGAACAATTATCTGTAAATAGTATAGGGCTGGATGATACAATTCCTTTTCTGATGACTATCACTCTGTACAGGACATGAAAACCCAGGTGATTGCCAAGTAGATTTTTAGCAACAGCAATTTTTTTTTTCCCCCAAGAATATAGTTCATCTGGAAAAATCACTCAGTGTAGCCAGAAACATTCTGTCTTAGAAAATACTGATGACTTTTCACTATTTTGTGTTGTATGTGACAGAGGCACCTGACTGGAGAGTTGCTTCTTTGATTTGAGTGTTTCTAAGGCCAGAGGCTGAAAGCCTGATTCCATTTTTAACCTGATGACTGTCTCCTTAATAATAAAGCTTCTGCTTGCAGATTACGTACCAAGGTGCACAGGTATCTGTGTTAAACTTTATTTTGACATAAAACAAACAAGCAAAAATGCTGAACATGTTCAGAGGAAAACAGAGACAAGTTGAACCTCTTTTCATTAACATGCTTTAAATCTTCAGCAGGTTTGTAGTGTGCCATGAAGATCTTTGCGGCAACTTTTCTGTCAAAAAGATCAGCTAGTGCCAAGGTTCTGACCATGTGTGATGTTTGGAGAAGTGAGTATCAAAGAGAGTGACAGAAGATGACCGCTTGTCATATAACTAGTACTTTCAGGTTTTACTTGGACTGCAAAAGATACCACTGGAGCTGTTTAAACAGAAGGAATAGCATGATGTGCTTTTTTTTTTTTTTCTTTTTTTGGAGAGATTTTTGTTATAGGGCACGTGTGCTCGCCAGAAAGACAGAGAGAGACCAAGAGACAGAAAGCAAGAAATCACCCCCCAGGGGGATGGCCACGCCGCAATTCCTTCTCCTCCATTCTCCTCTCGGGATCTTGGGCACACGTGCACATGTGCCCAGCGTGTGTTTAAGCCGCTGGGTCCAGGACTCGAACCGCAGTCGACTATGTGGGAGTCCAGTGACATAGCCATTACACTAACTGCTGGTCCCAGCGTGATGTGTTTTAAAGAAAACTATTCTGGATGTTCTGGGAAGAAAGTTTCTCATCTCCCTTTCTCTCTCTCTCTCTCTCTATATATATATATATATGTGTGTGTATATATATATATATATATATATAGTGTATATATAGTCATCATAAAAATCATAAGGTATTTTTCTGTTTTCTATGTGAAAATGAGTCATGACATTTCCAATAAATACACACACACACAAACTATACGCCTTCTCTGTATATATGGTTGCATATATATGCATTTGTATATATTTATAATTTTCCCTGAGAGTAATACACATTTATTGGTTAGTATAATAAACAAAAATTTTGATATTACCCCTTTAAATTAGAGAGAAAGTATCAAAACTCAAACTTTGTATTAGTAGAGATAATGTCCTTTCAAAATGTTATAAAAACATACTAGATAGAAACAAAAGAAACAGTTTATATTTTTATTAAGGTACTATGTCAGTTATTATTTAAAGTTCAACCTTCTTTTAAAAGATAATACAAGGTTAAGTGGCCCATTTTGTGAGATATCACAAATATTATGACAATGCAATATCTAGAACAAACACAGGTTACATCAGATAAATGAGTGGATGAATAAACAAATGAATGAATGAACTGAGTGACTGAACAAAAGGATTAGTTAATGAATGCTTTGAGGAATATGTTTTCACATCCATAAGTCTTTTGTGGTTTAGATGACACATGATGCATTATGTGGTAGCTTAGTTAAGTATTGCTGGGCAATTAGTTTGCAAGAATAATTTGCTTAATTTACATGCATTTACACTTAGAGTTTAGGAGAGTCTAAATACTAACACAGAAAACAATTAGCATGCTGAATATGTGTTCAGAGTCAATATTTACTGCAGAACAGAAATCAAGTCACATTTAAACCAAAAAATTCTATTATGTACTTAGAAAGAAATTCCCCCACAAAATGTTGTTTATGATTTCTTCTATGCAGCTGGATAAACTGATGTGCTAGTTTAAAGGCTTTATGATGTTGACTCTGACCTGTCTTCCATCCTCACCCACTCTTATATCTGAGCAAGATAGATGTCTGCATTCCTTCAGCTGTGTAGCAAAATGTCATAAACTCGGAATCTTATAGACAACAAAAATTTATTTATTACAGTTTTGGAGACTGGTAGTTTTAGAATGAAGATGCCTGCAGATTCAGTTTCTGGTGAGGGTCTGTTCTTTCTGGATCAAAGAAAGCAATTCACTGCTGTGTCCTCACATGGCACAGCAGAAGGGAGGAACTCAAGTCTCTTCAATCCCCTAATGGGTCACTAATCCCACTCATGAGGATTCTACCCATATGACTTAATCACGTCTTCAAACTTTCAGTTCCTTGTGCTATCACTTTGGGGATTAGGATTCAACATATGAATGTTGAAGGAACTCAAATATACAGACCATAACAAATTTTGCTTCTTTTTAAATGTTTTTCTGTTTCTTATTTATTTATTTATTTATTTATTTTTTAAATTTTGACAGAGTGAGTGTATGCTTTCTGGGAAGAGTCAGAGAGTGAGAGCGAGAGAGCGAGAGAGTGAGCGAGAAAGAGAGAACAAGAATGTGTCTCCTATGGGACATAGTTACACTACAGTCTCTTCTGCACTGTTTTCTCCTTTTGGGATTGTAGACACACATGCACATGCACCTGGAATGTTTCTCCAGCTGCCTGATCTGGGATTCAAACCTTGCTGTTGGATATATGGGATCCGGCTGCCTTAAACACCCTACCATGAGCTGGCCCATATATTTTACTTTATTGTTTTTCTTAAATCATTTATCCATTTGATAATATCTGTGTTCAACTATTCAATGTCCATCTTGTAATTTTCTTGTTTATATTTATCATCCAGAAAACTAGTAAGATTAAATTAAATTTCTCTAATTAATGAAAATAAAGAAAATTTCAAAGTGAAGCTTGTATAAAATCCAACACCAAGTAGAGAAACAAGCATTCTTATTTTTTTTAGTCAACTATTTGACTAAGTTTGCTTATGCTATTACCTTAAGATTTAAACGTATTGCTTTACTTATATGTCTGTCACTATATACCATATTGCAAATCCATAGAAGAAAATGCTCATTTCTTAACCTTTCTATTGTCTGTATTTTCAAATTACATTATCTAAATCAACAGCAATTTTTTATTTATTAATTTATTTTGGTCAATGTGTGCCTGGGCTCACCCGAGAGGGACAGAGAGAAGAGAGGACAAAGCAATCCCCATGGGAGGGTCTCTTCTTCAGCTCTCTTTCCTTTTAGGACTCTGCACACTCTTGTACATGTGCCAGGCACATTCTTCCATCAGCATGGCCTTATACTTGAACTGTATGGTAGGCCATGTGCAGCTCAGCTTCCTCAAGCATCACCTCAGAGCTGGCTAACATAACATTTCTATAAATTTTGTAATTTCTTACTTTTATTCCATTGTATTGATATATCTCTTTAGCTAACACACGATACAGTTTTTCAAAATCTGCATGTAATATGTGACATTCTAATCAGAGCTCTTAACATATACATCATTTTCAACAGAAAAGTTCTACATTCTTGTATCTTTTACGTGGTTTTTCCCTCTTGCCAACCCTCGACTGTTCACCCTGCCTGCTGTCTCCAGTATATGTTCTTGAACTCCCTAACAATTTTATTAAAACACAATTTACTTACCAAAAAAAAAATCACCTCTTATAAGTATGTATCACAATGAATTTTAGTATTTACAGAGGTCTGCAGTCATTGTCACAATCTAATTTTAGATAGTTTCACAACACTGAAAAAGTAAACTGCTAATTTATAACGGCTCTTCATTCCACCTCTACTCTTACGAAAACAGTTTCTTCTCAGTCTCTACATATTAGCTTTTCTGGAAACTTCAGACAAATAGAATAATGCTATATGTAATTTTTGTATATCTAGTTTCTTTTTGTTTTTAATGAATTTATTTTACATTCTTATGCTGAACATCACCACAGCATACAAAATGCAGTTCCCATCCAGAGTACATTATATAGTGACTTAATCATACAACAAAGAATTTTGCATTTATATATATATATATATATATACACACACACATACATATATATATATATATATATATATATATATATATATATATAATTTCCCCCCCTCTATTTCTTACCCTCTGCCATTTATCATCCTCTTCCCACACTGTCTCTGGTATCTATAGTTGCTTTCAATTTCTTTTTCCCCTCCACATTTTATTGATTCACAAAATATCTTGGTTAACTAATTATTTTCAATAGCAAGTTCAACTGATACATACATATCTGTGAAGACATGTTTGAGTTTAGGCATGAAACTCTAAGGCTGTATACTTACTGAGGTCATTAAATAGGTATTTTTTAATATATATATTTTTAATTTCAAGAAAGGCAGTTTTAGCTTTAATAAATCAAAATTAAAAAAAATGTTAAGAGAACTTTTCTTAAGCCTTAAAGCCAGGAAACAGGTTAAAATTTTGTTCAAAGTTCATCCATGTTATTACATGTATCAATTCTTCATTTCTTTCTAGTGCTTAATTATATATGAGATTTTGTTTATCCAGTTACCAAATGAATAGTTCCACTTGCAGCAACTATCAATAGCGCTGTTATTAAAATTATTATATAAATCTGTGTGAATGTATGCTTTATTTTTCTTGGATAGCTACATAGGAGTAAGATCTCTTTGTCATATGGCAAATCTATGTTAACCTGATTAAAACTGCTATTTTTTTAAGAGATATTTTTTTCTATTGGGCATGTGCCCTCACTGGAGAGATAGAAAGAAATGAAGAATCAGCCTCCATGGGAGATGGCCACACTGTAATCCCTTCTCCTCCATTGTCCTCTCAGGATTTTGGACATGCCCAGAGTTAGTTTGAAGCAACCAGGTCCAGGACTTGAACTGCAGTCGACTACATGGGAGTCCAGTGACATAACCATTACATCATCTGCTTCCCCCCACAAAACACTATTTTCTAAAATGACTTTGTTATTCTATGCCCTCACAGTGAATGTTTGAAGTGCCAATTTTATGCTTACTTGTCAAAACTTATTAATGTCTATTTATGAAAATCCACAAAAAAGTAGGAATAGAAGGCATTATCTGCAAACTTATAATTAGCATTTATGAAAACCCATCCAGTTTTTCACCACACATAAAGACGAGAGATTGAATTATTTCCCTAAATATTAGAATAGGGCAAGATTACATAATGTTAAGTATGTGAAGAAATAGACCAATAGAATAGAAAACAGACACTAGGAAAGACATATGCTTATATTGTGATTGTTAATTTTATGTGACATTTGGATTGAGTCAAGAATACCCAGTTGCTGGTGAAATATTTCTAAGTGTGTCTGTTGAGGTTATTCCCTGAAGAAATAAATATTTGAATCAGCTATCTAAGACAATCACCCTCACCATTTTGGGCCCCTTTGAATACAACAAAAAGGGACAGGGATGGTATATTTGTTCTATTTTCTTGAACTATGACATACATATAATCTTGCCCTTGAATATCTTGAGATTCTAATTCTTACACCTTCATACCTAGACTGAATTACTCCTAGCTTTCCTGGTTCTCCATCTTGCAGATGTCATATCATGGTACTTATTGGCCTCCATAATCAAGCAACCCAAGTACCATAACAAGTTTCATCTTGGGACCACAGAAGGAAGTTGGATTCCATATGGCCAGCTGCATGGTTCAAGTCCTGCACTTGGTGACTTGAAAAAAAACACCAGGTATATTTGTGTATGTGCCCAATGTCTGGAGAAGAAGGGATTACAGTGTGGTCATCCACCCAGTGGCATGCTTTCTTACTTTCCCTCTCTCTTTGTCTCTGGTAACCACACATTGTCTAGAGCAAAACAAACAAACAAAAAAACCATATATGTATGCATGCTAGCACATCTTCAGAAAGTTCACACTTTAATTTCATGTTTTCAAAAATATTTTAAGTTCCTAATATTATCTTGGTTCTATTTATTTGGATACCATTTAATAATAAAGTAGTGGCAGTGGGGAAGTGGAAGATACTTTCGTTAAGTGTGAAAAGAACTCTTCAATGGCAAAGAAGACTCATCAAAATTTAGGGGATTGGGACCAGCAGTTAGCGTAAAGGCTATGTCGCTGGACTACCACGTAGTCGACCGCGGTTCGAGTCCCGGACCCGGCGGCTTAAACTCACGCCGGGCGCGTGTGCGTGCGTGCCCAAGATCCCGAGAGGAGAATGGAGGAGAAGGGATTGTGGTGTGGCCATCCCCCCTGGGGGGGTGATTTCCTGCTTTCTATCTCTCTGTCTCTCTCTGTCTGTCTGGCGAGCGCACGCGCCCTATAGCAAAAACCTCTCCAAAAAAAGAAAAAAAAAAAAATTTAGGGGATTAATGGTGGTGGTGGTCATAAAGAAGGCTGGATTTCACATGGCCAATTATATGATTCAAGTCCAAAATCTCACAGCTTAAAACACACACTGAGCACATGTGTATATGTACCTAAAAATCCTGAAAAGAGGGAGAAATTGAGAAGTGACTGTGGTATGACAATTCCCCTTGGGGGTGTGCTTTCTCATGTTTCCTCTCTCTGGTTCTCTCTAGCAGGTGCACAAGCTGTTTGGTAAGTTATAAAACAAACTAATAAACAAAATGTTTATTTAAAATAAAAAATAGCTTAAAAAGGAATTAATATTTCCCACCCCAAAGGAATTATAAATGTTTGAGATAACAAATATACTAGTTACACTAATTTGATTATTACACAATGTTTACATGTATCAAAACATCACACATACCTTATAAATACAGTTAGGTACTGCTTAACAATGATTTTGTCAATGATAGCATGTACAACAGTGACCCCTTAAGACTACAGTGGAGCTAAAGACATTGTTCATGTGATTATGGTAATGCTGGCATAAGCAAACATACTGTGCTGCCAGTCACCTAAAGGCATATAATATAAAATTACATATACCAGCATCGGTAAGTGGCATGGTGGTTAAGACACTGGATTACCACATGGACAACTATGGTTTGAGGCCCGAACCCAGTGGCTTAAAAATCATGCTAGGCAAATGTGCATGCATGCCCAAAATCCTGAGGAGGGAAAGGAAGAGAATAGATTGTGGCATGGCCATTCCCCCTGGAAGTGATGTCTCACTTTCCCTCTCTCTATTTCTGTTTCTGTCTCTCCAGCAAGCACAAATGCCTTACGGCAAAAGACATATGTTAATATACACATATACATACACTCACATACACACACACACAGAGCACATGATGCTAGGTAATAACAAAGAACTGTGTTACTGGTTTACACATTTATTATGCTATATATATATATATATATATATATATATATATATATATATACTTTTTTTCTTTTAGGTTTTTGCCATAGGGTGTGTGTAATCACTGGAGAGAGAAAGAGAGAGGGAAAGTGAGAACTCAACCCCCAGGAGGATTGGCCACATTGAAATTCCCTCTTCTCCATTCTCCTTCTGGGATTTTGGCCATCCATGCATAGGCACACATGCCCAGCATGATACTCAAGCTACTGGGTCTGAAACGCAAACTGCAGTTGACCATGTGAGAGTCCAGTGCCTTAACTACCCACCACCTGCTGGTCCCTATGCTATACATTTTATTGTTTAGATTATACTCCTACTTATGAAAAAGCATTACTGTAAAACAGATTATCATAACAACTCCAGCCTAATGTGTCTCTTGTTTACTGTGTCTCCTGATTGCATCATATTCTTTTGTGTTTGATTTAGTTTCCTGGTGTTTTGTCCATTGTGGCCTTTGCATTGTTTCAAGATGTGGTGAGAGAGGACAGTCATTTTGATGATCCCGATCTTGTGGAGACCTGGGCTAACATGTGCGTTTGTGTCTTAGTTCTTAACAGAAATGTTTAAAAAGGAAAAAGCAAAGAACTGTAAAAAGAAAAACTATTAATAAAGGGCCATCTCTGTGCACAGGTGTAATGTGTTGCTCAGGAGAATCTGAATCCCACATGGCAGCCACAGTTGAAATCTCTGGGCTCTTCATCCTGTAATAGCCATGGCGTTTGTGTGGGTGCCCAAGATCTGATGAGCCAACAGAAATGAGGAAAGTGAATTACTACATGACCAGACCCAGTGGAGTGTGTTTTTTTCTCTCTCTCACATGTGCATGCATGCACTCTACCATGACTATAGAAAGAAAAATAAGGCCCCACAGTGCAATGGTCAGCCCTATGAACTGGGAGCTCAACTCCATATGGTCAATGAAAGTTCTAGTGGATTGAAAAGGCACACCAAACACATATGTATGCATGCCTCAAATCTTCATAGGATGGAGAAATGAAGTGAAACCACAGTGGCATGATCATGCCCCATTGAAGGGTGCTTTCTCTCTACTCTCTCTCTAGTGTGAGCACACACACCCTCTGGAAATTAAAAACAAATTGATTTTTAAAGGAAAACTTAAAAAATATACTAATGTAGAGAGAAACATGTTTGCTGCAGAAAGAACTGTAAATCACAACAGTGTTTAAAATTACATATATGTTACAATAGTTCCTTCTGGTCCTATCTCATTAAATATTGCAGTCTATTTTTTGAAAATCTAGGCAATGTCTATAAGGTCCCATCTCAAACTGAGTATCAAGGGAAAATTCAGTCTTCAAAAATCATAGTTTTGAAGGTAGTATTTATTGTAGACTGTGAAAAAAGTATCATAAAGAGCTTAGCAGATTATTTTACTCTTCCCAATGCTTAATTTCTTTGCCCAAACAGAACAAGGTAACACAAACTCCTCAGGTCATAACTGTCATCATCATCTATGTGTATTATATAATAATAAAAAAAAACTTCCAGTTTTGTGAAAACATAGTGTTAGATCTTTTCCAAATACGTTAAATGATCATGTGCCATTTATTAAATATGTATCAAAATAAGCATATATTTTATTATCAAGGTGAAATCGTATATTAACATGATTTGGGGTAGAATTTTGCTCTATTGACTTTACCCTATTTTAAAATCAAGACATCTATTAGAACTTATATCAACTAACATTTTTTTTTTTTTTTGAGAGGATTTTTGCTATAGGGCACATGCGCTCGCCAGACAGACAGAGAGAGACATAGAGACAGAAAGCGAGAAGTCACCCCCCAGGGGGGATGGCCACGCTGCAATCCCTTCTCCTCCATTCTCCTCTCGGGATCTTGGGCACGCACGCACACGCGCCTGGTCTGAGTTTTAAGCCACTGGGTCCGGGACGCGAACCGCGGTTGACTACGTGGGAGTCCAGCGATATAGCCATTACGCTAACTGCTGGTTCCCTCAACTAACATTTAAAAGCTATAAATAACACGTTTTTGATGAGCACATGAATCACAGTGAAAGAGCTTGAATAATTTAACATGAATTGACAAATCTATCGGTTAGAAAAGAAAGTTTATTATGAGAATGTAATTAAATTGGCTAGTTAAGTGTAATGTGAGATTCTTTACTAAAGGCATAATTTTTAGTGTTTATTATAGGCTTGTAAAAATTATTTAGGTTATAACATGATGGATCTTTTCAGTGATTTGTTAATTTACTGTCCTTCAGTTTAACAAAGTAATGTATTAATGAATATTACCAATTTTAAATTTGGGATCTACCCTTACAAAACTGGATCATAAACATAATGTCTGCTTACCTTTTCTATCATTTTCTCTAATTTACCCTTATCAAAGCTGAAGAATTGCTCAAAACTGTATTGCAAAGTAATGTAATGAAGAATGAAAGTCTCAGGATTGAAAATGAAATGTGTTCAGTTACTTATAAAACAGACAGTACTTCAGAGCTACCAAATCTAGGAAAAAATTGTAATGATCTATGATGTAAAATTAGCCTAATTCCATGTGAACATTAACATTATTTTTTCACTTCTCTGAATGGGTCATTATTTTAAAGTTAATACTGTTAAAATTCCCAAGAATACCATAGAAATTGATTTTTCCCTTAAGATCCTCTTCTGAAAGAAAACGATTCATGTATAATGATACTTGTGGTCTTGTCAGTTTCAATTTCATTTTAAGAGGAATTGATTATTCAGTGTATGTAGTAGGTTCTATTTAATATAACAATTCGTCGATTATAAAAGGAAATTTAAGCAGAAGCTTGTCTTCTCAACTCTCTGGAGTCTTCAGAAGTTTTTCTCTCTGATATGTGAATTTTTCTTAATAGAATAGCTCCTATAATTTTGGTTCACCAATAACTGGGTTTTAGTCACTGCTTTGATTGTGAAATGTCTGGCTAAAATAGAACTGTCATTTAACTGGAAAATAGAGGAAATCATATTGTGTACAAAATGGTAATTGCACAAAAATAATGTGGAAATATGATCTCAATTGAACCTACATGGGTACAATATTCAGGCTTTAGCAGAGCAGCACGTAGGAGCCAATATAACACAACTTTAAAAAAAATTCCAGTAATATAATTCCCAGCCCCATTCAGGCACAAAAAAATTTGAATCTACTTAAAAGATGTAACTTAATTTACTATATGCAATTTCAGTAGGGCTAGCATTTTATATAAAACAAAAGTGATAAACTATTGTCCCAAACATTATCATAATGTTTTTGCTTATCCCATTATACTTACCAGAATTCCACAGGGGGAAAAATGTGTATCATCTCAACCTTTTTTTTTTTTACTACAATATGAAAATTTATTTATAATGATTTGAAAATAACTGGCAGAATCTTCTACCTCTGTACTTAATTCTTGTCAGATTCTATGAAATTTTACTTGATATACTTCAGATGCTTACAAAGAAGACTCAGCAATGCCATTTCACTTTACCATTTTATATGGCATTTTGCTCAGAATCTAATGTTTCATTATTGAGTGACTGAATATCTGGGCACAATTTTAATCATATTCTCCCAAAAGCTTGTGGCTTCCTATGTATCTATTTACCTATCTATTTTATCCAGCATCTATGAATCATCTATGTATAGCTTTCTTTTTAATATTTTATTTTACATTTTTTATTTTCTTACATTAAATCACTGTATACCTTTACAACATTGAAAATTAATTTTTCTAGCATGAATACCCTATATGTTAGTCTAGTCAAAGAAATTACCATATACCATGTTAAGGACAGAAAATGTTCCACTTTTTATCCATTGATTATTTTTTTTTATGGTTTCCTCACTCATTTCCCACCTTCCTCCCATACTGTCTCTGGTATCAATAGTTGCTTTCCATGCTTTAATGCCTTCCAATCTTTCAGTTTCTGCCTTAGACTACAGATATTTAGTACATATTAAGTGGGGACATACAGGACCAGCAGATGGCGTAATGGCTTCATTGCTGGACTCCCATGTAGTCAACCTTGGTTCAAGTCCCAGACCTTAAACTCATGCTGAGTGCGTGTGCATTTGTGCGTGCTCAAGATCCTGAAAGGAGAATGGAGAAGAAGGAATTGTAGCGTGGCTATCCCCCCTGCGGGCTGATTTCTTGCTTTCTGTCTCTATGTGTGTTTCTGGCAAGCACATGTGCCCTATAGCAAAAACCTCTCAAAAAAAAAAAAAATAGTGGGGACATACAATGCCTCTCTTTCATAGTCTGGTTTTCTTCGCTTAACAATAAATCTTTCATATTCATCCACTTTCTATCAAATGTCAGGGCCTCATTGGTTTTTTGTCTCTGAGTAGTATTTCATAGTGTATATCTCACACTTTTTTAATCCATTCATCTGTTCTTGGACATTGGGTTGATTCTATGTCTCAGCAATTAAAATAATGCTGCAATAAATATGGATATGGAAGTGTTTTCCTGAGTGTGTTTGTATCCTTTGGGTAAATATCTAGGAGTGGATTTCCTGGATCATATGGCAGTTGTATTTGCTATGTCTTTGAGGAAATTCCATATTGTTTGCAACAGTGACTGCAATAAATTTACATTCTTTATTTTTAATGTGCTAAAAGGCTAACACACTCATGGAGAGAGACAGAGAACAGAGAGAGAAGAGAGAGAGAGAATATGAAAATATCCCCTGCTGAGGATGGCCGTATTACTATCCCTTCTCCTCCAGTTCTTCTTTCTTTCAGGATTTTGGGTGTGTACACTCAAACTCTCATCTAGCATGTCCAGGACTGCAACAAGAAGTCAGTCATGTGAGATCAAGCCATCTCAAAACCATGCCATGTACTTGCCCTATCTATATCTCTGTATGTTTTTTCTTTTTTAGAGTGGAAATCAGATTAAGTCACAATAAATTTCTAGTGATGTATATGGTTGATGTTGGAGACAATATTAATTTCAATAAGATATTTTTATCCAGATTAATGATTAATTTCTACAACCTCACAGATATGTTAAAGAGAACAAGAAATTGCTGAAATATGGAAATATTGAAAGTATCATCATTGTTAATATAAGATATTCAAATGTGTGTAGAAATAAATTCTAGCAGTAAATTCCACTTGACAGGCTTAATTACCTAAGGTATTACATTTGATATCATAGACTATTCATAAACAATAAATAAATAATATAATGAACTGGCATTTTAAAAATGTGAAACTCAGGACAAGCAGATGGTATAATATTTACATCATTGGACTCCCCCATGGCCAACCAAGGTTTGAGAACCAATTCCAGAGGCTTAAAACTCACATTGGGCACATGTGAATGTGTGTCCAACGTCCTAAGAGAAGAATGGAAGAAAAGGGATTTCACCCTAATCATGTCCCCTGGAGGGTTATTTCTTGCTTTCTGTCTCACTGGTGAGCACACATGCTCTATAGTAAAAATATCTCTAAAAAAGAAAACATAAAACTATGCTTCTTTCAATACATTAAGCCATTAAGCAAGACTCGTCCAAATAGACATTACAAGTGATTTAACACATCAGTTTTGAACTGAATGTTTGTATTCCTTTCAAATTTATATGCTGAGTCCAACCCCCATTATGATGGAATTTAGAGATGGGATTTTTGGAAGCAAATTAAATTTAGATGAGGTCATGATGTTGGGGCTCCAATGACAGAGTCAGTGTTCCTATAGAAAAGGAATATATAGAAAAGGAATATAGACAAAACTCTGGCTATGTTTTGTGAGAGTATAGTAAGAAGTCGCTTATCTATAAACCAAGAAGAAAGCCCTTCCCAGAAATAAACCATCCTGGTACTCCTATCTCAGTTTTATAGGCTCCAGAACTATGAGAAAAAAATATTCTGGTATTTAAACCACACTCTATGGTATTTTGTTATAGCAGCTGAAGCTGACTTAGGAACTCTCCAAGAGAATGTTTTGTTTTCTTTGTAGTGGATATGGTGCCTGTACTCATTCCTTGATATCAGAGATTATGTTAAAATATCAGTAAATGTTTAAATTAGGGATTAGTAAATGTTTAAAATTCCTTTGAAATTATGAAATTATACAGACTTTTGAGTTGTGCATCTTAAAGTCATTAAAAATTTAGGAAATTGGGGTAGGGAGATGCAAAGGGAGTCTAAATAAAAGTTAAATGTAGACTTTTTACATTTTCTTTCTTGGTCATGATACTCTGTCACTTTCTTCCCTTCATATTGTTCTCTATTCTCAGCTTTACCAGTAATTTTTATCTCCCCACACAAAGTTTTTTATTTTATTATCCCATTGCTGATAAACTTGCCTTTATCAATTCATTATTTCAATCACATTAACCTATAATACTTATTATTTTTTTAAATGTTCTCTCAAAGAAATTCCATTGTTAGATATTTCATATAAATATGTATTATTTGAGACACACAGAGGTGGATTCAGTGGGTGTTAATTTACCTGTTTTTCATTTTTGCTTGATATACTGGAATAAAAGTATAACTTATCGTTAAAAATTGGGCCAGCCCCTAGTGCGGTGGTTAAAGTGACTGGATTCCATATGGCTGATTAACTGGTATGACTCTCTGACCTGACAGCTTGAAAAACATGCCAAGTGCTGGACCGGACTGAGGTAAATATCAGTCTCTTCACAATCTAATGATGTATAGCAATTTAATGTATGAATAATAATAAAATATATATAAATAAAAAAGCTGCAGTAAACATCATCGTTTCTATGTAATTGTAATTATGTTTTACTTTAATTTGGAAAAAGTTAGCATAAACACACAGAAAGTAGAGATCTTTGTCTACACAGAATAAATTGTTGAAGTTAAAAAAAAAAAAGAAAAAAGAAAGGACAAGAAAAGAAAAAGAGAAAAATGCCAAGTGCATGTTAGTGTGTTCTAAAAGCCCGAAAGTGGGGAGAGTTGGAGGAGAAGTTGTTGTGGCATGGTTGTTCCCTATGCAGGGTCCTTTCTCTCTCTTTTTCTTCATTTCTCTCCAGTAAGTGCACATGCCTTCTGACTATTTATTTTTAATTAAAAATAAAGTATAGGAGTGGTTCCATAGCTGGTGACTAGGGCAGCCAGATACAACATGACCTACCTCATGGTTAGAGTCCCAGACCCAGCAGCTTGAGAAACACTCTGAGCACAGATGTGTGCTTGCCCAAAATCCCTAAAGGAACAAGAGATGGGGGAGATGATTTTAGTGTGACTATTCCCCATGGATTGTGCTTTCTTCTCCCTCTCTCTCTCTCTCTCTCTCTCTCTCTCTCTCATCCTTTATGGCAAGTACACATGCCTTCTAGAAAATAAATAAATAAAAATAAGTAAATATTTTTTTAAAAAAATTAAATATAACTGCTATTCAGATAGAAATAGCAGTTCAGAGAGAAAGTGGAACCAATTAAATTTGATTCATGTAAAAAGAACCAGGGAAAGAATAACATAAGAAAATGGCAAGATAACCTAGTAAACAGAAATAAAATATAAGGCAATAGCCTGTTTGTTCCTCCCGATGTACTTTCTTTCTTTTTTTTTTTTTTTTTTTTCCGATCTACTTTCTAATCTACTCTCTAACTTTCTCAAGATTGAAATGGTGTAGCTCTTCCTTTCTCCACCATCGTGGTGTGTGCGGCCCCCTCGGCTCTTCACCATGTCTTCTCACAAGACTTTCAGAATCAAGTGGTTTCTGGCTAAAACACAGAAGCAAAGTTGTCCTTTTCCCCAGTGGGTTAGAATGAAAACTGGTAATAAAATCAGGTACAACTCCAAGAGGAGACACTGGAGAAGACCCAAGCAGGGTACAGGAGGAACTGGAGAGGACATGGGTCACATATTTATGCTGTACCAAGGTCACTACGGTCTTGTCACATCAAGCTGAAAATGGTCACCACCGACTGGACACTTGTGCTTATTGGGAAAAAATGATGCTTTGTTTCTAAGTTCTGCAATGGTAGGTTGGGTCAGTAATAAATATGTGAGACCTTTAAAAAAAATAACAGATTGAAATCGTATATACAGTTTTATTTTCCTACAGAATTATGTTATCATCTGATGGGATAAACAAAACATTTCTTTAATTTTAAGGATAATTGTTTATTATTACTTTCTCTTACCTTGTCTCTAGACACAGGAAGCCTGATCTACATTCCCCAGATCTTTTGTGTAAACCACTGGGATTGTGGGGAAAGGAAAAGAGAACAGTCAGGTCACTGTAATGATTTCCTTGCCAATTCCCTGCTGCAGTTCCATGAGCAGGCACTATCTGTCCTGATCCTACTGTTACATGTTACAATCACTTTCTCATGATTATTTCTTCCTCTTAAGCATAGATGGTTACATCACTCACTGCTGCTAGTTCCAAGATAATAAATGATCACTTACTATTTTCCCTTATTTACCAGTTCTTTAAAATAAATGGTATTATAATTATTAAGCTTTCCTTCAATATTCAATTAGAGGGCACTATCTTGTTCTTGCAGGGACTGTCAAACACAATAGGGGAATAGTCCAAGTCTAATCAAGGAGACAAAAGCACAAGTCAAACTCATCTTTGTTTGATAAATGGAGAGGTCCAATGTTTTGTTTCTGGAGGTATCACTAGAAACACAATTACATCCAGAATTATATATAAATGAATGAATGAAATGTATAAATAAATAAACAGAAAAATGTAGCAATATTAAAATCATCAATGTAAAATATCAGATCCAAATTTTTTCACATATCTGAGGAAATGGAATGAATGGTATTAGATAACTGGGTGGCAAAAATGTATTAGATGACACATACATGTCTGACTCATAGGAATGAGTTTGACTCAAGCCACTGAGTCCAGGACTCAAATGTTGGTTGGGCATGTGGGAATATATAATATATATAATATATACACACGCACATACACACAATTTATTATGTATATATATAATATATACAGACACACTATATCTATATATATACGCACACACACACACACACACACACACACACACATATATATATATATATACATATATATATATGTATATATTTCCATCATTTCTAAGGACACAAGTCATAATAGATTAGAATCCACCCTAATGACTTCATTTCATGGTCACTATTGAAACCACTGTGAAGATCCTATCTCTAAATAAGGTCACATTCTGAGGTACTAAAGGTTTGGACTTCAGCACATAAATTTTGGGAAGGTATAATTCAACAAATAATACTCCCCAGTTCTTATAGGATCAAAGCAGAAAAGCTGCAGTTGTTTCTATAGTAATGGGCAATAGAATAAATCTGACTGGTAGTTGCTACAGAAAGAAACATTGAAGATGAATTACCATTTTTAATCTAGATAATTTATGTTCATTGTTATAATATTAATAGTACCTAACATATTTTGTATACAAATGTGTTGTTTGTTGAATTTATTTTATTTTACATTTTTCCTATAAAGTCTTTTCAGTCTTTTAATTTTGTTTTGTGAACAGAAGTGGCCAATTTTAAAACAGCACTATTAATTACTAGAGATAATTTCTCCTCATTAAAATCATTGTTTCAGATTTCAGTATCCTGAAGATATTTTTTATTTCCTATTTTAGAAATTATATCTATTTACTATTTATATTTTTCTCCACCCCTTATCCTATTTGCCATGGGGTTTCTAAATACGGCGTGAGATAGAGTTTTAAGTTCATCTTTCCCCATATGAATACATTTGAGTGTACACTATTATATTTCAGTGTCATCTTTATCATATATGAGCAAATCTCATTTGTGAGTATGCTTCTGTTTTTTTTCTTTCTATTCCATTTATTTATATGTACATTCTCCTTACATTAGTAAATACATTTTTAAAAATACCTTGGTATCTGTAATCTTTATTATTCTAATTGTTTTCCTCTTGTATTTTAAGATTTTGGTTTTCTTGCCCCATATGTGTAATATGTAATTTCTGTTAATGCCTTTTTACTTATAGAATTTCCATTTAATTTCTTATTGGATTTATTATCCAAAGAAATTTTCTATTTCAAATATCGCTAAGCATTTTTTAAATAATTATTATTTTTTGAGAGGTTTTTGCTGTAGGGTGTGCATGCTTGCCAGAAAGACAGAAAGAGCCAGAGAGACAGAAAGTGAGAAATCACCCCCCAGGGGGATGGCCACATTGCATTCCTCCTCCTCCATCCTTCTCTTGGGATCTTGGGCACGCATGCACACATACCCAGCATGAGTTTGAGCCACCAAGTACAGGACTCAAACCATGGTTGCTACATGGGAGTCCAGTGACAAAATCATTACACCAACTGCTGGTCCCATAAAGAATTATTTTAATTTAATTTCATTTATCATTTTTATCATATTTTTAATATGCTCCAGGGAACATGTGCTCACCAGAGAGAAACAGAGAGAAAGTGAGAAAGCAAGCCTCCAGGTCAAGGACTTGAACCACAATTAGCCATGTGGAAGTCCAGGAGCTTATTTACCACACCACCTGCTGGCCCTGCTAAGCATTATTTTAAAGTCCATTTTTTTGTATCAATAACAGGACCACCTAAGGCTTTGTTTTTGTACTTAACTTTTTTTTTTGGCATCTCATTTTTTTTTCTGTTTCTGTGCATTGTTGGTCATTTTGATTTGCATTGAACATTACAGTTGGACAATTCTAGTCAATCTGATTATATTATTCCTATTAGGAGATGATTTATTTTCCTGGACTAAATACTAGGGGGACAACAAGATAAGTCAAGATTTATTTCTAAGTTTATCTGTGATCTATCTGGAATGGGCTAGAGGTTTTATTTATTTTTTGTTTGTCCTCACTTTTAAAATATAGCCATTCAGGGACCAGCAGATTATGTAATATTTACATCACTGAACTTCCATGTAGTTGACCATGTTTTGAGTCCCATATCCAGTGGTTTAAAACCCAGGCTGGCGCGAGCCAGCAGTTAGCCTAACAGCTATGTTGCTGGACTCCCATGTAGTCGACCACGGTTCAAGCCCCAGACCCGGCAGCTTAAATTCACATAAGGCATGTGTGCATGTGTGCCCAAGATCCTGAGAGAATTGAGGAGAAGGGATTGCGGCATGGCTATGCCGCCTGAGAGGTAATTTCTCGCTTTTTGTCTCCCTGTATCTCTCTGTCTGTCTGGCAAGTGCACATGCCTGTAGCAAAAACCTCTGCAAAAATAATAATAATAATAATAATAATAATAATAATAACCTCAGACTGACGCACATTCTTGTGTGTCCCAAATCCCAGACAGAAGAATGAAGAAGAGATTACAGCATGGCCTTTCTCCCTGGGGGTTGATTTCTCACTTTCTCTCTGTCTCTCTACATTTCTGGCGAGCACATTCCTCTTACAGCAAAAATCTCTTTCAAAAAGAAAATAAATAAAATAACTATTCATAGGTCTCAATTGTAGCTCTGAATCATATTATAGAATCCAGCTTTCTCATAAAACCTGCATTCTCATTTTTCAATACAAGCATTGCATACATGCCAGTATCTCTAAATAACTTTAAGTCTCTTAAAAATGACTACTGCTTAGTATCTGAATATATATATATATATATAGCTTAGAAGGAGGATGGGTCAGAAGATAGCATGGTGATTAAGGTGGCTGGCTCTCACATGGCTGACTACGTGGTTAGAATTCTGGACACAGAGACTTGAAAACATGCCAAGAACATGTGCATGTGTCCCCAAAATTCTGAGAGAAGAATGGAAGAGAGATTGTGCCATGGCCATTCCCCAGAGAGTGCCTTCTCTCATTTCCTCTCTCTCTGTCTCTGGGGCACACACATGCACTATAGCAAAAAAGAAGGGGGGCAGTCACATGGGCACACTCTTTGAAGACAACCTGTGGTTCTTTTCCTTTAGTAATTCCTTCTGGAGTTTTTCTTAGCAAATTGTGAATATGACTTCACTCTGGTTTCATCTCAAATGCTATCTTTTAGGAAATAATTTGACCCAGTCGTAGCTGGCACTGCATGCTACTGCTTGCACAGTGAGGCTGCATGGGAGGTCCAGGTTGATTCCTGCCCATTACACCCCCAAATAAAGCCTGGAACAGTTGTGTACACCTAAAATCTCAGCTATCTGGAAAACTGAGGCAGGAGGATCATTAGCTAATTGCCCGCCTGGGCAACATAGTGAGATCCTGACTGAGAGGGCTGGATATGATGATGCATGTTTGTATCAGCAGCTCTGGAGACTGAAGCAGGAGGATCAAGACATATTGAAACTTTGTCTAAAGAACTAGCCAAATATGCATATGTGGACATACACATGAAAATAGCTTATTAAGTTATTTAAGCAATAACATTTATTTCCTACTGTTACATACCACTGTTTTATTTTTATATTTTAAAACTCATTTTTCTTTCTTCCATGAGCAAAAAATAAAGAAAGTCAAAGAGAAAGGAACCCCAACAGAGGTTCTTGCTGTGACCCATCCCCAGTTTTAGCAAGCCCTGGATCATGGACACACAGCCCCTGACAAGTTCAGGGAAGTCTCCATCTTCAAACCCAGAATTTGGGTCAGCCCATATGGGTCAGCCTGACAGTAATTATACCCCTGTGTTACCATCTGGTTCCATGCTTATATTCCTCATATAGTTTATCATTAACTGAAGTAATTTTCCATCTTATTTATTTTTTTGCTTATTTGCCTTCCTTCTACCATGAACAATTAACTCCTTGAAGGCAGAATTTTAGACTCTTCTCCTCCATAAAATTTCATTGCGTAAAACACATTAGCGCATGAGCATTTTTGGCATTTTGAAGGAATACAAGAGAAGAAAGGGCAAGGTTAATATTCAATTAGAAATTTCAACATATCTAATATAAATGGTTTCTAATACACTAGTATTAATTGCACATTTTTAGTATGAATTTAAGTCTATATCAGTAAATGTGTTGTATGTCTACATCACAGATTATCAGGAATTTTATTTATACTTTCTTGACCTAGAAAGGATAATGTACTTGGAAATACAAATAAATTAGTTTGTGTAGCCAACATTTAGGTAAATAAATATCTGTATAATCCATTTAGTTATTTTTAATTTGCTTTACATTCAAAGTGAATAATAGTAAGGACATTCAATCAAACAAATTTATATTTATTCTCATGAAAAACATCCACAGACAAAAACCTTCATTTGATTTTAAATGGCTTCAACAACTACTATATCATTAAATACATTATCCTTCAATTTATTTTGGCTATTATTGTAAAAAATGTGTTTTCAAACACTTGAAATTAATTTTGCACTATGCAGATTTTTTAAGGTTCTTTATACTTGCCATAAAAATAAGACATTATAAACTATATAGTTCATACAATAGAGTAGGATTTTAAAATAGCCATTTTAAATAAACCACCATCACAATCATTCTCTGTAAATATTTTTAAAATATGCTAATCACCTCTACAACTACTAAGCAACAAAGGCTTTGTTCAGACACCAAAGTATCTAAGTGAGTGTAGGTTTAAAGCAAAAATCAAACCTTTGACAGAAAACAATAAAATAATTAAAAACATGCCTCTTGCTTTTGGGATATTTTTCATGCATCAGTAAAAAATCTTTTCAGCAAAGTAATAGAATAAAACATAATTAGAAAATGGCAGTCGATTACTCTTGGAAGTATTTCTGTTTATCACCATTAAAATGTTGCTAAGCCCAAAGACAAATGGTATGTGAGTGTGCATTTGTCAGATAAGAATTCTGAATAATTAGTGCTCTTAAGATTAGCATAAATAGCCTAAGAGAATGTTAGTACATAAAGTAAGTCAAGAAAAGATGAACAGAGAAAGGAAGTAAAATAATACCATTAGACTAATACAAGTCGTTTAGAATACTTTTCTATTTTTCTGTACATTGAAAGATGCAACCAGAAAACTGATTTTTTTTCATTCTGTTCTGATACAACCTGTCTTTATTCCATATAATGAGTAAACACGTTTTAATAGGGTTACATGAATTTATACCATGTTTCTTGTACTACTTAGGATTATTTTTCAAAGAAGAATTACCACACTACTTTACATTTTTAAAAATGATCTATATGACACTGCTAATTGCATAATCAGAATAGACTTTAGAAAGCTACAATTTGCTAGCTAACCTGACAGAAAGCATATGTTCAACTGTTTTACTTTTTAACTAAGAGTATTTGGTCTTGGGACAGCAGGTGGCATCGTGGTTAGGGCACTGGACTTCCACATGGTCAACTGCAGCTTGAAACCTGACCTAGTGGTTTGAAACTCATAGTAGGCACATGTGTTTATGCCCTCAAATTTCCAAGAGTAAAATAGAGGAGAAGGGATTGTGGCATAGCCATTCCTCTTGAGAGATGATTTCTCACTTTTTATCTCTCTGTCTCTGGCAAGTACACATGCCCTATAGCAAAGTAAAACAAAACAAAAACCTCACAAAAGAAAAACAACCACAACAGTACTTAGTTTATCATTTTGTTGGTCACTGCCCAGCTTCATGTACTGCCCTATAAATAAATGTGTCCTTGGTCTTTCCTCTTCTCTTTTTCAATTTTAATTTTTATTCTGTCACAGCCATTAAACTCCACTATTATTTTTAAGTATTTATGTTATGAAAGCGAGATAGTGAGAGAAAAGGAGAGAGAGAGACACCCTTGGCAGGATTTCATAGTGCTGCAATCTCCTTCCCTTAGTCTTCTACTTAATTAGGATCTTGGCCATGAGCACAAGCCAAAGTGCTTCTGGCCAGCTCAGGATCTGAACTCTGGTTGTCCACGTGGTTTCCAGCACTGCACTTCAGTACATTACTGACTGTGCCATTGAGGATGGGCCAAACTCTATAGCTTCTTTATGAGGTTTGTGTAGCTATTAATTTTTTTGGAAAGGATTTTTTTTTCTTTTTCTTTTTCTTTTTTTTTTTTTTCTTTTTTTGCTATAGGGCTTGTGTACTCACCAGAAAGAGAGAGACAGAAGGACAAAAAGTGAGAAATCACCCCCCGGGGGCATAGTCACAACGCAATCTCTTCTCCTCCATTCTCCTCTAGGGATCTTGAGCAAGCACACACACACACCCAGCATGAGTTTAAGTCACCAGGTCCAGGACTCAAATTGCAGTTGACTAGATGGGAGTCCAGCGACATAGCCATTAGGCTAACTCCGGTCCCTGTGTAGCTATTTTTTGAAGATCATTTCATTATTTTTTCCCTCCATGTGCTTTAGAAGTTTAACCCTGTGTAATCGGAGTTTCTATTTGCAATTAACAAACCATCCTTTTCTCAATATCAAAGAAAATGCATTTATTAAAAAGGCTAGTTTACAAAATCTCCTGGAAAAATAGCTGCAGACCTAGAAGTTTAGATACTGTCTGACCAAATCATGACAAGAGTTTTTCCAGGCAGTGCGTCCCTGTCACCCTGCAGTTCCCAGAGCCAATGCTGTAGCTTGAAGAGTTTGCAAGCCCTGGCGATGCCTGAGATTCCACACTACTGTTTCTCCTAAAAACAAATAATCAGTTAATAAAGCAGTCTTCAAACAGTTTTTTCTTAGTGTTGTTTCCTGATGATTTAAGTATCTTCAAATATGGTTTCATTGAGATTGACGGTGAAAACCAAGCTACATCCCTATGCCTTTACACTGAGGTAGAATGAGGTCTTGGTTTTACCATGGAGGAATAGAACATATACATATAATAAGGACAATTTCCATCTACACATAGTATTTTAAAAGTATTGGGCAAAGCAAAGAAACTGTGCCTAATAATTGCTAAAAGTCTTTCCACGTAAGTTTTGTTTGTTTATTTTTTTAAACAGCTTGTCCACCGTATAACTATAAAGCTATGTTTTGGCAGAAACGATGTTCATTTTTCACAGCAAATATAAAGAACTCAAATAATCTAATTTGAAAGCAAAATTAATTTAAGCTGTTTGAAAACATGCCTTTCTTAAGATAATCCTCAAATATGAGAAATTTGGGTGTGTGTATGCGTGTGTGTGTGTCTATATGTGAGGGAATATTTCTTCAAATTCTTCTTTTGATGCTTACCTCTATTGTTAATTATCCTTATTAAGAAATAAAAATAAATTACAACTTGTATCACATAAAAGAAATCAGAACTAGATAAGGAAAATTATAATGCCAAATACTGGGTTGTTGGGAAAATCATGATTTATTGTTTCTATGCAAACATTTGTCATGGCTTTACTGATGACCAGATACTATTGCAATATAGAGAATGCTCTAATCTTAGAAATCTGCAAAAATCTAATCATCAGACAGAAAAAAACTTTCCTTTTATAGGGTAGGAAATGGTAAACAAGTATTTTCACAGAAAGCTTTAAGGAGAAACGGTTAACAAGGGGGAAATAACTAGTGAAATCTGATAGATAGAAAAAGAGCCCCAGTATGGTCAGCCAGTGTTCAGCGTAACCTGGGAAGGGGCATTTTCAACATTTTAGTGCATGGTTATACTTAAAGGCAAGTCAAATACTGGGAAATAAAGAATCCTAGCAGAAATGAACACTAGTGAGCATCTGATTTGTTCTCTTTCTTGTTTCAGATAAACAAAACCTGTCCTTAATACTACTAAAGATCCAACAAAAATCATTCTATGATGGAGGCTGGTCCAAGTATGTTTCATGGGAGGCTGTTTATCATGTACCTTTTGGCCCTGAGAGTAGCTGTATCGGTTGAGAATGTTGTTGGATTGTCAAATTTTGAAGATCTTAGAGATCAGGCATTTAATAAGATATATATATGTACACACACACACATAATAAATGTAATAGTTGACCAAGAGAAGAAAAAATTTGAGCTTTAGAGGAAGCCAGTTCAAAAAGATTCTAAGACATTGCACCTGAATTATCTCTAGAGAGCTGAGTGGGGACAGTAGTGGCAATACAATTAATTTCTCAGGTTCCAGTTCAATTGTTTTGATGATGGCATAGGCACTAAAGAGGTTTTGGGGAACATATACCCATTACTTGCTTTCAACCAAGTAACTCTTTTGTTTCTCATTTTTTTTTTAAGAGAGAGAAATTTTTGCTATAAAGCACGTGCACTTGCCAGAGAGAAAGAAAGTGAGAAATCACTCCCCCACAGCAGGGGGAGGTGGCCACACTGTAATCCCCTCAGCTCTAGGTACCTCTTGGATTTTGGGCACGCATACACATGTGCCCAGTGTGTTTTAAGCCAACAGGTCCAGGACACGAACCATGGTTGACTATGTGAGAGTTCAGCAACATAACCATTACACCATCGACTGGTCTCACAAGTACCTCTTGAGAAGCAAGAATCATGTCTAACACCAAACATTTGTAGAGGAGCACTCACTGGAGAGTGTTTATAGTTCTTTGAGAATGGTGTTAGTGGTTTTTGTAAGATCATTTGTGATCCTGAATATTTTTTAGAACAGACACAAAAAGTGATGAAGTGTCAGCGAACTTCCTGGCAGAAGACAGCAACAATTGCAAAACAAAGACTACCCTTGTGTAACAGGTTTCAGTTGTATGATCTAGTCTTCTAGGTTTACTTATTTCACCCAGTCTCTTGGTTTCTTGTTCTAAGTATTCCTCAGTATCTGGAGAGAAACATAATTTCTTTTTTCTAGAGCTGGGATCCTGTGACTACGCTTACAACTTTAACATGTTTTTGTTCACTTTTCAATAGTCTATCACCTGGAAAACGTTAATCAGATGTTAATCAATAGCTAAGGTAGAGAAACAAAGGAAATCTGGTTAAAGGTTTGATAAAGGATAGTAAGAGTAGCTAGACAACAGATCCAACCCAATTTTCAGGAGCATACCAATAAGCACAGCTCCATAAACAAAATTTGTCACATTAAGGGCCAGCCTGCTTTTATGTAAGTGACTCTACCATGGATTTGCATATCTAAGTTTAAATTGAGTCTTTTTTAAAAGCAAAGAGGTTGTGGAGGCTTTTATTGAAGTATAATATAAAAAGCTAAAGGGTCTCAAATTGATAACATAAATAATGGCCAGATATCATCAAAAAATTACAAGTCAAACTAGAAGACAAAACAGGAGTTTGAGGTTCTAAAACAGGAGTTCGAGGGGCCAGCAGATGATGTAGCAGTTACAGCACAAGACTCCTACATGACTATGGTTTGAGTCCCAGACGTGGTGGCTTCAAAATCACTTTGGGCTTGTGTGTGTGCATGCCCAAGATTCTGCGAGGAGAATGGAGAAAGGATTGCAGTGTGGCCATCTCCCCCGGGAAGTGATTTCTTACTTTCCCTCTCACTGTTTCTCTCTCTCTCAGATGAGCACTTGTGCCCTAAGACAGAAACCTCTCAAAAAACAGAAACAAGAGTTTGAAGACACGGCAAGCATCATAAGCAGATTCAGATATGGCAGAGATACTTGAATTATCAGGCTAAAACTTTAAATCAACATGGTTAATATGCTGGGGTCTAGTAGAAAAAACTTTAGTATGCAAAAAAGAATTGACGAAGTTAGCAGGAGAACAGAAAATCTAAGAAAGTAACACAATAAAATTCTAGAAATAAAAAAAAATGTAAAATACATAGTGTCTTGACTGGAAACAACAATCAAAATAATCAGTAAGTTTGAATAAATGTCAACAGAAATTTTCAAAACTAAATACCAAGAGAAAAAATGATAAAAAAAAAATACAGAATAGAATATACACATTAAACCTGTAGGAAAATTTACAAAAACGAAACAAGGTCAGATTTACAACAGAAAGCAGCAGTAACTATGCAAGGAGTTATATCGATAGAGGAGACGATACTGAAGGGCAGAGAAAAAAGGCCTGGCAAAACAGGATAGTGGAAATGTAAGTCTAGCACATATATGAGGGAATTTTAGAGAGTTTTGTTTCAACATCTTAGTCATAAGCTGACTACTTCATGCTGCCTGCCGTCTGTGTGGTCTGAACTTGGTAAACCTTTTATCTTACATGATCTGCATCTGAGGGCTCTTAGGATAGCCTCAGTTTAAGGTGCCTAACTATGGTGGACATTTAATTAGAATAGCATTTATTCCTTTTTATTTGAGAGACATAAATCCGGGGTTCTGCCTTGGAGTCTGGCAGTTGTTTTTGGGTTGGTGGATAAGATAAGGCCCTTTTCAAAGGATTTTGTGATTAATTTTCCATTGATATTACCTCCAGAGAACTAAGACTCTAATACTGCAGGATAAGCAGCCTGAATCTAATGATAACTGCAGGTATATGAAGGGCCTTCAAAGCATTCTTGGAAAATGTGTATTATGAAAAAAAAAATAAGCATAGCGATACAAAATTTGTTTGCACCAAAATAAACTCAAACTTTAATTCAATTTTTTCACTAACTTTTGAAATCCTCTTGCATTTGCAATACCTTGTATACAAAGTTATTTCTTGTTGCTATCATACATATCCCACAAAATTTATCTGCTTGGGCCGTGTATTGCTACTTTCAATTGCAGTGACATGAAGTGGCAGATGTATTGAATGTCCTAAAATAATTATATGTCATCCGTTAGGCAGCTGGTAGAGTTGTGGGAGAAATGTTATACCAGATGCCTTTGGCAACTTAGTTTCATTATGAAATTTAATGTGAAGCCTTGTTAGTTTTTGAACACCAGACTGGTAAGTAAAGTCGTTATTTTCTATTTTAATATGTACTTAAGAAATCTTCCAGTAACTTCATTTTGTATCAGCACATAACTATCACACATAAACAAAAATGTTTCAAGTTGAATATCTTTCAGTCGTTTTTTTTTACTTGAAAAATATTATTTTTTGTAAAGTTTGTTTTATTTCCTTTTTACTTAGAGTTTACTACATCTGTTTTAGCAGTCCTGTAGCTTTCAGATATTGCTTAGATACTGACACAGAGGCCTTCATGAAAGTTCATAAGGAATTTCCATCTTTTTGCTATCTATGTATTTGTTAAAATTTTAAATTATTAGTGTCTGAAAAAATAGAATTGGTGTTACATACAGATTTAGATGAATGAAAGGACATTTGCTTGTGAATCACAAGTGTAAGTAGGAAATTGTAATGCAAAAGTTAACATAGGCCTACTAAACTATTAAGAGATTTACTCTATGACTATATACTCTAAAATAGAAAAGCATCCCAAAACATATTTGACATTCAAACCAATATCTTTTTAGGATTAAAAATGATGGCATGAGCTTCTAATCACAGCTTTTCAGGAGGCTGAGGCAAGAGGATCACAAGTTTGAGACCAGCTTGGGAAACATAGTGAGTACACCTCTCTAAGAAATAAAAAAAATTTTGGCTGGCAGATGGTGTAATGCTTATGTCACTGCACTCCCACATGGCTGATCATGGTTGGAGTTCCAGACCCTGCAAATTGAGACTCTCACCAGGAGTGTGTGTGTGCTTGCCCAAGATCCTGGGAGGAGAAAGAAGGGAAAGAGAATGTGGCATGGTATTCCTCCCCGGAGGGTGATTTCTTGGTTTTTGCCTCTCTGTGTCTCTCTGGCAAGCACACATGACTTATAGCAAAAAAAACTAAATAAATAAAAGATCATCTCTTTTAACCACAATTTCTCTCTCTTTTTTTTTTTTTTTTTTTTTTTTTGGGAGAGGTTTTTGCTATAGGGCACGCGCACTCGCCAGACAGACAGAGAGAGACAGAGAGACAGAAAGTGAGAAATCCCCCAGGGGGGATGGCCACGCTGCAATCCCTTCTCCTCCTTTCTCCTCTCTGGATTTTGGGCACGCACGTACACATGCCCAGCGTGCGTTTAAGCCACCGGGTCCGGGACTTGAACCGCGGTCAACTACATGGGAGTCTAGCAACATAGCCATTACGCTAACTGCTGGTCCCAAGGTCAGCTACATAGGAGTCTAGCGACATAGCCATTACGCTAACTGCTGGTCCCAACCACTATTTCTCTTCTATAAAAAGGCATAAAAACAGTATCTTTTCATAGCAGTAACACAATGATCCTTGAAGCCACTTGACAAGGGCCTGGATGCGTGTCTGGAAACGTGCCTGAGTATGCTGGCTGTGTGTGCTGACGATCCTGGCTGGCTGAGACTTATGTTGGAGTGAAATACGAAGACCCTGTTGAGGTCACTGCCTTTCTCTGCCCTCTTTCCCTCATGAAAGCAAGAAAAAATTTTTAAGGTATAAAAATGTATCTTTATGACATTTACCTACTCAGAACTTTCATGAAGATAAAAACTTTTATTTATTTGGGCTTCTAAGGTAGAAAACAGATTTTCCATAGTATCACCAAAAGTAATTTTTGTTGTTTGACTTTTAGCATTTTTTAGCTCATATATATCAAATCTTCCAAAATACGAGAGGGTTAAATGAGCTATTGAATTAACGTTGCCATTTGTTTTAATATGAGGTGTGCTTTCCAGCCAACAAAATTCTAGTTAAATAGAAATGAGCACTACTCCATATACATTCTTTCCGTTTTAATGTAGCAATCTGAAAAACATCCACTCTTATATTCAGTTCTGTTATTATAATCTACAGAACCCTATTAAATTTTAAACTTTTATTCTCTGTGAGTTTATTAAACCACATGCATATTCTGATAACCTCAGATTCATTTGTTTATCTCTGTGAGTCAAGTGGTGCTTTGCTTGTTTTTGGCTTACGTCCTTATCCCAGACTAAATCCATTTGAGAGCCACAGATGAATGATTAAAAAATAAACACAGAGCATATTTAGCAAAACATTTCTGTATTACAAGTTTGAGGTAGGTGGAAAAGAAATTTGAAAGTGTATTAAGAGTTTTCATAAATAATGTAACCCCACACTTTTTTGTGTGTTCATTTGTGTTCAACTATACTTTCCCTTTCCCAATAGTTATCATAGTGAAGCATGCTTAAATACTATCATTTTTTTCTACATTTTTTAATTCATCATTCTCTGTATAAAATATCTTTCGGTCATTATGTGAGGTTCTTTAGTTAATGTCTAGTACAACAATCATCAGAAAGGCAAAATAAAGACAATACTTTCTTATCATTTCCCAGTTAAAGGATTTGGTGTAGATACAACTTCCAATAATGGAAAATGAAATTTTCAAAGTTCTCTGTCTTTTAATTGTATTCTTACAGACTCTTGGATGTGTTCCACATAGACATAAATACATACAATGATAATGCTTCACTGTTTAAATGCACATCTGCTATGGTGGATTGTCGGCTGTCAGCTTTACACTATGAACAATACCATGTAAATCTGTCAACGATACATCTGTTTGTGTGTGTGTGTGAGTGTGTGTGTGTGTGTGAGAGAGAGAGACAGAGAAAGAGACACCCTCTTCAGGGTCTGGTCACACCATGGTACCTACATCCCCCAGTCTTCTAAACCATCAGATACTGAGAACTTGTGCACATGTCTGGGGTGCTTCAAAATGACCAGACAGGATACTCAAACTGTTGTCACCATGTAAGATCCAGATTCTCTTGAATACTGCTATAGAACCAGACCAAGATTTCATATATTTTTTGTACAGAAACCACTTGTATTTTAATTCCATTTTCTCATGAGCATTTGGAAGTCCCTGGTGTTTGTGCTCATTTTCACCTTACGCCCTCCACACAAACAAGCATATAAGAAAGTGCACCAGTTAAAACTTTATCTGTCTACCCAGATCATTTTTCCTTTTCATGGTCTTTCAGGTCCTCCTCTGAATATAATGGTATTGAAAATGTTCATTTTTAACTTGCACATACATATTGAGCCAACTCACACTGTTAGCATAAGAAATGAGACACTCATTATTTTCCTGATATAGGCAAGAAAAGTGATAGAATTCAAAATTCATTCATGATAAAAAATAACTTTTTTAATCTAAAAAAGTCTCTGGAAGAATTCTCTAGTACGCATTATATTAAATAAAGAAATATTAAAAATTTAAATTTATCTGAGATGACAATCAGATCAAAATGAACTCTTTGTCTTCAGATTTTAATAAAAGTCTTAGAGAGCCAAGTTAGATAAGAAAAGAAAGTTATTTTTCTAAAAAATAAATTGATTCATTCATTTTAATTTGACCAGAGAGGGACAGAGTGAGAGAGAATGCAAGCAGCCAGGTTCAGGACTCAAAACCTGGTCGGCCATGTGGGAGTCCAGCGAACTTAAACACCATGCCTGGAAAAGGAAGTTCTAAATAATACATATAAATACAATAATCACTAACAAGAGATGATAGTTTTCATGTTGTACATCCTTATTGAGTTAAAGTATGATTATTATTATCAGTAATACAAAAGTCTCTTAAGGTCATTAGAACTTCTACATCATTTAGTAAGATTAGTGGGTTCACAGATTAAATGAAAAAGTCAAATTTATGCTGTTAAAGCAATTAGAAATGTGAATAAGAATATAAAAATATCATTTATAATCTGATAATGTCACATGTCAATAAATACTTATAAAAAAATACATATAGCAGACATACCTCTTTGTACACATTGCACTTTCATGGGCATATGGTGGGGGATAGTTCTGTGTTTTCAGATAAAAATTACACCTCAAATATGACCCACAATTCTGCCTAACAGTCTTCAACATTGTTAAGAAACTGCTCACTCCTGACACAACGAAGTCCCCAACATGCAGAACCATTTTAATCCTGACAAAATGTCTAAATATATGGACTCTCTCTGGTATTCACATGACCTAGAATCACCACCCTCAGAAGGGCAATCCTGCCAAGATTCTGCATGTCTCCCAGTTCCCCCCCTGTTGCCTACAACAGTGGCTTTTGCTTTTACATTTATTTATTTGTTCGTTTATGTATACGTTTAATTCCTGTGTATCATTACTGTATACCAAATGAATTTTCTCATCATCAGTACACTGTATATTGGTTCAGTAAAGATATTACCATACACATTATAATCAACAGATTTCTTTCCATTTGGGGTCCCTTAAATGTTTTGCTTGGAAAGGATAAAAACAGGGAGAGCAATGGTGATACTGCAGACAGGACAGGAGGAGGGTGGGACATGGGGGAGGGTGAGAGAGAGGGAATCAAGGAGAAGAAGAGAACGGCAGTGGCTTTTACAACTCCTGCTAATATTTCTTTTCATCATTCCCAGTTTCATCTCACCTACCGTGTTACTTGTTACTCATTCTTCCCTTACCGGGGTCGATTCCCAGCTAGACTTCTTTTATGTAAGCTTTTGTTTTTCATTTTTGGTGAAAGTTAACAGGCTGATTCTAAACTTTAAACAGCAATTTGAGGAACCAAGTATAGGCAATACTCTTTAGAAGTAAAATGACAATGTTAGAAACTTACAGGTGTGTGTGTGTGAGTGTGTGTGTGTGTTTAAATTTACCGTAGAGTGCATGCGCTCATTGGAGAAATAGAGAGCAGGAAATTGAAAAAAAAAAAAAAACAAACAAACATTCCCCAGGGGGTATGGCCAGGTCACAGTCACTTTTCTATTCTCCTTTCTGAATTTTGGGCATGTACGCACACACATCCATTGTGTTTTTAAGCCTCTGGGTCTGAGACTCAAACTGCACAGCTGGCCATTTTAGATCCAGTTGCCTTAATTACCACACCACTGGCACACCTAGAAACTTGTGTTTTATATTTATTCTGTGTGATCATTATTTGTGAAAATTATCTGTGGAGCTTTTAGGCTTAGGAGAAAGGAATTTCATAGCAATTTCTTTCAGTTTACCAGATGTCTGAAATGCTACACATCTGGATTAGCTCCAAGAAGGTAAGAGTTCCTGAATCACATAGATTTTTTATGAGTCCAGATTCTAAAGTTATATAGGAGAAGTGCCTTGACCATCAATTCTCAGAGACAGACATTTTCTTTTGTTTTTGCTTCCCCCTTAGTGTCTATTCTACATTCTTTGTTATTTCCTATGGAAGTCTGTAGGATGGCATTTTTCAAGTTCAATTTTTAACCTGAGCTAAAATCACGGCTATTTTTCTGTTAGATATTTGTTTTATGAAAGATCCACTATATTCTCTCTCTCTCAGATGATCAACAAACTAAACGAAGCTAAACTAAACTAAACGTTTATGTCACTGTGCCAGTGCTATAAAACCCAACGGTTACCATGCTGGTAAGTCGCGTAGCTGTGTACAAGCTTGCTGAAGTGATCCTGGGCATCACTGATTTCTCTGCGCTGTTTTTGCTTCTAACGTGCCTGCTGGTCATTATATACAGTCTTATATCACTTGTGCTTATAAAATATTTTCCAGGGACCAGCAGTGAGCGCAATGGCTAGGTCGCTGGACTCTCATGTAGTCGGCCGCGGTTCGAGTCCCGGACCCTGTGGCTTAAACTCACGCCGGGCGCATGTGCATGTGTGCCCAAGATCCCGAGAGGAGAATGGAGGAGAAGGGATTGCGGTGTAGCCATCTCCCCTGGTGGGTGAGTTCTCGCTTTCTGTCTCTCTGTCTGTCTCTGTCTGTCTAGCGAATGCACGCGCCCTATAGCAAAAACCTCTCCAAAAAAAGAAAAATAAATAAAAAATAAAAAATAAAATAAAATACTTTCCAGCATTTTAATTTTTCAGAATTTGTCTGAATAAGTAGCCATTAATAGAAAAAAAAAGTAAATAATGTTCATTCCATTTTCATCTTTCTTTCTTTCTTTTTTTGACTCAGATTTATTCATCACCTTTCCCATGCTCTCTCCCCCGGCACAGGAAACTGAATTGCAAAGCACATTTTCCAGACTCTCTTCCTAGAGGTTTCCTCTTGACTTTCAATAATAGTCAAACCAACAATAGCAAGTAGGAATAGAAGAGAAGAAAGAAAGCAACATTACTTTTCTTAATCTTCTCTGTTTGAATTGCATTTCTAATAAGTTGTTTTGTCTCCTTCATTATTCTAGCTTCTGATCTTGAAATACCACTCTCTGGCTCTCTGGCTCTTATAAAATATTAGAAACTTCATCACACCCTTTACTTCTGGGATTACCAAGGACATTTTTTTTTTAGACGTTTAATTAAGCCTTAGTGTGCATGCACTGGCTGGAGAGAGAAAGGGACAGACAGACACAGTGAGAAAAAAGTGAGAAATCACCCCCCGGCGGGATGACCATAACGCCATCCCTTTTCCTCCATTCTCCTCTCGGGATCTTGGGCACACACACATATGTGCCTGGCACGATTTTAAAGCCACTGGCTATGAAACTCCGACAGTGCTCAGCCATGTGGGAGTTGACAGATGTAACTGCTACTTCACCGCAGGTCCCCATCATGACTTTTTATTTATTTTTATTGTTTTAAAATTTTTTCTACAAGGCACAAACACTCACCAGACCAGAGAGAGAGAAAGAGAGAAGAAAAGTGAAAAAGCAAGTCTCCAGGTCCAGGACTAGATCTGCAATTAGCCATGTAAGAGTACAGTGCCTTAACCACCATGCCACCGGTTGGTACTACTAATGACTTTTTGAAAAATAATTAATTTTATTTAGTCATTCATTTATTTTAATTTTACCAGAGAGAGACATAGAAAGAAAGAGAGGAAAAGTGAAAAATCAAGCTACTAGGTCTGGACTTGAATCTTGGTCAGCCACGTGGGAGGGTCCAATGCCTTAACCACTATGCCACCTGCTGGCACCCAACACTAAGGAATTTTTAATATTGCAAATCAAAACTCTATGCTAATTTTCTCCACCCTCTGTTTTCCTTTAGCTTTCCAACATCTGTCTTTGTCAGTTTTTCATATTAAATTTCCCCATTCTATTGTGATACCAGGCATGCTAGTTCCCAGGAGTGTCATTTTCACTCAGCTCCTGTTCTATTTATTTATTTATTTTTTTTCCTCTAGGACGCGTGCGCTTGCCAGAAAGACAGAGAGAGACAGAGAGGCAAAAAGCAAGAAATCACCCCCCCAGGGGGGATGGCCACGCCGCAATCCTTTCTCCTTCATTATCCTCTCGGGATCTTGGGCATGCACGCACACACGCCCGGCGTGAGTTTAAGCCACCGGGTCTAGGACTCAAACTGCTGTCGACTACATGGGAGTCCAGCGACATAGCCATTACGCTAATTGCTGGTCCCTCGCTTGTATTCTTTTCGGATCATTCCTAGGCTGTGCATTTTTCTGATCATGTATTTCTTAGTTCTGAAAGTCATTTAAGTTTCGGAGGTTACCGAAAGTTTCCAATCAATACCGTTTTTCAGTCTTAATAAAAAAAAAAAAAAAGAAAGAAAGAAAATTGTCAAGATGAAAAGAATACACTCAAAGAAACCATAAAAAAAAAAAAAAAAAAAAAAAAAAAAAAAAAAAAAAAAAACCTCAGTGAATGACTGGGCTTAAGGGACAAAGCAATAGGTCGAACTTGCAGTGTCCATTTCTCCTGCTCTCTGGTGCATTTTGCAACCAAATCAAAGCATGGACTACCAGCCCTAGGAGCAAGATCAGTCTTATTTCCTGGCTTGTGAATTGAAATGCCTAACAAAGCCTCCTACAAATGATGTGACTCTACATTAGGAAGCTCAGAATCCCAGTGTTCAGCAAAAATTAAAATATTAGTATCATTTTTCTCATCAGAATTTCTTATGCTTGAAATTGTTTGGCTTTCTCTCTCTTTTTTTTTTTTTTTTTGGAGAGGTTTTTGCTATAGGGCGCGTGCTTTTGCCAGACAGACAGAGAGACAGAAAGACAGAAAACGAGAAATCACCCCCCGGGGGGATGGCCATGCCACAATCCCTTCTCCTCCATTCTCCTCTGGGATCTTGGGCACGCACGCACACTCGCCCGGCGTGAGTTTTTTTTTTTGTTTGTTTGTTTTGGAGAGGCTTTTGCTATAGGGCGTGTGCGCTCGCCAGACAGACAGAGAGAGACAGAGAGATAGAAAGCAGGAAATCACCCCCCAGGGGGGATGGCCACGCCGCAATCCCTTCTCCTCCATTCTCCTCTCGGGATCTTGGGCACGCACGCACACGCGCCCGGCGTGAGTTTAAGCCGCCGGGTCCGGGACTCGAACCGTGGTCGACTACGTGGGAGTCCAGCGACATAGCCATTATGCTAACTGCTGGTCCCCGCCCGGCGTGAGTTTTAAGCCACCGGGTCCAGGACACGAACCGTGGTCGACTACGTGGTAGTCCAGCGACATAGCCATTACGCTAACTGCTGGTTCCCATTCTCTTTTCTTAATTCAGACTAGAATGTTTGAATGGGCATGTAGGGAGTCCAGCAGCATAGCCATTATGCTAACTGCTGGTCCCAAAATTGTTTGACATTCTTTATTACTCTAATATAAATGCAACATAAGTTTTCATCACATTGAAAACCTTTATATATCCTCTAGTTTTCTAGTTTTGTTTACAGTTTTCCAGGGTACTTTTTACTAGTCAATATTAAATTATTTCAGGAAAAATATACTATAAATTATGATAGAAGCTTATTGTCAAATAAAGCCTGTTATAAAAGAAGAAATTTATTATAAAAGAACTTATGCTGTTATTGATTTAATATTATTACAATTTTCAGAAGTGCTTTACAATCAATGATAAGCATTCTCGATTTGTATAAAATGAAACAATAATTGTTTGGCCACACCAATCTTTTCAAAACATATTATTTTCTTAAAGAGTCTACTTATTATTAAAAAATTTGAATGTTTGCAAGGAGGTAACAATAGTATACACAGACATGTAACAACACCCCCCAAATAAGCTGCAAAACTCTACAATTTAGCATCGTATACTTAGTCACCTTATTTATAAAAAAGACAATGTGATGTTTTGGAATATACAAATGAGAAACCAAATCTTTGTGTGATTGCTTGAAATGTATTAACTTATTTTACATTCATAAAATAATATATAATTGTAACATTTCACTGGGTTAGAGTGGGGAAAATGAATTATTGAACATCACTTGTTTACTTCACCCAGTTTCAATCCATTGTGGGAAGTTCCTAGCAGTTTTAAATAGTGTAACGGTCTCCAGTGGTGTCTCTCTCTTCTTTGTTTTTAGGATGAGCTCACTTATGTCCTAGTTTGATAAAAGGTTTAAGATAGGCAGGTTTGGGGCTGGCGCTGTCGCTTAAAGATTAAGGGAGCCAGATCCTACACGGCCAATCGCAGTTTGCACCCTTGCCTTAGCAGCTTGAAAAACACATCAGATGCATGTGTTCTCATGCTCCAAAGCCCAACACGATGCAGGAATGGAGGAGAAAGGATTGTGGTATTATCACACACAATCGGAATTCATTTTTTCCTCTCTCTGTCTCTCTTTGGATTGTTCATACACCTCCTGGTAATAAAAATAAATAAATAAATAAAACAAAAAGCAGACAGGGAGTTTAGATTTTTCCAGACATGCATGAGAGGATTATCATATGAACTTCAGTTTGTAGAATCAGGAGGCATTGAGGTGCTATAATTATTTTAACCCTTTCTACTACAGAATGATTGCAGCCAACCTTTCTGCTGTAATTTTAGTATTGTTTTAACATGTTTTCAGATATGTGAACATTATTAGGAGTATTTCTTTATAATATTTTAAATACTGAAGCACAGTCTTTGTATAATTTTCTCAAGCTTAATATGATCTAGGTATTTTCTTCTTTTGTTCTGCTTAAGGAATTTTACCATTTTATGAAAATTTTTAAAGAACCAATGTATGTGATTTTTGTTTAAATTTCTTGTAGTTTCAATTTTCATTTCATTGATTTCATACATTACCTATATTGTGACACTCCTTTAGTCTGTCTCATCTTTCTAACTCCTTGAATGAAAGGTTTCTTCTATATCAAAATAATAAAATGAATGTTTAGTTTATGAGTAGTTTATTTTCTCACATATACTATATTCCAAATTATTTTCTAATTTTACCAAATTATACAGCATAAAAAATTTCAGCTGTGTTCCACTTCTACCTTTCTCATCTCACTTATAGAGTAGGAAAAAAAAATTGTGAAATTTACATCAAAAATACACAGGTCTTGGGACCAGCAGTTAGTGGAATGGCTGTGTTGCTGAACTCCCACGTAGTCTACCGCAGTTCGAGTCCCGGACCTGGAGGCTTAAACTCACACTGGTGCATGTGCGTGCATGCCCTAGATCCAGAGAGGAGAATGGAGGAGAAGGGATTGTGGCATGACCATCCCCCCTTGGGGGGGGGGTGATTTCTCGCTTTCTGTCTCTCTGGTCTCTCTCTGTCTTTCTGGCAAGCATATGTGCCCTATAGCAAAAACCTCTCTCAAAAAAAAAAAAAAAAAAAAAAAAAGTACACAGGTCTAGGACTTGAACCATGGTTGGCCTTGTGGAAGTCCAGCACCTAAGCACTACAAGACTTGTTCGTTCCAATATTTAAATTTTAATTATGTGATAGCCTTTGTTAAATAGTTAGACATAGAAAAAAGCAATATCACCATCAACATGTAAAAGCATGTTTGTGAAACAACTTGTTTTCAGAAATTCTAAGAAATATTTTCCTAAAAAATTGTCTATTTATTTATCATCTTTCTATTAATCATATATCATTGCTCTACCTACCTTCCTACCTATTTGAAAGTAGAGATACCAGGATTTTTAAGTATATTTATTTCTTGAAAGGGAGACAGAAAGAGAATGACAAGCACTTCCAATAGGGTCTCATACCACAAAATTCTCCCCCAGTCCGTGCTAGCCAACTATGATCATGGGCAAAATCAGCCAGCATGTACAGGCTGATGAGGGAATTGAACCCATGAACTTCCATGTAGACACAGATTTGCTGAGCACTGTATTATTATTGTACCACCAAATTGACCCTTATAGCCAATAATAAAACGAGAAGTTATAAATTATATGCTAAACAAATTATATCTTATAACTTATAGGAAATTTTGTTTTTATTGGTATAATGTGAATACTTTGATTAATTTTTCAAAATATTTAAATATACAATATGAAAAGTTGAAATAAAAATTTCCTAAAATTAATATTTTTTACTTTTAATTTATTTTATTAACTATTGGTATTTAAATTCTCAAATCCCTGATACTGTCTAGGTTAAAATATTTATTCATGAAAATTCAATGAGTGTTAAAACTAAAAATTAAAATCAGCTCAAAATTGTGACAGGAGGGAGACATGGAGGAGAAGGAACTATGGCATGACCATTATCCCAATGGAGTGATTTCTCACTTTCTCTCTCTCTCCCCTTATCTCCCTCTCTCTGTATCTCTCTCGAATGAGCACATGTATCTTGTAGCATTTTATGAAATGTACAGTGATGACACATGAACCATGGATTTGAAGGAAAAGAGAAGACTGGAATTTAATAGCTGTCAACAAATCTAACGCTAAGGCATTAAGGAGCTTTGGTATTGCTAGACTTTCAAAATTTCAAGAAAGAAGTTTTCATGGAGAGTAAAAAATGCTTTTATTCAGTGAGGCGGCCAGGGATTCAGAACATTTTTAAATGGAGTAAGAGAACTCCCTTTAAAAAATCATATTGTTATATTTTTAAAGAAAATATATATTTGCCTAAATTTTTAAAAACTGTTTGTTTTAGGCTTGTTTGTATTATCTTTTATTGATCATTCTAATCAGTGATTCTTCTTTTCATTCCTATATGATATTTATCCATAATAAAGAATTTAAATGAAATTAAAAGCATACACATTTGTCGTGATATGTCAGTAATATACGTGTGAAACAGTTGTGTAGATCACATTTTTGAAAATGAAAATTTTATGTTCCCCCTAAGAGTTAAAGAAAATAATTCAAAGTAGTCTCAATTATATCTACAAAGTTTTTTAATAAATATTAAATTGATAAATGTATTTTTCTTTTCTTTCATAATTTTTTATTTACATTTAATTGTTATATCTCTGCAGGGTACAATATCATTTTTCTAAGCAAGCATGCAATGTACAATAATCAAATCAAATATGTTACCATATTCATCATTTTCAACAAAAAACATTACAGAATGCTTTGCAACTTCAATTTTCATGATAAATTTAGTTTTCATACCTCATAGTAATACATTTAATACATTTCCTTTCTCAAATATTATTAAAATTTTGTTTTAAATCAATTTTAATGTATATACTTATGTATATCACTTATCAAATAATTGAACTCATGCCTCTTCATTACTGTTATTGTCTTTAGAAATCTATTATCTATTATAAAATCTATTATGCTTAGGTTTTCTTCAGTCTGTTCAACAGTACACAAATAGCATCACTTTTGTTTTATGCCTTGCTGTTTAACATGAAAATAAATCATTGTGTTTATTCAATTATAACATTAATTATTTATAAAAATATTTAGAGGTTTTTGGCCTTCGAATATCTTGGCTGTGTCTCCTAGTTGGGCCATTTAATGGTGTAGAAGTGTTTTCAGTCATCACATGTCATTTTATTTATAACCAGGCTCTTAAGACTGTGCCAGCACACTAGGCAGCATTAATAAAGCATGTCTGGGAGCAATGCATTTGTTTTCACAGGCTGAAATCAATTCACCTTGAAAGCATTGCTCATATAGGATGAATAACTCTGGAGATAAGAAGATCTATCCTATTAGCAATGAAAAAATAGCCTCTGAGAGTTATAAATTTGAAAGCAAGTATGTTTGTTGGTATTCAGTGCCTCTATACATCTGGCTATTAGTATATTACATGGAGGATAAGATTCCTTTAGTGTCACAGAATCAAGCTAGCATTGCTGGACACCAGCAAAAGAGAAGGAAAGTAGACTCATTGGTGCATGGATGGAAGGAACATATGAGAGTGTATATGTAGGGATTAAAGTGGAAGGAAGTGAAATCCAGGTTCTGTAAAAGGTATTTCCCTAGAAGGAAATATATGTATAGATGATTTTCAGAGTGTTTAAGAATATGTTTCTTTCCTTGGGACCAGCAGATGGCATAATGGTTATGTTGCTGGAGTGTGTGCTCATTGGAGAGGGACGGAGAGAGAAGGAAAGTGAGAAATCACCCCCTTGGGAGGAAGACCTCACCACAATCCCTTGACCACACCACAATCCCTTCTTCTCCATTCTCCTCTCAGGATTTTGGGCATAAATGCACACACACACCCAGTATGATTTTCATGTTAAAAATGTGGTCGACCATGTGGGTGTCCAGTAACATAATCACCATACTATCAGCTCATCCCCAATCTTGCACTGTTAAGCCTTCAAAAGTCTCAGAAATAACTATCTGTTGCACAACAAGTCAGCATATGGTATATTCATTAAGGCATCTCAGAATTGACTAAGAGAAGCCCTGAGCATAGGAAACCTCAAACTTTCAAAGAGGCAGTAGCAAACTATGGCCAGTTTTTGCCATTGCTAAAGATAACTTTATTAGACCACGATGCTTGTGGCTGCAGGCCCTAAAGGCCAGGAAGTGTGGCTCATCCCTCAACCCCTACTCGTCTTTGGACACTCAGGACTTGGATATTGTACAATGTGCAACATGTGCTACACAATCTTGTCTTTGCTCCTGAGGTAAAACTCAGCAGCTCAGTTGGAGTCACACCTGTTCTTTAAAAACACGAGGACTTTGGATCACCTAGGACCTATGAAATGGTGCATGGTACTGGTGAGTAGCAGGGAGGCAGGGCAGAAGAGAGATTGCCAATTTTCTACTCCTGCACACCTTTAAATGTGCAGTGATATCTCAAATAATTTAGGAAGGTATGATAGATCACCAGATGACTAGGAACAATTGAAAAGACACAAGAAATAAGGAGCAACCAATAAAACGTCTCTCCCACAAGGGAAAACCTCAATTCTACATCACTCACAGACAATAAATGGAAATTAAGGGCATGTTGGATAAGCAATTCAGAATATTTGTAGTGACCAAATTAATTGAGATGCAAGAGAATAGAGTCAATGAGCTCCAGGACATGAGGAAGTCCTTTCACCATTTGAAAGAAGTAATAGACGCCTTAAGAAAGAATCAAAGGAAACTGTTAGGGATGGAGAATGTGATACAGGAAATTAAAATTTCCCTAATTTATTAAGAGTAGATTAGATCATGCACAACATCAAGTCTTGAATGTAGAAGACAAAAACCTCTGACCTAGAAAAAAGTATCTAAAGATTGAGGAAACAACAAAGAAAAATGAGGAAAACATACGAGAAATATGAAAACCCTCAAGCACTTCAACATATGGATAATTGGTATCCCAGAAGAGGAAGGAAATAATAAAGACATTGAAAATTTATTTCATGAAATCCTGGAAGAAAACTTTTCAAAGTTAGAGAGACATTCAAATATCCAGACTCAAGAAAAACATAGGACCCCAAATAGAATCAACCCAAGAAGTTCCTCTCCATGGTACATTATAGCCAGATTGGCCAAAATGACAGACAAAGACAAGATACTAAAATTTTCAAAAGGGAAATGTGAAGTTACTTACAAAAGTCACACCATCAGTCTAACATTGGACCTCTCATTGGAAACAATGTAGGCAAGGAAAGAATGAGGAAATATAGTCAAAGAGTTAAATGACAAACAATTTCAACCAAGAATACTACACTCATCAAGATTATTCTTCATGAGGGGGAAAAAAAGATAAACATTATCAGATAAGTAAAAAAACCTGTAAGAATTTGCCAACTCCAGGCCAGGTCTTCAAGTGGTTATGAAGGGAGTGCTATACACGGAAAACTAAAAAGTCAGATGGACTGTTATAAGACCAAAAAACACCCAAGAAAATGGCTCACTTAATCATACAAACAGGTCCAAAAATATCAATAATTACACTGAATGTTAATGGATTAAGTTCTCCAATTAAGAGACACAGACTGGCCAAATGGATAAACAAACAAACAAAAACACCAAAAATCAGAAACCCACTATGTGTTTGCCAACAAGAAATGCACCTTGTGGATAAAGACATACATAGACTAAAAGTGAAGGGCTGGAAAAAATATTCCATGCAAATGGAAATCAAAAAAGGCTGGAGTTGCAATACTAATTTCAGACAACATTGGCTTCAAGTGAAAGACTGTAAGAAGAGAAAAAGAAGGGCATTATATAATAGTGAATGGGTTAATTCAGCAAGAAGACATAACGCTTATAAATATCTTTGCACCCAACTCAGGAGCACCTAAATACGTGAAGGAAAGAATGCTGTAGCTAAAAGGAGAGATAGGGAGCAGCACTATAATCGTTGGGGATCTCAACACCCCATTATCTCCTTTAAATAGATCTTCTAGACAAAAAATAAACAGAGAGATACAGGACCTAAATGGTACTATAAATTGAATGAGCTTAATAGATGACTATAGAACTATCCACCCTAAGACCACAAAATATACATTTTTCTCATCCCAGTATGGAACCTTTTCAAAGATTGACCATATGATAGGACACAAAACAAGCCTTTACAGATTAAAATGCATAGGAACTATATCCAGCATCTTCTATGACCATGATGGAATTAAACTTGATATTAATTTCAAGAAACACCTTAAAAATACACAAACACATGGATAATAAACAATCTACTTCTGAATGACTTCTTAACAACTAAAGAAATTGAATATGAAATAAAAAATTATGGAAACAAATTATAATTAGTACATGAATTTCCATAATCCATGGGACATGGCAAAAGCAGTCATAAGAAGGAAATTCATAGCAATTAGTGCACATAAGAATAAGATGGGGGAAACCAGCAGTTAGCGTAATGGCTATGTCGCTGGACTCCCACGTAGTCAACCGCGGTTCGCTTCCCGGACCTGGTGGCTTAAAACTCACGCCGAGCACGTGTGCGTGCGTGCCCAAGATCCCAAGAGGAGAATGGAGGAGAAGGGATTGCGGCGTGACCATCCCCCCTGGGGGGTGATTTCTCGCTTTCTGTCTCTATGTCTCTCTCTCTCTGTCTGGCGAGCGCACGCGCCCTATAGCGAAAAATCTCTCCAAAAAAAAAAAAAAAAAGAATAAGATGGAAAGGTGGCAAATAGACAACCTAACATCTTGTCTCAGAGACTTGAGAACAATAACTACAGCAACGAAAATATGTGGGACATAAAGAAATCATAAAGATTTGAGCAGAAATAAATGAAATAGAAAATAAATCATCTACACAGAAAATAAATGAGCACAAGCTGGTTCTTTGAAAAGCTTAACAAGATCAACACACTATTAGCTGGACTTAAAAAGAAGAAGAATGAAAAAAAACCAGACAAATCAAATACTTGATAAAACAGGCAACATTACAACAGACATAATAGAAATTAAACAAACATCGTTAGAGGATACTATGAGTGACTGTATGCCAACAAAAAAGAGAACACGGAGGAGATGGACAAACTCCTGGATGCATATAATCTACCAAGAATCAGAACAGAGAAAACTTTTTTTTTCTTCTTTTTTTTTTTTGGAAAGGTTTTTTCTTATTGGGCGCTTGCACTTGCCAGAAAGACAGGGAGAGAGAAAGCGAGAAATCACCCCCCCAGAGGGGATGGCCATGCCACAATCCTTTCTCCTCCATTCTCCTCTCTGGATCTTGGGCATGCACGCACACGTGCCTGGCGTGAATTTAAGCCACCAGGTCTGGGACTTGAACCGCAGTCGACTACATGGGAGTCCAGCAACATATCCATTACGCTAACTGCTGGTCCCCAGAGAAAACCTTAATAGACCCATAACAATCCAGAAAATTGAATCAGTAATAAATAAACTCCTGACAAAGAAAAGCCTAAGTCCAGATGGCTTGACTTCTGAATTCTACAAAACTTTTAAGGAAGAGTTAATCCCTATCCTACTCAAGTTATTCCTAAAGATTCAAAAGGAGGGAAACCTTCCAAATTCATTTTATGAAGCCTCCATCATCATCATTCCCAAAAAAGGTAAGGATATGACAAAAAAGGAAAACTACAGACTGATATATCTGATGAATATAATTGCAATAAAAATACCAGAGATTCTGCACATATCCAGAAAAGACAATCATAGAATTAGGCTGGAATCATAAAAACCTTGTATTGCCAAAGCAATTTTGTGCAAGAAGAGTGGAGTGGGGGGGGGCATATCCCTCTCTGACCCCAAAATATACTATAAAGCTGCGATAATCAAAACAGCATGATATTGGTGCAAAAACAGACAGGTGTACCAATGGAATAGAATAGAGACCCCCAGAAATACCTGCCGAAGCTTACAGCCAATATATTTTTGACAAAGGATACCAGTCAATCTATTGGGAAAAGGAAAACCTCTTTACTAAATGGTACTGGAAAAACTGGGCATCCACCTGCAGAAAGACAAAATTGTATTTCCATCTTTCACCATCAGTAAAAATCAATTCAAAATGGATCAAAGATCTGAACCTAAGACCTCATACTATGAAACTACTGGTGAAAAATACTGGGGAAACTCTGGGAGACATTGTGGTAGGCAAATACTTTTTAGATAAGACTCCCAAAGCAGAGTCAACAATTCCTAAAATAGATAAGTGGAACTATATCAGATAAAGAAGTTTCTGCACAGCAAAGAACACAGTAATTAGTGTGAATCAAGAACCCTCAGAATGGGAGAATATTTTTGTGAAATATGTTTTAGACAAGGGACTGATACACCAGAGTACAAAGGGAACTCAAGTGGCTTACTCGGAAAAAATGATTAACCCAATTAAAAGATGGAAAAATTACCTGAACAAAAATCTCTCTAAGGAGGACATATGGACAGCCAAAAAGCACATGAGAAAAAACTCAACATCCCTTTTCATAAGGGAGATACAGATTAAAACCACAGTGAGATACCACCTAACTCCTGTCAGAATGGTGAGTATTAGAAATATAAAAAGTGTTAAATGTTGGCGGGAATGTGGTGAAAAGGGAACTCTCCCACACTCTTGGTGGGAATATAAACTGGCTCGTTCAGCCACTGTGGATAACAGTATGGATGTTCCTCAAAGATCTCCGAATAGAACTACCATTTGATCCAGAAATTTCACTTATTAGTATCTACCCAAAGGAAAGGAGAATGCTCAGTTGGAAAAGTGCTTGAACATCAATGTTTATTTTTTTTATTTTTTTCTCTTGAAATTTATTTATTTTTTACATTAATTCACTATACATCATTACAGCATACAAATGAATTTTCCATCCAAAATACACTGTATATTGGCTCAATCAAGCACGTCAACATACATGTTATCAGCAAATAATTTTCTAATTCTTATGTCTTGATACTTTGTTTTTTGTTTTGCCATCCTTGATTCCCTATCCCTCACCCTCTGCCGTGTCCCACCCTCCTCCCACATTGTCTCTGCTATCCATGGTTGCTTTCTATGCCTTTCTCCCTACATTTAATTGATTTGCTAATGAACTTAATTAGTCTAAGTATATCCAATAGCTAGCACAGCTGATATATACCTATACATGAACCCAAGTCTGACTTTAGGCATAAACCTCAGTGAGTAGAATGAACATACTATAAAATAGTGCCTAGCTGGAGCTATATAGCTTACTGCAGTCATCAAATATGCATTTTTTTAATTTCAATATGAACAGTTTTACTGTTTTTTTTCTTCTGCAACTTTTTTTTTTAATTACTTAACATTCATTCCTTGAGCATCATCACAACATACTAAATGTGGTTTCTCATCTGGAATAAACTGCATAGTGGCTTAATCATGCATGTTATCATCCATAACATTCCATTTCTACTTTCATACATATGTATATGCATATATATGTTTTTTACCCCATGTTTGACTTTCTGCCCTTTCCCACTCTCTTATTACACTATCTCTGCTATATACAGTTGTCTTCCATTCCTTTTCCCCCAACATTTTGTTGGTCACACAATATCATAAGTAATCTAACTACTTTCAATAGCAAGTTCAGCTGGTAATTTCAAGAAAAGCACTTTTGAACTGGTAATGATATTTCCTTGAAACTTAAAGCCCAGAAACAGGTTAGTATTCTGTTCAAATAGTAGGTACATACACCTATCGACAGCTCAAGACAGGACAAAAATCCTTTAAAACCGGACAACAAAACTTAGAAGAAAAGCAGCAATATTTTAGTCAATTCACAGAATGTTGTTTCATCAGTCAGTAAAATTAAATGCAGACACACAGAAATAAGAGTTCAAAAACTAAGAAAATGGGCAACTTAATTGTAGGGACAATGTCTGGAGATGAATATCATATCCCAGAATTCAATCTGGAAGATCTAACTTCAACAGAAGAAAGATTAATTACATGAGACTGAACTGATGGAACATCAATGTTTATTACAGAATTATTCAACATTGCTAAGACAAGGAACCAACCAAAATGTCTACAAACTGATGAATGGATTGAAATAGTGATATGTGTGTGTGTGTGTGTGTGTGTGTGTGTGTGTGTATATACACATATATAAATATACATATATATATATATATATATATATATATATATATATACATATATATATATATATATATATATATATACTCTCTATGGAATATTTAGCCATAAAAAAAAACAAGACCCAGGTATTTGATAGAAATTGGTAAAATATGGAGGATGTATTGCTGAGTGAAACAAGCCAGGATATGAAAGAAAGTTATTGTATGTATCCACTTAATATATACCAGCTACTCACACTTTATGGTAGAGGTCAAAATATTGAAGGGAATAAAAGCAGTGAAAATAGTTATCGATGCTGAAGACTGTATAGAATGGGGCAGGAGAAGGGAAGAGTACAGTGAAGGATAGCAAGAGAACAAATAGAGAGGCATGACATCAGTGGGACATCGAAATGGTTTATTACCTGTTGATGATAACATCTATAGCATTCTCAACTGGACTGGTCTGAGAAATATTTTATGTTGGATAAATTCGTTGTATAAGCCAAATGATATATAGTGATTGAATGTTTTAAAAAATAATGAGAATAATAATAATCTGAAAAAAAATGAGGGAAGCTATTTGATGATGATTATGCAGATAGTAATGTCTTTGTCTTGACTGATATGCATGATATTCCTGCTGGAAAAAGAAATGTAATACACTGTAAAGATATATATGATTCAATGTAATACAAAAAATAAGATAATAAATAAAATTTAAAAAATAACTTTATTATAATGAACAACAAAATTGTTCTCTCTTTGCTGGAGAGCTATTATATTTATTGTCCAGTGCTATTTGCACTACTAGCATCCTCAAAAACATAGTATGAAACGAAAACACTATCCATGTCTGTGCTTAGACAGCACACAGAAACAGACCCAAGGAAAAATGTTCTTTGTAATACTTAACACTTCGTTCTGTACTTTCTTGGGTTCTAATGAATTTCCACACTCTTTGTTGTTCTGTTTATGCTAGCCAACAACACAAACTTAATTGAAAATAATTTTATTTGTTAGACACCATTTCACTGGGTCTATTATAACTGGTCTAATAGCAGCAGGAGTCCAAATATCAGTTTTGACCTAGTCATGCCCTTTAAAGTCTCAGTGGAAGAGAACCCATAAATGATGAAGATACCCTTAGAAGATTAAGTAGTTATTCCTTAAGTTTCGTAGGGATTTTTCCTTTTTTTTTTCAAGCCAATAATTCAAATACACCAGTATATGTTAGTTTTTCCAGGTTTTAATTTGTCCCATAAGGAGCAAGGTTAGGATATTTTCATTGTCTAAAATCACTCTGGTCAGTAAGTGAGGTAGATTTTAGTGCCTGCTGGGTGACATGTTTCTCTTTATGCACATTCAGGTCACTTTTGATCAGTCAGTAAGTGTTAGGGGGAGGAAGATAAGTTCAATCATAGATTTCACAGAAGAATTTCAATCCTCAAGATTCATGGGATACACTTGAAAAGGAAGTATTCATGATTTTTGGAGGATCTACATCAGATAAAGCAAGAGTTGACAAAACCAGTTGATTGGTAGCCTATGGTTCACCATCCAGTTAAAATAATTGAGTCTAGCCCTTGTCTTGGTAGATTTGCTTAAAGATAATCAGACTAACCTTTCTAGGCTGTCAACCAGATCACATTCTGCTGCCTTAGTAAAGATTGAAAATGAGATCTGTCGGACCCGCCGACGGCGAACAGTTCCTGAGTTGGGGGACGAGGATTAAAGAAAAGACAAGAAGACAGGATAGAAACGGGAGGACTGCCAGTCAATACTGGTCAACCACGAGTTAAGTTTATTGCTCTCTTTTATACAGAAACATTTGGCTCCCTTAACGTGGGACTCAAAAGTCCTTACTGAGTTTATCAGGTTGTTATAATAATACTTGGAACATTCTGCAAATAACAGTTCAGACGCCCAAGGTTAGGTCCAGACAATAACCTTGGTCTCCATCTAGCGGTCACATCCTGCATGTTCCTCACGTCTCCTTCTTGGCTCCCCACAGAGATCACGGAAGATATCCTGTGTTCATTGGAGATGGATTTGATGGCTCCATCCTTGGTTGTTTCATAAGGACTCCTTGCTAAGGTTAAGGAAAATATGATTTTCAGTCAAGTCAAGTCATGACTGAGTTACTACACAACCTGAAGTTCCCCAGCACGCTCAGCTTTTTCTCAAAGTAATTAAATTTTGAGTAAGGAGAAACAAAGACTTTAGTCTCTCTTTAGATATTTATGGGAAACAAAAAGACTTACTGTCTTTTTTTAAAAAAAATTAATATTATTATTAATTTATAGAAAAAATAAAAAACAAATGAAATCATTGCATATAAGCATTTGTCAAGCATGAATTTTGCACATATTTTCTCCAAGAACATGTGACTTAACCTCTCATTTATATTAACAGTAAATTTTAAAGGGCAAGTATTTGTAATTTTTGAAGTGAACCTTATCAATTCTTTTCATAATGATTGCTTTATATTTTTTTTGTTCCTTTCTTTCCTTCTTCTATGAGCAAGAAAAGCAAACAGGAAAAGAAAGGAAGATACCTCAAAAATGTTTTCAATGGGCTGGATGGTGCAGTGGTGTTTTAGGGTGCTGGACTCCCACATGGCCAACTGCAGTTCAAGACCTGGACCTGGTGGCTTGGTTTCTCACTCCCCACGCTGCCCCTCTCTGATCCAATTAAAATAAATAAGTAAATAAAGTTAAATAAATAAATTTATTTTTAAAAAGTGTTTTCCCACTGCAATTCACCCTCAGCTTCAGCCAGCCCCAGATTTTGGGCACACATGAATCTCCAGACTGGAATCCAGATCTTTGCCATGTGTTCAGCCTCATAGAGAATTGCACCAGACTGCTCTGCTGTCTAGCTGCCATGATTAATTTATTTTGAATCCTAAATAAGAAATATTTGTCCAATCTAATGTCAAAAATATTTTTTATATATTATTTAAGATTTTAGCATGTATGTTTCTTTTTTAACTTTTTAATTTTTGCTATAGGGAGTGTTTGCTTGCTAAAGATAGAGACAGAGAGAGTGGGAAGGGGAGTAAAAAAGCACCCACCAGAAGGATGGCTAGGCCCTTTCTCCTCATTCTCCTATAGGGATTTTGAGCTCCCATTGTGTTTTCCCATCCTCAGATCTGGGGCTCAAACTGTGCTGCCTTAACCTCCATGCCATGGGCTTATCCCCAAGTTCTTATGTTTATTTCTATGATCAATTTCAAACTTTTTATTTGTTTGTTTTCTGTATTATAACAGGTAAGGTCTAAGACTTTTTTTGTTTTGTTTTGTCTTGTTTTGTTTTAAGAGGTTTTTGCCTTAGGGCACATGAGTTTACTGAAGAAAGAAAAAGAGAAGAGAATGAGAAGAATGACAAATCATCCACCAGGGGGAATAGCCACACCACAATCCCTTCTCCTCAGTTCTCTTCTTGGGATCTTGGACACATACACATACACATACACATACCTGGTATGATTTTCAAGGTACCGAGCCCAGGACTCGAACTTTTGTCAGCCATGTTGTAGTCCAGCAATATAACCTTATGCCATCTGCTGGCATAGATATTCTTTATTAGAACTCAATGTATTCTCTTTTATTTCTATTTTTTTTTAATTTTTATCATGAGTAAATGTTGAATTTAGTCTAATTATTTTTCTTGCATATTAATACAACCATATTTTATCTTTACTTAGCCTATTAAAACAGTGAATTGCACTGACTGAATTTTAAATGCTAACAATCTGCCTTTAAAATACCATGTTGGTCTTCTCACATTTAAAATGATTATAGGTATATTAAGATTGACAATTGTTTTCTATTCCTTTGTGGATTTTTTTGTTACTTTTCTCATTTTACTCTGTCTTCCCATAATTTTTGAAGGTCCTTAAGATTCCATATTTTCTCATCTATTTAATTTGAATAATTGCATTTTAAAACTTTTTAAAACTAGATTTTATAATAGTATTTATTAAGTTACCAGAGATAAGATTAAATTATTTTTTTCTGCTTTGCATACGTGTATATGTGTAAAGCTCCCATGGTAGTATATTTTCTCCTCCAATCTCTTCTCCTTATTGCCTTGTGTACACTATAAACACTGACACATTTTCACTATTATTTCTTTTAATATCCCATTATCCTTTAGAAAGCTAAAAGTAAAAACATTTATTTCTTTCATTGCTCATTTTGTTCATTTATTTCTTTTCCAGTTTCTGACCTATAAGACGTTTTTCTTGCCTGAAGAACCTTTTTAAACTTAGCAGAAGCATATATGCTAATAATTAATTCCCCTAAACTTATTTCTGAGAAAATCTTAATTTTTCCCTTAGGTTTTGAAAAAAAATCTTTGCATTGGATATGGAATGGTGAATTGGCATAGTTTTTTAAAATTATATTAAAGATGGAATTTCAATGTTCTTATTTATGTGGATTTTGATGAAAACTTGGCTGTAATTCTAGTCTGTTTTTTTCTTTTATGGATGATTTTTTTTTTTCCTCTGTGGTCTTCAGTATGTTCACTTTATTTTTAATTGCAGCAGCTTTGGTATGCTAGGTATGTGTGTATGTGTGTATGTGTCAATACATGTTTGCGTGTGAGTATGTATTAGACTTAATCTGACTATGTACTTCCTGAGCTTGGATTTCTGGCTTGGTTTCTGCTGTGAATATTTGAAGTTATCATCTATAACTTCCTCAATATGTTTTCTAATTATTCTTCCTGTGTTCTCTCTCTGGAATTACAACTATGCATTTGCCACAATGTTTAGTATCTTTGCACAATTTTTAGATGCTCTGTTACATATACTTTTTTCTTTTTTTCTCTTTGTCTTTTAAGTTGAGTTACTTCTGTTAATGTATCATTAAGATCATTGATGTTTTCTTAGTGTAGAGTCAACTAATGGGCCCATGACACATTCATTTACATTACTTTGTTCTTTATTTGGAACATTTCAATTGATTTTTTGTTCTTGTTTGTTTTGTTTTGTTTTTTTTTTTTGAGAAGATTTTGCTCTAAGGCATGTGTGATCACAGGAGAGTGAGAGACAGAGAGACAGAAAACTAGAAATCATCCCCAGGGTGAATGGCCACACTGCAATTCCTTTTCCTCCATTCTCCTCTTGGGATTTTCTGCATGCACACACAGGAACTGGACATGAACTTTAAGCTACCAGGTCTGAGACTTGACTGAGGGTCGATCATGCTAGAGTCTAGTGCCTTAACCACTACACCACCCATTGGCCCCATATAGATACTTAAACTTTCCTATCCTCCTTGATATTTATCTTATCTTTCATGTCATATTTTCTATTAAAAACTTCTACATATTATTTATAGTTATTTTAAATTTCTCCTCATAATTTTTGTTTAACTTAATTAATTTATTTATTTTAATTTGGCAAGAGAGAGAAAGAGAGGGAAAGTGAGAAAACAAGCTGCCAGGTCTGAGACTCGATCGATGGTCTGCCATGTGGGAGTCTAGTACCCTTAATCATGAGGCCACCTGCTGGCACCCTCTCCACTTATAATCTTTTTTTCTTTTTTTTTGAGAGGTTTTTGCTATAAGGCACGTGCGCTCACCAGACAGATTGAGAGAGACAGAGAGACAGAAAGCGAGAAATCACCCCCCAGGTGAGATGGCCACGTCGCAATCCCTTCTCCTCCGTTCTCCTCTCGTGATCTTGGGCACGCACGCACACGCACCCGGCGTGAGTTTAAGCCACCGGGTCTGGGACTCCAACTGCGCAACTGCGGTTGACTATGTGGGAATCCAGCTACATAGCCATTACGCTAACTGCTGGTCCCTCCACTTATAATCTTAATATATGAGTCATTTTAAAAAATTCTTTATGATAGAGTATATGAGGATGCATGTAAGACTGAGAAAAAGAGAGACAATCACCCTCCACACTGGTGTTGGATCACAGCATAGACCGCATTCTCTAGTCCTCCATTCAATCTAATCTTGGACACTCATGCATATATCCAGGGTGTTTCAGGCTGACCAGGTGGGGATTAGAACTGTGGTCACTGTGCAGGGTCTTGATTCTCTTGAGTGCCACATTGCTACTATGCCATGTAGTGAGTCTGAGTCATGTTTTATTCTAGTTCTGATGATTATTTTTTATCTTTAGACTCCATTTTTTGTTTTGCATTTTAATAAGCCTCTTAATCTACTTTATTGTATTTTTCTTGGAAAGTTACAGTATTTTATAAGACATGAAACATTGAGGTCAATATATGAACTGCTGTGAAAATTAAGATGAGTTTTCTTATTCTTGGGTTTAAAGAAAGGGATTTTGTTAAGCTTGTCAGAAGGTTGGCTATGTTTAAATGCTATCGTTGCCATGGTTACCAGAGGTAAAGTTGATTGCTGAAATGGGCACCAAAGGATTTACAGTCCTGAAGTTAAACCTTGTTTTTGTCTCCCACTTTGCTGTCTCTTTTCTTTGTGTTCTTTCCTAATGAGAATCAGTCTCTATGCAGCACTCTCTGCTGTACTCCCTGCTATTTTTACTCAAAGGTTACTAGTGTCATTAAGGGGAGGTAGTAGACAGGGTGTTCTCTCATGTTCTTCTTAAGCTTCTCATTGAGGCATCTATTGCAAATCTGGGTTTTAGCAGTGTGACATTCATATGAATTTCTTTTCCTAGTCTAGTTCAGGATCAGCTTTTCCTCTTCCTGATTTTCCTACTGCTGCTGTGTTTATCACCTGCATCTTGGATCTAAGGCTGTGCATTCCTTTCTATGAAATATTAACAGTTTTTTACTTAGCAGATAGAAGATGGATCTAAGTTGACATTCAGTTATGTTCTCTTTTCCCAGCTTCTAAGGGATTCAACCAACTCCTTTCAGATAAAAGCATTGTGAATGACATCTGCATATTACTTCTTTACTTCTCTAAGAAAACTGGGAAAAATAAATCTAAGTACATCTTACTGGTGACTCTTTTCCCTTTCTTCAAGTTGCCTTTTATGAGGTAATTTTCTTTGTATTCCATTTTCTGGGGGAAGATTTTTGCTATCGGGTGAGCATGCTCATTGGAGAGACAGAGAAACAAAGAGAAAGTGAGAAATCACCCTTGAGGTGAATGGCCATACCACAATCCCTTTTCCTCCATTCTCCTTTCACGATTTTGGGCACACGCACATATGCACCCATGTGAGTTTTAAGCTGTTGGGTCCAGGACTCAAACTGTGTTCGATGACATGGGAGTCCAGTGATGGAAACATAATGCCATCTGCTGGTCCTTGGGTTCTTTCTAATCCTCCACTTAATAGTCTGTTGGACTTTCTGGAGAAAAGAGCTGCCAGGTAACAAGAACTGCCCTAGGACTGTGGCCACCTCCAAAGCTGTAAATATTCACAATGACCAACACTCAATATCTAGCAATTGACAGTTTAGTCTGTATGCTGTCTTACATGGTTTCTGCTTGTGTGTGTCTCAAGCAAGCAAATAGTAGGTCATTTATTTTCCCTGTATGTGCCTGTCTCTTAATTTTGGGATGGCAGTTGGTTTGTTGTTGTGTGTGTTTGTTTTTTTTTTCTTTGAAATAATTTTCTAACTGGCCCAAGTAAATCATTGATTTTAACTTTTAGTTTGTCTCATCTAAAATTTTTGTTTTCATTTCTTTTTTACTTTGGTAAGGATAACATTTTTCCACATCGATAAATTTCAAAGTTGAAATCTGGTTTACATTGTTTTACTCATTAAAAAAAAAAAAAAAAAGAAAAAAAAAGTGATTTTTTTTTTTTTTTTTTAAAGAGCATTTGGAAGTCCCAAAAGAATTTTCATCAATTTAGTGGCAAGGGACAGTTTGTGGTTTTCAAAAATAACATTCTGTCTTCTCTGTGAGAAAGTAGTTGAAACTAATGATAGAAATCAGAAATTCATGCATAACAGATTTGTACTATTCATGTTAACATACTAGGACTAAGGAGTGGTCCTCAAAGAAAAGTTTTCTGAAAGTACCAAAAAGTAAAAACTACTCAAATTTTAGTTAACAGCATGTACAGCTTTAGTTCTTTTGTTTTACTTTCTCTTTTCTTTTTTTCTTTCCTTTTTCTTTTTTTTCTTTTTTTTTTTTTTGCTTCAGAGTTATTTACAATTTAGTTCTTTCAACTATGTTGGTAAATATTTTACTCTAGAACTGTATCTAGTGTCATTATATATTATAGTCTTATATATGCAATTGTTTGTGTAGATGTTTAATTACAATTTTAATGAGAAATGCTGTACATACTAATGTTAATTTTAGTTGTTTTCAACATGAATAACAACATGACTCTATATAAATGTAAGAATCAATGTTTTTTATTTTGTTTTGCTTTGTTTTGTTTTGTTTTGTTTTAACTTGCTAGAAGGTATAGATGCTTTCTGGAGAGGGAGAGAGAGAGAAAGAAATCACCTCCCATGGGACATAGTCACATTACTATCCTTTCTCTTCTATTACTCCCTCCTTTCAAGATTTTAGGCATGCTTATACGTGTACCTGGCATGTTCCTGAAGCCACTAGATCTCCTACTCAAATTACTAGAGGTCATTTTAGAACTTATCATAAAAGTAATATCTGTTTTTTTTTAATTATCAGAGGGCATGAACATTCACCAGAGACAGAGAGACATATAGGAACAAAGAGAAAACACTCCCACCAGGGCATGGTCCCACCACAATCATTTCTCTTCCAGTTCTCAATTCTATCAGGATTTTGGGTATGCATTTATGTCTCTCATGTGTTTTTCCTTTTCTTAAGTTTTTTCCATAGGGCACATATGTTCATCAGAGAGAGATAAAGGAGAAAGTGAGATATCAGCCTCCTGGGAGGTAGCAATCTCTTCTCCTTTTTTCATCTCAGGATTTTGGGCACATACACATGCCCCTGTTATGATTCTCAAGCTACAGGTTCAATACTAGAACTGTGGTTGGTTATGGGGAATCTAGTGCCTTAACTACCAGGCCTCCTTCTGTCCCCAACCTGATGTGTTTTTTAAGTCACTAGGGCAGAGATTGAAACTACAGCTGGGTCATGTGGAATTGGGCTCATTTAATATACTAGGCTATGGAGCTGACCCCAAAAGAAATTTCTAGTAGTATAGATATTCTTTGTTTATACTAGATAATACTGAATAAAAGAGAAATAATATTATTTCAGCTGTTATTTATGTAAAACAACTTTATTCTTTTTCAATCATGGAAATGAAAGCATGCTACTAATTATTTTTCAATCCCCAAATATAGGATATAAAAAATAATTTTAGATTTTGAGAATGTGAAGCTTTACAATTGCAGGAGTGCTTAATTTCACATATTTCAACATGTATTTGTTGGTATTTCATGGAAAAATAGAGTTTACATTAGGGATGGCTAGCCAGATTACATTAGATTGGCCTATCTAGAAAGGATGCAAAGAGTAAATGCCAAGGTAAATTACTAATTGCTTTCTGTTTTTTTTTTTTTTTAATGTTTATTCTAAACAATTGGGCTATTGTGAGTTTAGTGATTGTAGTATTTACATTAGCAGTGCAAAGCAATTCCATGACGATATGATGAATTTCCCTGATTCATCACAATCACCAAAGATCTAGTGTGATTTCTCTGTAACAACAGCTTTACTCTGTGTGATGTCATCTAGCAATTTAATAAACACTGGCATTATTTTTTTGCCATCAGACACTGGTAATATATATAAATAACTTCTCTTAGTCCAACTCTTCTGATACTTTTTAAATATATTTCCTGATGTTGACAGTGTCATTGATTACCACTATTTGGATTTGACCCTCCTGTACACATTCTACAATTTATCAAGCATGTTGATGAGAATAGCATGTGAGATGATGCCAAAAGGTCTTAGTAAAATACAAATTTATTAGATTTTTTTCTTTCTCCTTATCTAAAAAGTCTGTCATGCTGTCATTCTGCATGAGCAATGCTTTCAAGTTGAATGAATTTGAGATAGAAAGAACAAATATGCTGCCACTTACCATTCTTTATAAAAGCTTGACTAATGCTTAGTGCTGAATATAGTGGAAAGACTGCTGACATGAACTATTTTCACCTTGAGAAATTTAATTCTTTTCTATTTTTTTCCCTTTGTCCTTAGTAGATATTAAGAATAAAATCTTCACCCATAGGGTACAAAATTTACAGTTCCCAAGCAAAAGGTGGTGGCCATAAATTTTCTCCTCATTACTCTTTCTGTTCCAATATCCTGGTCACTTACATCTGTGAATGCATTATGCCTTCGGTATGACACATATTGGTTTTCTTGTTTGACAGCTGTAGTTGACAGATGAGGACATTCTGGAGCTCATTCAGGGGCTGATGCCCTTGGGTGAGACTGAAAGGTAGATGGCTCGAAGTCTGTGGAAATTGGCTTATATTTCTGTTGGAGACCATGGAAATGATCACTGTCCTAGCTTTGTAAATATTTCATTTTCCACCATTATAATGAACCAACTACTAATTAATGTAACATAGACTGATTCTCCAGCATTACATCTAGTATCTATTAAAAAGAAGAGAAAGAAAAAAGTTCTTCAAGTTATTTTTTGTTTTCCCATTTTCACCCAAATAAGGTATTTTCATGGTTACAAAATAAAACAGAGAAAGCTTACATATTGCTAAAATTCTGATCAGAAAATTTATTTAAAAGTAAAATTGGAAATACATAATAAACATAGTCTGAGAACCAGAAGAAAAGTAGCTAAAATAATTTATGTAGAGAATTTATTTTCAGTATTATTCAACTTTTAAAATATTATGAATATTTGTTTTCTCAGACTAACATGAGCCTTTCCATCGATGGTTCTGTGCTAGATTTATTCATTCATTCATTCATTTATTTATTTAATCACTCACCTTTGTTGATTAAATAGGCTCCTATGCAGTACATACTACAAAACATAAATTTAAGGTTCTATTTTTTTCTTAAAAGCATGGGGTGGAAAACTGTCACTAAATAACAAAGGAAATGTCTTCCAAAAACCAAGACCTTAAAATTATATCCAAGCAATAAGATCTAGAATAAATAACTCAGCTTATTTGATTACAAGAATAATAATTTGTCAAGTAATGTTTTGTAAAAGAACTACTTCAGTGAACTGCCTCAGATTTAATTTCAACTGTGCAGCTTATTTTCATTCTTAAACTCTTACTTGGGATAAAAACTGAATGAATGTGCCATTAAATTAAGGGTACTTTCCCCCCAAATAAAAACAGCTTAAAAATAAAAGCTCATACATTTATAAAATATCAATGAAGGCCTCTGAATGAGAAAAGAAGTCCCTTTAATGTTTGGACCAGTAGCCCTTATTTATTCAGTCAGCCCCATCTACCCCAACCACATCTAAACTTAAGATAGAAAAATTCAGTAGTGAAAAGTAGTTTTGAATTTTACCAATACATGAAGTTATACATAAAAATTTCCATGTGAAGTAATATTTCTTTAACAAATTATATACTTGAAGTAGAATTTTTTATGTGTGCTTATTTTTCATGTGTATTAAATATAAATATTTAGTCATAATTGACATTCATCCTTTTATTCTCTAATCACCATAAAATAAAAAAATTAGGTCTCAATTGATGTTTAATTTCTATATTTGGTGGCTTTTTAAAAATTTACATACTGTATATCTGATAGTTCAAAAAAAAAAGAGAGAGAGAGAGAACAAATACTTCTAAATCCATAGGTTTCCACCTCTGAAATTGAAAGCAATTGAAAGGTTGTAAGAAAAATCTTATGCATTATTATTATTTTTTTTAATTTGTTGCAGGCCATGTGAACTCACCAGAGGGGGAAGTGAAAGTTAGAAAGTGAGAGAAAGTGAGAAAGCAAGCCGCCAGGTCTGGAACTCAAACCACAGTCAACCAAGTGGGAGTTCAACCCCTTTGCCTTTTACCACCATACCATGGGCTGGCCCTCTCTGTTAGATTTTTATAGAACTTCATCATATCTCAGTAATTTAATCGTCTCATTTAAATACGCTTTACTCATGCATTTTATGCTATGAGTGAACTTATTTATATTCTGGCCTTGTTTTATAGAACTTTTAGATCTATTTTGAATATCCTTTTATTTTATTTCTTTACGATCACCTCCCTAACAAAGTTCTCTCTTCGTTACAGTTATTCCAATATCTTGTGCCTGACTAAATATGTATGCTTTCAAGTACATTTCCAAGGAGATATAATCCTTTACTAATTTACATTGTAGCTTAGGAAAGAATTATTCATAGTCTCTACACTTCTGTAAGAAAGATGGAAAGCTATACACTGTGAAATATGAATGATAAATTCTAATTTTTATGTAGTCATACTAAAATAGTGCCTATGGATTTCCTAACTTTTTTTCTGTCTGATTCCTTACTTTTAAACAAATGTGTAAGTAGAAGAATTAATGTTTTGAAAGGTGGGCCAGCTTCATAGCCAGAGGACCACTGTTTGAATTCTGGTACTAGTGACTTAAACAACATGTCTGGTGAATGCATATGCATGTCTCAAATCTGACAGGATGCAAAATGCAGAAAAAGGGATTGTGGCATGACCATTTCCCACTGAGGGATGCTTCCCCCGCCCCCATCTCTCTCTGGTGAGAGAATGTACTCTTTGACAATGAAAAAATGTGTTGAGAGATATTAATCATGGTTTTAAAGAGAAAGTTAAGAGTTCATAAAAAGCAAACCAGAGAATATATTATATAACTAAAAATAAGTGTCCATGCCAAAAAATGTATTTGATAACTACTAGTTATTCTAATGTTCATAAAATGAAAAAGTTATTATTTTATTATTTTTTAAATAAATATGTTCTGTTTAAATTATACAATAAAAACATGGACCAAATGGTTAAAAATAAGCCATTACTTGGTGCCAGCAGATGGCACAAAAGTTACAAAGCTGGACTCCCAAATGGCTGACTATAGTTTGAGTACCGGACCTAGTGACTTGAAACTCACACTGGGTGGATGTGCGTGTGTGCCCAAGATCCCAGTGTAATATTATGCTTTGGAAACTCTTTCTGTTTCCTCTTGATTTCTCCTACATTTATTATTTATGCAACTCTGTCCTATCCAAATCAATCTCTTACATTTTACTCTCAATTCTGATATCTGCTTACTGGAAAACAAGCTGGCATAACTGGCACCATGCATGGTCTGAGAAAATGTACAATGAGGCAGCACTTGGGTACTTTATCACTCACTAAACTCGCTGGCAAGGAGACTATGTCCTGAATGGTGCATGGACCATATATCTTCTCTAGAACAAGAATGTGGTTAACCCACTGATGATTTTTTACCATTTTGGGTCCTGAAAAAATGTCTCAGTGCAAGAGAATGCCCTTGTGTAAGAAAACATGGTATGAAAAATATGGGAGTAATGATGCATCAAAGGACAGTGAAGGTGCTTGGTTATTAATTGGCTGAAATTGTCTGAATAGACACTACAAAGCAGGATAATAAAAGTGGACAAGATTAGTTATCAGCTGAAGGTTAAGTGTGGGAGCCTCTGTGTCTTTTTCTAAGCTTACAAAAAGGTCTTATCTCTTACAGCAGATGAATGGGCTAAGCTGAGAATCGGGAGCTACACTTAATAGAGCTGTAAAACTCCAGAGATGCATACATTTTCAGCCAGGAAAGGGATGCTATGTTCATATCAACAACATGTTAGAGAAAATATTGTACATGAAAAATAAGATAAAAACACTCAGTGGATGCTCCTGAGTATTTTAGCTCTTTAGATTCTTTTTACTTTTTGGAACTAGAAGAGGTGGGTTTATGAAGAGCTAGTATTTCCATTGTGAACCTCCTTTCTTAAGACCTAGCTGCATAAGACCTTGAGATCATCTTGTCTCCAGGCCGCATAGATATTAACTAAGGTTATATCGCATATAATCCAAGTTAGAATTACTGGACTATGGGACCAGCAGATGGCATAATGGTTACATCACTGGACTCCCACTTAGTTGACTACAGTTCAAGGCTTGGAACTGGTGACTTAAAACTCACACTAGGCATGTGTACGTGCATGCCCAAGATCCCGAGGGGAAAAAGAGAAGATAAGGAATTTATGCAGGGCAATTCCCCCTGAGGGATGTATTCTTGTTTTCTGTTCTCTGTCTCTCCAGTGAGTGCATGCACCCTATAGCAAAAATATCTTACAAAAAATAATAATAATTGCTGGGCCTAATACAGAAACCAAGATATTATATCCTTTATGTGGGAACGGTAAGAATGATCTGTCAGGTACCAGCAGGAGCCACGAGAGTACCAGTGGCAACGAATTATGAGAGTCTTTAATCAGGAAGGCTAGAAAATAATATCTGATTAAAAGAGATTTACTTATGTATACTGTCTAAGGATGTGAGATTTAACAACTGGAAAAACTTGGGAAAACTGACTCTAAGGAGACTCTTTGGAGACTGGTAGAATCCATACCTTATAATGAATGGAGATGTCGAAACTGGCCTGAATGATGGTTGAGTAAAAGAGTAGGTCCTTTTCCATGGGTTCCATGAATTTTATCACGTGTCATATTACCTAGAAAGAGATAATCTGATAAAGCATTGAAAGGACTGGTGGATGACAGAGCTACAGTATCACCTAAGAGGCAATATTCTGGAAGGATATGATTGATATAAACTCCATGAGGCAGAATATACAGTAAGTCAGTGATATTTACATGTGTGAGATCCAATTTCTCTACATCTTGCCAGCATTTGGTGCTGTATTTTTTTTTTTTATTTTGGCCATTCTGGTAAATATGTGTAATATCTGATTGTGGTTTGAATTTAAATTTCCCTTATGGCTAATGATGAATATATTATCATGCACTTATGTGTCATCTATATTACATGTGAATTGTCTATATCTTTTACATATTTTCTAATTTTATTGTTTGTTCCTTTACTGTTTAGTTTTGAGAATTCTTCATATATTTAAATTACTAATCCTTTGTCAGAATATTCTACTCTATAAACTATTCTTCCAGTTTTTGTTCTCTTAATAGGTTCTTCTGCAAAACAATACATTTTAATTTTGATAAAGTCAAATGTATATTTTTTCTGTTTTACAGATAGTCCTTTTGATTTCAAATTTAAGAACTTGTTGTCTGTATGTACATCCTGAAGATTTTATCTTGTTTATTTCTAAAAGTTTTATAACTTCACATTTTACATTTAAGTCCATGAGCTAGTCTGAGCAAATAAAAAAAGTTTATTGTTAATTCCTCTATGAAGAATCAGAGGGAGAAATAGAAGGGAATGTACTTGTAGAACTATTTCTAGGTTCTTTGTTCTGTTACATTGAACTATGCACCTGCTAATACTACAGAGTTTTGATTACCATAGCTATATAATAAATCTTGGGAAATTCAGCAAACTGATAACTCTTTTTCTTTCTCAGAATTGTTTAAATATTCTATTTCTCTTGCCTTTCCATATCCTTTGTAAAATAATATTTTCTATATCTCCCAAAATCTACTGGAAAAGTCATAGAAATTATAATAAACTGTATATCTATTAAGAGAGAGTTGGTATCTTTACTATATAGGCTCTTCCAATACATAAACATAATATATCTCTTAATTTAGTTAAGACTTCTTTGAATTCTTTAGTCAGTGTCTTCAACATACCAGTTCTGTGTATATTTTACTGCATTTGTACTAATTCCTTCATTTTGAAGCAGTTATAAATTGTATAATAGTTACAGTTTTTGTGTCCCTATATTTGTTACACATATAAGCATATAATTGTATGTGTGTATGATTCATATTGATTTATTATAGTCATTGTGTACATAGATATTAACTGATTTTTGTATACATATTTTTTTTTATCTTATGACCTTGCTGGATTTACTAGCTTTTTTTTAAAAAAGAGTTTTGGGGACCAGCAGTTAGCGTAATGGCTATGTCGCTGGACTCCCACGTAGTCGACCGCGGTTCGAGTCCCGGACCCGGCGGCTTAAACTCACGCCGGGCGCGTGTGCGTGCGTGCCCAAGATCCCGCGAGGAGAATGGAGGAGAAGGGATTGCGGCGTGGCCATCCCCCCTGGGGGGTGATTTCCTGCTTTCTATCTCTCTGTCTCTCTCTGTCTGTCTGGCGAGCGCACGCGCCCTATAGCGAAAACCTCTCCAAAAAAAGAAAAAAAAAAATTAAAAAGAGTTTTAAAAGTATTTCCTGGAATTTTCTATGTAGATGATAATTTCATCTACAATAAAACATTTTTATTTCTTCTTTTCCAATTTGTATGTCTCGTATTATTTTTCTTTTATTCTTATCATTTCCTTCCCTATGCTTGTTTTGCATTTATAATGCTCATTTATTTATAAGATCTTGTTTTAAGGCACTAGATTATTTAGTTGAGACTTTGCCTTTGTTGTAATAAATGCATTTAGCATTGTAAATGTCTACCTCATTATTTCTTTACCTGTGTAGTTATGTTCCACACATTAAATATTCTGTATTTTCATTTTAATTTAGTTCAGTGTGTTTTTCTACTTCCTTTCTGCCTTGTAGGTTATTTTTGTGCAGTTTTAAAGTATTTGAAGACTATCTTGTTATGTGCTATTAGTTTCTTTTTTTTTTTTCTTCTTTTTTTTGGAGAGGTTTTTGCTATAGGGCGCATGTGCTCGCCAGACAGACAGAGAGAGACAGAGAGATAGAAAGCGAGAAATCACCCCCCAGGGGAGATGGCCACGCTGCAATCCCTTCTCTTCCATTCTCCTCTCGGGATCTTGGGCACGCACGCACACGCGCCGGTGTGAGTTTAAGCCGCCAGGTCCGGGACTCGAACCGCGGTCGACTACGTGGGAGTCCAGCGACATAGCCATTACGCTAACTGCTGGTCCCTGTGCTATTAGATTCTAATTTGATTCAATTGTGCTTGGAGAACACATTTTGTAACTTTTCAATTTTTTCATGTGTATTCAATTTTATTCTATAGCCTAGGACATAATGCATCTTGGTGTATGTTCTTGCATGTTCTTGTGACTCATGAAAAAGTATGTATTTTGTTGGTGTTGGGTGGTTTGTTCTTTATGTGTCATTAGATCCTATTGACTGATATTGTTGTGAGTTCTATATTTTTGCTGATGATGGAGTACAAACAAGTGATTATAGTTAATTGTTCTATAAATGAGAGATGGGTGTTCAAATAACTATGATGTGCATTTGTTATATTAGCTTTTGACCCTATCAACTTTTGTTTTACATAATTTTTAATTGTGTGTGTGCACATACATATTTAGATATAGTTATTTTGATGCTTAGTTTATACCAACCTTCTTTTTAAAATTACTTTATGTAAACCTTCTTTCAACCCATCTATCCATCCATCTTTCCTTTTCTCTGGAAACTACCCTATCTGACATTAATAAAGCCACTCTTGCTTTCTATGATAAATTTTTACATAACATACATTACATGCCTCTTTATTGTCAATTGGCCTATATTATTATATTGAAATGACTGTTTTGTTGACATATAAATTAGATCTTTTTTTTTTTTTAGATTTTTGCCATAGGGCGAGTGTGCTCACTAGAGTCAGAGATGGAAAAAGAGACAGAGAAAAAGTAAAAAAGCACCCACCCCCTCAGTAGGCAATAGCCAAGTCACAATCCCATCTCCATTTTTCTCTCAGGATTTTGGCCTTGCACACACAAACACTCAGCATGATTTCCATGCCTTCAGGTCTGGGACTGGAACTGCAGAGTTAACCATCTGGAATTCAGTGCCTTGTCAGCCACATCACCTTCTCACTTTTTTCTTTTTTTTTTTCTTCTTAATTGTCAGAGGACTCAGAAAGACAGAGAGAGAAGGAGAGGGAGAGAGCACCCCATCCCCATTGGGGTATGATCATCCCATAATCCCTTCTCCTCTATTTCTCTGTGCTGTCAGGGTTTGGCACACACATGCACCTACACCCACTATGTCTTTCAAGCTGCTGAGGCCAGGATTAAAACCATGATTGGCCATGTAAGATCCAGCTCTTTTAACCACTATTCATAAGACTGACTCTGGATCTTTCCTTTTAATCCACACTAACAATCTGTCTTTTAGTTGACTTATCTAGACGATTTTTATGGAATAAAATTTTGATATATTTGGGCTTGCAACTTTCATTTTAAGTTTTGTTTTCTGTTTACTCTCTTTTTCATTTCTATGGCTTTCCTGCTTTTTATTGTGGATTGTTACACATTTTTTTTTAGAATTACACATTTCTTAATGATGTGTTTGTAAAAATTATTTGAGTACTTGTTTGACAAATAAATATATAACATTATAGTCTACAGTATCATTTTATCCAAATCAAGTAACATTTAGATGCTTTATCATCTTTTATGTCCCTTTATCCTCATTCATTTATACATTTCTTAAATATTTCTTTTAGATATGTTTAATATTATATACAACATTGTTATCATTTTAGTTTGGATATCAAAAATAATTTATAAGCTCCTGGGAACCAGCAGGTGGCATGGTGGTTAAGGCACTGGACACTCCCACATGGCCAACCACAGTTCGAGTCCGGGACCTGGTGGTTTGCTTTCTCACTTTCCCTCTCTCCCTCTCCCTCTCTCTCTCTCTCTCTCTCTCTCCCTCTCTGGTCAAATTAAAATATGTGAATGAATAAATAAAATTAAAAAAATAATAATTTATAAGCTCCAGAAGAGAAAAAAGCCTATTGTATATGTCATTTTTTTTGTTTAATTATTTAATGTGTTCTTACTTTTGTCCTGATGTTTCAAGATTTTCTGTTATTGTTTCACTTCAATGTAGTGCACATCCTCTAACCATTCTTTTAAATTAAGTCTGCTAGGAACATATTCTTTTAGTTTTCACTTAAGCTTACCTTAATTTCTCCTTCATTCCTGAAAGGTAGTTTCACTGTACATAAAATTACTAATTGTGAGTTATTTTCTTTCAGCACTTGAAAAATGTGCTATATTTTTCTGTCCTTGTTTTATAATGAAAAGTTTATTGCCATTGATAACTCTTTTTTCCTCTAGTGAGTTATCATCTGGCTGCTTTAATTTTTTGCTTTGTCTTTAATATTGAGAAGATTGTGTTGTGTTCTTTGGTGAAGATTTATAGATTTTCTTGTTTGGCATGCATTCTCTTTCTGGAATCTGCAATGCTTATGTCTTTCTGAAATTGGATTTTCTTCAAACATTATTCCATTAAGTACCTTTGTAGCTCCATCTTCTGAAATGTGAAGAGAACAAGACTGGCGAGAAACATAGTGTTGAGTTTTCATGATTTTCTTTGCTTTTTAATTTTATTCGTATTATTCTTGAGAAAGTGTATGCATTGGCAAGAGAGAAGGAAAGGGAGAGCATCCTGTACAGAGTCTTCTCATGAGAAGATCCCTTTCTCTCCTCCTTTCAGCTTGTTAGGTTTGAGCCTGTACCAACTGAGATGACAGATGACTTCAAGTAAACACAGGATACGAATCCCACAGTTTTACTTTTTTGCTTCATAGATACATATATATTTTTGGTTCTAAACAAGCTGGTAACCTGAAATATCAACGGTCATGGATCAAAAATAAAAACAAAACAAAACAAAACAAAATCCCAGTAGAAGTCAGGATTGTGCATTGCCAAGATAGAAAATGTTTAGAAAATAATCACTGTTTCTATCCCAGCCAAACAGCACAGGAAAAGAACTGTGAGTACAGTCTTACCTACAGTAGCAAGGGCCAGTGTGAATTTAGACTTCTATGATTTAAGGCTATACTGATGCAAAGAGAGTCCTAAATACTCCTTTCTCTGACTTAAGTAAACTGAGGAATGCAAAGGGCCAACAGGTGGCAAGCAGGATCCCACATGGATGACTTGGTGGTTCAAGTCCTAGACCCAGTGGCTTGAAAATAGTGCATGTATGGGACCAGCAGTTGGCATAATGGCTATGTCGCTGGATTCCCATATAGTAGACTGTGGTTCGAGTCCTGGACACAGTGTTTTAAACTCACTCCAGGTATGTGCACTTGCGTGCTCAAGGTCCCGAGATGAGAATGGAGGAGAAGGGAGTGCCGTGTGGCCATCCCCTGGAAGGTGATTTCTTACTTTCTGTTTCTCTGTCTCTCTCTGTCTTTCTGGGGAGCACACATGCCCTATTAGCAAAAACCTCTCAAAAAAAAAATAAAATAAAATAAAAAGGAAGAAAGAAAGAAAGAAAGAAAATAGTACATATGTGCCCAAAATCCTGAAAAGAGAATGGAGAAGAGATTGTGACTTGGCCATGCCCCATAGAGAGGGAGTGGTTCTCACTCTCTTTTTCTGTCTCTCTAGTGAGTGCATGCATCCTATGGTAAAACTATGTACATTTTTAAAGGAACCCACGGCTAGCATAGTGATTACATCGCTGGACTCCTACATTGTTGACTGCAGTTCAAGTCCTGCACTCATTGACTTAAAACTCATACCAGGATCATGTGTGAAGATGAAAATGGAGGAGAACAGATTGCAGTGTGGCATCTCCCCTGGGGGGAGATGTCTCACTTTCTGTCTCTGTCTCTCTAGTGAGCACACATGCCTTATAGCAAAAATAAAAAAAAAAAAGACTTTCAGTACGAATCTGAGATGTTCGTGCTCATTGGACACTAAGACTAAGTAGTCAATATACTGTTCTTTTAAATTGTTTTGTCATGCTATTCATTTGTTCATAAAATAAAAGAATTTAATCCCTGCTTCAACTATTCAGTCAGTTATTTTTATATATGTCACATTGGCTTTTCATATAATTAGAAACCAGTCAAAGTATATAACTTCTGTTATAACTAAATGTTGTTATGGCTAGGAGTTGGAGAGAAATAGTTTTATTATTTGAAACTATGCTTCAATCCTTCTTTCTTGAGACATATTTATCACAAATGGATGGACAACTTCAGAAATGTTTTATCACCTATTAAAATTCATTAAGCATATTAACTATTCATTGATAATGAGTGGTATTTGCATTCTTAGATTGCTCTAAAATAAATTTTATTACATAATCAAAGATTTATTTTTAACATTCATTTGTTTTTCTCCTTGTATGCATGTATATAAAGGAATGTAATTTTAAAAAAATGTTTGGGAAACTAACAAGTTTTTTTCTTTTTTGCTCCTTTTTTTAAAAATTTGCATTTAATTGTTGTACATCTTTACTGTATACAATATAGTTTCTCAAAGTACGCATGTAGTGTATGTCAATCAAGTCAAAGATATTGTCCTATACATCATCCTAAAAAGATAGTTTTCCATTCTGGTATCTGTTAGCAGTGACGAAACAAAGAGAAAAAGTTCTGTTGAATAATGTTAAAAACTTGAAAAGGTGTTTTTGAAAACAGTTTCAGTATTCATTATTGAGGAGAAGTATTAAATCTAAACAAACAAAAAAGTTTAGAACATACAACCAACTTGAAAAGATAGATACCTAAATGTAGGTGAACAAGAACAAAAACAGAAGCAAAAACAGAAGAAGATAACCAATACAAAGATAGCAATATAGAAAAATAAAAAATAATTGTCTTGAATTAGATCAAGTAATATACCCAAAGAAACAATTATTAATACAAATTATAATGTAAAGATATCTCATTCCAACTAAAATCACAATGGCATCTCGCTAATATTCTTAAGATGATAATGCAACAGTTACATATTTAGAAAAATGATACATCTTGAATATCTTCATTACCAGAGATAGAAAATTATAGTCAAATTATGTCAGCAATCAAGCTAAAGTTCTCTGTGATTTGGGCAATCAAATACACATTTTTTTGGTTGTTGTTCATGGCAAGCTGTTCAAAATGAGACTAAAAAGTAAATATTACAATAATATATAAACTCTCAAAGAGAACAAGGGAGATGACAAGGAATGAAATATGTTATAAAATTGTAGATAATAAATACTTCAGGGCAAGGAAAATATGACTTATAAACCAAATTTATTGACTGTCCTAAGTGCCTGATGGGACAGTGCCAGTATGAAGCAAGTCAATTCATGCCAAGATAAATGAAAACTTACCAGGATAGGTTGGAAATAACTAGAAATTTTTTGATAATAAATTAATTACAGGGAAGAGAGGAATATTGGAGAATTTCTGAAAGTCCATGGAAATATTAAGTAAACAACCAGTAATACAATCTTAGACTGTACGGCACAATGAACCCTTTTCACTCTGTTAGGAGACTAGTTTTGTGAAATGACAAAATTACTGGAGACAATATCATTTTACAGGAGTCAAGAAATGGTTAGGTGTATTTCTGAAAATAGAGGCAAGAAATCCACAACTGTTTCCTGAATAGTGAACATTTTCCTAGTTCCCTTGGCATATGTGCAGACATCAATTACATCTTAGACATTCCTTTTTGACTGGGTCAAGTAAAGGACCATGGATATAAAAATTGGAATTCATCAAAGTGTTCAGGTCTCTAGTCATAAGTCCAGAGTCAAAAATACTTAAAAATGAATATATTATTAGAATGATCTTTTTGGGTGCTACACTTTAACATGAATAATTCATTTTAGTTCACCAGATATTTGACCAAAGCCTGTCAAATGAAAGTGAAACAATCTTTCAAAATATAAGCAAGCAATAAAGACAATAAAAAAGAAAAAAAAAAAAGGAAGAAAGAACAAAGGGAATTCAGGAAAATTGAAAATGCAAATTCATATAAAATTTATAGAAGTGAGTAGAGGTGAAAAACCTCAGATACCTAAAGAAAGTTTTAATATATATAATTAAATCTATTTATTTTTAATAAAGAAACTTTAAGAAAAGAAAGTGTTATCGAAAGTAATGATTTAGGGCCAACCTTGTTGCCCAGTAGTTAAGGTACCCAGATCCTAACTGGCCAACCATAATTGGAATCTCTGTTCCAGCAGCTTGAAAAACACACTGAATACAGGTGCATGTATACCAAAAATTTCAAAAGAATGAAAAAATTGAAGAGAAGAGATTGTGTCATGATAATTCCCCATTGTGATGGGTGCTATTTCTTTCTATATATTTCTGTCTCACTGTCTCTCTCTGGCTAACACATGTATCTTATGGTAAATAAATACCAATAGTAGTAATAAAAATATGACCAGCAGATAACATGAAGAGTGAGGCAGCTGGATCCCACATGGTTTATTGCATTCTGGAGTCAGAGGCTTGAAAAACATGCCAGGCACATGTACATGCATGCCCGAAATCCTGAGAAGAGAATGAAGAAGGGATTATTCTGTGGCCATACTCCCCAGAGGATGATTTCTTACTTTCTCTTTCACTCTCTTTCTCTCCTGTGAGCATACATACCCTGTAGCAAACCAAATAATGATAATAATAGTAGTAGTAATAATAATAATAATAATAATAATAATAATAATAATAACAACAACATAGGTCCAATCATGGCAGTGAAGCAGTAACACAGAGTTCTGTAATGCTGGAAGTCATATGGAAGACCCAGGTTTGGTTTCCAGTTAACCTGTAGATGTCAGGCATGTATAGTCACTTATTATCCTGGCTGGCAAGGAAAGGACTGGGGAAGGATTAGGAGAATTGCAGTGTGAGACCCTTTTGAGGGAGCTCTGTGGGGACACGTTTAAGAGAGAGAGTCTGAGGTGTGGGGACATGCTCTGAGCAAACACCACATGCTCTTTTGGGGTTTGGCAGAACCTTGTAACTTGTCTTTCCTTGACCTTGGCTGCAGACAGAGCAAGGGTGGAAATTGCTAGGGGCATTCCAACAGACACATGTGATAGACTTCAAGAAACATCTTGGCAAAATCCAATCCCTGCTCTGCATCTGAAAGGTTCCTTAGCCTACTCTGGGTGTGGTGGTGTGAGAAGATCTTTAGCTCCTTCCCCACACCTAACAGCTATTTCTTTGCATTAGAAAGGAAGATGAGATTTTCTCTTGATGGGATTATCACCAAGGGATACACCTGGCCTGGTGTGACTAAGCCCTCATAGATTTGTTAACTGCTTCTTATTGTCTGTAACCTGGCAACCAATGTATGAAGTGTCATAAAACATACATGTGTAATGTCTCCTTGTTCTATAAATAAAGACTTTCAGTTCATCTGGGCGGCACAAGTTGCTTGGCCTACCTAGGCTCAGGCTGCCTGTGTCCCTTTCTACTCTACCTTTTGTCTCATTTTTTATGCTTCTTCCATAGTAGTGCCGAGCCCGGGGGCGGACGCAGACAGAACTCTGTCTCTTTCTTTCATGGATAAATAATTTTTTTTTTAAATAAGAGTTATGGAGTAAAAAATTCAGAAATTTTCCCAGAAAATAGAAAAGCAAGAAAATTAGGGGACATTTATAGGAGACAAAAATAGCTGACTGCCAAGAATTCCAGAAAGAGAGACACAAGAAAACAGAGAGTAATAAACTACTACTGAGCTAATTAATGCACATTTCCTAAGACAGAAGATAACAAATTTCCAGAGTTAATGAGTCCACTGAGAGCTCACAAAAATTACTAAGAAAAAAAAAAAAAAAAACACTAAGGTACATCTTAATGAACTACTAAAATTTGAAGAGACTAAAATAAAAACAAGAATGAAGTCAGAACAATAACGTAAAAAAATAAAAAAATAAATTTAAAAAGGCATTGAGGTCTGCATAAGCAATCTGGAAATTAAAGGATAATAGGGAAAGTCTACAAAATAGTGAGAGAAAAACTATTTCAAAAAAGTATTATAATATGCAAAGCCTAAGTCAATTACAAAGATAGACTATGGATATTTTAAATATATAAATACTAGAAAATTATGCTTTTTGTATTTTATCTAGAGAGCTCCTTGGAAATGCACTAGCAAAATTAGGAATAACAATAGTGAAATTTTCAGAACCAGAAAACTGTGACTCCAACAAAAAAGTCAAAGGTGACGGAATAGTAGGATAATGGTGGCTTACAATGCAGTCATGCCATCAGAACCCTGGAACAGAACGTTCACAGACAGATGACAACTATAATAATAATAAACAATATAGTTTAAAGTTGTGTGATTAGTTTGAAAGCTCATTAAAGATCTAGAAGAAATTATTTATAAATTCAGTTAAGAGGAGTTTAATTATATCACTATTATTAGATATAAATAATATTCCCATTTTTATAATAATATATCCTAAAATTATAGATCTTGAAAAGCTGAGAAAGAAGTGGAGAAATAGGTTCGTGAGGCTTCTCTGATAACTAGTTATTAAAACTGAAAAGTAATAAATACTAATGTAAACATGTGCTATAATAGTAAGTAAATACTAAAGCAAACAGGTGAAATTGGAATGTGGGGTTGGAAATTCCCTTTTATATTAAATGCTTGTAATATAGTTTTATATTAAAAATATATTCACAGTCATTTCTGTAGTTAACAACAACCAAATAAAAATACCTCACAGCTCAAATCTGTGGTTTAGCGTAATGCACTGCTTAAGAGAAGCTAGATACCTCATGGGAATTTCATGACCATATAAAATCCCCAGCCCAGTCACCCCAAAACCCACCATGCATATGCATGAGTACTCAAGATCCCATAAGCCAAAGGCCTGGAGAAAGAGAATACTGGTGTGAGCAGACTCTGTGAAGGGTGTTTGTCTCTCTCTCATTCATACACATGCACATGCTCTATTACAAATAAAGAAAAATAAATTACTCACAAGTACAATTAAAATATAGTACCACAAACTAGTGTTGATTTTTTCATAATTTGAGGGAGATAAGTAGAGAGTACAGAAGAAATTGTCTCTATGTCTCTAAAATAAGTTACTGAACAAGAAAACCTAAAAACATTTGATTACATCAACATAAAAATCTTATGGCAAAATTTTATAAAGAAATACTAATATTTACTTGGAATTTTTTATATTCACTGTTTATAAACAAATAAGTGAAAATAAAAGCATCCCCAAAGGAAAAAAGTCACAAAATAGAAAATGCGTAATTCAAAATAGACAAAAATGTACAAAAATAATAAAAAAGAAAATAAAGTATTAATGTTACTCCAGTTTTGCCTATAAGTTGCTAGGTATTAAAAATATTCTAGGGACCAGAAAATAGTATAATGGTTGCATTGTTGGACTCTCATGGAGTCGACCATGGTTCAAGTCCCAGAACCGACGGCTTAAAATTCATGCCAGGTGCGTGTCCAGGATTCTGAGAGGAGAAGAGAGCAGAAGGAACTGTGGCATGGCTAGCCCCGCTTGGAGGGGGGAGGGTGATGATTTCTCACTTTCCGTCTCTTTATTTCTCTGTCTCTCCAGTGAACACACATGCCCCATAACAAAAATCTCTGTTTAAAAAAAGTTAGCAATACATATAATACATAATATGTAAATCCCCTTTGTAACACACTTGTAAGCATTTACCTTAATTAGGAAAAGATATAGATACAATGATGCTTATTTTGGTATTATTCATAATACTAAGTTAATGTAGATTCCATAAACATTTACCAATACTAGTTTGGTTAATAATAGAATATTGTTTAAAGTATTTAACGACTAAGTTCTGCTGATAATTACCAAATTTATCATGACAGCAGAATAATTAGAAAAAACAGCTTAGAGGATCTAGCAGCCTGGAAAATGGTTATGGATACTGGAGACAGTGTGGGAAGAAGTTGGGAGAATAGGGAGAGTGTGAGAAAAGAAATTAAGAAGAAAAATAGAGACGCAAGAAGTTTATGGGACACAAAAATGAACTATCATCTGTTGATGATATTGTGTATAGTATCATCAACTGGACTAGTGTAAAGTGGATTCACGTTGGATAAATTCCTTTTACAAGTTAAGTGATGTATAGTAATGGAATGTATAAAATAAAATAAATTAATATAAAAATTTATCTTTCATTTAGGCCTCCAGAGGTAGGTAGGTCTGCACTGAGATGGTTAGTGCACCACAATATCAAAGATCCAGACTTTATTTATCTTATCGATTGATTCTCTATGAAAAAAGTTCTTTTTTCAAGGTTATCTCATGGCCCAACTCCAGGCAAAATCCTCTTCCAGATTTGTCGATGGAAAGCTCTTTCAGCTGACGGCTGCATCATATTGACACACCCTTATTATGTACAAAATAACACATATGCACATGCTTATGTGGATATTTTTTGTGTTTGAGCACATTTTTGTAATTATGGCACTATAAAATTCTCTGGACTTATCTTTTATATTTTTTGTAGTTTCTAGGTGAAACCTAGAATCACTCATCTCTGTAAACTTGTTTTCTTTATTGAAAAAGTATTTAGAAACCTTAAGTTAGGCGCCAGGTATGCTCATTGCAACTGAGGCATAATTGTGTCTAGGCCCCCACAGGTGAAAAACTAATGAGTGCGCGTGTGTGTGTGTGTGTGTGTGTGTGTTTGTGTGTGTGTGTGTACTGAGCTTTGTATATAAAAAAATCTATAAATTTATCTCTATGTAACAATCTGTATGTATATTAAGTTAATTCTGAGTTCATACTAATGTCTGAAACTATCAACAAAGGAAAGTTTCTGTTGTCCTACATGGTTTCCAAAAATTTTTAGGATTTTTTTTTCTTTTTCTTTTAGCCATTCTAATACACTTATAGTTGTATATCATTGTTTTTTTAATTAGCAATTTTCTAATCACAAATGATGCTGGGCACCTTTTCCCGTGTTTATTTCAACAGTTTATATTATTTCATGAGATGTTTGTTTAGGTCTTTTGCACAAAGTTAAATTGGACTTTTTGTTATATTTTTAACTTTGGGAGTTGTTCATTTTTAAAATTTTTTTTTATTTTTTTATACATTGAATCACTGTACATCACTACAGCTTATAAAATGAGTTAGCCAACATGAATCCACTTCACACCAATCTAGTTGACAATATCACACATGCTTTCGTCAACAGAGAACCCCTCATTTCTGTGTCACTTAAATGTCTTGCCTCACTATTTTTCTCCTTGATTCTTTTCCTCTCACTTTCCTCATCTCCCACCCTCTTCTCACACTGTCTCCAGTACCCATAACCATTTTCCATGCTACTGTATCCTCTAATATTTCAGTTTTCACCATAGAGTGAGGACAGTTGGTACATATAAACGGAGACACACAATGCTATGAAAGAGAGTTCTTCATATTTTGAGGTTCCTTAATCTGATATGGGTAAAAATTCTTCCAGAAGGAAGGAATGTTAACATATTTCTCAGTCATATCAATGGGGAAACAAAAGGTTTTTCAGAGAAGCGTAGACAGTATTACAGTGTAAGTATATTTTGACATTATAAACGAATAAACAGAGAGATGTGCAAGAAGACAGCAATCTGGTGCATAAAGCATGGACAGAATTGCTTAGACATCAGAAAATAAGGATGTTGGAAGTATTGAATAAAAGCCTATTTAATCTAAAACATATATCAATACAATGATAACAAGCAAGGATAGCAAATTTTGTATACGTCAGATTTTGCTATAGATTTCGTTCATCATTTTAAGAGCAATGAACAGAAGACTAACATAATGAATTGTTCTCAACACAATGAGTTAGCTATTCTAAATCTTAATACATACTCCCTACCTTATTAAATAGTATATGGGAACAAGAAGATAACTTAAGGAATCATTGCAGTTTCCCATGTATGATGTGATGGTAGTTTAGACTACAACACTGTTAAAAGTTAAAATCACTTTTTCTCCATTTAAGACTATAGAAATTTAGTGACTGATCACGGAGTTTTATGGTTATGAGGAAACATTAGAGAAGTGCCAAACGTATTGGTAGATGATGAGCTATATTTTAGACCAAAAAGGTGGGGACAGTGGTAAATCAGGAGAGGATGGTGTGGGAGACTCTAAGGAAGGAGAATCCCATAAGAGAACATAGGATGGCCCCATGACAAGTTGACACAACATAGCTGACAACAGATCGAGTCCCAGCTTGAACCACTTGAAAAATGTGGTGGACATAGGTGTTTTCCCAAAGTCCCAACAAGATAGAGAAATGGAGAAGAAAGGATTAAGGCATGACCACAGAAGTGAGCAGAAGTGCTTTCTCCCTCACTCAGTCACTCTCTGACAAACACAAATGCCCTCTGGCAGTTAAAGAAAGAGAAGGCAGGAGAGGAGAAGGAGGAGAAAGAAAAAGAAAAAAAGGAGGAGGAGAAAAGAGATAAGGAGATGGAGTTTACAGTCATATCTTTCTTGGTGACCAGACAGAATAAACTTTGAAAAAGCTAGATTTAGAAACACTTTATATGCTATGAGTCACTTAAAGAAGGGCCTGGGAGTAGTAAATATTGAGCAGCAAGTGCTCAACAGCTATGTTTATTAAATTATTTTGTTTTGAGATAGAACATTAGATTATGCGTGGGTGTCTTTATGATTTTATTTTGCAGCATTGAAATCCTCTAGATTTTAAATCCTCAATTATTTGAATAGCTGTAGCCACAGTTGAAATGTTTTTAAAGATGTACTACAAAACACAGAGACTTCTAAACTAGGGCACATTGATTAGGAGTATAACCATCAGTCCAAAACTCTTCCATAGAGTATTTAACCCTAATTGGAATGTTCTCTTGTAGGTCAGGTTCAAGGATTTCTTTAATACTTCTGTTCTATTTCTTTCAAGAGAAACTAGTTGGATGACTTCCTTAGACTTTTTCACCATCTATTTTCACAGTGCAAACTCTCTCCTCTATAATTTAACATTAAAATGGGAAAGCAAAGCCACAGAAAGATTTACAAAATAAATGAGAACACAAAGAAAAGAGAGAAATTACCACAAACATATCTTTATGCACTGATACAGTTAAATCACACATCAGGAACTAGGTTGAATTGTTATCTTTATATTGCCCAAAATGAAGAAATGGAACTGGGATGTCTGCAGCATGACCACACCATATTGGAAGATGCTTTCTGTCTCTGGTGAGTGCACATGCCCTCTAACACTTATAATAATAATAATAATAATAATAATAATAATAATAATAATGAAAGGCATCCTAGTTGGCAAGTCAGTTGGGGCTGATGAAACTTTACATTTACCTGGTAGTTAAACTTCATGAAATAGTCCCAGTATTACAGTTGGTAGAACTGTGGAATACTAAATGTGTCTAAACTGTTATTACTATAAGTTTATCTCATCCACCATTGAATCACCAAGTGCAAAATTTCCAGGTGAACAATCAATATTTTCATATTTGTTTTAATTAAGAATTATTATGAAATATCAACTACTGTACTTAGCAATCTTGAACTGATTAACAATTGTGTTCACCTCACACTATGAAAAACTCAATTTAATGTCAACCTAAAGAATGACTTATGATGTGATGAAAGTTATTTGAATGCAAAATTTCTACAATTGAAATATTTTCTTACAGTAGACTATAACCTGTCTGTTTCATTGAATAATGTCTTTAAAATTAATTTTATGTTCCAGAAATTAGTACCACTGTTTGGGATGCTAGAAGCTTTACGGGAGGCCTGGGTTGGGTTTCAGACCACCTGAGTACAAATGAGCCTAAATAATATAACAAGTTTTGTGACCATTAACCACTACTTCATTGTAAAAGCCTCATAGAAAATCTGTGTGGGGTAGGAGACAGGACCTCTAAAGATATAGGCCGAAAATGGAATCACATGATGGTTATGTTTTAAGATGGAGACACAACAGCTCAGTAGCAGTACAAGAAATGGCTTGCAGAAGTGTCTCATTGATTCCTCTAACAAAAGACTCTTTCCCTCATCCCATCATATTCCAGGATGAAGGTAATGGTCTTTTATGGCCCAAAGCTTTTAGACAAAGAAATTCTCCTGACCAATGTGTCCACAACCAAAGTTAGGAGAAATAACCACCGACATCTAAAATGTAACCCCTACCAGAAGGGCAACACATGTACAACCTCTTCCTGAGAACAAACCTAAAGTCTTTCTGACCAAGATAAAAACTCTTCACCTCAGTACCCCTTTTGCAAACCATTTTCCAGGACCCAATCCCTGCCTGGGAGCTCTGTTCTATCCTTCAGTAAAGTTCACTTTACTATCCATTCCCTGTGTCCACATCTCTATTTCCTTGTGAGTGTGTGACAAAGAATTGGGTTTGCTGTTCCTGTATTGAGTATTGGGCCAATGAACCCCGACTTCCTGCATCAGTTGCACATATGCCCATAATCCTATCTGAGAGGCTGGGGCAAGAGGATTACAACACAGTGAGACACTGTCAAAAATATTTTCCCCCCTTTCTCTCTATTTCTCTCTCTGTCACTCCTTCTCACTGTCTCATAAAAGAAAATAAAAAGCTACTCTTCATTATATGAAGTTTTAAATTTTGCATTAGATCAATGAAATTGTAAATCAGATATATTTTTACATTTTATCATTCCATGTGTTTCAAATATTTTCTGTGATGGTGCTAGAGTTATTTTAAGAATTAACATGATTTCAGGGCAAGCAGGTGGCACAGTGGTTAAGGTGCTGGATCCCCACGGCCAACTCTGCAGTTTGAGTCATGGATCCAGTGGCTTGAAAAACACTCTGGGCGCATGTATTTGTGCTTATAAATCTGGGAGGAGAATGAGAGTGGAATCCAGAATGGCCATCCCCCTAAGAGGTGACTTCTCACTTTCCTTTTCTCTTTCTGATGAGTATTCATGTTCCATGGGAAAAAAAAAAAATCTAAATAAGTAAATAGATAAATAAATAAATAATTATATTACAACAAATAAGACTCAAGATTGTCCTTCTGATCCTTTACATTTGGTCACAAAACCTAAAAGATAAATGTGGTTGTTTAAAACTTGTTTTAACTTGTTTATGCCACTTCTAAAAAGCCTAAGATAGTTTAGACATTTTGCAAAAACACTTATCACTTGGCCAGCCTGTGGTCTGGTAGGCAAGGTGGCTGGATCCCACATGACTGATCTCACAGTCTGAATCGCAGACCAGAGTCTTGAAAAACATGCTGGATACATGTACATACATGCCTAAAATCTTAAAGAGAAGGGGAAATGGAGGGGAAGGGATTGTATTGTCTTGATTCTTTTAAGGGGTGCTTACTCACTTTCTCTCTCATTGGTAAACACAAGTGCTCTCTGGCAATTTTTGTTTTTTCTTACATTCTCTTAAAATTGAACAAAATAAACCCAAACGCTCATTAGTAACAGGACATGAGAAACTGAGCTGGAGTTATGCTTTTCCTTCTTTAAAAATTAAACCATACTAAATATAGATGATTTTGAAGTAAATGCTGTAATCCCTCCAAACAAACTAGTTGTTGCCATACTTGTGATGTGTATGTTTATAAGAATATGTAGGCTCTTAAAACAATTGGAATTCTCATGCTTTTTTTTTTTTCCAGATCATGAAATGATGCTTGATTGGGTCTTGCAATCTCTTTTTTATAAGACTTTTTGTTTGCTTGCATGCACCAATCTATATTCTGTTCTTTAGAATTATTTCATTTCATTTCATTTATTATCATCATTATTATTTGTTTAATTTGACCAGAGAGAGATAGAGAGAGAGAAAGGGAAAGTAGGAAAGCAAGCCCCAGGTCCAGAACTCAGACCATGGACAGCCATTTGGGAGTCTAGCGCCTTGCCAATTCTGCCACTTGCTGACCCCATCTATCTATATTCTTGACAAACAACCTTTTGTTTCTCTCCTGTCTTCTTTGTTTCTACAAAAATGACCTTAAACACTGTCATTTCAAAACACTAGCAACAGGTTACTGGAACCTGTGTTTCCCAGCACTACATCATAAAACTTGGCATTGAATAATCTCTTTGCTTGCTTGAGAAGCTCTTATCAGACGGTTTTTTATTACAGGTAGATATAATAGACCGTAGAAATGTTAATAATAATGATAATAATAGTATGTCAATGTGGGTTAGGTATAGTTCCATTTTTCACTCACCTCCATGTCCTTGTTTAGTAGTATGATTTCTATAGGCATCAGAATACCCACTGATGCTAAACTGAGGAACAATGAGAAAATTCATATTTCTTTTCATCTTCTATTCAAGACACACACTATCTAACACTTCCTTTTCAAGGACGATATTTAGTATGCTCTCTGATACCAAAAATTTGCTAGAGGCCTTCATTTTTTTCTTCTTTTATGTAAAAAGGATTTGAGGTTCTCTTATTGGTGACTATTTGATTTACAGATTAGTTGTACCATGGCCTGAACAACTGTGAGCAGGTTGCAAGATACTGTAAACTTTCAGTCACCTGGGAAAGGTGAGAAACTGGAGATTAGGTGCATAAAGTATCTTTGAGAAGAGAAGTTAAAAATGTCATGCCATGAAGTTTAGAGAGAGATGTCTAAATATTTTATAATATTTTAGTACTTATTATATAGTTTTAATCTATATATTGTATGACAAAGAAAGGGAGAAATAAGAAGAGATACAGAGATGAAGAGAGAAATTCTCTCTGTGTACTCTCGGTTTTCTAAGAACCTAGATAATTTGCTATAGGTACAAAACAAATTTAGTGATATCAGGTTTACTGGTTTAATTAGAATTTGGAAGAACTTGAAAGTTGGTCTCACATTATCTTATTTGGGCTAATCACATATTCTCTTTGATTCCTTTAACAATCTTAAAAATGCAGTGACACACGAGAGTATATCTTAAGGATTTGAAGAAGAATTTTGTGTATCCATAAACTATTGTGAACTAGGAAGGATAATCATAGAATTCCTCCCTGGATAAGAGAAATTTACAATAGAGGAAAGACTACAACATCTATATAAGAAGCAATTTCGTAGATACAGAATGCAGACAAAAGTAAATAAGTAAAAGTAACAGGAATTAGGAAGATGATCTTAATAATTTGTGATGCTCATCAGTGGAACTTATGCATTTTGCATTTTGAACTAATATACTAAAAATTGTCAAGCTTATGCAGTGAATGGCAAATCAAGCTGCATTTTTAACTAAAGACTTATATGCACCATGTATATATGCATTCATACATTTATATATACACATACACATGTATTTGTGCATGTGTGTATGTGTGTGTGTGTGTGTGTTTATCAACAAAAGATATTTATAATTTCTTGGGTATTGTCCAGGCAGGATTCCTTCTTTGAACAGGTCAGTTTGGTCTTATGTTGGCTCTTATTTTGGTTCTGATCTCTTTGATTCAGAAAGTGATGTTCTGAAGAAAACCAGTCTCTTCATACTCCCACAAGCACATCTCCAAATCTGTCAAGCACAGATGTATGATGATTTCACTCTAATATCCAATATCAGATCCCATTGTTATTCTAAGCCTCTTTAGAAAGGAAACCATAATAACTATAATTTTACTTGAATGTAACTTGATTGAAATAAGGGATGTACATATCCGTACCTCTCTTGAATATACCAAGATCTTTTTGCTTTAGGCCTTGCATTGCTCTTCTCTCTATCTGGATTGCCTAATCTCTCGCCATTCATGTACTGGGCTCTTTCACAGATGCCTGCCTGGCCTTTAGCATTCCCCCTGAAATGATATAATATTATTTTATTGTATTTCATTCCAATACAACCACCTGAAATATATTTTTAATTTATTTGTTTGACTCATTCACAGAAATCTTCTTGACCTATACTACCACCTCTGAAATTATTATATCACTTTGTCATATTTTATGAACATATGGCAACCTGAAAGATTTTATTAATTTGTTCATTTAAGTATTGTCTGTCTTCAAGATTGCATACAAATTCTAGGGCCCCCTATTCCTTTTCAATGCTCTAAAGCATGGTACAGTGCAGGGAAAGGTAAGTGCTCAGAATCATCACTTGAATGAAGAAAACTCAATGCATAGAATGATCAGCACATAATTAGCATAAATTGCTCAGTAAAACTTCTTTAAAGAGAAATTTTTATCATTTATAGTATCACATATTAGGAGCTTATTTCACAGTAAATGTTTGACTTTTTTGCAGAGCTTCTTCTAGGAATCTGAAGTAGGATTATTTTTTTTAAGAGCGATTTTTGCTATACGTTTCATTAGCTCTCCAAAGAGACAGAGAAAGCGAAAGTGAGAAATCACTCCCCAAGAGAATGATCATGCCCCAATCCTGTCCCCTCCATTCTCCTCTTGTGATTTTGGGCATGCAGACATGCCTAGTGTGAGTTTCAAGCTGCTACATCTGGGGGACTAGAACTGTGGTCAACCATGTGACAGTCCAACACCTTAACCACTTTGCCATCTACTGGTCCCATAAAATAGGAATTTCAAATAACAATAAACAAATAAGTGTATTACTTATTTACCCCCAAAGTAACACATTCCAATCCTACACACTTATCTTTACTTATAAAAGTTTATTCTGTGTGGAAAAATGTGAGAATTTTTCTAATCAGCTGAAACTTGTTCTGCAGAAGATCTATCAAGGTAAATTTGTTTCAGTGAATGAGAAGTAAAGTTATCAGACAATCTTTCTATGATTGAGAATTAAGTCAACTCTGCATACTAAATTGATAGCAAGTTATCTTAACCAACTTGCTTTGGATAATACTTCTCTGTACATCTAAAAAAAAAAAAAAAAACTATTCATGTTCTTTTTATATAACATTTTTCCCCAAAAGTAGATGTAGATTTTAAAAGATAAACTCATCTCAAATTCAACCAAAAATTAACTATTAATTTTTCATCTCTTTTTGTGTTAAGAGCTTACAAATATTGAGACATTTTGCAAACTAGAGAGTACCAATCCTTTTCTTAACATCTTCAATATTTTTTCATTATTCATGGAATAGAGCTCAAACATTATCATCATACACAAGACTAGCAATATCCCTCTTGACTAGCTTTAGAGCTTCATCACTTGGCATAGTGACTTCCCTCCAATATCCAACCCCACTCAATTCCATTCATACTGAAAAATGTCAAGGTACATGACTATATGGCATAGTTTTTTCACCTCTATCTAGATTTCATTCTAGCAAAAATAACTTTTACTCCTCAACTATTCATCCTTCAGGTCTTAGGTCAAACCAACCCTCATCTTTGAAGGATTCCCCAACTGCTTTTTGTTTCTGCTTATGATTTAGGACTTTAGAGAAATTGAGGTGAATTTAATTGTATATAAGTTTATGTCCCTTAACTTCATGAAACCTTGAAAAACAAAGAATATGTCCTGTTATTGATTGAATGCTGAAATGTAATGTATTTAAAAGTGAAGTAGAAAGAAAAATCTAAGCATTGTGCAGAACCACAAAGCTCTCAAATTAGAAAAATAAATCTTGAGTAAAAAGAACAAAGTTGAAGACATTCCACTATTGAATTTTTAAATGTATTTCAAAGACATAGTAGTGGGAACAGTATGGTATTGGCAGGAAAATGGGCACATTGACCAATAGAACCGGATATATCTCCCAGAAATAAGCCGAAATCTACAGTAAATTTATTTTAGAGAAGGCATACTACACTTGGGGAAAGGGCAACCTCTTCAATGAAGTTGTTGAGAAAGCTAGATATCTACATACAGAAGAATAAAAATAGATCCTTACCTTATCCCCCATAAAAGTGAACTCAAACTGGATTAATGACTTAGACACAAGACTATATACTATCAAACTACTTGAACAAAAGCAAAGGAGAAAAGCTCTATGACATTGGTCTGAGTGAAGAATTCTCAAATATGAACCTAAGAGCCACAAATACTGAAAGCAAAAAACAGTCAAATGAATTTGCATTTAATCTGAGACTTCTACACAGAAAAGAAACAATTAATAAAGCAAGGAGGCAGATTAGGAAAAATATTCACAAATTGTGCATAAGGTAAGGAATTAATATTTAAAATATTCAAAGAACTGGGACCAGCAGTTAGCGTAATGGCTATGTCGCTGGACTCTCACGTAGTCGACCGCGGTTCGAGTCCCGGACCCGGTGGCTTAAACTCACACCGGTTATGTGTGTGTGCGTGCCCAAGATCCCAAGAGGAGAATGGAGGAGAAGGGATGCGGTGTGGCCAGACATCCTGGGGGGTGATTTCTTGCTTTCTGTCTCTCTGTCTCTCTCTCTGTCTGTCTGGCGAGCGCACACGCCCTATAGCAAAAGCCTCTCCAAAAAAAGAAAAAAGAAATATTCAAAGTACTCAAACTACTCAATATCAAGAAAAAAAAACATTAAGAATGGGTAAAGGGCTTGAGTAGGTATTTTTTAAAAGAAGACATACAAATGGCCAGCAGGTATGAGAAATGATCAGTATCTCTGATTATCAGAAAAATGCATATTAAAATTACAATGAAAGATTAATTCATACTTTTCAAATTGGCTATTATCAAAGAGATAAAATGTAACAAGTCTTCATGAGGATGTGGAGAACAGTGAATTTAAACACTATTGCTAGTATGGTACATCAGTGCAACCGTTTTGGAAAATAGTATAGAAGTTCCTAAAGAAACAAAAAGTATAATTACTACATGATCCAGCAATCCCACTACTCAGTATGTACCCAAGGGAATTGAAATAAGTGTGCTGAAGAAATATTTACTCTCCTATATTCATTGTAGCATAATCCACAATACCTAAAATAAGAAAACCAACTATGTGTCCATCAATGAATAGATGGTTTTTTTAAATGTGGCATACATGCACACAAACAAAAAAAAACATTATTTGTCATATAAACTTAGGCATTCTACCACTTACAATACAGATAAACCTAGAAGGCATTATGGTAAGTGAAAGTATAGAAGGATAAATTCTGCATAATTTCACTTATAACTGAAATTTTTAAAAGTTAAATTCATAGAAGCAAAGCCCAGAGGTTTGGAAGACAGGGAAGGGAGAGAGAGCAGCCAATGGGTACAAAGTTACACTAGTAGGACACTGGTTAAATGTTTATCTGCAGTCAGATTTCACTTGACCAACTGCTGTTCCAATCCTGGACCTAGTGGCTCAATAAACACATCAAGCACATACGTGTGCAGATGCGGTTGTCCTCAGAATCCTGAAGAGTGAAGAAATAGAACAAAAAGGATTGCCATGTGATGCAGTACGACTACATTTCAATGAGGGTTTATTTTTCTTTTTCTCTTTTACTGGCATGTGCACATGTTCTTTGGCAATTAAAGCAAATATAATGTTAGAGTTAGATAAAAGGAAATATAGGGACCAGAAGTTGGCGTAATGGCTGTCACTGCACTCCCATGTAGTCAACCGCAGTTCGAGTCTCGGATCCAGTGGCTTAAACTCACGCTGGGTGCATGTGCATGCGTGCCCAAGATCCTGAGAGGAGAATGTAAGACAAGGAATTGTGGCGTGGCCATCCCCCCTGGAGGGCAATTTCTCGCTTTCTGTCTCTCTCTGTCTTTCTGGTGAGCACACACTCCCTATAGCAAAAACTTCTCCAAAAAATAAAGAAAGGAAAAAAAATTAAAAATGTAAAATAAATAAAGAAATATGTTCTGATGTTCTGTTGTACAGCATGGTGATTACAGTTAAAAATAATGTATGTTTCAAAAGAGCTAAAAGAGTATTTTAAATGTTAGTATCACAAATAAATTATAAATACTTAAGATGATAGATATGCTAAATAGCCTGATTCGATCACTCTACAATGTGTATGTGTATTAACACATCGTGATGTGCTACATAAATATATACCACTATTATTTCTCAATTAAAAAGTAGATGGTGGGGCCAGCCAAGTGATGTAGTTAAGGCAACTGGATCCCACATTGCTGACTGCATGGTTTAAATCCTGGACATAGGAGTCTGAAATACACTCTGGGTGTCTGTGTATGCATGCCCCAAATCTCAAGAACAGAATAGAGGATTGTGGCATGGTCATCCTCCTTATGAGATGGTTTCTATCTCTTTCTCTCTGATGAGTAAACATATCTGCCTGATGTCAAATAAAGAAAAGTAGAAGGTACATAGGGAAGGGCTCAAAGAAGAAATATGTAACAGATACAAGCATGTGAAGTTTTCTGTTAAAAACTATGTGTACGGTATTATTCTTAATTTGATTATCACGTACTGCATGCATGCTGTGAAAAATCATAGTATGAACTTTAGAGATGTATGACAATTAAATGTGAATAAGAAATCATAAAATAAAAATATACAACTTAAAAGAGCTAGTATACGAATAGTAATAAAATAATTGAATTGTTAATAACAAAGTATTTTGTATATTATCAAAAAATTATCAAAAGTAGCAACCAGCAGGTGGCGTGGCGGTTAAGGCGCTGGACACTCCCACATGGCCGACCACGGTTTGAATCCTGGACCTGGTGGCTTGCTTTCTCACTTTCCTCTCTCTCTCTCTCTCTGTGTCTCTCTCTGGTCAAATTAAAATGAAGGAATGAATGAATGAATAAATAAATAAATCTTTTAAAAAATTATCAAAAGTAAACAAAGTTGTCATATCCCACAATGACAGGATCAGCAGGTATCATGTGGGTTAAGGCACTGGACTCCCACATGGCTGCAGTGATTTGAGCCCCAGACCCAGTGGCTTGAAAAATCACGCTGGGCAAGTGCATGTGCATGCCCAAAATCCTAAGAGGAAAATGGAGGAAAAGGGATTGTTGCATGGCCAGTCCTCCAAGGGATAATTTCTCACTTTCCCTCTCTCTGTCTCTCTTCAAAGAGCACATGTGCCCTATGACAAGACAAAAAAAAATTCTATAATGTCAGATTCCATTCCAAACCACTACTACACATAGCTTTTCACAGCAGAAGCTACAAACAAATGATATTTAAAAAATTTAAAAAGCCCACACAGTCAAGCCCATAACATGGAGTTCCTTCTCAGTGCCTACACAATTTAACTAATCTAGGTGAGAATGAATTAAGAGTGGAATAAAATTAGCTTCCATTAGAGGACAAAAAAAAAAGGTTTTAATAGATGAATTTCAGTAGATTGGTACTAGGTCTGTAAGAATATAGGTAGACTTTCATTCTCTTAAAGATTTATAATTTTTTTTTTAGATCTTTATGTAAGAGAAAAGAAAGAGAAAAAGGCAGAAGTAAGAAAGAGAGACAAAGAGCAAGGAAAATGTACAACCCAAATATGAATATCACATATTAATGTAAAATCCAGAAACTCAGAGGAGTACCTAACACAGAGAAATTTATTTGGGAAAGAATTATTATATAAATAAAAATGTAAGGAAAGTGTTTCTGGTGTCAATTTGGAAGAGAAGCATAAAGAAAAAGTACTTTACAAGTAGTGTTTGGATAAATATTACCGTGCAATATTTATATTAAATGTATATTACCAATGTAATATTATCACATGACATTACGATAGAGAGTAATTATGAGTTTACTGAGTAATGAGTTGATCAGATGGCAAGGTTTGGCATGATAAATAAGAAATTTTTAATAACAGAAATGTATTTATTAAATTAAAGACAATACAATCTACTTTGGTAATCATATTTTGAAGATTAAATCAGCAACAAGCAGTTAGCATAATGGCTATGTCGCTGGACTCCCACATAGTCGACCGCGGTTCACGTCCCGGACCCGGTGGCTTAGAACTCACGCCGGGCGCATGTGCGTGCGTGCCCAAGATCCTGAGAGGAAAATGGAGGAGAAGGGATTGGGGCATGGCCATCACCCCTCGGGGGTGATTTCTCGCTTTCTGTCTCTATGTCTCTCTCTGTCTGTCTGGAGAGCGCACGCGCCCTATAGCAAAAACCTCTCAAAAAAAAAAAGGTTAAATGGCAGTTTTTACTATATAGAGATTTCTTTCTCTTTGTCCATACACATATTAAATTAAATTCTAGTTACTGACATAAAAATCAAGAGCCCCTCATTTACATGTGAAAATCTTAGAAAAGAAGTCAAGCCTATCTCCATCTGTAGTTATTGTAAGTACTTATCCTCTCATAGGCAAAGCCAAAAAGGGTCTCCTCATCTGTAAATGAAGTGTGGTTGATCCATTTTTGTGTTAAAATACTAAAAATGCACACGTCTCTTTTAACATTATAAGTTGCTTTAAAAATTCTCTGTTTACTTTTGTTTCTGAATTAGGCAAATAGAATCTTACAGAAACATGAAGAAATGTTTACTAAATATTCACTTTCAGTTTCCATTATATAAGAAAATGAAGGTATATATTTTTAATATTCATAGAAAAGGCCAGGGATCAATCATATCTTCATTTTATTAGCACATGTAAATTAAGATGGTTCTATACTTTGAGCTATCAATGTATTACTTACAGGATACATTTTTCATTGGTATAACACATGAACACAGGGGAAAGCAAATTTACACTTTGTCTTAGACTTAGAAGAAAACAGTTCATAGCAACTTGTTAATTTTCTGGGAACATCTATCTTAAATATGACAATAAATTTATTTTTACATACCAGTGGCTTTGCTATTCTCCACCACTTATTGAATTATGATACTATTGGTTTTGTAAGGCTGCCATAAGAATATACCACAGACTAAGTGGCTAAAATGATAAAAATTAATTTTTCTCACAGATCTGGAGTCAGAAGTTCACAATCAAGTTTTGGTATCTTGTGAGGCCTCTGTCTAGCTTACAGATAGATTTCTTCTCACTGAGTTCTCACATGGCCTTTCCTCTAAGAATTACTTGTCCAGTGACATTCCTCTTGTTTAAAAATACATCAATCATATGAGACTAGGGTCTAGCTATATGGACATAATCTTGTTTAACCTCTTTAAAAGCCTTGTTTTCACGGTCATATTCTGTTGTGCTAGAAGTCAGTATTTCGGCACACTATGGATTAGAGGGGACACAATTCAGCCTAAGACATCTGTCCCCTGGCACCTAAAAATCTATGTGTTTTCCTTTCATATGTTAAAACACACTCTGTACTCACAGACTCAAAAGTTTTAACCCATTTCAACACCAACTCTAAGGCCATAATTTAATATAAATAGTACCTAAGTCAGGTACAGTGATAGGTAGGGTCTATTCATCCTGAGACAAAATTCTTCTGAAACTGTGAATCTGTGAAAACAGATTAAATATAATCCTTTCAGAAAACAATAATGCATCAGGTAACGATGGAGATACATTTTGAGAAAAATGTCATTAAGCACTGTTATTGTCATGCAAACATAATAGAGTGTACTTACCCCAACCTCGTGGCATAGCTTGCCACACACCTAGGCTGTATACAGTAACATTGCCGTTTATTTTCACTATCAGGTATTATGTTCTATACACAGCGTATGTGCTGTATTTTTTTTATTTATTTATTTATTTATTTATTTATTTATTTATTTTTGGAGAGGTTTTCGCTATAGGGCTCATGTGCTCACCAGAAAGACAGAGAGAGACAGAGACAGAAAGCGAGAAATCACCCTCCCAAGGGAGGGGGATGGCCATGCCGCAATCCCTTCTCCTCCATTCTCCTTTCAGGATCTTAGGCATGCACGCACATGTGCCCAGTGTGAGTTTAAGCCACTGGGTCCGGGAATCGAGCTTCAATTGACTAGATGAGAGTCCAGCAACATAGCCATTATGCCAATTGCTGGTCCCATGTGGTATAATTTTAAACAGTGGCAGCATAATAGTTTTCTTTATAACAGCATCACTACAGACACATGAGGGATGAGTGTGTTGTGATATTACAACTACAACATCATTAGACAATAGAAATTGTTCTGCTCCATTATCTTATAGTATCACCATTTTATATGTAGTTTATGGCTGATAAAATCATTCTTTTTTTTTTTTCCACTTTGTTACAGGACACAAGTGTTCGTTAGAGACAGAGATAGAGAGAAGAGGAAAGTAAGAAATCCACCAGTAATATAATCTCTATGCCATCTGCTGGCCCCAGTCACTCATAAGTTTTATCATTCACACACAAAAAAGCTAGAACACATAAAACACAATGCAACAAAATAACTTGCCTCTTTATAACGAGGCTTGTCTTTCCTCTAGTGGCCAATAACATGTTCCTCACTTCTATCTCAGGCTTCACCAGAAGCCCTGTTAGCATCCATATTTCTACCAGTTGCTCTTCAAAAAAACCTAGTTTTTTTCTTTTACCTTTTTTTATGCTATGAGCCATGCACACTCACCAGAGAAGCAGAGACAGAGAGACAGAAAGTGAGAAATTGCCACTGGAGGAATGGCCACACTGCAATCGTTTCTCCTCCCTACTCTTGGGATTTGGGGCATGTACACACATGTGCCCAGCAAGAGTATTAAGCCACCGGGTCTGAGACTCAAACCATGATCAACTACATGGGAATTCAGCGACATAACCATTACACCATCTGCTGCTCCCAAGCTAGGCTGCTACTGCTTCTTTTTTTTTTTTTTTTTTTTTTTTTTTTTTTGAGAGGTTTTCGCTATAGGGCACGTGCGTTTGCCAGACAGAGAGAGACGGAAACAGAGAGACAGAGAAACAGAAAGCGAGAAATCACCCCCCGGGGGGATGGCCACGCCGCAATTGAGAAATCACCCCCCAGGGAGGATGGCCACGCCGCAATCCCTTCTCCTCCATTCTCCTCTTGGAATCTTGGGCACACACGCACATGCAACTGGCGTGAGTTTTAAGCCACCGGGTCCGGACGCAAACCGCGGTCGACTACGTGGGAGTCCAGTGACATAGCCATTACGCTAACTGCTGGTCCCGCAACCTAGGTTGCTTCTAATGTGCGTTTTTCAAAATTCTTCCATGCTCTACCCATTAACCAGTTCTAAAGCCCCTTTCGATTTTAGGTATTTGCTATAGCAGCATCTTACTTTCTCATACCAAAATGAGTATTGGTCATAATTCTCCGGAGAAACAGAACAGACAGAATATGCGTATTGTTATATAGAGAAATATGTCTTAGGTAATTATATCACACAGTTGTGGGGACTTGGCAAGCTCAAAATCTATAGGATAAAATGTCAGTCTGGAGGACACCAGCAAGTGATGCTGTTTTTTTTTTTTTTTTTTTTTTTTTTTTTTTTTTTTTTTTTTTTTTTTTTTTTTTTTTTGTGAGAGGTAGGCAGAATTCTTTCTTCTGAGGAGTTTTCTTTACTCAGATGATAAGGTAATCTGCTTTAAACAAAGTCTATCCACTGATTTAAGTGTTAATCTCATATAAAAAAACTATTCATAGGGGCCAGCTGATGGCAGAGCAGTTACATTGTTGGACTTTTGCATGACTGATTGTGGTGACTAGAAATCATGCTGGGTGTGAGGTGCATGTGTACCCATGATTCTAGGAGGAGAATGGATAAGGGATTGTGGCATGGCCATCACCCCTGGGGGGTGATTTCTCATCTTCCCTCTCAATGTCTCTGGCTCTCTCTGCTGAGTGCACACACCCTAAGGCAAAAACCTTTTAAAAATAAATTCTTCACAGAAATATCTAGAATAATGTATCTGGATGTCATCACCCAGTCAAGTAGACACGTGATACTAGCCATTGCATTTTCTGTGGTGGTTTTCTATTGACTCTGTTAATCATTCTCCCAATACTCAATATAATAATCAGCCTTAAAATTTCAGTCATGTGGCTAGCAGATGGTAGGTGGTTAAGGCACTAGATTCCATATGGCTAACTCAATGGTTTGTGTTCTGGATTTAGTGGTTTGAAAAACATGCCAAGCGCATGTGCATGTACGCCCGTAATTCTAAAGGGAGAATGGAGCAGAAGGGATTAGAGTGTGGCCATTCATCCTCTGAATTGATATCTCACTTCCCCTACCTACCCTGTTGAGAGTGCATAAATCTAAAAAGAAAAAAACAAACACTTCAGTCATTAACTAATAATTAAATAAGCATTTGAAAATAAAGCATGTTTTCAAACAAAAAGACTCACACACAATCTTTTGAAAAGACAAAATGTCTGAAATGAAGGAAAAAGACTCACTCTAATGATATAATTTATTAATTAATCATGGTGAAAGGTTTTTAAATCAAACTTAGAATCTTGACCAAAAAAACATAATCTCTAATTTATTTTTTACTCCTCTAAACTCTATATCAATGAAATAGAAGAGGATTTATTTAGATATGGTAAATCATTAATTAAAAAATTGCTCTTTCTGAATTGGCTGAATAAACCATATATGTCTCTACTACACTGTTACTTTTTAAAAATATTCATTTGTAACAATAGGGAGCATAGATTCTATACAAAAATGAAAAGTTGTCTGTTGATGATAATGTATATGGTAATATCATTGTTTTGACTAATGTGCACTGTATTCATGCTGGGAAAAACCATGTTGTACACGGTAAAGAGGTGCAATGATTAAATGTAAAAATAAGAAATAAAAAAATGCTCATTTGTGTTCATCTCCTACTTGATTACTATCATTTCTTTTCATTATGCTATCATTTTAAAATTCATTTTAGCTTTTAAAATAATTACTTTGACTTTTGTTACTTATATGGCTAAAAATGCTTTTTATTATTTTGTGTTGATATGATGATAACAATAGTCAGGGTGTTTAATGCACTTTTCTAACTTGTCCCTCATTATTCTTGATGTGTTCTCTGATACCTGATGAAAGCAAAATAACTTCAAAAGCACTTAGCCATGTATATAACTATGCTAAAAGCATTATTAAACTTTTGAAATCCATAGTTACAACTTTAGGATGAAAAAATGATCAACCCTATGATCAGTACTCAGATACTTATAAATGGCAACCTACCACAAGTCTACTTTATCCTGGAAAACAATTTGCATGCATAAGCAAGTTGTATGTTCACATATTTATTAAAACTAGTTAATAAGCAAGTGCCTCTGGAGGAAAATATATGTATTTATGTGGCACACACAATCTATATTTTTCTTAAATGTAATAAATCATTCTATACTTTTCAACTGCTTATATTTTTTTCTCTGTAAATTGTACTTAATTTGTCAAATTGTGGTTTTAATGTCATATTTGTCATTGGTTTAATACTATCTTCTGCAAAATGTATACCTACTGATCATCAGATTCCCTGGACTTGTCAGAAGTTTAGATTGGAGGAGTTACTGTAATAAGCCAAAAGGCAATAAAATAATTCATGACACTATTGGTAGCTGTAAGGAGTGTAACTTTGAGGTTCATCTTTTATAAATACTTAAAAAGCAGCATTGAGAGGTGTTCTTTGAAGTAAAGATAAGCATACCTCTCTTATTATTATCTTTTTCAGTGCTATTTTGTTTAAGGCACTATGCCAGCACACCGTATATACTTTCTCTTTTTTCCTATTTATTATTTTTCTGAGAGAAAATATTGTTGCTAAAGCTTGCCATAATGAAAGTATTGAGTTATCCGAAAATCATGACATATTTTTGCATAGAAAAATGCAGAAAAATACATCAGAGCTTTTCTGATCACCCAATATTTTGGGGACAGTTACTGGGAAGTTTTAGTGCTAAGAGCCATAAAACTAATTTTGTATTTATGTTCAAAAAAAAAAAAAAAAAAAAACAGGATTTACAATGTTGGAACTAAGCTCTGTAATTATGTAGCTACTTGACTGAAAGCACCCAACTTCCTGCCCATGCAAACACACAACACAAAAAAGCTCTTATGTGTTTGTTTTCATTGATCATAATATGACTTAGGAGGCAAATAATGTGTGTCTGAATCTAAAGTATGCTCCTTTCTTATAAGTGAACTGGAATAAACCAACTTAGTTTCTCTATTATCCTGTTCTTTAGATGTAATAATGTTCATATCCATGAGTTTAGAATTTATAAGAATAAAATTTTAAATATTTAGCTTAAGGATAAATAACACCTGGTGAAGGGAAAAACACAATAAGAAATCATTTGCTCTCTTAATTTCAAAAGGTGTCGCTAAAAGTAAGTAAAATAAATAAATTAATGAAAAAAGTGATCCAAATAATTCAATTCAGTTGAATTATGAATTATTTATGACAACTATGTTGTTGTTATAAATTTAGGATACAGTGAAGATTGATGACATGCTATTTATATAACAAGAGCAAAACAGTTTTGTTATTTTTACTTATTTTTAAATAATTATTAATTTCATTTATTATTGTTATTTTTAAATTTGGCTACAAAGAGACAGAGAGAAGAAATTTGAAAAAACAATCCCCCAAGTCCAGAACTTTTACCACAGTTGGCCAAATGAGAGTCCAGCACTCTAACCAACATGCAACCTGATGGTCCCCATTTTCTTATTATTTATGGCACACATTATAGTTTTTCTCATAATATTACAGTCTATATTTACTTTAGAATAAAAGGGGATTATTTTAGCTGTAGATTTAGAGTTAGATTTTATATTGTGAAATGACCTTTGGGATTTTCTGAAAGAAAGCAATGTTCTTGGCTTTGAATACTTTGGTAAATAACTAAGTATCTTATTATGTAAATAGCTTAAGATTTTTTTAGGATAAACTGTAGATAATTCTGAAGTAATATAGTAACAGGAGAAATACAGACAGTGATATTATTTCAAAATTGCATAATAAATTATACTAATAATTATTATGGTTATGGGCAAAATGTTCCTATAGAATCTGATTACAATCAGAATTATGCTGTACACATTCTTTTTCATCTACATTATTTCTTCCAATATTGTGTTTTAGAGATTTAGTCCTGTGGTTGTTAGTAGTAATGATTCGTTCAGTTTCACTGATGAATAGCATTCCACTGTGTAAATACACCACATCTTACTGTTGTTCAAATGTTGACTGTTTCCAATTGAAGGTACAAACTATTGCTATAAAAAATTGTGTTGATGTTACAGGAGACATTGTTGATTTCAAAGCATATTATTGGAACCACTTCTGAGCTCACTACAAGCCTTCCCTGCATTCATTGTAAGCCAATGTATTTTTTTTTTCCCAAGACTGAACTGTATTGGGATGACTGACTATGATCTTTAGCCACTCCTTGGAATACATGTATTTTACTAAAACAATTAAAATTATAATGATGAGGAAAACATCAGAACAGTTTAGAAGTCAAGCAGTAACTATCTTGTGTATAAGGAGTCTATAGCAGAAGATGCTGCCATTGAATGAATGTGCTCGTTTAGTTCAATAAACATAATAATATTTTGTAATAGCAAAATGCGGTCGTGGTATTATATTGTTGGAAGCGAAATGAATATAATTACTAAAAAGAGCCACAATGCAAGAAGGACAAGTAGAATATTGACTCTTGTGGAACTTGGAGTAGGACTAATAGAACACAGGTTGCTTAAGTGGCATAGAGAAATAGACAGGAGGACATCATTTATCCAAAATATTCTGAACAGGATCAAGAGCCAGTCAACCTAAAGATAATGATAACTGCCACAGTAGATGATCATAAAGCACCAAGAAGTTTCCAAAAAGGATTCAATTTGCACCTAAGTCTTATAAATAGAAAAGGAGGAGTCTGGTTCTCCTTCAAGAAGAATCGTGTAACACTTACCACAAGTGTAGTGTGTGTGTGTGTGTGTGTGTGTGTGTGTTTAATTTAAAAAATTTTCCCCTGTAATCCTTTCACAAAGGAATCAGTAACTATTCAACATTTAGTAGAGTAACAGTAATTTGGTAAAAGAGAGAAGCAATTGCCCAACAAGGGCTGTTGAATACAATGTCTGAACTTAAAATGAAATAAAGGGATTGAGAATGCTATCATGTACCCTCCTTACCCATCAGAATGAATTCCAATAGAGTCCTTTCCAAGGCCAGGTGTGTATATGCAAGGGACATGTAATTTCCCAGATCCATTGCATATATACTCTATGGTTATTTTTCTATCCCTTAATGCATTTGTACAATGTGTCTACCTACTTGATGCCAAGTTTATATTGAATTTCTTAACTTATGGACTGATGGTCTTTATGGAAGGAAAGCCATGTAGAAGTGCATAAAATTTCCCACAAATCCTGGCCGAGAGAAGAAATCAGAAACATCTCAGAAGCTTATACTTACCCAAACCGACTGCATATGACTAAGAGTAGGTAAAGGAGGCATTACTGTCTGCTTTATGGTTCAGTCTCTGGCTAAACTGAATGGTTCTACTCTCAGGAATGGGAAATTCTACATAGTGCCAGGAATGGGAAATTTTACATAAAAACTAATAATAGGAGCCAGACACTAGCAGAGCAATCAGACAGAGTGCTTTGTGGTAAGGTTTTTGGTTCAAGTGTGGAGACCTCCTTGAGAATTCTGAGCACACTCTTGCCCTTGGTCCAGTGCTTGCTGAAGACTATGGGGAGATCATGGCATCAGGACACTGTAGGGGCTGCTCTCCTTGTCTTGCTCTGCCTCTTTCATAAATGAAATAAATAAATAAGCTTAAAAACCACTACCAACAAATTGAAAGAATGTTATTGTTAATGGAAAGGGAATAAATGAATAAATAATTCAAAAAGGAGGCACTCTTATTACCTTAATGTCTTGAGAAAGGCTCTGAAAAAGAGCCCAATATACCAAAACTTTTAAGTGTGTCATGATTTCTTGTCATTGTTTCATTTTGAAGGTTCAGAATACTCTCAATAGATTTAAGAAGAATTAAACGTGGAATCATCTGTATAATTTATCTCAGTGACAACACTTTATAGTGAACACTCTTATCACTTTGTATTTCAATTTCCATATTATGTTTTATATCTATTACAATTGACACTTTTAAAAGTGACATGTGGGAACAGTTCTAGATAAACAAAGTTGGTTAAATAACAGAACCATACAGATTACCATGTAACTATTATCCTCCGTATTGACCTATTGACAAAGAAGGTCCAGACTTGATGGACATCATAAATCTGCTAGATGCCTGACTTGTCACAGCATTATGTGGCAATGCCTATGGGTTATGTGTGTGTGTGTGTGTGTGTGTGTGTGTAAAGGGGGATATTTGAGTTTAAAAATATCTGACAAAAGAAATATGTGTCAGTTTCAAGGTCATTTTTGGTTTCAAATATCTATTTTGAATAGCCCTAATATCCACAAATGCTGCATTTTGTCAGGCACGTGCTAAAGTATATTTGGAGTTGAATGCTTTCCTATATGACATGATCCTATGGAACTATGTAAAAAGCATACACCTATATATAAAAAAAATTAGAATCTGTAATTAATTGATTTTTTTCCTTATTTTACAACTCAATTCACAATAGCATTTGGTATATGAATAAAAGTTTTCATTAGCAAAGCAAATAAAATATATAACTGACTTATATTTTAATGATATACATATAACCATGATGCAGCCGCAATATAGTGTAATACTAGTGTGATTAGTTATATTAATTTGACTGAGCTCAAACAAACCTGTGAAAATACTGACACTGACGATCAACTAAATTTGGAAAGGTAACTAAAACCTTTATAAGATACTCATCCAATAAGAACTCTTTTACCATAGGACGATTTCAACTTACTTAATAAATCAATTGATGTATTGAATCAATATGTTTAACATCAAGAAGAAATAAGAGTTAATAAACTTACACATGATTATGAGCACATTTGTACTGAAATGTTTGGTAAATTGAAATCCTTTAAAACATTACATCTCTTGTTAATACACATTATTAGTGTTTGGCAGTTACCCTTTGGCATTTTCTGTTTTATAAATGGAGCAAAGCAAATGATTGTAAATTATTTATAATTAAAAATTCTGGGCCAAGGATCAGAAAGTAGATTATGAAGAAAAAAACTGATTTATAGCTCAGAATATATGCTTGAAAAAATTGTTAATGGCATCAACATGTAAGAGGTAAACAAATTTATGAGCAACTACAACAGTAAAAATAAACTTTGCAAATACATTTTTAAAAATGAAAAAATGTGCATTGTAGTCATATGTAGCTATTTAATTTTATACTAATTAAAGCTAAATTAAAATAAATACCTTATTTTTACTCCCGCAAGCAAAATGTCAAATATTCAATAACTCACATGTATCTTGTTGCTACCTTTAGGAGATAAAAGTGAGTTTTCAATGAAATGAGAAACTCCACCAGGATCTCTGGAATGCTTGGGTGTCTGTTTACCATTGGACTATGTAAAATTGGTGATACTGTAAAGATATATGTGACTAAATGCAATGTAAAAATTTAAAAATGCAAAAATAAAATAAAAAATAAAATTGGTGGGATTATTATGTGCTGTTTAAAGACTGAATCTCCTCTGGTTACATTATATATGTGTGTGTGTGTGTGTGTGCGTGTGTGTGTATATATATATATGTATATATATAAATATATACATATATATATACATATATATATAAATATATACATATATATATATATATATATATATATATAATTTTTTCTTGCTATAGTGCATATGTGTTTGCCAGAGAGATAGAGACAGAATGTAAGAAATCAGCCCTCCCCCCCAAGGGAGACAACCAGTCGGAGTCCCTTTCCCGCCATTTTCTTCTCAGGACCTTGGGCACACATACACATGCACCCAGCATGAGTTTTAAGCTGCTGGTCTGGGACTTGAATAGCAGTTGACTATGTAAGTCCAGTGATATAACAATTATGCCATATGCTGGTCTCTTGTTTTTATGAAGAGTTTTCAATTGCCTTAAACAATTTGTCAACCTGGCTTGATTAAGTAGTAGAGAAGTATAAAAACCCTGGTCATGACTTCTGCTTTGAATTCACAGAAAGCCAGGATTCTTTGTACAGGTTGACGGAACACAGTGGTTCAATTCCGCAAGAGGGCACAGCCCATGTATAAGTGAGAACCCTGAGAAGGTGGCTAGACTATAACGCAACAGCAAATCATGATGCTCTACAAGACAATACTGCAGGGAAATGTTCTACTTCAAGTCCAGTGAGCTTCGGACTATCTTCAGGATATGAAGCACACCTGCTCTCAAGCTCTGGGGCTGGCTGAGAGTAGAAGAGTGTCAAGACCATGTTGGTGCTTCTCCTCCTCTCTGCATCTTTCTCTCTTTCTTCCTCTTTCTCTTTTTCTTTCTCTTTTTCATTCTCTTTCTATCTCTGTCTCTCTCAGTCATTGAAGAAATAAATAAATAATCTCAAACTAAAGGTAAAGGAGAGAGAAGCTGGCAAGTAAGATTTCTTTCTGAACCCCAATACTCACCTGCTTTTGTTTCTCTTGTTGCATACAATATGTGCTTTTTCTTTTCTTTTTCTTTCTTCTTTTTTTTCTTTCTCCTTTTTTTTTTTTTTTGAGAGATATTTTTTAGAGAGAGATTGAGCTCACTGGAGAGATGGAGAGAAAAAAACAAGAATTCACTTCCCAGAGAGGGTGGCCATGTTGAAATTCCTTCTCCATTCTCTTCTGAGAATTTTGGGCATGCACACACATGCCCCCAAATGAGTTTAACCTGCCAGGACCAGAGACCTGTGGACAATCAGGTGGGAATCCAGCGACATAACCATTATGCCATCTGCTGGTCCCAATATATACTTTCTCTTAAAATAAAAATCTTATATTCTGTAGAATCCTTCCTAATACGTAAATTGAAAAATCTTTGCATCTGTATATTAGGCAATGGAATTATAATAAATTACTATTATCAAAGAAAGTTCTTTTTAAATTGTATTTATTTTGTTTGTATTCCCTTTTTTTGTTTATAATGTTTTTTTTTTTTTTTACATTCCATAAAACAGTTTGACCTATATTTATTTTTCTAATGTGGAAATAACTTATAAACTAACAACAAAAGCAGAAAGTGTTTTCAGTTTGACAACATGAAGCAATAAGGCTAGTGATTGACAGAAATGCAAATTGAACCTTTTTTTCTCTTTTTTCATGAAAACAATATAAGTGACTACAGAAACAGGTATGGATTAAATATAAAACATAATTCATACATATAATTCTTAGTAGGAAATAACATGCCATGGCATCTTATATATTTTTTTTAATTATTTAATTTTTGGGGGAGAGGTTTTTGCTATAAGATACGTGTGCTCAACAGAAAGACAGAGAGAGACAGACAGAAAGCGAGAAATCACCCCCCAGGGGGGATGGCAATGTCGCAATCCCTTCTCCTCCATTCTCCTCTTGGGATCTTGGGGACACATGCACACATGCCCAGCATGAGTGTAAGTCACCAGATCCGGGACTCAAACTGCAGTTGACCATATGGGAGTCCAGCAACATAGCCATTATGCCAACTGCTGGTCCTGATAAATATTATATTTAAAGTTTTAACAACAACATCCAAAATACTTAAAGCAGAAATGTAATATATCTTACCTTTGGGAAGTATAAAAGATTGGGGATTAGGAAGGAAATGTAATAGTTAATTGAGCAAAGATAAATAATCTATGATGTTGCAAAATTAAGTTTGCTGCCAGTTTCATGACACACACTGCCAGAAACAGTAAGTCTCTTATCAGAGATCAGACATTTTCCTTACTCATAGAACAGCTTAGTAGTTCTGATACTCTATTCCCAATTCCTTATGTGGCAACAGGTACATCTGTCATTCATTATTACTAATAAAAGTAATAGGATTATTCATTATTTTAACTCAGAAAAATCAGTCATCTGTCCATTAATTATATCACATATGTAATGAAACTAATGATTCAAGCATGATTTCTTTTTTTATTTTTGAGAGGTTTTTGCTATAGGGTGCATGTGCTCACCAGAAAGAGAAAGACAGAGAGACAGAAAGCGAGAAATCACCTCCCAGGGGGATGGCCATGCTGAAATCCCTTCTCCTCCATTCTCCTCTTGGGTTCTTGGGTACGCATGCACATGGCCTGGCATGAGTTTAAGTCACTGGATCCAGGACTCTAACCACAGTCGACTACATGGGAGTGCAGCAACATAGCTATTATGCCAACTGCTGGTCCCTGAAGGATGATTTTTTTTAATGACTCTTTCATGTTGTATGAGGCTAAATTAAATAAAATCTCAGATTAGGAAGTTTACACATAGATATTTCATACTTCATGTTTCTAACTGAAGGCCCTCTGTACATTCTACCTGGTCATACAGTTTGTTGACATCCAGTAAGAATACTTTATTACAAGGCCACAGTTTTATAACATAAAAGCAGTAAGTTTACAAGAGGACATTTAGCTAGTTAAATCAGTTTCAGAATTCTTCTGAATAGTGCATACATTTTTGGCTTTCCGAAGTTTATTCCCGTGAATTTTAATTATTCAAAAATTTCAGCTACCAAAAGAGACAAAAGGATTGCAAGAAGCTTTCTTTTCTTTTCTTTTCTCTTTTCTTTTCTTTTCTTTTCTTTTCTTTTCTTTTCTTTTCTTTTCTTTTCTTTTCTTTTCTTTTCTTTTCTCTTCTTTTCTCTTTCTTTTCTTCTCTTCTTTTCTTTTCTTTTCTTTCTTTTCTTTTCTATTTTTATTATTGCCAGATGGCACCTGCACTTGCTTTAGAGGGACAGAGAGGGAGAGGGAGAAAGCATCTTCTAATGGGGTGCTGCAATCCCTCCTCCTTCCTCTCCTTGTCCTGCCATGATGCACACACACATGCCCAATGTGTTTTTAAGCAGCCAATACTGGGATTTGAACCATGATTGGCAATGTGGGATCTAGCACCCTTTATCAGTAGGCTAAAAGGCCCTCCCTATAAGAAGCTTCCTGAAGAATTGGAAACTCCTAAGCAGACTTATAACAGAAAACAGACTATCACAGCTAAAAGTCTACTCTAAACACAGATTTCTTGTTTATCAAAGAAACATAGGAGAGAAGTAAGACATTGCCACAGCCCCTTCCCTTCACTAGTAGCTGAACTTTTGGACAGCAGAAGACCCTAGTCTACTATCCTTCTCACCACAAAAAGATAATCTTTGTAATTCTGCATATAAGAAAACATTAAAGACTTCTCTTAAAAATCAGTAGGTGAAATTCTTTGCTTTTACAAAGAAATAAAACTTTACAGACAGAAAAAAAACCAGTATTTTTTTAATAAGTTTTATAGTCAAATAACTTTTATTGGTTTTAAGCAGTAGGTTTGTTCATACTACTATTTAAAATACTTTTAGGTAGCTGAAAGAAAATCCATAGATAATGCAAAATAGAAAGTCCCCAAAGAATGCAATCTCCTGGAAGTCAGCTATTACAAAATCTCAAAGGATTTACTAAATTGACAGGGAAGTACAAAGGGACAAGAATGAGAAGCTTGTCATATTCTCACTTGGGAGAAAGGATCAATGTTTGTACAAGTTGCTAAGCATTTCACAAGGAAGAAACTGATATTCCAATCAGTCTTCCTTTGCTAGGACATGGAAATAATTTCATTTATTCTCTTGGGATTCTCCCCTATGGTAAAGAAATGGAATAAAGAATGAATCTTAATTGATCTCTTCATCCAAAGTGCTAAAATTAGTCTCTATATTTATAAAGAAAGTGAACCTTTGCAAGCAGATAAAGGAAACAGACAACAGATCCATCTTCCAAAAATGACAAACCAAGTCTTAATTAGTGAAAGAAAATGCACTCCTGCACAAGTATTAAAATTTACTCTCGGCAACAACATTAAAGCTCCTTACTATGTAATTTAGTAGGAAAATACTGAAAAAATAGAAATTTGGTTTATACTACATTAAAAAATCAAAACAGGGCTTAGACACAGTCTTACAGATGATAGGATATCATTGCACAATGCTGAAGCCATATGGGAGAACTGGGACTTGGATCCCAGGTCAACAGTGACCTGAGCATGCCAAGAACATCTTCAGGTGAACCCATTGTTTTTAGCTGCCTGGAGGTTTAGGAGAGAGAGATTGCTGCAGCATGAGAAGAATATGACAAAAGCCTCTCTTTCTCTCTCAATAAATAAATGCACTTTAAGAAATATCAAGTCAATTTTCCTTAAAGTTACTCATATTGAGTAGTGAACCAGCCTCACTTTATAAGGGGACACTATGGCAAAGGTCCTCAAACTTTTTGGTCTCATAATACCCTTACTTTTAAAAATTGAGAACTCTAGAAGGTTTTCCTTTAATGTTTATTATGTTATCAACATTCAATAGTAAAACCCAAAGCTGAGAAACTATTTATTTAGGCATTTAAAAATAATCATAGCACACTTCAGGGTAACATAATTATAATATTATTGAACGTTATTCAAAACAAAATGTCAGTAATAAAGTGGCTTTGTTTTACAATTTGCAATTTTTTTTTTTTTTTTTTTTTTTTTTTTTTTTTTTTTTTTTTTTTTTTTTTTTTTGGTATAAGGCACATGCACTCACTACAGAGACAGAAAGTTAGAAATCAACACTCCCCATGGGGGCTGGCCATGCCACAATTCCTTCTCCTCCATTCTCCTCTCAGAATTTTGGGCACACATGCACATGTGCCCAGCATGAGTTTTAAACCACCAGATCCAGGACTCAAACTGCAGTTGACTACATGGAAGTCCAGCAACGTAACCATTATACCACCTGCTGGTCTCACAATTCTCAAATTTTTAATGTCTGTATTAAGCTAATTGGATTCTCAAATCTGTTTCTGCATACACTTTACTGAAATAGGATGCTTTACTTTACATATATGAAGAAAATTGGCCTGGAACAGATATATATATATAATTTTAAAAAAGAATATTTAAACAGTATTCTTTTCAGGTAATCATTAATATTGAGTCTATATCAAAATATACAAATGGTGGTTTACTAAAGGATATTGCCATGCTGTATCTTAAAATGTATCAATAAACTTTTCAAATTCCATACAATAAAAATCTATTAGTCAATCTTGTACTTTAACTAGACATTGAATTCATGCATATTTCTATAGCACCATGCTTTTATCATCTTGGGAATATTGTTTCATGAAATAATAGTTTTGGTAAATTTTAATATATTTTGATACTATTTATGTATTTTTTCTTCAATATTATTGTTAATCTCATAAAGAAAAGTAAGTAGGGGGAAGCTCTCAATCTCACAGTAAGAGATAGTATTTTTAAATATTTTTAATTTCCATTTAAAATGAAAATATATGCATTGACAAAAAATAGTGGCTTAATGAAAATGAAAAGTTAAGTCAATGCACTTACAAGGAAACATATGCAAATCACTATAATTATCGCTTAACTGACATTGGTTCCTTCAAGGATATAGTTTATGATAAAAGTGGCTTAAGATAATCATTTTACTACAATAAGCAGGAGACCTGGTTTTTGCATATTATCCATTTCATGACACTAGTGTTAAAAATTATTTACTCATGGGTCAAAAGTTAATAAAATTAAAAATGTTTACCGCATAATCAAGGATATTATTAAGTGAAACTGCTGCACCATGCACAAAGTGTTTTAATTGGCAAATATAAATTTTCTGTTAAGGACAGAGCAAGGATAGGTGCAAGGAACTAACTTGTAACACAGTAGTAAACAGGGAAAATAGTGGAAGCTGTTTGCAAGGACATTGCAAGGATCATTAATCATATTGAATAATGTAAGAGTAACATTCATTTTATTGCAGTTTTATTTGAAGAGCTTATCTCACTTTTGACCACTCCAATTTACTTGAAATTGTTCTATGTCGGTTGTGTCTAGGATTCTGCTGTCAGAGTTCCATAAGGTGGGTGAGTAAAAAGATTATGAATTGGTTGTCCACAAACATCTGCTTCAAGGAAAATGATCATTATCATGAGGCATATTTGAGTTTTTCCTCTTTTAGTATCAAGAGGCATTTACACTAGCTGACAGCTGTATGGTGGAGTTTTTCTTAGTTTTTAGCAAAATGCTGCAAATCTTTTGGACTATTTTGTTCCATAGAAAATGCTACAGATCTTTGGACTATTTTGTTCCACAGTTGATTTACAAAACAAAACTTCAAATCAAAGAAACAGAGAGTGTTGGTTAGCCAATCACAATACATTACAAAATAAGAAATTTCGGCGCCAGCAGGTGGTATGGTGGTTAAGGTGCTGGATACTCCCACATGGTTAACCCGTTTCTAGTCCTGGATCTGGTGGCTTGCTTTCTCACTTTTCCTCTCTCACTTTCTTTGTGTCTCTCTCTGGTCAAATTAAAATAAAAGAAATGAATAAATAAAATTAAAATAAATAATTCTTAAAAAACAAGAAATTTCATATGAATTGAGATAGAATACAGTAAAAAGAGAAAATACATACCTGTGATTGCAGATAGATATTAGACAATTCCCCATGCATTATTTCTCTTTTATATAGTTGCCTTTAGATCCTGTAAAGTCAGAGGGTCAGTGCTACTTCACCACCGTCTGATTTATGTATTGAGTTTCTAGCACCACTGAACTTAACTATCCCTGCTCACCATTCACAGGAAATGCAATGACAGTCCAAGAAATCTTAACCACTCTCTTATAATCAACCACATCAATAATGAAATTAGGGGTGGGGGGAGCCCAAATGGAGGAAATTAACATTCACCAGAATCTTCTCAGGGAATCTAAAATGCTTTTGTTAAAACAAAGAAAGATTTGGTTTAATAATTTATCTTTCAAAATTATTTTCTTTTATATAAATATGTTATATATTAATGTAAACTGAATTAACTGTTATATAGACATTTCTTTTGTTAACCAATAACATTTTGAAATAAAAAGTGAAAATCAATTTAGCTTTGTTTCACAAAACATTTGAGATACGTTTATTGCTATCAGTTATCTTTATAATAGAAAATAGTAAAATTAACAACAGTACTGGATCTTAAAAAGAAAGAAGTTTAAGGACAATGTTCCTTTTTTGCAATAAATTTAATCATTTAGTCAAAAGCTAAAAAATGCTGAACAGTAGAAACAGATATAATTGATTGCTAAAAAATGACTTTTTTTTTTTTGAAGAGGTTTTTTGCTATAGGGTGCATGCGCTCGCCAGACAGAGAGAGACAGAGAGACAGAAAGCAAGAAATCACCCCCCAGGGGGAATGGCCACGCCGCAATCTCTTCTCTTCCATTCTCCTCTCCGGATCTTGGACACACACGCACACGTGCCCAGCGTGAGTTTTAAGCCAACGGGTCTGGGACGCGAACTGCGGTCGACTACATGGGAGTCCAGCAACATAGCCACTACGCTAACTGCTGGTCCTCTAAAAATGACTTTCTGACCCAATACATTTTCATGTGTTCTGAACAGTCTTTGATATTTAAACGAACTCCAGCCTCTGACTGGAATAGTGGTGCAAAATTACATTAAACAAATGTGCTATCACAGAAGTCAAGGACCCATAATATGATTACTTCAAATCAATTTTGAAAGCTAAACTTTTGACCTGAGAAAGAAAAGTGATGTTATTCCAAATGAAATAGAAAACAAGCATCTTAACGAAGGTATGTGAACTATCAATTCATTTTAACCATAAATTAATATTTACCACCACAGAGTAATTTAAAAATTTAAGATAATGATAAAAAGCTGACTAACATATTCTAAGGGCATGAATGCAAATAAAATTACACAATAAATAATCCCTTAAAAGGCTAACTATACTTATTCACGTCAACGGCAAATGTTTAAGAAGTTAAAAATGTCAAATAGCACTAAAGCAAAATTAACTCTCTTAGCAATGTAAGAATTGCCAATCTATATAAAAATATTGTTACCACAAAACTAGTATTTAGTCAGTAATGGTTTAACTATGCAATTTATCATGAAGACGCATTTAGTCCTTATTATTAGGTCAGACTCCACCTGATGTGATTACAAAGATATATTAAGAATAGCCTACTTACATCAGACTTTCACGTTGATTTTGTTGTTCCAGAAGAAGAAAGCTGAGTAAATTGAAGAACATTAAACACCATCAATGATTTCATTCAGAAAGTTGAGCAAGTTCCAAGAGCCAGAGTCATGAGTCGTATTTAGACATATGTTCTCAACAGTTGGAGTGGGGAGCAATTTACAACTGCAAAATAGCAAAGGGTTCAGTATAAACTGAATTTAACTGATTTGCAGAGATAACTGAGTGTTTTTGTTTTATGTGAGATCCAGTGCCTTCACCACCATGCCACTTGCTGGCCCTCTCAATGTGTCATTTTTTTTTAATATAATTTTATTTCTGCATGTAGGTATATTTGTTTGTTTGTTTATGTTTTTGCCATAGGATACATACACTCACTGGAGAGAGACCAAGAAATAGAGTGAGAGGGAAATTGAGAAATCACCCTCCCAGGGGGGAAGCAATACTTTCTCCTCCATTCTCCTCTTGGTATTTTGGGCAGGTGATTTTCAAGTTACCAGTTCCAAGACTCGATCCACAGTTGCCCACGTGGAAGTCCAGTGTCTTACCCATCACTCCACCTGCTGGTCCTGTAACTGAGTGTTTTAAAATGAAAACAAGGGAGTAGGGAGGAGGTAAGTGAAAGTGCAGTAAATTTAGGGAAGTAAAACTTTACAAAAGATGGGAATGGATATTGGTTCATGTGAAATTGGCACTTCAAATTTAAGTGAGATCCCTACCTTCTTCCAGAGATTGAGAATCAAGGTCGTATATTTAGGTATCCACTAGAGCAAGCAGTAAAATCCTCTGTAAGCTTTGAATTTTCTTAGGCAGATACTTTGAGTGTGCTTTGGTATCCGAAGCATTGTATGTGGCCTTGAAGTTTTAGAAATGATGTTAAAGTTTAGGTTCATTTTGAGAACTTGTTGAGAAAAATGTTCAAAGAACCTTGGATAGAGTTTAGTCAAGGACAGAATCCCCATCAGTCTTCATGTCTTCTTCAATGAAAAACATTTTTCTTTCTCTGACATTTCATTTTTTTGTTTGATTGACTTTTGTTTGTGTATTTGTACTTTTATTTATTTATTTTCAAAAGACTTTTACTATAGGGTTCAGGTGCTCACTGGAGACTGAGAGAGACAGAAAGCAAGAATCACCACCCCGCTCAGGGGAATGGTCATGCCACAATCCCTTCTCTGCTATTCTCCTTTTGGGATTTTGAGCATGCACACACTTGTGCCTGCAGTGAGTTTCATGCTCCCGGGTTCTGAACTTGAACCATGGTTGATCATGTGGGAGTCCAGTGTCTTAAGCACTATGCCACCAGCTGGTCCCACTTTTTATTTCCTAAGAATTGCCTGTGCTATCTCTTTAAATTGGATAATAGAGGATATTTGATGTATGTACAAGTCATCAACATTTAATGAGGGAAATTTCTATGAAAACAAATTTACAAATACAAAGATTAATCATTGGAGAATCCTATAAACCTTGTTTTTGAGTCGAGAGAGCAGGCAATTGAAGATTTCTAGACATTATTCTCTAAGGTTCTTTAGATAATGGAGTGAGGACTATCTAACAAATTTCTATATTCATTGTCTGAATGATTGCAGTGTTAAAATAGACAACAGTGTCAATCATAGTCAATTCCCAAAATGCAACAGGAAATATGCAAACATTCTGGTGGACTTTCCATTGGACTACATATGTAGCAGTAGCTCTAAGCACCAAGGTACAAAGACTATCATGGTGAAGAGTTTTCTGACATTATATCAAGTTATCTGGCTACTGGGTACTGAACACTTTTAGATTTTAGCGGGAGTGCAGCTTTGAAATAATCAGACTCTTGGAAAAGACCCCAGTAGTCAGGCCTGGGTCTTTAGGATGTCACATAAAGAGAAAAGAAGAAAAAATTACGGCTGAGTGAAACAAGCCAGGCTATGAAAGAGAGACATTATAAGTCTCCACTTAACGTACACCAACTGTCTGCATATTATGGCAGAAATTGAAAGACTAGAGGATAAAGAAGTATGAAAAATGGGGATACTGAAGATGGTCTGGGAAGAAAGTGGGAGAAGTGAGAGAGTGTTGGGAAAGAAATTAAGGAGAAAAAATAGGCAAGACATGTATGGGAAATAGAAACAGATTACTATCTGTTGGTAATGTGTATACTATACTCAACTGAACTGATGTGAAGTGTATTCATGTTGGTTAAATTCACTTTACAAGCTAAGTGATGTACAGTGATCAAATGTGTAAAAAATAAGTTCAAATAAAAGAAATATTTTCCAACAGTGTTTAGCTGTTGAAAATATAAAAAGAAAAAGAAAAAATTAGAAAAATCAATTTGAAGAGTTACAGCCAAATAACTTGAATTGAAGATTGGCTAAGGCCCAATAAAAGACATGCCAATAGGATCCAGTTCAATATAGAGGCATATATTTAAAAAGGACTAGCTTCTGACAACCTACAGGAGTGTGGTATAATTTTCCATTGATACATATTTTTTCCTACCTATGCCCATCCCCCTTTTGGTAAAATGTTTAATATTAATTTTTTCAATTAATTTACTTATTTAGGTATTTGCCATAGGACATGGTATGCTCACCTGAGAGAGACAGTGAAAGGGAAAGTGAGACATCACCTGCTCCTAAGGGGATTGCCATGGTGCAATCCTTTCTCCTCCATTCTCCTACTGGAATTTTGACCACACATGCACACATGCCTGGCATGAGAGTCAAGCCACTGGATCTGGAACTTGAAATGCAGTTGACATGTGGGAGTCCAGTGCCTTAACCACATACCACCTTCTGCTCCTAAAATTATTTTTAAAAATAATAGTTCGGTCTCATTAAATTTGGTCTGGCAATTTACATTAGTGCAGCAAGATGATAACTGACCACAAAGAGTCTTATTTAAGAAGTCTTTGCCTACTCCTATGTCTCCCAGAGTTTGCTTTGTGAAACGTTTTGTATCCACCTGCAAAAAGAAGTCTGAACCCCTACCTGTCACCATTAACAAAAATCAACTCTAAGTGGATAATAGATCTAAACCTAAGCCCTCAAACTATAAAACTACTGCTGGAAAGCACGGAGAAACTCTGGGTGACATCAGGGTAGGCAAAGACTTACTAAGCAAGACTCCCAAAATATAGGCAATAATACCCAAAATAGACATGTGGGATTACATCAGATTAAGAAGTTTCTGCACAGGACCAGCAGTTAGCCTAATGGCTATGTCTCTGAACTCCCATGTAGCCGACCGTGGTTTGAATACCAGACCCAGTGACTTAAACTCACACCAGGCGCATGTGCATGCAGGCCCAAGATCCCGAGAGGAGAATGGAGAAAGGATTGGCACGTGGCCATCCCCCCCTGGGGGGGCAATTTCTTGCCTTCTGTCTCTCTGTCTCTCTCTGTCTTCCTGGCAAGCACACGCGCCCTATAGCAAAAACCTCTCAAAATAAAAAAAAATTGGGACCAGCAGTTAGCGTAATGGCTATGTCGCTGGACTCCTATGTAGTCAACCGTGGTTCGCGTCCCAGACCCGGTGGCTTAAAACTCACGCCGGGCATGTGTGCATGCATGCCCAAGATCCCAAGAGCAGAATGGAGGAGAAGAGATTGCGGCATGGCCATCCCCCCTGGGGGGTGATTTCTCGCTTTCTGTCTCTCTGTCTCTCTGTCTGGCAAGCGCATGTGCTCTATAGCAAAAACCTCTCCAAAAAGAAAAAAAATTAAAAAAAAAAGTTTCTGCACAGCAAAAGACATGGTAATTAGTATGAATCCATAACCCTGGGAATGGGAGGGAATTTTTGTTAACTGTGACTCAGATAAGAAACTGATAACCAGAATACACATACACAGGGAACTCTAGTGGCTTACTCAGAAGAAAATGATTAACCCAATTAAAAGATGGGCTAAAACATGGCTGAGAAGCAAACACAATGGTGGGAACATGGTTAGAGAGAGTAAGGTATGCACAACAACCAGCCTCTCTGAAAACAAACAAAATCTCTAAGATTTCCTGAGAGCTAAATCTTAATTGGCTTTGTGAGAAAGAGACATGATTGATCTATTAAGAAGTGTGTTGGGGACCAGCAGTTGGCATAATGGCTATGTTGCTGGATGCTCATGTAGTAGACTGCAGTTCAAGTCTTGAACCCAGTGGCTTAAACCCACTCCGGGTGCGTGTGTGTGCATACCCAAGATCCCAAGAGGAAAATGGAGGAGAAAGGATTGCAGCCTGGCCATCACCCCTGGGGGATGATTTCTTGCTTTCTGTCTCTCTGTCTCTCTCTGTCTTTCTGGTGAGCACACACACCCTATAGCAAAAACCTCTTAAATAAATAAATAAATAAATAAATAAATAAATAAATAAAACAATTGTGTTGACTTCATGATGCAAATAACATACTCCAGTCACTCACTTCTCAAATCTATCCTACTGGGACTCAAATGTAAAAACATGAGCCTTTGAGGGATAAAACAATTATACACAGCATAATAGATTTTTTTAAAAAAATATTTCATTTTCTTTTATACATTCAATCACATTATTTAGCTTACAAAGTGAATATTTCAATATGTGAACATTTCTCCCTAGTCCAGTTGATAAAACTATAAAATTATCTTCAACAGATAATATGACATTTCTTTGTCCCATAATGCTTTGCCTCTCTATTTTTCTTCTAAATGTCCTTCCTTAGACTCTGTTCTTTCACACACACTATATCTGGTATGCACATCCATTTACAAATTTTTCTATATCCTTTAGTCAATCAGTTTTTTTTTTCTTTACTAATGGTCATGACAAGTAATTTCAGTACTAAGTTAAATAGAAGTGGTGAGAGTGATAAGAGAGGATGTATGCATTGTGCAATAATTGAATGTTGGATCAAGGTAATTAGCATATCTATCAAATTCATATGCTTATCATATCTTTGTAGAGAACATTTCAAAATCTCACTTCTAGCTATTTTGAAATATGCAGTATGTTATTATTTTTTATTCATTTTTATTTATTTTTAATTGGTTTTTCTTTTATATATTCAATCACATTATTTAGCTTACAAAGTGAATATTTCCTTTTTTTCCATATTTACCCCCATTTATTGTGTTTGTATATCTTTTAGTCAATCAGTTTCAGTCATAGAGTGCACACACTTTGGTGTATATTTAATGGGGACATACAATGTCTCTCCTTCATATCCAGGCTTGCCTCACTCAGCAGTAAATCTTCCATATTCTTCCACTTTCTGTCAAAAGCCAGGGTTTTGTTGTTTTTTTTTTTTTTTATGGCTGAATAGTATTCCATAGAGTATATGTGCCACAGTTTTTTAACCCATTCATCTGTTCAGGGGCATTTCGGTTGGTTCCCTGTCTTAGCAATTGTGAATAGTGCCACAATAAACATTGATGTGCAAGCACTTTTCCGATTAAGAATTCTGTCCTTTGGATAGATACCAAGGAGTGGGATTGCTGGATCATATGGTAGTTCTATTTGTAGATTTTGGAGTAATCTCCAAATTGTTCTCCACAGTGACTGGACTAATTTATAATCCCACCAGCACTGTAACAGACTTCCCCTTTCACCACGTCCCCACCAGCACTTATTATTTTTTGTTTTTTTAAACTTAGACATTCTGACTGGAGTTAGGTGGTATCTCATTATTATTTTTAAATATAATTACACCATAAATATGTACAATTAGTATGCATTAGTTAAAAGTTACCTTAGTCATAGTTCCTTAACGCACAGCTTAATACTGTTCAGAGGGTGCTTTAGACACCATACAGCTAACTGTGGTTCCAATACATGCCTTAGTGGCTGAAAAAACATGCAAAGCTTTGATTTGCATCTTCCTTAGGATAAAGGATGTTGCATCTTTTTTTTTTTCATATGATTTTTGGCTGTTTGTATATCTTCTTTAAAGAGTTGTCTGTTCAGCTCATTTGCCCATCCTTTAATTGGGTTGATTTTTTTGAGGGGAGGGGTGAGATGCTTGAGTTCCCTGTATAATCTGGTTATCAGTTCTTTATCTGAAGCATTTAAAATGAAATGAAATGAAATTATATTAAACACACACAGAAAAAAAATGCAGGGCACATGCACACATGTCCAGGATCTTGACAAGATAAAGAAATGGAACCAAGAAAAACATTGCAGTGCAACTAAGCTCTGTTGGGGTATTCTCTGTCTCTCACTGTCTTTCTCTCTCTCTCTCTCACACACACATAAACACACACACACACACACACACACACTCACACACATACACACTGACATAAAATAAAAATAGTTTAAAAACAAATTGCAGGATAATTAATATTAAAAATAATATTTTAATGATTTTTGTCATAGGATAGGGGCTTTCACCATAGAAGAGAGAGACAGAGAGAGAGACAGTGAGAGGGAAAGTGAGAAATCATCCCCCGGGGATATAGCCATGCCCCAGTCTCTTCTCTTTCAGTCTCTTCCTGGGCTTTTGGGCAGGCATGCACACATGCTAACTGATGCTAATGATGAAAGTAAGGACACATGTTACAGGCTTATTGATGGAATTGTTCAAGTACATTAGCATTAAACAAATAAACATCCTAGATTTTTGTGCAAGTAAGTGCTTTGCTATTATTTGGCAATTGTGTTTATTTTATTTATGTAATAATTATATCAATGTTTCTTAAAACTCCATTAAATATAGACTCATGTTAATCTATAAATTTGTCAAGCTTCAGTCAGATGCTGGAAAAAAATGAGTAACAGAATAACTGAATGAAGTCTAGTTGTGTTTCTAACATATTAGCAATAGTAAATTGGGGAGCTGGCTTGTGGTGCACTGGTAATGTCACTGTACCTACATGGGAAGGTCCTGGGTTCACTTCTTGGGCCTCCCTAAGCATTCAGAGCATGTGCAGTTGTTTCCGTGATCTGGGTGGGCTGAGACTGGGAGCTGTATCATGTGAGAAAGCCCTGTTGGGATGCTTATCTCTCTGTCTGTCTATGGGCAATCTCACGGAAGAAATCAATAAATAAACTTTTAAAAATTATAATACATTTTGTAAATCAGAAATATTTAGTTGTACTGACAGGAAGGTTATTTCTATCTTAGGGCAAAATATCCATTTTAGGTTTCCAAATTTGTAAAATAAGTCATCAGCCATATTTCAAAAAATGTTTTAAAGTAAAGGTTATGACAAAAGCATTTGGAAAAAGCTCAAAATATCTTTAAAGAGTAATGAAAGTGGATATTCTTGTCTTACTGCTGATCTTACAGTAAAAGTTCACAAATATTCATCATTCAATATACTATTAGCTGTGATTCTGTAATGCATATGTCTTTTATTGTGAGAAGGTATATTCCTTCTCTATGTATTTGAAAGTTTTTATTATGAAAAGATATTAAATGTGAAGATTCAATGCAATCCTATCAAGATTCCAATGTCCTTTGTCACAGAAATATGGAAAAAAATCCTAAAATATACACAGAATACAAAAGACTCTGAAAAGCTGGGAACCAGCAGTTGGCGTAATGGCTATGTCGCTGGACTCCCATGTAGTCGACCGCGGTTTGTGTCCTGTACATGGTGGCTTAAAACACGCCGGGCACATGTGCGTGCGTGCCCAAGTTCCCAAGAGGAGAATGGAGGAGAAGGGGTTGTGGCGTGACCATCCCCCCTGGGGGGTGATTTCTCGCTTTCTGTCTGTCTCTCTCTGTCTGGCGAGCGCACGCGCCCTATAGCAAAAACCTCTCAAAAAAAAGAAAAAAAAAGACTCTGAAAAGCCAAAACAATCTTGACACCCACTCCCCCCCCAAAAAAGGAAGTTGGAGGTAGCTGATTTCAAAATAAATTATAAAACCATAGTAATCAAAACATTACATGGGACCTGCAGATGGCATAATGGTTAGTTACATCACTAGATTCCCATGTGGTCTACTACAGTTCAAGTCCTAGACTCGGTACTTAAAACTCACATTGGGTGCATGTGCATTCATGCCCAAGATCCCAAGAAGAGAATGGAGGAGAAGAGATTGTGGCATGGCCGTGCCCCTTGCAGGATGATTTCTCACTTTCTGTCCCTCTGTCTCTCTGGCAAGTGCACACATACTCTATAGAAAAAAAATAAAAACAAATGAAAACACAGCATGGTCATAAAAAAAGAGGTATAAATCAATTGAAGAGAGGAAAAGAACCCAGATTAAACCCACATATTTATAGTCAATTGATTTTTGATAAAGGTGCCAAGAACACCCCATTGGAAAGTACAGGTTTTCAACAAATTATGATGAGAAAAGTAGAAATCTACATATAGCAGAATAAAATTAGACACATATCCCACATCATATGCAAAAATTAAATCAAGATTGTTTAATGAATTAAACAGAACATGGAAAAATATATCACTATAAAGAAAAAAAAACTATAATGAGAAAGCTCCACAACATTGATCTGGGTAATGACATGTTTTTTTCCCATAGGTTTTTTCCATAGGGTGCATCAGCTTGCTGGAGAGAGAGAGAGATAAAGAAAGAGATGGAGAGAGAGAGACAGCAAGAGGCAAAGTGAGAAATCACCTCCCGGGGAGGATGGCCATGACACAATCTCTTCTCCCCCTTTCTCCTCCCGGGACTTTGGGCACTCATGCACATGTGCCCAGTGTGAATATCAAGCCTCCATGTTTGTGATTTGAGCCATGATCCACCATATGGGAGTCCAGTGCCTTAATCACCATGCCACTTCCTGGGCCCAAGGTAATGATTTTTAATAGTACCCAAAAAGTAAAGGTGATGAAAGTAAAATTAGACAAATGGAATTGCATCAAACGAAAAAGCTTCTGCACTGAAAAGGAAATAATTAACAGAGTGAAGACACTACCCATGGATTAAGGAAAAATATTTCCGAACCATACAACCTATAAAGGCATAGTATCTAAAATATATAGGAAAATGAAACAACCAAATAGCAAACAAATAACTCAATCAAAAATGGGCAAAATACCCAGAGATATTGCTCAAAAGAAGATAGCAAGTGGCTGAATAATATTTCCAAAAATGCTCAAAATCACTAATAATCAGAGAAATGCATATTAAAACCACAGTGAGATATCACCTCACACCTATTAGAATAATCAGAAAGAAAAAGATAAGTGTTGGTGTGGATATGGAGAAAATAAAATTCCGGTATACTGTTTGTGGGAGTGTATATCAGTACAGCAATGATGCAAAACAGTAGGAAAATAATTAGAAATGGAACTACCAGACGGTCTTGATGGTACAAAAGTAATGTATTGATTAAGTGATGCTCAATTCATATGGAAGATTGAGGGTTCAGTTCCCCAGTTGACTTGTACATGCCAATGATCCTGTCTTGCTAGGAAGGCTGGTGGAGGGTGGGGTTTGACCCAGAGTAAGACCCTGTTGAAGATACTTGTGTTTTTCTTTCCTGTTGCTCGCTCTCCTAAAGTAAATAAATTAAAAAAAAAATTTTGAAGTCTTTGCCACAGGGCACGTGCATTTGGGAGAGAGACAGAAAAAGACAGTGAGAAGAAAAATGAGAAATCACCTTCCCCAGTAGGGGTGGCCACACTGTAACCCCTTTTCTCTAAATTTCCTCCTGGAATTTTGGGCATATACACGTGATTTTCAAGCCACCTGGTCTGGGCCCCAAACTTTAGCAAGAAATGAGAAATCATCCCCACTAGGGGAGATGGTCAATCCACAGTTCTCCTTCATTTTCCTCCTAGGATTTTGGTCACTCATGCACACCCACCTGGCATGAGTTTCAATCTGTTGGGTCCAGGACTTGCGGTTGGTCCTGTGGGAGTCCAGCACCCCAACCACTATACCACTTGCTGGCCCATCCACTTTCTTAATACTGTCACATGCGAATTTAGGGGTGACACATTTAAACCATAACACTCAGAAGAACAGAAAGTAGAATGGTGGCTGTCAGAAGCTGGAGGGTCAGGGATGTTGGGGAGACAATGGAAAAGGGGAAATGTTGTTCAATAGATATAGTTACAGTCAGACAGGAGGAATTAGTCTTAGTGGTCTATAATAAAGCAGGGTGGCCATAGTAATGCTAAGAATGTATAGTTAAAAATCAATTAAAACTAAAGTTTAAATGTGTTCACCACAGAAAGATGCTCTTCTGGGGAGATAGCAAACATGTTAATTAGCTTGATACAGTCTTTCCACAGTATGCATATATCAAAACATTATATTGTACCTCATAAGTATATATGATTTTTATTTGCTATGTAAATAAATGAAGTTTTTAAAAAAATAAACAATATTTTTGGCAAGAGAACATAACTGATCTTGTTTGTGAGAGTGATGCACTTCTTAAATGTTAAATTACAAAATAAAACCATTTTTAAATACTTTGGCCAATGCTCAGCAACAATGGCTTGTTCTTCTTCTTTTTATTTATTTTTTTTTTTTGGAGAGGTTGTTGCTATAGGGAACGCGTGTGCTCGCCAGACAGACAGAGAGAGACAGAGAGATAGAAAAGGAGAAATCACCCCCCCCAGGGGGGATGACCACACCGCAATCCCTTCTCCTCCATTCTCCTCTCGGGATCTGGGGCACGCACGCACATGCACCCAGCATGAGTTTAAGCCACTGGGTCCGGGACTCGAACCATGGTCGACCACGTGGGAGTCTAGCGAGACAGCCATTACGCTAACTGCCAGTTCCAGCAATGGCTTGTTCTAAGACACTAGATACTGCAAGCAGGCTAGGACTTGGAAGGGATGGATTCAATTCTTGGTTGAACCAAAGGTCAGGCATGGTAGTATGTGCCTGTAATCTCAGGGATTTAGGAAGCTGAGACAGAGGGTCAGGAACTACACTATGGCCTGAGCAATATCACAAAACCCTCTTTAAAAAAAAAAAAGCTAGTCATAGTGGCATGTGCCTAAACTCCCTGCTCAGAGGAATATTAGAACCTGATGAGACACTGTCTAAAGAGAAGAGCCTATGATTAAAAATCTAATAATTCATTATAACAATAACACTTGGGCAAAAATAATTTGCTTGTTTTGTGGCATGCAGCATTTTAAATAATAACTACATTTATTACCAAACATTTCACAACTACATACACAATCAAGCTTTTATTTCATTTTTTTAAGAGTTTTTGTCTTAGGGCATGTGTGCTCACTGGAGAAAGAGACAGAGACAGTGAGATGGAAATTGAGAAATCATTCCCCAAGAGGCAGGGCCATGCCACAGTCACTTCTTCATTCTTCTCCTGGGATCCTGGGCGTCATGAGTTTCAAAGCACCAGTCTGACCATGAGGGAGTCCAGCGACAGAACTGCTATGCCAGAAACTGGCCTCACAAATAAACTTTTTCAATATTGGGATGATACATTTTTTTAAATAATAAAAACAGGATAAAAACACATTGAGAGTAGGAAATTATTTTAAGGATTGAATTCTTAATCTTCTTTACCAAGGTAGATTATTCAAAAGATGAAGAAATATTTTATTATCTATTGCTAAGAAACTTTGTCATTTAGCCAAGCTTGTAGCCTAGTGGTAAGGGAACTGTTTCCACCATGGTCAACCGTGATTCCAATCCTGACTCTGGCAGCTTGACACACACCCTAGGGCATGAGCGCTTGCCCCAAATTCTGACAGGATGGAGAACTCCAGAAGGTATTGCAACTTGACCATGCCCCAGGAGTTGGCGCTTTCTCCCTCTCCCTCTCCCTCTCTGTCTCCATGTTTCTCTCTGGTAAGTGCACATACCCTCTGGCTATTAAAATTTTAAAAAATGGAAACTTTGTCATTTTAACAGAAAGAAAAATGGACTTTAGAGTTTCATCACTACACTGTTAAGGTCATTAAAACAAGAACAAAAACAACTAACCCTTAAATACGTCCATATAGTATTAGCTGACTTTGACCTTGAAATATAAAATTAATTTTCACAAACCTGAAGCTTTCTTTTTCCATCTATTGTTGTCTTATTCTTTCCCTATTTCTCATTCTACTGTAGGAGAAAGTTACTTTATTCCCTTAACAATAACACATCCTACATTTCTTGTATACTTTGATGTAAAATTACATCCTGCTCTCTTACCATACTTTGTATACAAAGTTGTTTTTCTCTTCCTCTCTTATTGCTTCTAGTAAACTGCATATTTCATTTTTATCTTGGTCAAGGGTGAACGGAAACATTTCAGCTCCCCCTGGAGATAAGAATAACGCTAAACTAGTCCAGTGTTTAGATAAACTTATTCTAGACAGGAACTAAAAGAAATATGGTTGAAATCAGTGAAGCACACCATTGATTTTATGTTATAAAACATTGAGATTTTAAGAAATCTAAAAACCAATAAATATATATGTCTTATTTTTCTTGTCTTTTTAATTCATAGACATTTTCTTAGATATTAAAGAGGCAAGGCCTTAAACCTAAGATGATGGTAAAAGTTTTGAGACAAATGAAAAGTAAATGGGTTTACCTAAGTCCTATCACCATCAGGCTTATATTCTCTACACCATCCAGTTTGATATGCTGTCAAAACACCTATTTTAATTTTTTTCTCTGAGTTCAGATTGGCTCACTGGAAAAAAAATGTATGTATACCTATATCTGTTATTAAAATGTCTCTATTTTTCTTTCTGCATTAAAAAAATTTTTATTGTGATTTCTCGTTTCCATATAATCCTTGGACATCTTTTGGGGATACAGAATGTTTTTTTTTTTTTTTCAAAGAATGCATGTAGAATGTAATAAATCAATGATGCTGACACATTCATCATATACAATATTGTGCATTACATTATGTTTTTTTTCCTACGGTGTGGTACATCCTTGCATAACCTATTCTAGTTTTTTACTTGCATATTTGTATCTCATGAATATTCTTCCTGAACCCCCAACTGCCACTCCCATGGACCTTCTGGGATCCACCATTAGTCTCCATTTTTATGGCCTTGAGTCCTTCAGATTCTGCCACAGAGCATGGACCTATGATATATATTATGCAAAGACATACACTATGCCTTTTATAACCTGGCTTATTTCACCTAGCAATATATTCTAGGTTTATCTACTTTGTGTTAAACGACAGCATCTTGTTTTACTTTATGACTAAGTAATATTTCAATTGTGTGTATGTGCCACATTTTCATAATTCATCAGTTTGGGAGCACTTAGGTTGAGCCTATGTCTTAGCTATTGTGAAAAATGCTGCAATAAACATGGATGTGCAAATCTTGGACAGAGTGATTTTCTTGAAAAAATATCCAAGAATGATATCACAGGGTCCTATGGAAGTTCTATTTTTAGATTTTTGAGAAACTTTCTTTTTTTTTCCCACAGTGATTTTACTAATTTACAATCCCATCAGAAAGATCAAGGATACCCCTTTTCCACAATCTCACCAGTCTTAGTCTTGGTTTTTTGTTTTTTGAAGTTTACTTAGATTGGGGTTAGATGATATACCTCACTGTAGTTTTTATTTGCATTAAACTTATGATAGGATATGTTGTCCTTCTTATATAAGATGCTTTTGAGCCATTTTTATGTCTTACTTCAAGAGTCTTCAGATCATGGTTTAGTTTTAAATTGTATTATTAGGATTTATTTATTTATTTATTTATTTATTTATTTATTTATTTATTTTTCCTTCTGGATAAGCTGTTTGAGTTCCTTAAGTGTCCTGGTTGTCCATCTCTTATCAGAAATATAGTTTACAGGCTGCTGCTCAGTAATCCCGCCAGGTGTTGGGCTCTGGGCTTTCCAGCTGGGAAGTCTGACTCCCCTGGCCACCACGATCCTCCCTGGATCAGCAGCAGTCTCGGTGCAGCTCGCCTCAGAGTGCCCGGGTCACCCATAGGCAGCAGCTCAGGCCATGACAACTAATTACAGCCAGAAGCAGCGAAACGAGCTGTAGGCTCTGGAGCCCACCTACCCAGACTCCTTCACAGCTTGATTGTAGACTGATCCAATTCTCCTAACAACTAGTCTTCCAAAATACAAATGGACTCTCCTGATACCACATTCTCCCTCAGGAGTGCTTCACTTGATAAGGTCCTGCTAAGTTTATCAGAAAATCCGCCTGGTTTCACCATTGCTGTGACATCTGAGGCTGGAGAAAATGAAACTGTCCAGACTACTCTCAAATTTACATACAGTGAAAAATACCCAGATGAAGTCCACTGGATGAAATATTTTCCCAGGAAAATCTAGAAGATAATGATGTCACAGACATTTGAAAATTATTAGCATTACAGGCTGAAGAAAATCTTGATGACTTTTACTCTAGTGACAGCCATGCAAGAATAATTAAACAAAATAGTAGATCGGATAGAAACTAGAAGAGTGGAAGAAAAGAAACAAAAAGAAAAGGAAGCAGAAGAAGTTGAAAAGCCATTACTCCATGGCACTCCTGTTACGATTGAAAAGTTCTTACATTGGAAGGCTAAGTTTGATGCAGAACTCTTGGAAATCAAAAAGAAATGGATGAAAGAAGAAGTAGGAAAAAAACAATCAAGTGGGAAGCATTTGTTTGAAACAGATCATAATCTTGACTCTTCTGATATCCAGGTTTTGGAGGATGCTGGAAACAATGTGGAGGTAGATGAGTCTTTGTTCCAGGAAATAGAAGACTCGGAGCTAGAGGATGATGAAGACAATCCAGATTATAATCCTGCTGACCCAGAGTGTGATGCAACTGACTAACTTGTCCCTATCTGCAAAGAGGCTTGACTGCCACAGCATCTGTGGCTATGCTTAGAAGGTTTTGATTTGCATTTTTTCCTAAGAAAATATAATTATCAGGAGAATATTCTTCTGGTAACCTTTGCCATTGAACATAATAAACTGACCTTAAAATTTCAAATTTAAAAAAAGAAAAAGAAATGTAGATTGCAAATGTCTTCTCCCATTTTGTGTGTTATCTCTTTACTCCCTTTACTGTTTCTTTGTTGTACAGAAGCTTTTTAGCTTTATGTTAGCCAGCTTGTCCATTTTTGGTTTTGTTGCTTGTGCTTTAGGGAGCTTATTTAAGAAATCTTTGGGAGCCGGTAGGTGGCATGGTGACTAAGGCATTGGACTCCCACATGCCCACCAAGGCTCAACTCCCAACCTGGTGGCTTGCTTTCTCACTTTCCCTCTCTCTCTGTCTTTCTCTGGTGAGTATATTTACCCTATAGCAAATTTAAAAAAAAATGATCAAATGATAATGATAATGAAATTAAATAAGTAATTCTTCAAAAAAAAAAAAAAAAAAGAAAGAAATCTTTACCTACTCCTATAGCTTGAAGGGTTCTCCCAGTGTTTTCCTCACAAGGTTTTATAGGCTTGGATTTAGTGTTTCAGTCTTTAATCCATCTTGAGTCAATTTTTTGTAAATGATGAGAGAAGGGAATCTAGTTTTGTCCTTTTCAAAGCGTAAATACAGTTTCCCAGCACCATTTATTAAAAAGACTGTCTTTTTCCACTTGTCTTGTTATCTTTGTCAAAAATCAGTTGATTATATATTATGAGGTTTATTTCTGGATTATTATATGTCATTGGTCTAAATGTCTGTTTTTGTTCCAGTACCATGCTGTTTTAATTATTATGGATTTTTAATATATTCTGAAATGAGGTAGTGAGATGCCTCTAACTTTATTGTTTTTTGCACCGCATCGCTTTAGTGATACACGACTTTTCTATGATTCTAGACAAACATCACAATTTTTTCCTCTTCCTGTAAAGGCTATTGCTGGTATTTTGATAAAAATTGCATTGAATTTACAGATTTCTTGGGAAATAGCAGTTTAGTCATATTTATTCTTCTAATAAATAAGGGATTTTGTTTCTTATTTTGGAATTTTTTTCAATTTTTTATTCAGTTTTTTTTTTTTTTTTTTCATGGTAGAAATCTTTCACTTTTTTGGTTGGGATTTATTTCCACTCCTTTTTAACTATTATAAATGGAATTAATTTTTATTTCCATGGCACTAGTGAGACCAGAGTTAGACCCAATGAGTATGTAAGTAGGGCAGGGAGCCAGAAGATTAGTCACTATGATAAGAAATGGACACACATATATTGAGATAGAGCCAACTTAAAAAATGAAGTCACTCTGGTTGGGGACCAGCAGATGGCATGGAGGTTAGGGTGTTGGACACTCCCACATGGCCAACCATGGTTAGAGTCTTGGGCCTGGTGGCTTGCTTTCTCCCTTTTCCTCTCCTTCTCTGTGTCTCTCTCCAGTCAAAATAAAAAATAAATGAATGAATGAATAAAAATAAGTAAGTAATGCTTTTAAAGAAAAAAAATTAAAAATAAAGTCACTCTGGTCAAGCTTTTGAGAAGGATCATTCACTGTTCTCACTAGAAATCAAATATTAGATCTGTCTACCTGCTCACACAGAGAGGCTTTACTACCAGAGCTGTTTTACAGCATACTCAATCAATCAGAGCCTATCAGGAAATGCCTCCAGAACCTCTTCAAATCTTCTTCCTTCCATCCTTCCTTCCACCTGGCGCTTGGTGCCAGGAAGGTTGTTATATTTCTTCCTGCCATCCCAGATACAAACATATACAAATTCAGCACTGGGATGGAACACTAAGTCAACATCCTGATTCCCACCAGGGAAATAAACTAATTGGGCTGTGCTACCAGATGTGGATGCTCATTCTTTCCATTTCTTTCCTCGCATTCATAATTAGATAGTTAAATTCCTCACCTGAGGGAGATGCTCAAGCCTAAGAAAAACCTTGCTAAAACAAACAGAGGCCAAGTACCAGACAGAACTTCCCATGCTAAATATTCATTACCAACCCTCAGGATAAAAGTAATGCCTAACTTCATGCCCAGTGTAGTTGTCTTCTCTGGCAGCTGCCCACCCACATGCCCTTCAGACAGGGAGTGTATTTCCTTCCTATTAGAAGTCTTTACTTTTCTATTAAAACCTATCTTTTCCTACTTTACATGTGTTTATAGTTTTTTTGTTGTTGTTTGTTTGTTTGTCTGTTTGAGAGGTTTTGGCTACAGGGTGTATGAGTTTGCCAGAAAGACAGAGAGAGACAGAGAGACAGAAAGCGAGAAATCATCCCCCAGGCAGGATGGCCACACCACAATCCCTTCTCCTCCATTCTCCTCTTGGGATCTTGGGCACTCATGCACACGTGCCTGACATGAATTTAAGCCACCGGGTCCGGAACTCAGACCGCGGTCGACTACGTGGGAGAACAGTAACATAGCCATTAAGCTAACTGCTGGTCCTTATTTGTAGTTTTGTATTCTGTGTCTCAGAACAGGTTTCTAATCTAAGAGATCTGGGCCGAAAGAACCAAGGATTTCACACAACCAGGCTCAACTTCCCCATCCTGTAGAAGCACTCCCTGCAGGCAACTCAATCTTGGCCAGCTCCTTTTGAGTGACACTGAGCTTTTCAACATGCTAGCATTTCTCTCCAGTGTTAATCCTTCTGTAAGTCACTTCTCTTATCTCACACAAAGTCAGTTTCTCAGAGACTGAACAAATCTAAATCAAAACAAGAAACCAGAACAAAGGCTCTTTGACTCAGATAAAAACCTTTCACCTCAGTTTTTCATTGGGAACCTATTTTCCAGGACTCTCTCCCTGCCTGGGAGCTCTGATCTTTCATCCCTCTCTTAATAAACTCTCCAGTTCACTGCACCTTCTCTGCGTCCATGTCTCTAATTCTTAATGAGCACGAGACAAAGAATCAGGTTCACCAATATTCCTCCATTCAGTATTAGACCCATGCACCCCCACTTCCTGCATCATTAGCTGTACTCACAGGTGTGCATGTGACCTCTGGGTATGCTCTGAAGCAAGGATGGAAACCAAGAACCTTTGAGTGGGCCTCTGTGACATTAGTAAGTACCAACAAGTGAGCCAGAGGTCACTAAGTGGCTCTGTGTGTTTTGCTCTCTTCTTTCCACCAAACAGGGAAGATCTCCACCACCCTTTTTCCTGTAAACTGCCATTCCTCTCCCCTTCTCTCACATTCACAGTTCAGGGCAATCCTGAGAAATTGCTCTGAGAATTGGAACAGAGGGAGCAGGAAACTGATTTTGAAGTTCTGAGTTGATTTGAGGCATGTGCAAGTGTACACCTGCCAGTCACTCAGATGGAAGTGTCTGGTTTTCTCCATCCCATCTTCAAGGTTGGATGGGGTATGCTCATACACCATGTTCTATTTCTTACAGAAGTCGTCCTGCTGTTCTGGCCCATTTTATAATCTGGAATGTTTAATGCTGGGTAAGTTTGGGGCCATAGTCATGTCTTTACTTCTCAGTCTAGAAGGACTAATCAAAACAGTTGTCCATACAGGACTGCTAAAATTGTGGTAAGGTTTTAGGAAGGTAAAGACTTGAAGACTGTTGGTCCTTGAAGCAAGTTTCCCTTGCTTCATTCTCAAAATGGCAATGTCTTTCAAGTTGTCTGGGTCCTGGGATTTGGAATTAACCAAGCAAGATCCTTCCCTGCAATTATGTGGCTCCAAGGATGTCAGGAACTAACCCTCACTGTCCTAGGGTCAGTAGAATACTGGAATCATAACAACTAGAAATCTTATCCATGATAGTGTCATTAGTATTAAGGATTACTTTCTCAACTTTTCCCAGCAAAGGTGAGTTTTTGATGACTCTAGTTTACTGTTATCAGCCAGCTTGATGCTTTGTTTTCTTTTCTATGTAATTTCTTGTGGGTTTTCATATTTTAGAAAATTTGAGATCTTTTCTTGGTGATTTAAAATGTTCTTCCTTAGAAATTCTAGTTGAGGGACCAGCAGATGGCACAGTGGTTACATTGCTGAACTCCCACGTGGCTGACCATGATTCGAGTTCTGGACCTGGTGGCTTGAAAATTACACTGGGCATGTGTGCATCTGTGCCCAAGATCCTGGGGGGAGAATGGAGAAGAAGGGATACCAGCATGGCCATCCCTCCTGAGGGATGATTTCCCACTTTCTCTCTCATGATCTCTCTGTCTCCCTCTCTCTCTATCTGGTGAGTGCACATGGCCTAAAATAAAATGCCTCTAAAAAGAAAAATTATAGTTGAAATATTCCAGAGTAATTACTTTTTATCTTGATTATAGCAACAAGTGCTGGGTGTTACTGTCAGCCATCTTGATCTTGGCAGTCCTCTCCTCCCAAAAAATATTTTAATTTTTCCCTCTGTTCATTTTGGAACATTGGAAAATAATGAACTATACATATGAAATATATATATATATATATATATATATATATATATATATATATATACATACATACATACACACACACACACACACATATATATATATATATACATATATATATATATTAATATATAAGAAAAAAATAAGTAAGACTAGTTATACTTAATGGAGTCAACTTTTAACAGCTTTCAATCTCTGACTGACTGAGGAGTGATTAGCTTTGATTGGATGAGACTTATGTTTGGTTACCTGGCCATGCTGTTAGGTTAGTTATTAACTTGTTTGCATCTCAGTCTAGATTACAGTTCAGTATATATAAAGATTGCTTTGGGACAGATTTATCATTTACATATGGAAACTGGTTTAGGGCAAATCAATTTTAAAGTAAATACATGGATATCCTTTTTTACTGCTATGCAAGTTGAAAACAATTTTTTAAGTTCAAATTCTTCTTTGGTTGATTGGTTGGTTTTTGTTTTTTATTATGAAAGCTTTCACTGCTTTCTCCCATCCCTAACCCACAATCTCACTATTACTCACTTGCAAAAATGTTTCCAGTTTATCTTAGAAGGAAACATTTGTATTTTAAGCTCTGTAAATAAAAAAACAGTTCAGTGTCTGCACACTGAATGACTGAAGGCTATAGAAACTAAGTAAATGGTTGTGAATACCAGATGCACTGTGCAAAGAGGACGGCTGAAAGATTAGAGGAAGATAACTTTCTAGTATGGTGAACTGGACTGGTGAGAAATGCACACATGTTGGAATATTCACTTTGTAAGCTAAGCAACATGACTAAATGTATAAAAGAAATAGAAAGAAAAATAAAACAAAAAGATCATGGAAAAATAAAAAACAAACAAACAAACAAAAAACAGTTCTCTCAATCTCTCTGTCTGCCCAAGGGAGCCCGAAACACTATTCTTTCTAAAGTTTGTGACTTTGTTGCTTTTCCCTCCACCATCAACAAATAGCTACAACTACAACTTCATGAAAGAAGAGGAAATCAATGAATGATATACCTTTCCACTTAGCTGAAAAATGTATCCCTTTTCCATTACCTTTGTACAATTCTCATCTATGTGCTTCCACTATCTGATGCTATGAAGAAGCAATTCACTGTTTAAATAATCAAGACATGTTTTATAATATAAGTCCTCAGTTCTTCATGAAGGTAGTTTAAGCTTTTGTGTAATATAATTAATTAATGTGAGACTAAATATAGTGCTCTTTATATTAGAATAGAATAAATGATTATTTAATATAATACATTATTATTTATATTATTTTAATTTTTAATTGGGTTTTTATTTGGAGTCAAAAACAGAAATCTGAATCTATTTTATCATAATATAAATATTAATTCTAGAAAGTGCATACATAATCATATACTGTTAAACATATCTTGAAAATAAGCTCTAAAATAAGTTATAGATGCTTTGATTTTGGACATACAAACATTTTTAGAAACAGATTAATAGGTTTGCGGAAGGAGAATAATTGAATACCTTCAGAAAAAACAAATAGCCTTAAAACCTAGTTTTCAAAATGAAAACAACAGAGTCTAATTTTGTTATACATATTTATCAATCTTATGCATGAAAATAAAATATTTAATAACACAATCAGAAAGTGACATTTTATGCATAAATTCATGCACTATGGTTCAACTATAAATTGTGATTCAGTTTCAGCACTACAGACAAATTTCTAATTACACTTATTTGCATTTTCTTTCTACAAGCTTCCACATTAGTTAAAATATTACTCTGAACTCCAGAGACACTTTAACTATGTGGGAAACATATACATATTTAGATATGTCAAGGTAATATGGGTGTTTATATGTACTCATATGCATATATAATCTTCTTTAATGATAAAAACACAGTCATAACAAAATTAGGAAAATGTGTCCAAAATTATTTAATATTATCCACAACTGTATGGCAGTTGGAAATTTGTGTAATTCTGAGTAAGTGGACACAGATGATCAAAGGAAATGCCATTACATTTCTAATACAATTTATGAAGTTATATCATAATCTTTCTCCACTTAATTATTTTTTTCAGTAAAATGACTTGGATTACTTCTCCATATGGCATGCTTGAAGTTGTGTAATATACTTAGTTTATTTACATGTCCCTCAAATTTAATAATGTCCTGTTAAACAGAATTTGCAAAATAATATTTGAATGACAGAAAAATAACATTAATGGAATTTCACATGTTTGATATACAGGTGTTATTTAAAGTTTTCTATGATATAGCTTATACATACAGAATATATAAAATTCCCGTAAGTAAAAACCAAAATTACTGAAAAAAGAATAAACTATGTTTCTTACTCTCCATTCAGTTTTTATTCTGTGAATGCTAAATCTACTCTTACAATTTCAATGACTTTCATATTGACACATCTAAAACATATTTTTATGCTTTCTTTGAAAAAAATTTCTGTATCACATAACATCATTAATAATCTCAAATTTATTTCAATTAGCTCCTTGTTTGCTTATAATAGCTAAATCTGATAAGTTAGAAAAGTAATGACACATTTTCTCCATAGAAAAAATACAAAGTGACTTTTCCAGCAACACAATATATAAGGAGACATCTCTTTTTTTTCATTGGTAGAGGCTTTTTGCCTTAGGTACATGCATTCTCTGGAGAGAGATATAGGCAGAGACAGTGAGAAGGAATATGAGAAATCAGCCCTGGGAGTGATGGCTCCACCACAATTTGTTCTCCTCCTAGAATCTTGGGCATACACACACATGTGCCCACTGGGTCTAGGACTTGAACCATGGTCAGCAATGTGGGAATCCAATTATGTAACCACTACCCCATCTGCTGGCCCCTGACATAAGGAAACTTTTCAAAGTTTTTGGAAAAGTAGAATTGAAGCTTACTTTGGCGCAAACAATTTTGAAATCCATACATAGTTTTCTTCCATCCCACGTATTTCCCACGAACTCTTTGGAGACCTCTGATAAGTAATGTTTTAAGTTTTTGTTGTTGTTGTTGTTGTGTGGTGTTTTTTTATTTTATATTTTATTTTATTTTATTTTATTTGTGCTTTAGGGCACATGTGCTCTCATAAGTAGACAGAGAGGATCAGGAGAAAGCATCTTCCACTGAGAGTGATCACACCACAATCCCTTCTCTTCCACCTCTCTTTCCTTTTGGGATTTTGGGCATACACACACAAATGCACCAGGCATGTTTCTCAAGGTGTCAGATATGAGACTCAAAACAATGGAGTCAGCCATCTAGGATTCAGCTGCCTTAACCACAGATCACAGATCATGGCCAACCCTATCCAAATCTCATATATCACTGTATATAAGTACACACATAGAGTGGAAATTTATGCCCATTTTTAATGTTTGACCATTGATGAAATGCCAGTTTCATCTCTCACTTCCGTTTCCTCACATACAGAAAGGTTAATAACAAAGCCTACATGCTTTCTCCTGTCATGTGGATTGGAAAATTAAAATCAAGTAAGCCCTTTTTTAGATTCTATATATGGGTGAGAGCATGTGGTATTTGTCTTTCTCCATTCTCCTCCTAGGATCTTGGGCACATGAGTTTCAAGCCACAGGGTCTGGCACTTGAAGCATGGTTGGCCCCGTGGGAGTCCACTGATGTAATCGCTATGCTATTTGCAGCCAGTCTTTCTGTGTCTGGCTTAGTTCATTGAACATAATGATTCCAGATCCATTCATTTTGTTGTAAATAATAAAATTTTGCTTTTTATGACTAAATAGTATTCCATCATGTATATATTGTGCAGAAAATTTGTTGATCTCACAAAAGTAGAAACTAAAAGCTAGGGTAACTTAGATGGGGAAGAGTTGCTGAGATGTTGTACAAAGGTTAGAGAATTAGTTAGATAAGAGAAAGACATTCAAGAATTATTTTGGACAGTATAGATCATTGTTAAAGGCAATGTGTTTCTGAAACAGGTTAAAAAAGTGAATGTTAAATGTTCTAATCACAAAATTGATAATTATGTAAGGCAAAGCACATGCTAATTCATTAGATTTAAATTGCAAAATGCATATATACTTGAAAACATCATGTTGTACACATTAAACACATAATGTTGTCTGTCAATTAACAAGAATAAATATATTTTAATTTGTTTTGTTTTTAAATGTCGGTAGGTTCTTTATTTTCCTGAGAAGTAATTTTTAAGTAAATAACACATTTATTTATTGTCTGACGAGTTTTATTTAGCATTCTTGCAGAGGCACAAAATACAAACCTGGGTAACTCCATCCAACAAACTAGTGTATGTATTTTCTTCCATAGGAAAGCACAAGGAGAGACAAAAATATCTCAAGTGTCAAGAACGTCTAAATGAAGAAAACAGTTACTTGCAAAAATCCTCAAGTCCCTAACTCATTTTCTGAACCCAGGCAAGACTTTCCCAGTCCAGATACATTCAACAAGTCACCATCTCCACCTTGGCATAATTCCAGGATTAGAAAAGAGGTCACAGATTTAGAAACGTCTCCAGGACTTGGACCTCCCCAGTTTACTCTTAGTGAAGAGACAAAGGCAGATGTGCATTTTGACAGCTTCTCCACACTTTTCCTTTGCATATTAGTATGTCTTGCTTTATATTTTCTCTGTAGGCATCAAAACAAAATCCTTTTGATCATTTTAAAAAATTCTCAATTCTTTTCAGAGTTTCCTCCCAGACTTTTTCCAGGAAATTGACTTACTGCGATATGAATGTTGACCACATAAAATGTTAAAACTCTGTCTAGCCCTGAGTAGTCCTCTCACATACTCATGTAGGCATTTTTTGATGGAAAGGTGGTCTACACTGGGTGTTATCACCCACTTGACCAGGAATGGCACCATCAAGTTAGGCATAAACATTTCCACAGAAAACAGTCCATTGAAAAGTCAGAGGTTTTCAGGATAGCACAAGTTGTAAAATCATTTTCTAAGACAGCTTTCAAATTTGTTAACTATTTTCTAGATTGCACAAATGTACTATCCCTGCTCATCTTGGATCTCACAGATTTTTCCACATGCTCAGCTCCAAGAAAGCAGCATTCAGGAAACATAGTATTATAGGATGCCTGGAGTCTACCTCTGTTTATGGAAGCATTATTCCCTAATGCAATTCCATGAGCCATTGCACTTCTGGCTTAAGTACCTAAGTCTTCTAATCAATTTCATCCATACTATCCTGGAATGCCTTTGGCGATGGTAATGCTGCCAAAAACTGACAATGAATGCTTATTATGGAGGTCTGTGGTGTCCAGGAAATAGAAAATGGAGGAGGGAAATCCACAAAACAATTGGGTGATTCTGCAGGCATTTCATCTTCAACTTGAGAGTGATTATTGATAGATGCTTTCTAGAAGAAATATCTGTTTTCTTACTTGACTGTACGGAAGCAAGTTTCCACATACAAGTTTATCCCCACCAAAAGTTCTTATCTCTTCAATATGGCTTGAGTAGACCTGGGGAATAGGAGATAGTGCATCTATCTCTTGTTTATTCTTTAAAACAACTGCCAGTACCTTCTTGAACTCCATCATAAAGCTCATTAGAACACGAGAGTGCTGCGCTCCCTTTGGGATTCTAAGATTGTATCTGTTAAGTGTTGTTCTCAGTTGCCAACTATACAGTAATCTTGCATTGGTCAGTTGTAAATCTTCAGGCAACAACATTCCAAGGTGGAAGTCTCTTCCCCGATCCACACTGAATCTTTTATACACAGTTTTTATCCAGTTCTGAGGCAGAAGCAGTAAGTACTGATGCAACAGGCTCGTGGTCCCAGGAGCTGCAGGAAGGCTCTCCATATATAGGAAGTAAAAGAAAAAAATAATAAATCGCATGAAAGCCCTTAGCCTCAGTTGCCACCCCTCAATCACAATAAGCCACAGAGTCACCAGCTCTTTAGTCATTTAGTCCATTTTTAGAGTAGTTGAGTTGCTTGTGCTGCTCTTCCCCAATAAAAACCTTACTGTTTGATAATGAAATATCTTCATGTCCTCCTTTTACAGATTTTTTTTAAGTTTGTTACTTATATTATTATGACAATACTGGTAAATATAGCAATTTATTTCCTAGCATATGTTCTATCTTGACTATTATATATATGTTTAAAATATGTTTAAAAAAAGAGTATGAACAATGTACTCCTCAAATAGTAAGGCTTTTTATCCTAATATACGATAGTAGAGAGGATTTATCCAGAGTGTCCCCTTATCCTTGCTGTTACTTCTTAATCATTTTTTATGAGGGGGATTTTTGCTACAGGGTGGGGTGTGCACTCACCAGAGAGACAGAAAGCAAGAAATCACCCTTCATGTGGGGACAGTCATGCGCAATCCTGCTCCTCTGTTCTTTTCTCAGAATTTGGGGCACACAAGTGCATATGTCTGGCATGAGTTTCTAGTCTACAGGTCCAGGACTTGAACCATCAGTCATATGGTCAGCCATGTGAGAGTCCAGCAACATAACCAATACACCATCAGCTGGTCCCTCTCTTAGTCATCTTTAATCCCCCCAACTGCTCCATGGTTATAAATTGCTAGTTGATGCTGAATTTAGAGCTGTCCCCAGTTATTTATTGAGGTCTCTTTTCTCTTATCACAATAATCTTGAGAACACATGATTATACCATTTAAAGTACTGTCCAGCTTTGGTTTTTTTTTTTAGAGGTTTTTGCTATAGGGCGCATGCGCTTGCCAGAAAGACAGAGAAAGACAGAGAGACAGAAAGCGAGAAATCACCCCCCACAGGGGATGGTCACGCCACAATCCCTTCTCCTCTATTTTCCTCTCGGGATCTTGGGCACGCATGCACACGCGCCCGGCGTGAGTTTTAAGCCACTGGGTCCGGGACGCGAACCGTGGTCAACTATGTGGGAGTCTAGTGACATAGCCATTACGCTAATTGCTGGTCCCCCAGCTTTGGTTTTTATTTGCTAGTAAGCAGAGATCACTTACAAAGACACACTATTGTTTGACTTTTGTCTTCTTTATGCTCTGCCTTTCCTTTAGAATCCAATTTGCTCAGCCAGAAGAACTAATTGATTCTTCTATTATTATATCATACTCTGCATTTCAGAGTAATGTATAAGTATTATTAGGGCCACAATTTCCCCTTGATGTTGCATGTTTTGAAAGACAGCATTCTCTCACCTTTAGTACTTTCTTCTTCCATAACTTATGTTTTCCTTTTACAAAGTAAATTCTAGGAAGAGATTGTGATCTATTTATTTGGCTATGAAGAGGAGTAACATATCTTTCTGATCATTAATCGTTTTTAATTGACCTCTTAATTTTGGACAAGAAATTGGGAGAACTTTCAAAGGGAACCATTTTAAAGATGATTTTTAAAGAGCTGTGACATACCAAACTGTCTGCTGCTCATTTTCTGCCCAAATATCTCAGTCTATGACTCAGCTGCTCAAAATAACCTGCTTAATTAAATCAGTATTCACATACTGTATATATCTAAAGTGCATATGGAAAGGAGAAATAGAAGCAACATGCTTCAAATGAAATATTTTACATAAAGACCCACACTAAAATTGATATGTGAAGTTTTAAAATATTTCTTCCTTACATTACCTTAATTTTTAAAAAGCCTCAGTTCAATTTAATTACATGAATTTGCATTATTTTTATAATTATGTTATAGTATATTTATCTTCTTTGAAATATATGCTGTTACAGGAAGTACAGATTCTCCTTGTTCTATAAATCAAAGTCAAATTGTATGGATGAAGAATATAGATATATACATATATATGTATAATATGTATATCTATATACATAGATAGATACAGATAGATATGGTTTTGAAAGCTTAACATAATACTATGATACCACGAGTTAATTAATTAAATTAGCTATCTATTTCCCAGGCATGTTTTCCTTTCTAATGTAAATAATCCATTTTCTTTGTTTTAAAGAATTATTTTATTGAAGTTATTTATTTATTTTAAATTTGACCAGAAAGTGACAGAGTGTGAGAGAGAGAGGGAAAGAAGGAAAGCAAACCACCAGGTCCGGGATTTGAACTGTGATTGGTCATGTGGGAGTCCATGTGGGAGTCCACCACATCACCTGGCTGGCCTCAAGTAATCCACTTTCATTACCTGACTTTTTTTCTTTTAATTGGCAAGAGGGCATATGTAATTGCCCAAAAGAGACAGAGAGAGAGGAGAAATCACCCCCAGGGTACAGTCACACCACAATATCCTTTTCTCCATTTCTCCATCCTTTTGGGGCTTGGGGCACACATGGTATGTACTCAGGGTGTTTTTCAAGCCAGCAGGCCAAGATTCAAACTAGGGTAGGCTATGTGAGATTAAGCTCCCTTAACCATTAGGCTACAGGGATCGTCCCATTACTTGCTTGTTAAAATAATAAAATACATCACTGAATTAAACATAATTTTATATCAGGAAGATAAAAAAATATTCTCAAAAGTAGAAAAAAAGGGAAATGAGTGCAAAAGAGATGAAAAAAGAATCCACAACTCTCAATATTATTTATTTGAAATAATTTAATATGAAGTATTACTCTAATGTGGATGACTTTCTATAAATTTTGACTTCTTTTTCCATATTAAAAAAACCCTAAATGTCGGAGTTGCAGTCATCTATCAAAAAAATGCTTATTTTAAATTGTAAGAATGCTTGAGTATTTGGTGAGGTGTTTTTTTTTTATGTCTTACTAAGTTTGATTTATCCTGTTGAGACAATGTCTGATATTATTTGATGATCTTATTATTGTACCACATGCCCTAATACATTTAATTTACAACAACATAAAATTTAATTGTGAATTTAAAATTTGAATAGATTAGGGTCAGCAAATGCTGTAGTGGTTAAGGTGCTAGACTCCCACTGGCTGACTGTAGTTCAAGTTCCACACTCGATGGCTTGAACATCATGGCAGCCATATGTGCATCACTTATTAAGAAAGTGACTGTGACCCATTTCTTCAATACCTAAGTTTTTTTTTCACTGCTAATATGATAAGTAAAGTTATCAACAATTTCATAGAGCTTTTGTGAGTTTTGAGTGAGGTAATTAATGCCTGTAGTATATTTACTCCAAGGCCTACCTCTTAGTAAATACTCAAGAATGTCAGCAAATATTATCAATATTATTTTTATGATATGTCAATATTCTGAAGACATAGCAAACCTAATTTTACATAAACTCATCTTCACTAATTCTCTCTAGAGGAGAGATTTGGTGTGTTTGTGTTTTTATGCTCACTTTAGCTCTTATACATGAAATGGCTAACGTGAAAGCTGGGAGTGAATGCATGCAGAGCTGTTAGGAGAAAGATGACAGCAGTGATGTTGAGACAAAGTGAGAAGATGAAATATGAAGGCTCATTAGACAGTAAGAGAAATCAATATATTTAAGAAGCATGTATGTTTGTTTATACCTTACATGAATGATAGGGTACAGAAAGATGGAATAGAAAATACCAATAATGACATATATATAAATGTTGCATGCAAAGGATGACTGAGGAAGACCTAATCTGGAGAACCCTAGAATAAATCAAGATTTTAGAGAAATACTCTTATTTATTTATTTTTATTTTACAAAATAACCCTGAACTTTTATGAAATATCCATCTAGTAATATTGCTTAAGCACTTTGAAATAAAGTGATAGGGCTTGGAGGAGTGATATGTACTGAATTAATGTTTAGATCCATCATAAAATCAGAGACAGTAAATGCAGGAACCTATGAATTAAGATTTCGAAAGGGAAGAGCATGAAGTGAGAACCAAGGACAGTCAAGCTTTGAGAAAACTTCCCACTTTAGGACTTGATAGGAGGACATGTGGGTGCAAGGGGACTAAATAATAGAAAGAGGGACAGAAAATATAGTATAATTAGGGTTAGTTTTTATTGAGTAATTGACTCATGATAAGGATATTATGGGTTTTATCTCATTAATGCGTTTTAATCTCATTAAGTTGGGATGCCATTTTAAACTGTTGCTCCTTTTATATGTTCAATACCTCTTTTAATAATAATGTCATTGTGGTTTAGAGAACGTTTAAAAAAATGCCTCAAGGATTTGTGCTCATAAATGCCAAAAAACTGAAATGGTGACTGCCTAAAAACAATGATCAAGTTCAGTGTGATAGTTTTTATTGATCAACATACAATATAACATGAATAGAATTAATTAGATATATTTAAATTACACATTATTTTTTTATTTTTACTTATTTGGAATTAAATCACAGCCCATCCAATTAAAAAAGCAGCGTATCCATAATTTTATTTCATGACATTATTGCTGTATCCCAACACTTAAAGAAATCTATTGAAACCCAAGTAGGCAAGAAAATGTATCAAACTCAACAAGACAAGTTATAGCTTTGTGTCTAACAGTCTCTTAATTGTTGACATAATTAAGTTGAGCGGAACCATTAAAGTCACAATTTTGTAAGTTGTGATAAAAGAGATAAAACTAAAATACTCTCTTCCTAATTAAATGACTATGAAGTGCCAATTCATTCTTTACTGGGGCAATTTAATATAAAGAGGAAGCCAGTCTTCTTTTTAAGCAAATGTGTCCCATTATTTTTTCCCTTTATTATATAACCTCGAGATTTGAGCAATTATAACAACTAAAAGCAATGGTAAAAAATATTTCTAAAATTTTCTAACAAAGAGGGAAATTTCTAAGGGAATGTTGGAACAAATCATATGTATTCTTCTTGATAATACGTTCAATCTTCTGTTGAAATAAAATATCATAAAAAAATGTTGTGGAAGAAAAATATAACAAATACTAAATAGTCTGACATAGGACCTAGGTTGAAAATTACTATATATGTATGCATGTGTATATGTGTGTGTGTATATTTGTATAATCCCAAACTATTTCTTGATAGGTTGTTTCTTTCCTTTTCTTTTCTTTTTGGTCTTTATTATCATCATAGTTTTTGATGAGGTACTGGAAAAAATCAGCACTTTTCTTTCTCTGAATGATAAATATATTTAATAGCAAATAATTTAGCAATAGAGAATTTCTTAAATTCCAAAAATAAAGTATGATACTTTGGAGAACAGACATCACAAAAATACTTGCTTAAGTTTTATAAAATTAGATTTAATATAGCACTTGTTGTTAAAGGGCATTGCTTCTTAAAAACAAAAAAAAAGGACATTGCTTCTTGATAGCTTCATCATTATTTATATGATTGTATAGACCTAGATCTACTAACCATTTCACTACTCAACTTCTTCAAACCAATGGACACTATTTTGATTCTTGGATGGAGATCTTAAGGCTGAGGAAAGAACAGCTCTTACTTAATATTTTCCTTTCTTTATTTTTTTTTATTTATTTATTTTGGAGATGTTTTTGCTATAGGGCGTGTGCGGTCACCAGAAAGACTGAGAGAGCCAGAGAGGCAGAAAGTGAGAAATCACCCCCCAGGGGAGATGGCCACACTGCAATCCCTCTTCCTCCATTCTCCTCTTGGGATCTTGGGCACGCACGCACATGTGCCCGGCGTGAGTTTAAGCCACCAGGTCCGGGACTCGGACAGTGGTCAACTACATGGGAGTCCAGCGACATAGCCATTACGCTAACTGCTGGTCCCTTACTTATTATTTGTCTTCAAATTGAGGCTTTCAGGATAAATCTAATGTCTCCATTAGGTTTAATTAAGTTCTTCAAAATTAAAACACCCTCCTTTATCATATCTCTTATCTGAATTAACGAACTAAAAATGAATCATATAAAGCACTCATATAAATCAATGTGAAAAATTCAATCTATAAAAAATGGAGAGAGAACTTGAATAGACGTTTCACTGAAAGAAAATAAATATACAACATAATACTAAAAATTTTTAGAGATAAACACATTTTATGTAAAAATTATCATTTTTAATTCATGCGACTGTTCAAAAGTGAAAAGAGGTGCCAGCTTGTGGTGTGGTTGTAAGGACACTGGACTCTGACGTGGCTTACGTGTTTCAAGTCCCAGACCTGGTGGCTTGCTTTATCATTTTCCCCTTCTCTCTCTCTCTCTCTCTCTCTCTCTCTCTCTCTCTCTCTCTCTCTCTCTCTCTCTCTCTCTCCCCCCTCTCTCTCTCTCTGCTAAGTACATGTGTCCTATAGCAAATTTAAAAAGAATAATGAATTAAATTCAATAATTCTTTAGAAAAAGTAAACAAAACAACATATTCACCTGGAGAACATTCTCGGTATTTTTTTTCATGTAGCATAAATTGCTACAGCATTTTTAGAAAACGCTTTGTCGTGATTTTTTGCAGATAACTTATATAAACATATGAGTATGTTCTGTACATTGAGTCTCTACCCTTCCCTCCTCATTTTCTTTTTCTAGGATCTATAGGCAGGCCACAGCTGGGGCTCATACGTTTCTTGTAGCAATTTCCTTTACTTCATAGATTTAGCCCATGGCTGAGGCCAATCTTGAGATATGAGCCAGTCTCCCATGTACGCATCATGAGATCAGGGGCACTAACTTTAATGCCCATATCCTGCTGATTTTGTTAATCAATCAGCTAACTTTTTAGTGTAATCTGCAAACAGTGTAAGTTTAAAAAAAAAAAAATCAGGCCATTTCCTGATGACAGGAAGTCTGTGTTGGCCTTTAAGTGATTTATGCAACTTTGATGGTAAACATAAATAACCTTGCTGTATGCCAACTCACCAACCTGCCTTCATCGAGACATTCTGTCCTATATGAGTAATAAAATATTGTCCCTATCTTTTTTCTCTCCAGGCGACTCCTTCAGGAACAATAGACATTACGTGCAAGCCCTGTCAGATTTGGTGCTCCTATGTCACAAAACTCTATGACCTTATGACCTCACATTTTAATTTTCTTTTATTTAACCAAGAAACACAGTTATATATGAGCCTACAAAAGTGACATGGAAATGTACTCATTAGTAGTCATTAGAAAAGTAAAAATGAAAAAAAAATTCAAATATCTGCTGTGGAATAAAAAAATTTATTTTCCTCTGGCAATAAATTGTGATAACTCATGTGAAATATTGTCAGTTCTGAAAGTTTGTTAGCTCAGTGTATGATGATTTTAGTGGAGACTTGTCACATAGGTATCCTGTGTCCAGCATATACCAAAATTCTAGTCTCTCATAAGGAAAGCTGGTGTTTAATAAAATTGCACACAGTTTGGGTACGGTGAGCTCTTCTTGGGGAATATTTATATAATGAAGTATACAGTGTAAAAATGCATGATTGCTGCAACTCACCAACAAAAAGACAAATAATCCAGAGTGAAGTCAGCAAGATCACAAAATCAGAAACCAAATCTCCTTTGCCTCAAAATCCAGTTTATAAGTGCAAGCACCTCAAACCAGCTCGAAATCAAAAGTAGATACATTGAAATTGTTTTTTTAAAGTTTTTGTTTGTCTGTTTGATTTTTGGTCAACACTGATAGCTCTTATATCAAATGACATAACTTGGCACAAATAAGAAGTCCTAATTGCAGCTACTCTCTCAGAAGAAGGGGCAGAGTGGAACATGAATCCAACACTATAGGTTTTAAGAGACTGCCTGGTAGACTGGAATCTTTCTTGCCTGACTCAGAGCACTTGATTGTTCAACATAATTTTGTAGGAGGCTACAAAGAATAAAACAAAGCTCAGAACTTGTTGCCACGTTAAAGAACATAAAATGCCACAGATATACACCTGAGGGAACACAATATAAGTTCCTAAAAAGGAAAACTAGCAACCTCTCTAAATCGAAAGTTACATATACAGATCCTAAGAAGATGCCTCCCTGAAAAGTTTGAGAGGCCTTTGGAATTTCTTGCTTAACTCAAAGGTATTATCCCAAAGGTATTATCCCAGATGAAGCCAATCTGTAAAGACTAGAAGAGGGTGCTGCTTCTACAAACTCAAATGACAGCAAAAGAAACTACGTAATTAATTAAAAAACAAGTCACACAAAGAAATATGGTAACATGGTTCAATTGAAGGATCCAAATAAGTCTCCAAAACTAACTCTAAAGAAACAGATATATTAAATACCTGACCAAGAATTTTTTAAAAATTTTAAGTTCAAGCAGTGCAAGAGAACAGACAGAAAACTAGAAATATTAGATAAATGATGCATGAACTAAATGAAAGTATCAAATAAATAAAAAACTACAAAAAGAACCAAGAATTTATTGAATCTAAACAATGAAACTCAATTTAAAACTTTCATTTAATTTAATGACAAAATTTATCACTTTTATTATTTTTATTAGTAGGTTTTCATTGACATAATAGTTGTCTGTATTTATGGGTACAGTGAAATTTCTCAAAACACATACATAATTTGTATTGATTAAAGATGGGAAATAGACATGTCCATCATTTCAACCATTTATTATTGCTTTGTGTTCTGAATATTCAAAATCCTCTTTTTTTGCTATTTTGAAATGTATAGTTCTAATACATCTTAATGGTCTTTTTAATTTTATTCTTTCAATTGGTTTAGTACACAGAATGAAATGAAAACTAACATACTGCTCAATTATTTATTTCAAAGTAAACTCATATATAACCAACACTGAAATTAAGAAATAGAGCAGTGCCAGGGAAAATCTTCTCACCTGGTGGTCAAAAGAGCAGAATTCCACATGACCAACTCTGGTTCAAATCACATCCCCAGTAACCTGAAAAATACACCAGGCATGTGTGCATGCATGCCCCAAATCCCAACAGGATGGAAAGTGAAGGAGAAGGAATTGTAGCTTGACCACACCCCTTGGGGTTGTACTTCTCTCTCTCTCTCTTTCTCTCTGTTCATCTCTTTCTGGTGATTGCATATGCTTTGTGGCAAATGTCTATATCTATGTTTGTATCTATATTTATCTATCTGTATCTATATCTATCTTTCTATCTATCTATCTATCTATCTATCTATCTATCTATCATCTATCGAATGTTGTGAATACCTCAAGCATTTATCACATGTCTTCTCTCATTTGGAGATTATTTTTCTTTAAAAAAAAACAACACCATATTTCAATTTATACCATTTCATTCTTTCTTTACATACGGTTTTCACATTTAAGAGTGTTGACCATGCATAACAAATATATGTTTTTTTATTTCATTTTTTCCTAAAGAATTATTTTATTAACTTTATATATTTATTTTAATTTGACCAGAAAAGGATAGAGCAAGAGAGAGACAGAAAGTGAGAAAGCAGGCTGCCAGGTCTGGGACTCAAATCGCAGCTGGCCATGTGGATGTCCTGTGCCCTTAACCACCATGCCACCTGCCAATCCCTTTAATTATATTTTTCAAAAAACAAAAATTGCTGGAAGTTTTTTTGCACAGGTAACTTTTAAATCCTTTGTCTATTATATGTTTCATTTTGAAAATTAATCCAAGTTTTGATTTTAAGGTAATGAAAATGCTGCTGTTCTTTAATATTTTGCCAAACATGACTATAATTTTTACATATTTTAAACTTTAAATTTAATTAATTAACTATATTTTTGATGTTGGATGAACTGCATCTTGGTGGGATTATTAGCATTTGTGTATGTTCCTTCAGTAAACTGTAATTTTGGTGATTCACACTTTAAGAAAGTAACACAGGACTCTTCCATGAATACAGCCATCCATGTCTCTGGTGCACATGACCACACGACTAGTTTGGGGCATATATAGATGTGAGCAGTGTAGATTTGATGGTGTATGTCTACTTTTATTTTGATAGATAATCCCACACTACTTCCCAAAATGATCTTTCTAATGCCACTACTCCTCAAAAGTATGGTAGTTACCATTGCACCATATCCTTGTCAACGTTCGCATCAATCTTACATTTTAGCCATTGTAATGAATGTGTAGTAGAAACACGTGAGGATTTTATTGTATTAATCAGTAGTGAAATTGTGTACACTATTTCCAGCAATTTAGAAATATGTTATGAAGAGCCTGTTCGTATTTCTTGCTCATTTTTCTACCTCTGATTTTATTTTATTCACATCAATTTGTAGATTTTACTTATATTCTGGCAATAAGCTCTTGATGGGTTTAGTTTTGCAAATATAATTTTCCTCTTTATGATTTGACTTTCATTAGTTTAATGACATCTTAATTGTAGTGGAATAGAATGTATGAATATTTTCTTTTATAGCTTATGTTTGCTATATCCTAGTTTATAACTTTTTACACTCAAGCTTTTTTTTTAATGTTATCTTCTAGGAACTTTATAGCACGGTCAAGCTTAGATCTGTTCATATACCAAGACTGATTTTTGTGCATCTTGTGTTACATGAGTCACATTTATTTTCTTCTCAGGTATTAATACTAAATTTTCTTAGCTACATTTTGAAAAAACAATGACAAAAAATTATTTTTCTCTGTTGCTTTGCAATGGTTTCTTTATAATATATCCTGTGCCTGGAGGCATAAGTTTCTGTTTTGGATTTTCACTGTCCTTTAATTAGTCATTTACATAATTTTAAAAGCATACCATAGTCTCTTAATTAAATGTATTATTGTAATATGATTTCATATTCAACATAGTGATATACTTCATTTATTCTATTTCTCCAGGTTTGGTTTTGGCTATATTTAAAATTTTGCTTACCTATTTAAGTTTTAAAACAAACTTGTGAAGTTAATAGAAACATTGCTAATATTGACAAAATGACAAAATGATAAATAAATGGGTATATATAGAAAATGTGTATAGTTGGTGTTGAATTTATATTATTAAAATGTCGATTATTTTTAAAGCCATGGACACTTTATAACATTTTATTCATTGAGATATTTTAAAATTTCACACATTAGTAGATTATATTTTTCAGTGTAGAAGTATCAAACTATAATTTTTACACCTTTTCTTAAGAGACTGAAAATATTTTTCCTTAAAAGTAAAAAAAAAAGAAATCTTTTTCTGGGGGGGCATATAAGAATGGAATGTAGAAATGGAATTGAATCTGTATTTTATTTTAGTTTTTATTATTATTTTAATATAATTTATAGATTCAATCACTATACATCAGTACAACTTGTAAAGTGACTTTACCCATGAATACACTTCACACCAGTCAAGTTGAAGATATCATACATATTATCATCAACTACCATCCATTTTTGTGTCCACTAAATGTCTTGTCTCTCTATTTCTCTCCTTAATTCATTTCCTCTTAACTGTTCCCTTTCTTCCGCCCTCTTCCCACACTGTCTGTTGTTTCAGTAACCATTTTTCATGCTTCTATATCCTCTAATCTTTCTGTTTCTGTCATAGAGTGAGGACAGTCAGTATATATGAAGTGGAAACACACAATGTCCCTGTTTCATAGCCTGACTTGCTTCTCTCATCAGTAAATCTTCCATGTTTGTCCACTTTCTATCAAATGTCAGGGTCTTTTTTTTTTTTTATATCTGAGTAATATATTTTGACATAGTATTCATTATCATTGTGAAATTCATTGTTCATTTAAAAAATGTTTAAACTTTAAATTTAAAAAAGATTCCTGCTTTACTAATTATTATTATATTCACTTTTTAGTATTTTTGTACCCACAAATTTATCTGTAACATTAGGTTTTTTTTTTTCTTTTATCTTTACACAGTCTTTATTTTATTGACTTGCCTTATTTAATGGTGTAGGACAATTTAGATCAAAATAGGTGATACAAGAAATATTGTGCCTCTTCTAGGGTAGTAGGTAGTGCTTAAGGTGTTGGAATCCACATGGCTGACCATGGTTTGAGTCCTGCAGTTCAGCATCCAACAGATTAAGACACTCAATGGGCATATTTGTGTGCATGCCCAAAATACCAGAAGGAGAATAGAGGAGAAGGGATTAAGGCATGGTCATCCCTCCAGAGGATCATTTCTCACTTTCCTTCTCACTATCTCCCTCTGTCTCTTTCCAGTGAGCAGAAATGCCCTATGACAAATACCTTTAAAAATATTGTAAATTTTATGCTTATTCTAAACATAAAAGTATTCCATTTATAATATTAATTATGAAAATATATTTTAAAATGTACTTAGTTCATTGAGCTAATTATGTTTTTAAGTAAGAAGAGTTTTTCAAGACTGGACATGGAAATCATATAATCAACCTACTTATTAAAATGATTATTAGATTTTCCTCTTATATCCTACCAAGGCAGCAAATTTTTCTTATTGACTTTCATAGAAATATATCAGTCTTATGTTATTAAAATAAACTCATAATTGTAAATAAATACTATTTTTATTTATTTTCTTTGTTATCCTTTACATGAATTTACTTCCATTTTTAGGATTTCTGTGTCAATTTTTATTAATTAAATGAGCTCATGAATATCCTTCACTGAATTTTATTTATTTATTTTTAAAGTGCTTTATTTTTAGGGCAGTTTTAGTTTCACAGAAAAATTGAGAGGAATGTTACAGGGATTTTTTCCATATACCCACTGCCCCCATAGATCAACGTCCCCCACCACTTTTGTTACTATCAGTGAACCTATACGGATACATCATGATCACTCCAAGTTCATAGTTTATATTAGCATTCAGTATTAATATTGAACATACCAAGGTTTTAAGCAAATGCATAAAGATGCATGTCCACTATTGTAGTATCATAGAGAGTATTTTCATTGCCCTAAAAAACCTGAGATCTACTTATTTATTCTTGCTCTTCTTCCTATATTGTTACCCTTAAGTGGAAAACTGTACCAGTGCATCTTATGAGTTTTACAGAAATTATAAAATGATTATACCATTTTTATTTATTTTTTTTTGGTTTTGCTATAGGGCACATATGCTCATTGGAGAGACAGAGAGAGACAGTGAGAGGGAAAGTGAGAAATCACCCCTGATGGGGGATGTTCATACTGCAGTCCCTCCTCCGCCATTATCGTCCTGGGACTTTGGGCACACACAAACATGCACTTGGCATGAGTTTCAAGCCACCAGGTCTGGAACTCAAACCACAGCCAACCATGAGGGAGTCTAGAACGTTAACCAATACACTACCTGCTGGCCCCAACTGAATTTTAATGTCCCATATATCTGGTGAATCTCCATTAGGTATGAGAAGTTTTTAATTTTATTTATAATGTATTTTTAGATCTTGAGTAGAATCTTATGATTTCAATTCTGCAGGAAGGTTTTCTTGCATAGATTTACTGTGAGTTGTAATCATTTTAATAGTTATAGTCTATGCAGTTTATTTTTCCTACTGTTATATTTGCAAATATATATTTAACCATTTGTTTTCATTTCATAAAATTTCAAATTATTCATATGAGATCATTTAAAATAGTATCCAATGAACATTTTGCATTTAGTTTTTGTCCTAAAATCTATTATCCAATCAAGTCTTTTTGTACAATTGCTCTCTTTTGTTTTCTTGAACGTTTACAACTGATATAAGTCAAATATTTGACTTTTCAGGAATTCAAAAATTACTCAGCTTCTACTTAATTAGTACTTTCAAGTTATTTATTTTTACTTTCTTTACATTAAATTTCTTTTCTTTCATTTTATTGATTTTCAGCCTTTTACTTTCTTTTTCTCTGAGATTTTTGCCTTAGGGTGTGTGCGCTCACCAAAGAGAGAGAAAAACAGAAACAGCGGGAGAAAATGAAAAATCACCACCCAGTGGGGGAAGAAAAGTGAGAAGCATACCCTGGGGAGATGCCACACTGCAATTCTTTCTCCTCCATTCTCTCCCTGGGATCAAGGGCAGTCATGCACACATGCTTGACATGTTTTACAACCCACCTGGTTGGGAACTTGAACCGTGGTTGGCCATAAGGTTGCCCAGAGACCTAACACCTTCACCACCTGCTGGGCCACCTTTTGACCCTCTAATGTATACCTGTACATGTATGAATGTACTTCTAATAACTGATTTAGCAATATCGCAAATATTTGAATATGCTATAATTCATTCTTTTTATTTGTTTAAAGAGAGATTTTTGCTACAGGGGGCATGTGTTCACTGTAGAGACAGAGAGACAAAAAGTGAAGAATCGCCCCCTGAGGGAGATGGCAATGCTGCAATTCCTTCTTCTTTATTCTCCTCTTGGGATCCTAGGCATGCACACACTCATGCCCAGCATAAGTTTCAAAACACCAGGACCAAGACTCAAACCGTGTTCGACCACATGAAAGTCCAGTGATGTAGGGACCAGCAGTTAGCGTAATAGCTATGTCGCTGGACTCCCACGTAGTCGACCGCGGTTCGAGTCCCGGACCCGGCGGCTTAAACTCACACCGGGCGCGTGTGCGTGCGTGCCCAAGATCCCGAGAGGAGAATGGAGGAGAAGGGATTGCGGCGTGGCCATCCCCCCTGGGGGGTGATTTCCTGCTTTCTATCTCTCTGTCTCTCTCGGTCTGTCTGGCGAGCGCACACGCCCTATAGCAAAAACCTCTCCAAAAAAAAAAAAAAAAAAAAAAAAAAAAAAAAAGTCCAGTGATGTAACAATTACATCATTTGCTGGTCCTGCTATAATTCATTATCTTACAGTTCAAAATAAGTAGGTGCCCATTTGAATATCTTCTATTATTCAAAAGAAATAACTTGCGGTTTTCATATTTAAAAATATATACTTGTATATATTCAAATCAGTATTTTTGGTTTGTAATTAATATTTATTGGGACAAGCAGTTGGAATAATGGCTATGTTGCTGGACTCCCATGTAGTCAAGCGTGGTTCAAGTCTCAGACCCAGTGGCTTAAACTAACGCTGGGCGCGTGTGTGTGCATGCCAAACATTGCAAGAGGAGAATGAAGGAGAAAGGATTGCAGCGTGACCATCTCCCCTGGGGGGTGATTTCTCACTTTCTGTCTCTCTGTCTCTCTGTCTTTCTGGTGAGCACACACGCTCTATAGCAAAAACCTCTCAAAAATATATTTATTTAAGTATATGTACAATTTGTACATTCTTCTAGCTTTCTTAATTCACCTCAGAGATTAAATCTCTTATTTTTTTATTTTATTTCAAGAAACTAGTTTGAATTCATTTATTACAGAATTTGCTATAATTTAATCAGTTTTTGTTTGCTTCACAACGTCTTTACCTCACCTATTTACAGAATAGTGTTTTCTTCTGGTGAAAAGATCTGGGTTTCCTGTTATTTTATTTCACTGGTTTATTTTCTTGATTTAAAGTGCTCATTGGTTTATTTTTCTGTTTCTCTCTCTTTCTGTTAGAATTTATTTTTCTTGCTTTTTTGTTTGTTTGTTTGTTTTCCAGAGAGCATGCATGCATGCTAAAGAGAGAGGAACAGAGAGTGAGGAGGGAGAAAGCACCCTCCCAATGGGACATGGTCACACTATAATCCATTCTTCCTGGCCCTATCAAGATTTGGGGCATCCACACACCTGTGCATAGCATGTTTTCCAACTGTCAGTGCAAGGATTTGAATTCTGGTCAACCACAAGGCCATGGACCTACTCCATCCTCTGGCCATTTTGTTCATTTTTATTGTTTTTTCTTAAACAGTTTTACTATTTGTGTGTGTGTGTGTGTGTGTGTGTGTGTGTGTGTTTAATAAGGAATCAAGGGGGAAAAGAAAGAAGCAAAACATTTAAGGGACAAAAAAATGAAAAATTATGTGTTCATAAGAACATTTTTAACTGGACTAATATGAGTGTATTCACATTGGAAAAACTGATTTTGTAAGCTGTAATAATATACAGTGATTAAGTATATAAATAAAAAACAATGGCCTGATACTTCAATAATTTTTCAGGGTTTCAAAATTGATTTATAAGTACTTCACACACTAGATTTCAAGTCATGTTGTACAATCTATTTCCTCTCCTGTAGATCCCTGATATTTGCCTTTTCTTGCTTTATTTAGAATGTGTTCTTCTGATGTCCATTAACATATATTATCTTTTCAGTGGTTTTGAATCTGCTGAATTGCCTATTTTAATATTATTGAAAGTAGCATTCCAATCATATCTATTGCTTTTATATTTGTTAACTAACTTTACCAACATGTTTGCAATCTAGAAAGAGCAATGATTTTTGGTATCTTTTACATAAATATTTTACTTTTATGTACACAAAATTATCAATATTTGCCTTTATGTTTAGTACATTTTGAATATAACAGGAAATCTTTCCTACCCCAATGTCATAAACACATATTTCTACATTGATATCTAAAAGTATGAAAAATTTCTAATTTTCAATTAGTCTTTAATATACCCAGAATTTACTTATTTATATAATTTTAAAGACATAGTATGTGAGCTGGTTATCCCGAGTATTCTCTGGTGAAGCTGGAGTTACAAGTGCACACCATGTTCCCAGCCTATAAATTGGACCTAGAATTGAATCTAGACCTCATATGTTGTCCAAACCTGCAAAGAACCACATGCGAGCAGTGCTCAGAACCACAAATGGGTCTTGAATTAATTTTGTATATAATATGAATGATCTTACTTTATTGCTTGTACTAAGGGTTATAAAATCACTCCAGCATCGTTGTTTCCCCTTTTAACATTTTATTTTTAAAATATTAAGTATATATAAAAGTACAGAGAAAGGGATAAGCCTCAGGTACTCATCACACAGCTTCAAGAATTATGAAATCATCGTTGATCTTGTTTCATTCATACCTGTAATCATGATCTCTCTTGAGTGATTTTGAAGCAAAGCCAGACTCCAATATTTTATCTGTAAATATTTTAGCATGAATCTTAAAAACTCAGGTCTCTTTTAACTGCATTTTTGCATCTAAATTTAATTCTTTGCTCTCAATGAGTTTCTATAAATTGAATTATTTATTTTTTTGCAGTTTGCCTAAATCAGTATCCAAGTGCAGTTTATGCATTGCAATTGATTTAGTGTTTCTAAGTCTACATATATATATATATAGATACACACACACACACACACACACATATATATATATATATACACATACATATACATTTCCTCTCTCTTTTTAAACAAATTATTCATTAAAAAACTGAACTGTTGGTTCTGTAAAGATTTCGATAATTTCCATATTCAGTATTTTCCTGATTACAACTCAGTGGTATTTTCTGACATGTTTCTGATATGTATATTCTCCAAACAGCTAGTTAGCCCAGAGATTTAATCAGATTTATATGTGAAGTTTACCAAGCGTATAATACTTCATACAGAATTTTGTGTACTTCCATCAGTAAATATATAAAGTTTGTCAGCATATTTTTCAGGTGCTAATAACTACTAGTGGTCATTGCCTAGATCCATTATTTCATTAGGACTGAAAAATCACAATGATCTAGTACATAACTCCTTTATTATTAATTATACTAATGCTTATTGAACAGTCCATCTCTTTACAAGTTTATCATGCATGTAAACAAAATGAAAGACAAACCACTGTTCAGAAGAATTCATTGCAACAAAATGTTAGTATCCACAGTATATAATAAACTTTCTAAAAATAATTAATAAATTATTTATTTATTTAATTCCTTTTGCAATTATTATTATTTATTTATTTGATCAGAGAGAAAGAGTAAAGGAAATCAAGAAAGCAAGCCACCAGGTCCAGGATTCAAGCTGTGGTCAGCCATGTGGGAATTCAGCGCCTTTAACCACCATGCCACCTGCTGACCCCAAACTTTAAAAAAATCAGTAAAGGGAAAACAGGAAAATATGTAAGTCAATCGACAAGAAATTTGAAGTGAAATGCTAAATATAATCAAACACATGAAAAGCTCTGCAACTTCACTGGGAATCATAGCAATGTAACTAAAGTAAAAATAATTGGCAAAATTTAAAAGTTAGACTAAATTTAATAATCAAGAGAATTCACGGAAACACAGAACTGAGTGTAAACTAGCAGAACCACATTATACATATTTTGATAATACTCTATCTGGTGATAATGAAGGTGACTATACCTGGAAATTAACAATACCCCTCCCACACATTCATCCTAATAAATTTTTCTCTCATGTTTCTAAGAATAATAATGTTTATAATGTACTATGTGTAATAGTTTAAAAATAGAACACATGCATATTGCAAGTGAAACAGAAAATAACCTATAGTATCATACTAGAAAGTAGATAAAATGACCAATTACATATGAACACCTACAGAATCCACCATAGAACTCTTGGATGTGATAAATAGATGCAGTAAAGCTACAGAATACAAAATCAATATGCAAAATATGCAGTTTTGCTATGCATCAGTCATGTGTGACCTGAGACAGAAAGTAATCTAATTTACCATAACCACAAAAAAGTCTACAATACCTAAACATAAATCTAACTAAGGAAATGAAAGTTATATACAATAAAAACTTAAAAAATAAAGGGAAAAATTGGAAAAAATACAAAAATAATTAAACAACAACAAAAAAAACCTTCATGGAATGGAAGAATCTATTTAGTTAATATTTTGATACAATTCAGAATAATTTCTTAATTCAATGAAATTCCTATAAGAATAGAGGAAACATTCTTCAAGGAAATGGGAATCATAATTAAATTTTTCCAGAATCACAAAAAAGCCAGTCTTGCCCAAGCAATACTATGCAAAAAGAAAACAAATAAATAAATAAAGTTGGATGCATCACACTAACAGACTTCAAAATATATTACAGAACCATTGTAAATAAAACAGCATGGTACTAGCACAAAAACAGACACCTAGACTAGTGAAACTAAACTTCTATCTCTCATCATTTACAATAATAAAAACAAAATGAATTGTAAACATAAACATAAACCACAGAACTATAAAACTATTTAAGGAAAGTTTTAGAAAAACACTTCAAGATTTAGAAATAGGTAAAGATTTCTTAAATAAGATCCTTAAAACTCAGGCAACAATGCTATGAACAGACAAGTGATACAAGTAAGAGTATATCAAGCTAAAAAGTTTTAGCATAGGAAAAATACAAAACAAACAAACAGAAAACAAACAAATAAAATACATAGATAGTCAACTTATAGAATGGGAGAAAATATTTGCAAACTATCTTCTGATACGGAATTGATGACCAGAATACATAAGGAACTCAACCAGCTCACATGCACACACATAAAAAGCCAATAATCTAATTTTAAAATAGAAAATCTCACCAAATAGACAACTTGCAAAAGAAGACATAAAAATCAATTAAAAACATAGGAAAACATGGTCAATATATCTTTTATTAAGGTAAATACCAATGAAAACCACAATGAGGTATTACCTAACTCTAGTTACAATGGCTGTGATAAAAAATTTTAAAAAAAGGCAGACTCCCAAATGCTAGGAAGGTAATAGAGAAAAAGATACACTCAGGCACTGCAGGTGGAAATGTAAAGTAGTACAACCACTATGGTAAACAATATAGAGGTTACATGAACATCTGAAAACAGAAGTATCCTTTGAACCAGTGATCCCACTCTCGGGCATTTACCCAAAGGGCAGGAAATCACTCTGTCAGGGAGACATTTGCACATTCATATTTATTGCAGCATTTTCCACAATATCTAAGATCTAAGTGCTAAAAAATTGATGAACAGATTAAGAAAATGAGGCACATACAGATAATGGAATTCTACTCAACCATAAAATAAACAATAATATTCCATCATTTGGCATAAAGTGGACACATCTAAAGATGTAATGCTAGGTTAAATAACCATACTGTGAAAGACAAATTCTGTATGTTTGTACTTAATACATATCAAATATCTGCACTCTATGGTGGAAACTGAAGGACTATAGATGGTATAGATGTAGTGAGAATTAAGACCGATACCAGAAACTGCAACAAGGGGAAAGTTGAGGAGTCAGAGGAATAACATTGTACCACAAGAGACTATAAACAGTCTTTGCCAACCTAATATATATATATCTAAAACAAAAAGCAAAAACCAAGCTAGTAGGGCATCAAGTATAACCAACATAATGTAATGTTCAATACTGAACATGCTGAATATGTTTATATCTTTAATTTGTTCATTATGGGAAACTACTCAGAGAAATACATGCTGATGTTATTTTTTCTGAAATGTAATATCATATTTTTAAGAAGTCTTTCTTGCATATCTGCACTATTTTTAATTGTTCTGAATTATATTTTTCATTAAGCAAAGCAACAGCAATAATATAATTGTTACCAAAAATACACAAATAACAATTAAAAATCTATAAAACTCTTATCTAAGGAGACAAAATATCTAGCCTAACATTTTCTTTATGAAGAATACTGCTATTATCTACTAATCTACTTTTATTTCCTTATTCAAAAAAATGCAATACTAAAACGCACATAAATGTTACTCAAATAGAAAGATATCTAATGATGATAATGTGTATGGTAATATCCTTGATTTGATTGACCTGCACTGCATGCATGCTGAGAAAAATTTGTTGGAAGCTGTAAACATGTACAATGATTACATGTAAGTAAAAAAAAAGGAAAGAAAAAATCGAAAATGTATCATAAAAATAGTACGAATATTATGCATTTAGGACAAAGTCAATTGTTATTTGACTTCTTCCAAAATATTTACTTTCTTAAGTACAAATATCTTAGTGCTTTGGGGCTGTTGTAACAAAATACTATAAAGTGAATATCTTATAAACAAAATGATTTTATTTCTTCCAGACATGGAAGTAAAAACTCAAGATCAATGAGCTGACAAATTCCTTATCTTTAGTGGGATTGTTTTCTGCTTCATTGACGACACCTCCTTGCTGTGTCCTCACATGGTAGAATAGGATATGAAAGCTCTGAGAGACCTCTATTTTATTCTAAAGACATTAAACCCACTTATGACTCTTCCTCCATCACTGCTTAATCATTTTCCAAAGGCCATCTCCTAGTATCAGCACATTGCTGATTAGGTTTCAACATATGAAATTTGAGGACACACAGACATTCAGATCATAGTAACAAATGTTTTTGTTTTTGAAATAGAAGAATACCAGTATATGTCAAATCAGAATATGTCACTTTGGCATAAGAATTTTTTTTCAAGGAATGCTTTCTTTATTTATTAGCATCTAATAATTTGGGGATTTCATAAAAAAATGAATATTTCTTTTTTTAATTTTATTATTTTAATTTATTTTATACACTCAATCACTGTACATCTCTACAGCTTATAAAATGAATTTACCCAACATGAATATGAATGCACATCCCACCAGTCCAATTGAAGATTTATATATATATATATATATATATATATATATATATATATATACCTACACACACATACACACACACACACACACACACACTCACACACCTACAATCTCCATACTCCTATTATTTGCTTAAAGGAAGGATATAAATTATAAATATTTTTCCTTCCATTTTTTACCAGGAAGAACAGAAGTCAATCAGAGGAGACAACAGTAGAGACATGAGGCCAGGGAAAACAGCAGAGAAAGTTAGACGGCAGTCCTTGCTAAATCTTTTCATGGTATTTTCTCACAATTGCCTTCCCTAGATGCTCAAAGTCCTTTTCCTTTGTCTAATGACTTCTCTACAAATGTATTATTCTTTTGTTAAGACATTCTCGGCTAGGGTAGTCACCATTACAGTGGGAAAGCACAATGCTCTGTGAGGTAGTCCTACATAGGGAAGCTCCTGGTCCAAGTCTGGAGTCCTCCTGAGTATAGCAGGTGCATGTGGAGCCATGATCTGGCAATGGCTGAAAACTGGAGGTAGACAGTGGTGTCAGAACTATTTTACGGGTGCTCTTTCTCTCTCTCTGTTTCTCTTGCTCATCTAATAAATAAATCAGTTAACTTAAAAATGGTATTAACCACAAGTTCTAGCTACCTTTTTGGGTTATACTCTCATGTATAATTGATGCCTATGTTAATACACTTCAGTTTATATTTTTCTTGTTCTGCTTTTTATCACTCTAATTTGCAAGGGCCAGACAATAAACCTAAGAGATGTAGAGAAAAAAAAAAAAAAAACTTCTAATATTTTATATTAAAAAAACAACCAAAATAACAATAAATCAATGACAACGGCAATAAAACAAAACATGAAAAGGAGGTATCTCTTCTTCAATCTGACAAATCCTCAGTGAGGCATAAGTTTAAATCTTTTTATAAAGGTTAAATATTAATAGCAGTAACATCAGCAGGTAGTTACTTAAATATTATTGCCAAGGAGAGAGCACAATAGTGATTTTTTATGGTTATTGCCTTGTGTCTTCTCTTTACAAGCCTTTTCAGAGAGAGACAGAGAGAAGGAAGAGTGCTACTCAATGGGAGACATTAGGAGTTAGGAAAAAAATCTATTTAAAAACACAAGTTCTGGGCCAGTCCATGGCATGCTGGTTATAGTGGGTAGATCTCACTGATTCAAATCCAAAACGTGGGTGGGAAAAGGCAGAAGGCGAAAAGGAGGGGATCAAGGTGGAAAAACAAAAGGAAGCAAAATATACTAGAAGCACAAAAGAAAGGAAAAAAAAAACACACACCAAGTACATATATATGTGTTTTCAAAATCTGTAAGGAAGGAGAAATATAGGAGAAGGGATTATAGCATGAATATTGCATCTGTGGATGGGGTGCTTTCTCACTCTCTATAATAAGCACATGTACCCTATGTCAAATTAAAAAAAAAAGACACAAATCCCATGCAACTGTGGATAAAACTTCTATTATAATTATTAGTACTTGTTTACCTTACCTATAGTATCTCAATTAATATTTACAAAAAATCATGTGTTCAGTATTATCGCTGTGAGATATCATGTAGTTAGGAAACTTAGTCACAATTACTTAACTAGTATGTGACAGAGCTATGATTTTATTCTCTGTCAGATGAATACAAATCAAAGTTGTAAGACTGTACAACTTTCATTGATAAGAATTTTTTATTGCCTCTGTAGGAGAGGAAAATATTTTTCCTTCTACATTATAGGTTCAATGACTGGGATCTCAGAATCAAACTGACAAAACAAAAAAGCAAACGAAAAATAGGTTTAATTATGTAAGTATGCACAGGAGTTTATGAAGAAAAACATGTAGCCCATGGTGGCAGGCCGGGTGGTGTGCTCATGCCTGGCTCTGGAGCGCTTGAGGGCCTCAGGTTTGGATCTAGGTTGACGTGCACATGTTGGTTGCACCTGTGCTCAACTCTGATCTTAGTTGAGTGACAGGCTGAGGAAAGGAATTACACCATAGGAAGGCCTTATCAGGTGAACCTGTATCTCTCTCTCTTTTATATGAAAGACAGTTAAAAAATATTTTTTGGTTTTGGCTGGTGGTATGGTAATCAGGGCACTGGACTTTCACATAGCTGTCTATGATTTGAGTCCCAAATCTGGTGGCTTACTTTCTCACTTTTCCTCTCTCTCTCCCTCTCTGTCTCTCTCTGGTGAGTTCATGTGCCCTATAGCAAATAAAAAATAACAAAGAAATAAAATGGCTCTTAAATTTTTTAAATAAATAAAAAAGAATAATTTTATGAAAAGGAGAAGAAAGTAAAGGGTGACTTGAGGAGGCAGTCAGATGTGTTAGTCCTTATGGAAAAAATAACGTGGAATGTTGTTTAACATAGACCACCATATCTAGTTTTATTTATTTATTGAGAGGTTTTTGTTATAATGTGCGTGTGCTCACCAGAAAGGCAGAGAGAGACAGAGAGACAGAAAGCAAGAAATCACCCCCCAGGGGGGATGGCCACGCCGCAATCCCTTCTCCTTCATTCTCCTCTCGGGATCTTGGGCATGCACGTACACGCACCCGGCATGAGTTTAAGCGCTGGGTCTGGGACTTAAACTGCAGTTGACTACATGGGAGTCTAGTGACATAGCCATTATGCCAACGGCTGGTCCCAATTTTATTTATTCATTTACTTATTTATTTATCCCATGATTAAGAAACGGAAAAAGAGACATAGACAGAGATACAGACATTCCCAATGAGATCCTCCTCGTATCACATACTATTGACACCTATGAATTTTGAGTATATTTTACTAGCAAAATTTAGTGTTATAAGTCTGAATTTGAAAAGAAAATGACAAGGTAAACAAAATAGGAATAAAAGCCTCTCAGATAAAAAGAAGACAGGACAATATTTCTAGTAGGGGCATGCCTTTTTGTTGTTGTTTGTAGAATAATATCATTTTAATAAAGCGACACGGTCTGTTATTCCTTTGAGAATATATCTTTGAGTCTATATCAATGACCTTTGAGGATAAAGCAAAAGGCAGAGCAGGTTCTCAGTGTTGTATCCTGTGAGCTTTAGGAGACAAATGGTAGATAAATATTCAAGCGGTGGACAAGAAAGGTTAAAGGTAGGAGAGAAGAGACAGATATTTTCAAAATTAGATGGTCCCTGGGGATTTCAATGCCTTCCTCTAAAGTCATATACTCAGAGCAATAACCTGATGTGGAGAGGAACTGAGATAAATAACCTAGTTTATCTACAACTAGGATGTGACTAGGCAGATCTGAAAATATGTGTGCAGTGACATTCTCAAAAAGCTGACAGATTCAGGGAATAGAATGAGAAAAAAATATATATATCCTGGTTCTACATTATGTCCCAATGATGGAATAAATCAAAACTGGACAGAAAGTGGACTTCAGGCTAATACCATCAAAACTCACTACATTAACATTATTAGATAACATATTGCACTACTCTATTGTTAATTTATTTCTATTAATCCTCAGGCAATTCTAGGGAGATTTCTTCATCATACTCATTTCCAAATGGCAGACTTATCTACTAAAAAGTATTTAGTTATAAAGTATGTTTATTAAGTACTAGGGTGTGAATTAAAATTCACTATCATGTTCAACACATGTGTTTACACAATTCTACATTAAGGAGAATCAACTCTTAATATTTGGATTTTTTTTTAAAAAGAAAGATCAGGTTCTAATTTCTATTATAAGCTTATTTTCTGTTTTTTTTTATTTTACTGTATTTTTAATTGTTTTATATTACATTTAATTCCATATATCTTTACCACTTATAAAATTTATTTTTCCAGCATAATTAGCATGCATATCAGTCAAGATAAAGATATTACTATACACAGCAGCAGCAGCAAATAGCTTTCATTTTTTCAGATTATTATATTTTTATTTTATTTTTATTCTTCTTATTATTATTACTTTTTTGGGGGGAAAGGTTTTTGCTATAGGGCACATACGCTCACCAGAAAGACAGAGAGAGACAGAGAGACAGAAAGTGAGAAATCACCCCCCGGGGGGATGGCCACGCCACAATCCCTTCTCCTCCATTCTCCTCTCAGAATGTTGGGCACACACGCACACGTGCCCGGCGTGAGTTTTAAGCCACCGGGTCCGGGACGTGAACCGTGGTCGACTACATGGGAGTCCAGCAACATAGCCATTACGCTAACTGCTGGTCCCTCTATTCTTATTATTTTTTTAAACATTCAATTGCTATATAACATTTGACTTGTAAAGAGAATTTACCCAATATGAAATATGCCCAGCTGAGGATACTATACATGTTATCAACAGGTTATAAATCCTCTCTGTGTCCCACAAATATCATGTCTTTATTTTTTCTCCCTGATTTCCTTCTCTATAATCCTCCATTCTCTCCCCACTCCTGTTCCACACGAACTTCACCATCCGTAACTATTTTCACTGCTTTTATTTATTCCAATATTTCAATCTCTATCATAGAGTACAGATATTAGTTATATATTTTCAACATTTTTACCAGTGTTTTCATTTCCTTTCTAGAGTTGACCAAAAAAAGAATTGACTTATATTTGTTACAGAGTGCATACACACTCTGTACACAAAAACAGAGAGAGAAAAAGAAGGAAGATCAGAAAGCATTCTCCAGGGGATTTGGCCATAATGCAGTTCATCTTCTCTACTCTCCTTTCAAAATTTTGGGCATGGACACAGATATAACCAGCAAATTTTTCAAGCCACTGTGTCCAGGTTCTAACTATGCAGTTGGTCATATGGGATCCAGCCGTCTTAACCTCCATACCACCTGCTGGCCCTGGAGTTGAGAAATTTTGAGATCTCCACTTGACCATTTTCATTGATATCACCCAACTTTGCTTTGCTTTTGTCAGCAAGTTTTGGCAAGGCTGCTCCATAAATTCATTTTATGAAAATAGTGGTCTCTCCTCACCTTCAAGTGAGCAGTTCTGAGACCACCAGTGGATTTCTGAAATTGTGGCTAGTACTGAAGCATAGACTATGTTTGTTTATTTGTTTTCCTATACATGTATGTCTCTGGTAAAACCTAGTTTATAAATTAGGATATTAAATGGTTGATGACAATATAGTGTAATAAGTTATTGAATAAAACATCTCTTTTTCTCAGAAAATATTTTTAACAAGATTACATTTTTGAGAAAGAAAGAGGGAGGAAGACACAAGTACCCTCTAAGACTCTCACACTACAATTCTCTTTCCCTCATCTTTTCATCTGTTCCAGCTAGCCAAAATCACAGTCACATAGGTACCTGGTGTACGAAACTGATCTGGGAACCAAATCTCAATCTTACATATGGTTTTAACCATTCCAGAACATTGTGACCCTGCTGCACCACAATGACTGGACTATCTCTCATAGTGACTTCTACTACTGTAGATAACCAAGATGGGGAGGAGGAAGGTGGGGGGGGAACACACACATAGGTGAGGGAAATTATTATCTAAATATTATGCTTTGAAATCCTCACATTTTTCTTTCCATTTTAAAATGAGATGTGTCATTCTAAAATTTAGAACCTCATATATACATATTTTTTAATTTTTCAAATATCTTTAACTGTGTATTTGAAAACATATTCATCTCTTTCATAGTTAAGTTTCTTTTAATGACTTTCTTAAGCACCTGTTCTTAAGTACCTGCCCTTAAGTACCTCCTTTACTTAATTCTCTTAAATTTAAACTTAGTATTCATAGAAATTTCCCATTACAATTTACCTATTTTAATGACTTAGCTTATTCTACAATGCTAGCAGATTACATATTTTTCTTCCTAAATAATAATATGAATTTATAATAATAGAGATATATTCACTCATCACATTTGAGTCATTAATATATAAAATGCCCATTTGTCGGGATAAAAATATAAAAGCTGAACTCTTATAAAAGACAACATCAAATTGGAGAAAAAAGATGTGCAATATGTCATTGCAGTAGATCATGTAAAATGAGAAAGTAGTAACTCAGAAAAAAAAAAAAAAACTAGAAATATAAAGTTTTAAAGAACCAATACATAAAATCAACTTTACCTAAAATTTTAAGAATTGATATAATTTAGCCATACTTAAAAATGGTGTGTGTATTTATCAATTTGTGTGCACATATTTTTATATGTATAAATTTGCTTGGGTTAAGGTAAGGGCATCATTATAAACACAATATTTAGTAAAATGTCTTTTATCTTTTTCAGGTTTCTGCCATAGGGCACATGTGTTTACAAGAGAAAGAGATAAAGTGAGAGGGAAAATGAGAAATCACTCCGGAGAAGGGATGGCCTTGCGTAACCCTTTCTCTTCCGGTCTCCTCTTGGGATTTTGGGCATGAACACACATGTACCCACTGTGAATTTCAAGCCACCATGTTCAGGACTCACACTGTAGTCAGCCCTGTGGGAGTCCAGTGTCTAAACCACCATGCCACCTTTTGGTCCCAGAAAAATATCATTTACTCATTGTCTCAATTGTTTATGGCTGGATACATGGGAAAATTAGGTTATCTTGCAAAAACAAAACAAAACAAGACAAAAACAAACAAACAAAAAAACATACATTTTACATTATTATAGAGAAAACCTAATTAATAAAAATAAAGCTATATAAATGTCTTATTAAATATTTAAAGATAGGAATAGGTATATCTCTGACCAGTAAAGTTCCTGGTAAGATTGTTTGATTAACAGTTTTATTTATTTACTTACTTTTACTATTCAAAGCATTTCTATTTCACAGAATAACCTCTGTATTTAACATATTTGTTGTTATAATTTTATTAGAAAGGAGTTGTTCTCAATTTGTGCCTTCCTGCCCAGGTATGACCCCCTGGTGATATCGTTTGAAAACCTAATTCCCGTACAGCAATGAGTCAAGGGTCAAACATGGGAAGCATGCCAACATCCCCGGTGTTGCAGTTACAATTCACGTCAAGGAGAGAGAGAAGAGATCAGAGTGAAAAATGAACTCAGTAATTTTAATGGAAAAGCTAAATTTGAGTACTTGAATTGTTAGTGTTATATGGGTCAGACCATGTTTTGTTCAGGTAGCACAGAAGTAGAATTGATAGATCTGATTTCTGTTTTCACTAGAAACCAATTTTCACATATTTATCTGGATGTATTTCTGAGAATACAAAATTTGGAAATAAGATATTGTCATCTTGATAAATTTGCTCTGTGAATTTAAAACAAACTTTTGCGTATTATTAAACTCAATTATTTATACGTATTGGGATGACTTAAGTACCTCTATACCTTTGGTAAACTTTTATATATATATTTATATATATATATATATATATATATATATATATATATATATTTAAAACAGTATTATGAAAAAATATTGTTTAATGGTTGCTGTATACTGTAAAGATATATGTGATTAAATGTAAATTAAAATAAAAAATAATTTTAATCACCATATATATATATATAAATATATGGTTTTAGGGATCAGCAGGTGGCATGATAGTTAAGATGCTAAATCCCACGTGGATAATTCTGTGGCTAAAGTCCTGGACCTGCTGACATGAAAAATACACCAGATGCTTGCGCATGCATGCCCAAAATCCTGGGAGGAGAACAGAACAGAGGAAATTTTGGCATACCCATCGTCTCCATCGTCTTCCCTCTCTCTTGTATTTCTCTCTGGCAAGTGCATACGCTTTATGGGACAAATCTAAAAAAGTAAAATAAATAAAAATAACTTTATGGGGGCCAGATAATGGCCACATGCTTTTTTTATTTTTTTTGAGAGATTTTTGCTATAGGGTGTGCGCTCTCACCAGAGAGACAGAGAGAGAGAGAGACAGAGAGACAGAAAGCAAGAAATCACCCCCCAAAGGGAATGGCCACGCTGCAATCCCTTCTCCTCCGTTCTCCTCTCAGGATCTTTGGCACGCATGCACACATGCCCAGGGTGAGTTTAAGCCACCGGGTCCAGGACTTGAACTGCGGTCAACTACATGGGAGTCCAATGACATAGCCATTACGCTAACTGCTTGTCCCTTGGACACAATGCTTTATGAACTGACCAACATAGGAAAGCTAGAATCATATCTCAGATCTCTCTAAGTACACTGAGCCCACGAGTGCTCACCATACAGAACTGTCTAACAATTGGGGGGTGGTCATTCATGGCATGCCCTAGTGGGAGTGCTTTCTCTTTGTCTCTTTGTCTCTCTCTCTCTCTTTCTGTCCCTCTTGCTTATTGAAGACATAAATACATAAACTTAAAAAAGATTAACTATAAAACTTATTTTATTTTATACGTTTAATCACTATACATCACTTAGCTTACAAAGATAATTTACCCAACATGAAACATACCTCACTCCAGTCCAGTTGAGAATGCTATATACATTATCATCCAGAGGTAATAAACCATTTCTGTGTCTCACAAATGTCTTGCCTCTCTATTTTTCTACCTATTTTTTTAGCTAGCCCGATTGCCTAGTGTGTAAGGAAATGAGATCCCAAATGGCCAACCATGTAGTTTGAATTCTGGCCCCAGTGGTTTAAAAAACAATTTGGATGGGGGCCAGAAGGTGGTGTGGTAGTTAAAGTGCTGGACTCCCTCATGGCCAACTGCAGCCAGTAGGAGAATGGAGGGTAAGGGTTTGCCATGTGAACATTCTCCTTGGGAAGTGATTTCTCTCTCTCTCTCTCGCTCTCTCTCTCACTCTGTCTCTCACTCTCTCTCTCTCTCGCTCTCTCTCTCGCTCTCTCTCTCCCCCTCCCTCTCTGGTGGATGCCTGTATATACTCCAAATTCCTATGGGTTAAAGAAATGAAGAAGAAGGGATTGTAGTGTGACAATGTCCCAGTTGGAATGAGGGTGCTTTCGCCTCCCACTGTCTCTATCTCTGGGTCTCTCTCTGGGAAGCACATGTGCTCTCTGGCAAAAAAATAAACAAATAATAATCTTACAAAAATGTGTTATGTAAGTGAGATAGTGATCAATAATGACAGATATGAATTTTTATTTTTCATAAAAATTAGCTTACATTAACAAGTCAAATATGAATTCTAAGGTTTTATTTTGGTAATATATACATTCACATTTCTCTTGCCCCTATCAGAGTTTTCGTTTACTGTTCATGAAAAGAAATCCAACATTTAAAATCAGTAATAAAAGTCATAAGTATTTAACATTAATTTATAAGCCCAAGAAGAGTGAAAAATTATGTAATAGCCAACAAGTACAAGTTAACAGAAAAGAAAAAGGAAAACTTGTTTAACTATAAAATGATGTTCATGCTTCACAGTCAAAATAATATAACAAACGTATGAAGTGAAAACTTAAAAAAATAAATATATCCCAACTATATAAAATAAATAATGGATGCATAAAATAAGATAATATATAATGTTATAACTTTATCTTGAACTTTATAATGTAAAGGAATTTTCCATGTATAGTCAGTGCTTTCTTGCTGTTGTACCGTCATGCATCAGTTAACAATGGGTATTGGTTCTGAAAAATGAGTCATTAGGCAATTTTGTTGTGCAATCATCAGGTTGTGTATTTACATAAAACGTGATACTCTAGCCAACCACATACTGGGTTATATGATGCAGCCTACTGTTCTAGATGACAAACCTGTACAGCGTGTTACTGTACTGAATATTGTGGGCAATTGTAATGCAAAGGTATGTATTTATGAATCTAAAAATACCCAAGTTTGTAGCAAGTTCTGTGACAGTTGTAAGGTTTAGCTACTATAGTGAATTACTGGGCATTCTCAATGCTTGAGTATGGTACATGTGCACAGGTAAAAATAATATTGCACTTTATAAACACTGTATGCTAAGTGGAAAATGCAGTATCTTAAGCAAAACCATTTAAAATTGGCACCTTACAAAAGAAGAAAACAAAAGGCAGGGTGAAAATATGGTTTAAAAGATTTAAAAATGTTTATATCTGTCAAGAACTCTTAGCATGTATAAATACAGCTTGTAGAATAGGAAGCTGCTTTGGGTGTCACTAAATGAGTGGTAAAGGACTAGGATATAACTCTATGGTATCGTAGACTTTCCAAACACTGTATGCCTAGACTACAGTAAATGTATTTAGGAATATTTTTATTTCTTCAGTAATAAATGAATAATCAACTGCAGCATTTTTACTTTATTTACATGTCAGTTTCTTTTAACTTTTTGACCCTTGCAATAACAGCATAGGATACATATTGTATAGCTGTAAAATAATAGTTTCTAACTTTTTTTTTTTGAGAGGTGCATATGCTCACCAGAAAGAGAGAGACAGAGAGATAAAAAAGGAGAAATCGCCCCCCCAGGGGGGATGGCCACGCCACAATCCCTTCTTCTCCATTTTCCTCTCAGAATCTTGAGCATGCACGGACATGCACCCGTCCTGAGTTTTTTTTGTTTGTTTGTTTGTTTGTTTCTTTTGTTTTTGGAGAGGTTTTTTGCTATCGGGCACGTGTGCTCGCCAGACAGACAGAGAGAGACAGAGAGACAGAGAGACAGAAAGCGAGAAATCACCCTCCAGGGGGGGATGGCCATGCTGAAATCCCTTCACCTCCATTCTCTTCTTGGGATCTTGGACACGCACACACACGCGCCTGGTGTGAGTTTAAGCCACCAGGTCCAGGACTGGAACCGCGGTCGACTACATGGGAGTCCAGCGACATAGCCATAACGCTAACTGCTGGTCCCAACGCCCAGCCTGAGTTTAAGCCACCAGGTCCAGGACTTGATCCATGGTCGACTACATGGGAGTCCAGCGACATAGCCATTATGCCAACTGCTGATCCCTTCTAACTTTATATTCTTATTGTAATTTTTTTTTCTTTTTCCTATAGGGCATATGTGCTTGCTAGCAAGACAGAGAGACAGAAAGTGAGAAATCACCCACCGGGGGGATGGTCATACTGCAATTCCTTCTCCTCTCTTCTCCTTTTGGTATATTGGAATTGGGATTTTGGGCACGCACGCACATGCATCCGGCATGAACTTTACTCTGTCAAGTTTGGGACTCCAACTGCAGTCAACTACATGGGAGTCAAGTGACATAATCATTGCGTCATCTGCAGGTACCAACTTTTTCTATTTTTAAAATTTAAACATATTTTAAAAGTTTCTAGTTCTTCCATGAGAAAGGCGGAGAGAAGGAGAAATAGACCAAGAGTAAGAGAGAGAGACAGACACTCCCACCAGGGACTTCATGCCTCAATTTGCACCTAGTCTCAACCAGCCCAGAATATGGGCACATATACACATACCCAGAATACTCAGGGAGATCCCAGGAAATGACCTTAAAACCCTTCCCATGAGGATCTTGTTGTATGTCTGCTCTGTCACTGCCTCATCTCTAAAATTTTCACCTTTTTTATTCTTGCTATACTTTTTTGTTCAAAACACAAACACACACATTATTCTAGTCCTACATAGAGTCTTGATAATTAATATCAGTGCCTTTAAGCTCCATATCTTATCTTGTAGAATGAACCTTGATGAAAAAACAACAGGAGATAAAATATCCAGCATAAGAGAAAATGATACAACATAAGATATATGAGGCTGCTGCCAGAGTTACATGGTATACTTTTTGTAGAATAAATTTATTTTTATAAGCAGAAAGAATACATTCAAAAATAATGGTACAAGTAGAGGGTAATAAGTAAATAACCAGTACATAGATACTATCATTCCTATGAAGTATTATGTAGTGTCCTTAGTTGTATGTGCTATGCTTATTTATATGACTGGCAGATAATAGGTTTGGGTACTTCAGCATTATCACAAACACGTTGAATGAACAAAAGAAACAAGTGTTCTCCTCAGTCACATAACAAATAAATGATAATGTAGCTTTGATTAATACAATTAAAAAACAGAATTAGCAAAAAATGTACAGCATGGCCTAGGCTGTGGCACAACAGAAATGCAATCTTCTGAAATTCTGGACCCATGTAGGAAGGTCTCCATCTGTGTCTAGAAGCCTCCCTGTAATTCCAGGCACACATTTCCATGATCTAGGCTGGCTGAGCCTAGAGGTAGATTGTGGCATGAAGACCCTGTTGGGGATGGCTGTTTTTTATTTTTTTGCTTTCTTGTTCTCTCTGTCCTGGAAGAAATTAATGAATTTAAATATAAAATGTAGAGTAAATGGTTAAAATATTTCAATTGTCTGTGCTCTCTAAGAAGTGACAGCAGAGATGAAAAGAAGACGTGGGTAACCGACACAGGCATATTTGCATATATCTCTATCTGGAAGTTTATTTTGAGTAGCTGGAACTTAAGGTAAAAAACACTCTGAGCTAAATAAAATAAATTTTTCTCAACATATTCTTAGAAAATAGGTGGAACCAGCAGTTAGCATAATGGCTATGTTGCTTGACTTCCATGTAAGTCGACTGTGGTTTGAGTCCCGGACTCTGTGGCTTAAACTCATGACGGGTGCATGTACGTGCGTGCCCAAGATCTCGAAAGGAGAATGGAGGAGAAGGGATTGCAGTGTGGCCATCCCCTTGGGGGGTGATTTCTCACTTTCTGTCTCACTGTATCTCTCTGTCTTTCTGGTGAGAGCACACACCTTATAGAAAAAAACTCTCAAAAAAAAAGAAAAGAAAATCGACTCTTTGAGGACATGTATTAAAATTTAAATAACATAGAGTTAATTTTTAAATGTTTCACTTCATATCAAATACAGAAATGTATATAATTTGTGATAAATCCATATCTACTACACACCTAAAGTTGTCACATTAGTATTTTTAAATTTCAAATATCAGTTGCTCATTGTGATCCTAGATTTACATTAACCTAACTGAATTTATTATACTTTTAAGCATATATTTAATAATTTATTTAGGAGTACATAATGCCACTATTCATTTCTAAATATTTATCATAATCTTTCTACAGTAAGACATGAGTGAAAAAATCATTATGAGAATATATGTTTAGTATCATTCGATGCTTCTGAAATTCTATACTTTCATATACTTGTCATTGCTTATCCCTGTAATATGACATTCTGAAGTTAAACTTTAAGCATTTTTCTTTGTAATTCGAGCTCCTTATTTATCTACAGAGCTTTCTACCACATATGCATATGATGTATTTGTTAAAAGCTCTTGGACTAGCAGATGGCATAACGGTTACGTAGTTGAGGTAATGCGATTGACTGTGGTTTGAGTGCCGGACATAGTGGCTAAAAGCTTACGCTAGGCACATGTGTGTGCATGCCAAAAATCCTGAGACAAGAATGGAGGAGAAGGGATTGCAATATGGTCATGTCCCCGGGTGGATGATTTCTTGCTTTCTGTTTGTCTCTCTGGCAAGCACATTCACCCTATAGCAAAAATGTTTCTTTAAAAAAAACCTCTTTAATAAATGCTTTACTTTTTTAATGCAGGTATGAGTTCTTTAAATTTTGTTGGTGTTACCTGAGCATGCCAACTATATTTAAAAAAGTATTTTTCCTTTATTCAGAGATACTTTTCTCTTTAGTTCTGCAAAAGCACAGTAGTTAGTTCTGAGATTATAAAAGATTACATAGATTACATGAACTGTAAAATTCTGCCCTGTGATTCTTCAGCTTGGAATAAAGACACATGGAAAACACACACACACACACATGCACACACACACACACAGCACAGACATACCAACTGGGGCCAATATTTTCTAAAGAACATGCTGTTGTTATAAAATGTTATAACAACTCTTTTTTTCTTGAGATACTAATGCTATTTTACTTTATTAACAAAACTTTTCTCTAAAATACTAGACTCTCAGAATCTTTGCTTATTGAAATTCCATCAGTAAGAATAAACTATTATTATCTAAATGATCTAAATCAATTTATCATAGCAAAGCAGTTCTGATTATAATCCAGGTAAGTCCAAGACATTCTTTATTAATTTTAACTTTAAAATTTCCTTTAAACAAAACAGGATCCAGGACCAATTTGCAATACAGACTTAATTCTAATCTTTCATTCACAGTCTTGCTTCAATTATTCCTATAAAAATACTTTTAAATTATTATCAACTAATATCCACCTTTTCTCTCTATCTCCATATCCTGGAAGAACATTTTTTTTTTTCTGATAGAGAGATATTTACTGTAGAGCGAGTGCACTCACCAGAGAGACAGAAAGGGAGAAATCACCCCCCAAAGGAGGTTGGCCAAGCCACAATCCCTTCTTCTCCATTCTTTTCTCAGGATTTGGGGCATCATACACACGTATCTGGCATGAATTTTAAGACACCCAGTCTGGACTCAAACCATGATCAACTACATGGGAGTCCAGAGATGTAAACACTATGCCATCTATTGGTCCAAAGAACAATTTTTGTTTTTTCATTTTTAAAAGATGAACCATGTATATGCAGCCTCATTCATTGCAATTATTTAATAAATATCATGTGTTCTTGCTATGATTTTAAAACAATTTTGAGGTTCTAAGAAGAATTGAATGTGACCCTAGCTTTTACAGACTGGGGATCTCAATTTAATGATAAAGTACATGATATGAGAAAATTTGAAAGAAATAAAAATGTTAAAAGAATATAGAAAAGAAACCAAATATGTCTGTTCTCCCACAAAGAAATTCAGTTTAATTTTTGTAGCAGAGACAGTTTTAACTGGTGCTTCGTAGATATCAATTTATTTTGTTACATTATAGCTTTTCTTTTCTGCAGTGAATTAATTCAGTGAATTGTGTGTTTGTGTTTCTACAATAAACCAAGTAAACATAGGCAGTTGTTAATTTTGTTTCATGGGGTCACTTGTCAAAGATATGGCCCCTGTAACACTTCTTAACTTTCTTCCATTGAACATCTAAGATAATTATTGTTGCAGGAGCTCTTATCATCATGTTCCAGAAAGAAAGAACCTGATAGGAAACTATACAAAAACTGAAATCTATTTCAGAAAAGTTCATTTTCATATAAATCACTAGAAAACTTCAGTTTGTTTCTATTGTTATTGTTAATGTAGTCTTTGTTGTGAAGCTTGGATAATTTTATTTGTTAGATGGACAACATTATATGTAAGAAAGACTAGAAGAAATAGATCTATAACTACATATATTGTGTTCCAAAACCTAACAAATTTAGTATAAATTCATTATAGGATAAGGAAAGAATGGTAAACATTGCGAAGGTAAACAATGAATCATTCTATACCTATTCCCCATAAACATAATAAAACTATTTATCATACATAATATAAGTATATATTCTAAAATAAACATGACATTGCCAGATAACTGAAGTATAATTTTCTAAATATCTATTATTAAGAGAACAAGGACCAATTTACAAAAAGTGTAAACAAACAAAAATAGGTTTAATTTTTTTAAACATAAAGTCCCTGTCATGATATATACAATATGCATACATATTTTTTTAGCAGAGAGCATAATATATTTTATCTGTGAAATGTTTCATCCCTTTGCACCTCACACTCTCCCTCTACGACCCACTCTCTACCATCCACTCTCCTCCCCTAGAGTCTCTAGTGTTTACATGTAGCCTATCCACCATTGCATCTTCAGATCTCAATTTCTGCCATAAAGTGCAGATATGTGTACAAATTGAGTGGGGATATACAGTGTGCATCTTTCAACTTCTGGATCATTCCTCTCTACATTAAATCTTCTATATTCATCCATTTTAATTCAAATGATAAGATCTCATTGTTTATAATAACTGAGTAATATTCCATAATATATATGTGCCACAGCATTTCAATCCATTCATCAATTTTTAGACACTTAGGTTTGGTCCCATGTTTTAGCAATTGTGAATAATGTCACAATAAACATTTGTGCAAGTCTTTTTCTGACTATTTTTCTAGACTTTGGAATAAAATCAAGGAGTGGGATTACTGAGTCATAGGGTAATTATATTTGTAGTGTTTTGAGGAATCTCTATGTTGTTTCCCACAGAGGTTGTATTAATTTACGCTAGTGTAAGACAAATTCATTTTTCAGAAAACTCTCCAGATTGATTAGATTGATTCCTCTAATCAAAAACACAGTGTATCCTACCATATTTTTGTATCATACTCAATTTTTTTTTCAGTTTTTCATTAGTTTTACTTGTAGATGTTAGGTTTATTTCTAAGTATCTTACTTGTTTTGTAGCTATTATAAGTGGGATCTCTTCAATTCTGTTCATTAAACAAATTCTATACTACTCAGTCTGTTCATTGTTGGTGTATTAAATGCTATACGCTCTATATTTTTGTATGTTGACTTTGTATTCTGACATTTTACTAAATTCATCTATCACTTTAAGTAGTTTTTTTATGGATTCCTTTGGATTTTCTGTGTGTATAATTATATAATCTGCAAAAAAGGGACAGTTGAACTCCTTTTCCTATCCGAATGCTTTTTTATTTTTTAATTTTAGTTATTTTTGTCGTTGTTGTTCTCTGCTCTTGTCTGATTACATTGGCTACGACTTCCAGCACTGTGTCAAAAAGAAGTGGAGAAAGTGGGCAGCCTTGTCATGTTTCCATTTTAGTGGGAAGGCTTTCAGCTTTTCCACATTCAATATGATGTTCATATATAGATTTTATTGTGTTGAGGAATGTCCCTTTTACATCTATTTTGCTGAGAATCTTGGTCATGAAGGGACGTTGCGTTTTATCAAATGCTTTTTTTTTACATCTATAGATATGATCATATAATTTAACTATTAATGTGGTGTATTACAGTTATTGTTTTACATATGTTTAACCATCTTTGCATCCTTAAGATAGGGCCTACCTGGTTGTGGTGTATAATCATCTTTATTATTATTATTATTATTCATTTAATCACTGTATATTATTACAGCATACAAAATAAATTTTCCTAGCGTGAATGCACTGTATATTATTCTAGTCAAAGATATTACATTCATGTTATTATCAACAGATAATTTTCCATTTGTAATCTTCTTAATATACTATTGAGACTGTAAGGGGGTGAGTGGATGTTAGCAAGTGGATGATGGAGGGTGCATGTAAGATGCAAGGAGAGGAAACTTTTTTTTTTTTTTTTTTTTAAGGAGAGGAAACATTTCACAGACAGAAAACTATGAAGTTCTGTGTGGAAGCCAACAGATGGTGAGGTGGTTAAAGCACTGGACTCCTACGTGACTGATCATGGTTTGAATCCTGGACCTGCTGGCTTGAAAATCATGCCAGGCACGTGTACGTGGGTGCCCAAAAATCTTGAGAGGAGAATGGAAGAGAAGGGATTTAGGGGGATCTCTGAACTTTAACTGGGAACCTTCCCATGTGGGATTGTCTTATGAACCATTGTATTCTGCCACCGCTCCCTTGTCTGGTCACACTGTCCTTTGTTATTATTATTTTTCTCTTTTGTATCTCCATTGTTCAGATGTTTATTATTCATTTTATTTATTTCTTTATAGATTTTGCCTTAGGGCACATGTGCTCTCCAGAGAAAGATAGCAAGACAGAGAAAGTGAGAAATCACTGCCCAGGGGGATGACCATTTTTCAGTCCTTTCTCTTCTATTATCCTTTCAGGATTTGGGGCACACATGCACATGTGCCTGGCATGAGTTTTAAGTCACCACTGTGGTTTTGGGATGCAAATTTCAGTCAATCATGTGGGAGTTCAGCACCTTAACCACATGCTGGTACTTATTCTTAAGACTTTTTAAAATGAGTTTTACATATTTTCTGGTCTTTTTAAAAATTAACTAATATAGTAGTACATATTCATGGGGTACAGTGTGATTTCTCAATATGTAAATTTTAAAGTCAAGGTAATAGATACATTATTGTTAACACATACCCATCATCTCAAACTTTTATCATTACTTTTGTGTCATGAACATTCAAAACCCTCTCTTTAAGCTATTTTGAAATATAAATTGAAGACTGGCTCCTTGACTCAATGGTAAGAAGAGCCAGATTCCACATGGGCAACTGAGCCATTTGAATCTTGGCCACAGTGGATTGAAAAATACACTGGATGCATGTATGTGCATGCCCAGAATCTCAATGAAATAGAGAAACTGCAGGACAAGGAATTGTGGTCTGGCCACATTCCACTAGGGATGCTTTCTCTATCTCCCTTTCTCTCTGTGACTCTCTAGCAAGCACGTATGCCCTATGGAAAAGCTTAAAATTTATATATGTATATACATTCACACACACATTTAATTAGCATCAACTGTAGTTACTTTTCTGTTATATTACTCTAGAATGATTTAACTTATCCAATTAAAATTTTGTATCTGTTAACCAAGTTCTCTCTATCCTTCTTGCCTTTCCCCCTCAACAGTTTCTGATACCTACCCTTCTCCTCCTCTCTTCTATGTTATCAAATCTGTTAGCTTCCTCTAATAAATGACAACATGCAATATTTATCTTTCAGTCCCTGGCTTTTTTTTTAACTTAGTATAATGTTTTTCATGCTTTTCCATGTTGCCTCAAATGAAAGAACTTCATACATTTTTGTGGCTAAATAATAGTCTATGATGTATGTATACCATACTATCTGTATACATTCTTTATCTGATGTACCACTACAGAGTCAATTGGGATGCATGGAGTTCGAGTGATGCCAAGTAACAAATGACTCCATCGCAAGTCTGTCTGTAACATTCAAACAGGAATTTCAATAATGTGAATAAATATCTCCCATCTTTCACGATTCATGCAAAAAAAAAATCCCCCCCCAATAATGCTATTTGATAGTATGTTGACAGTAGATATAACCATTCTTTTTATATAAAATAAAGCAGTCACAGTTTCATATCAGCAGAAAAATTACAAGATACTTCTAAGAACAAATGCTGGCAATGGCAATGAAGGGGACAGTATTTGAGGGACCCCGGAAAGTAACACAGGGGGATAAAAAATGATATTCGGAAACCTTCAAGAAAGTATTTTATTCTAATTAGTACTAAATTTCTAGCTTGTGGGATTGAGAACAAAATCTGGAAACCTTGGGGCCAGCAGATGGCATAGCAGTTATGTCTCTGGACTCCTTCACGGCCAACTGCAGTTCAAGTCCCAGACCCAGTGGCTTAAAACTGATGCCAGGCACATATGAGTGCATGTGTGCCCAAGATCCCGGGAGGAGAATTGAAGAGAAAGGATTGTGGCATGGTCATCTCATGTGTGTGTGTGGGGGGTGATTTCTCATTTTCTCTCTTCCTCTCTCTCTATCTCTCTCTCCGCCATGAGCACATGCACCCTAAGGCAAAAATCTCTCCAAAATAAGAAATCTGGGAATCTCTCTGATATGTGTAGCTGAAAACAAATTTGTGAGGATTATTTTCTGTGATTTATGAAATGAAAAATATTCAAATTAGTTCCATCTTCTGATTTAGGTAAAAACTAAGGAGATTGAATCTCATCAAAGTTAAATGAATTAACAAAAGGTCATACAAATACGTGATATCAAAGATAGTCCTAAAATACATTTTTTCCTTACAATTTATTATTATTGTTATTTACACATAATAACTGTATATATTTATGGGGTACAATGTGATTTTTCAGAGCAAAAATACAATATGAAATGATACAATCACGTTGATCAGTAAGTTTTAGCTGCATTTCAGTGTTAATTGCAGTACTAGTCGCGATAGGCAAGATATGAAATTAACCATGTCCATCAACAGATGGATGAATTGTTTAAATTCCATACACATCTGAATACTTTTTATTCATTGAAAAGAAGAAAATCTATCATTTGATAATACATGTCTTAACATAGTAAGTACAGTGATTTCTCTTCCCTATCATCAAGTTTTCCTACAGATATATTTTATAAAAATCTTTTAAAATTGCACTTATCTTTACTAATGAATACATATATGCATGTGTATGCATCTGATATAGCTATTAACATCTAAAAAGATGTAAGAAATAAACAAGAGGTCATAACAACTGATATGGTATAATTTCCAGGGCAATATAAATGTCTATTGTCAATTTCTATTATTGAGTATAGTTAAAGATTTTTCTCTCAAGTCTTTTGTAAACATTCATAAAATATAAATGAACCAGAAATCATCAGTAGCATCATATGTTATATATAAACAAAAGTAAACTGGTCAGTCATCCTTAATTAATATTCTCAAATATTTATAGTAGATGCATTAGGTGTATGTGTATTGGTTTAGGTATAAGAGAGAGAAAGGGAAAAGAAAGGAGACACTGTAAAACAATATTTAATTGAAAATATTGTGGAAACAAGTGAACCATATTGAATAGTTTTTAACAATTTTTGTCCGTTTTTAAGATCTTTTCTCTGTAACAGTTTAATAGTTGTATTCGAAAACTTTTCATCTTTATACTTAAAATTGATAGCAAGCTTTAGATAATTTGTGTTTCAATATCTTCTGTGCATTTTCAGGTACAAAATCATTCGTTCTGATATAGGAATTGTTTTATGTATTTATTTATTTGACCAGAGAGGGACAGAATGAGGGAGAGAGAAAGGGAAAGTGAGAAAGTAAGTCGCCAGGTCTAGGATTCAAACCCTGGCCATCAATGTAGGAGGCCAGCTCCCTTAAGCACCACGCCACCTGCTGACCCCATAATATAGGAATTGTTGTTCAAACACGTGCTTAGAGAGATGTTAAAGAGGAAAGGCAAGAATAGGATTTCTCTTTTTTTTTTTTTTTTTTTTTGCCAAATATTGGAGTAAAACCTAAAATTAAACCTGCAATATTAATATGAATCAACATACATTCATATTATATTTCACATTCACATAACAGCACGATCCCTTGAAAAGAAATAGGTATATAAGTTAGTGATTCAGTTAATTGATCTGATATAATATGTAAATGAGCACTACCATCTATAATCTTCCATCTTCTTCTTGTAGCTTTTTAAATGTGTTGTCTTATTCTTTCATTTATCAGTGTAATCAAGAACCTATTTTTGTGCCAAAGAATATTAGAGCTTTTCATTCATCCCCAATTACTACTCCCCATGTATTTTATTCAAGCTTCTTTATATTTGGGGAGGGAGTATCTATTCCCTTTTTTCTTTTATTTCGTTCTCTTTCTTTTCATGTTTTCTCAGTTCTAACAGTAAAATTATGAAACTAGCATCATGTTGTATAAGGAATTTTAAGAGTAAGACTGCCTTTTAATTAATTCCAAACAGCATTTAGAATCTAACCTGACACTTAATTTGATTTATTATTATTATTATTATTATTATTATTATTATTAATTCACCAGAGAGAGAGAGAGAAAGGAAAATTGAGAAAGCAAACCACCAGGTCCGAGACTCAAGCTATGGTCAACCATGTGGGAGTCAAATGTTAACTACCATGCCACCTGCTGGCCCCTGCAAAATATCTTAAAATATAAAAGAACGAAGATTTTCATAAAGCAAAGAGATCAATCATTTCAAAATATGATGAAGTATCCAAATGTATGAGCACTAAAACACCTTATGGGGGCCAGCCCCGAGGCCTAGTTGTTAAGGGAGCCTTGATCCCTCTATGGCTGACTGCAATTCAAAAACTGGCCCCAGAAGCTTAGAAAACATTTTGGACACATGTGCATCCATGCCCCTAAATCTTGACAGGATAGAGAAATGGAGAAGGAATTGAAGTGCGACCACACTCCATTGGGGGTGGGGGGTGATTTCTCCCTTTCCTTCTCTCTCTATGTCTCTCTAGCCAACATAGGTGCTCTCTGGAGGAGGGCGAAGGGAAAGTCTTTTGAAATGAAAAACAGGAAACCACAGTTAACATGAAGGAAAGAAGATTTTATTGTAATGATAGGCCATGGGAACACATTGAATTGACGTAAAAGAAAGAAAGGGATTTAACTACAGAGAAAGGGAGAAAATTCCAGTTTTTTGTAAATGCAGATTGAAAACAATAAAAGTGGTGGTTAAATATAAAATAACTACAAAATCAAAACATCATCTTAATAATATTGAAAGATAGAAATAAAAGTCAAAAAAGGAGAACTTTTTTTTTTTTTTGGACAGGTTTTTGCTATAGGGTGCGTGTGCACACCAGAAAGATAGAGAGAGACAGAGAGATAGAAAGCGAGAAATCACCCCTCCCCCCAGGGGGAATGGCCATGCCTCAATCCCTTCTCCTCCATTCTCCTCTAGGGATCTTGGGTACGAACACATACATGCCCGGCATGAGTTTAAGCCGCCGGGTCCAGGACTCAAACCGCAATCGACTACATGGGAGTTCAGTGACATAGCCATTACGCTAACTGCTGGTCCCCAAAATGAGAATTTTTCATGAGATGCTATAAGTAAAAATATAAACAAATATCATGCTGAAAATATTAATTCAGAAATGTTAGAAGAATGAGAGGCCAGCAGGTGGTGGGATGGCGAAGGCACTTGAGTCCCACATGGTCGAACGTGGCTCAACTCTCAGAACCAGTGATGTAACCATCATACCAGGCACGTGTTTATGGGTGCCCAAAATCCAGAGATGAGGATAGAGGAGAAACAGTGTGGCATGGTCATTCCCTCCACCCTGGGTTGATTTCTCACTTTCCCTCTCTCTTTCCAGGTGCCATAGTAGTTCTGGATTCCCGTGTGGACTACCATCATTCAAGTCCTTGAACAGGTAGCTTGGACAACACATAAGGCATGTGTTAGTGCATGCCCCAAATCCGAAGAAGAGAATAGAGAAGAAGGGATTGTGGCATGAAAAGTAATTGTGCCCAAATTCCCTCTTTTGCCCAAATTCCCTCTTTTGCTTTTTAGTGAGCATGCTTGCCTTACATCCTAAACCTAAATTTTAAAAAAATAAAATAGTAACAGAATGGAGTTCACATATACACTTCTGGAAATATCAATTGTAGAAATGAGGCTGACTAGCTCTAGGATTCCATCTTGTTTTTGTTTGCCTTTCATTTCTCCTGTCTATGTGTATAACAAATTGGCATTCTCCCTCACTCAACTGACCACTGTTTTGTTTGTTTGTTTGTTTGTTTGTTTGTTCGTTTGTTTGTTTTTTTGAGAGGTTTTTGCCATAGGTCACATGGCACACTAACCAGAAAGACAGAGAGAGACAGAGAGACAGAAAGTGAGAAATCACCCCTACCCGGGGGGATGACCACACCGCAATCCCTTCTCTTCCATTCTCATCTCGGGATCATGGGCACGCATGCACATGGGCCCAGAGTGAGTTTAAGCCACTGGGTCCAGGACTCGAACCACAGTCAACTAACTACATGGGAGTCCAGCAACAAAGCCTTTACACCAACTACTGGTCCTGTCAGCTGACCATTGTTAAAGATTATGAGATTGCAGGGGGACTCCTGCTCTTACCTCAGGTGTTTCCCCTGGAGCGACTTCAGGGTGGCAGCAGAAGATGGAATACAAAGTGTAGCAGAGCCTATAGGTAAATTTACCCTATAGTAACCCCTGTGCAGTTCATTATTGCAGTGGTCTTGTTCTTGTTTCAATTCCACTGATCTTACACTTGAACAGGTGGTAAGCCATCTGGGAGGCCAAAATCAAAACTGACTTAAGTAGTAAATGTGGTAGAATGGAAACAGTAATGAGTAGGCCAAGGCCTTAATGGAGTGGGGTACTGTCAGTAACAGATACACTATTAGAAAGCCTGTAGTTAGAAAGTCCTACTGAGCATGGAGAAAACAGGTGATTGGTGATGTTCTGAATTCTACCATTTAGAGTTCTGGGAAAATCCCAGAGATGGTTGGAGTAACTCCACAATTTACTACGCTGGAGGAAATTCTACGCTAACTAGGTGTTCCCAGAGGAGAGGACTTGATTAGGTACTCTGAGCACCACAGACCAGTGAGTGAGTCTGAAGACTCCCAAGAAATACCACAAACACTTTTAGGGGGTTTTACTGAAGCTATAGGGAAACAAAGTGCATGAAGAAAAGCAGAAAGCCTGTGCCCACTGCTGCAGAATGTTCAAGTTTATATAGGAAGGGAATTGAAAGCCAGGCAAAGCTGGAAATGTTAGGGATGTTCGTGCCTTAGAGAAAGATATATGAGCCATATATTCCTCTAACTTGATGCTTTTATCCAAAAAGATTAAACAACAAGGGGAGCATATAGAGGTAATGGATACAAAGTCGCTAGAATATAGGCATGTCTGCCAGTCAGTAGGATTCACACTATAATTTCTCAGAGTAATTGGTATCCCAAGTGCTGGGATCCATGGAACAAAGCCTTGTCTTATAACAAGGATTTTGCTTTTGAACATAAAGAGAAGCTACAAGTTTTCCTCTCATCCAATCCAAAACTCAAGCTACTAGACAGCTCAGTGATACCTGGGAGGAGATATTGATCAAAAACCAATTAGGAGAGATTACACAATTGTAGAACTAGTCAAGTTTACCACTCAAAGGAAGAGAAACAAACAAAACAAACAGAAATGCAACAACAAAAAGAACAAAAGAACAATTATGTGATTGCTCTGATTGTGGGATGCTAGCGGGGATTAAATCAGATGAAATGATGCCCAAATGTCAAACATAACTTCTGATACATTTTGGCTGACCCTAAAGCAATGCATATACAATGTAGAGTCAGGCGATAACAACAGTCATTTAGCAGACCTAGTATCCTAGGAGCTTACATTAGAATGGCCTGAGACTATGAAGACGATCCCCCATTATGCGGGACTACTCTGGGAGAATTCCAAGATTGGTTAGAGAACTGGATATAAGGTCTGCTGTATACACTCATATTTTATGAAGCTGAATGATGAGCTGTTTATGATGTGCATGAAAGATTGCATTTTACAGTCAGCTCTAGGAACTTGGTATGGGATGTGAGTCTTGGTGATGACCATGGTGGGCCATTCTATTGCTGGAATCACAGTAATAATTGGAAATAGTGAAATGGGAAGGATCTGCCACTGGGAAAACCAAGGTTGGATAGAATTAAAGAAGATGAGGGAAAAGATAAGGTGAAAATATCGAGGTAATGAAAGGGAAGTAGAAGCAGTTTCCTGTGAATAGTCTCTGGAAGGATCCGATTCTGCCAGAGAAAGTGCTCTTGCCTCTGTGGAAGGCTTTTGGCTGAAGGTAAGCAGTTTACTCTTTTGTCTCCTTCAGGGGAGGGGTTGATGCCATACTTAAGGACGTCCCTTCTCATGAAGGAGCCTCAGACATGTACAACCCCTAATCCCAGGGACTGAAGATAAGGTCAACATCTCCTCTGCCTTATGTGTGAAGGATAATTGGAGGCCAATTGTGGATTTGAATTTATACTGGACATTCTAATAAGCAAGCAGTCTTGACACTGATGGTCCCTAGAGGAAATGCATTATGCCTACATCTGAATATATACTGGAGTTGGAAAGACTTCCAAGATTTGCATTTTACTATTTCAAGTGAGCGCATTATTACTAGAGTGGGAAAATCTGTTTTGGTGTGTCATTCTAAGTGGAAACCTGTTTATTTGCCATGTCGATGAAAATAACCAACTCTGCAAGATAATAATTAATGCAGTTTATTTCTTAAGCAAGCATTTGAGTGACCTAGAAAATGGAGAGAAGGCAAAAATGTGCCTTTCTCTTGGGGTGGTCAGGTATAGAAATTCCTTTTATTTGATATTTTTTTTCTTTTGGGAGAGGTTTTTGCCATAGGGTGAATGCACTCACCAGAAAGACCGAGAGAGACAGAGAGACAGAAAGTGAGAAATAACCCCCCAGAGGGATGGCCATGCCACAATCCATTCTCCTCTCGAGATCTTGGGCACACACAAACATGCGCCCGGCATGAGTTTAAGTCACTGGGTCCTGCACTTGAACCCTGGTCGACTACATGGGAGTCCAGTGACATAGCCATTATGCCAACTGCTGGTCCCCTTTTATTTGATTTTGAAAGTGCATTTAGTGAAGAACTTTCCATTGGCCTGGTCCAAAAAGGGAGGACATGTGGAAGTGAGGGCTTGTACCAGAGATAAGGGGGCTTGTATACAGTCACAAGGTGCTGTCCCAAGGACAGGATATTGGAAGAGTCCTGTTATTAATGAGTCAAAATGGTCTGTAAATGATTGCGGGGTGATACTTACTCATTACGGGGGTACTATGCCAGGGACAGGATGTAGGAAGATTTTTGTTATCAAATAGATCAAAATGCTCTGTTAATGTCTGTGGATGTGACTCACTCCAGGCCCTCTGGAAGGGATTTTCGAAACAGAAAAAAGCAGTCAGAATTCTGCCCTCAGTCAACAAGAGAGTTGTTAATATAAAAAACAAACAAACAAACAAACAAACAAAACAAAAAAAAATAAAAATAAAAAAAAACAGCCTTTTGATGACTCCAGAAATTTTAAGAACTTGGGATAGAAAACTGACACGAACAGAATATCGATCCGCTGCTACCGTTTTAGCAGCATGGACCAATCAAGTACACACACACAGATAATGAGGCCACCGAAAGCAAAATCAAGCTGATATTATATTAGTATCTAAAAATATACCTTAAAGCAAATAATTGTAAGAAACAAATGTGCGTATTTTGTAATAATCAAGAATTCAATTCAACAAAATTATGCAATAATTATAAATATACGTACCTTTTTTTTCTTTTTATTCATACCTATTTTTTCTTTTTTTTTTCTTTTTTTTTTTTTTTGGAGAGGTTTTTGCTATAGGGCGCGTGCGCTCGCCAGATAGACAGAGAGAGACAGAGAGACAGAAAGCGAGAAATCACCCCCCAGGGGGATGGCCACGCTGCAATCCCTTCTCCTCCATTCTCCTCTCAGGATCTTGGGCATGCACGCACACGCGCCCGGCGTGAGTTTAAGCCGCTGGGTCCGGGACTCGAACCGCGGTTGACTACGTGGGAGTCCAGCGACATAGCCATTACGCTAACTGCTGGTCCCCATACCTATTTTTTCTATACCAATGATATTAAGAAAAAGTTGAGAAATAAGATAGACAAATTGACTGTAATACAGCTCAGTGCCTAAATAATAACACATGTAAACAGATTATCAAAAAAGTATATAGATTTGGGAATTGTGATTGATAAAATTCATCTAAAAGGTATACATTAAATATTATTCCCCAAAATGTAGGTTACATACTGATTGCAGTGCACATTAAATAGTTCACAAATTATCTTCTGACCAAGACAATCAGTTTAAAGAAATACCAAAGGAATGAGAAGATGTCTTCTCCCTCCCAGAGTAGAATTAAGTAAGAAATCAATTTTATAACAATAAATAAATGTTTGTGATGATGGTTAAATTTATTTCCCTGGTTTGATTGCTATATGCTATAACAATGTATGAAAAAATCATAGGGATTTTTTGTGTGTGTGTGCCAAGAAAAAACATGAAAAACTAGGAACCAGCAGTTAGCGTAATGGCTATGTCGCTGGACTCCCATGTAGTCGACCGCGGTTCGCATCCCGGACCTGGTGGCTTAAAACTCACGCCGGGCACGTGTGTTTGCATGCCCAAGATCCCAAGAGGAGAATGGAGGAGAAGGGATTGCAGCGTGGCCATCCCCTCTGGGGGGTGATTTCTCGCTTTCTGTCTCTATGTCTCTCTCTGTCTGTCTGGCGAGCGCACGCGCCCTATGGCAAAAACCTCTCCCAAAAAAAGAAAAAAAAAACATGAAAAACTAAAAGAAAAAGAGAGGTAATTAATATCAGCATTTAAACTCTGGGTAAATACTTAATGAACAATTCTATGACAGTAAGATTCCGTAATATTTCCACAAACAATATTATAATAAGTTTAAAATTTTAGATGAAATAGGAAAGTCATTGAAAATGATAAAAAATAGAAATAATTTTGCATCTATTCAATAAACTAATTTTAATTGAAATTATTGTCACAAAAGAAATTCTAGGCCATGGTGAATTTATCATTGGACTATCACATATATTTAAAGCAACAGATAGCACACAGAATTTAACAGGAAGGAAAAAATAATTTTGTTTCATAATGCCAACATTATCATAATAATACTACTTACCATGATCATTAAAAAATTAGGTTTATATCATAAATACAAATGTAAAATTGAAAACAAAATTTTTAAAGAATTATTTATTTATTCATTCATTCATTTTATTTTAATTAGACCAGAGAGAAACACACAGAGAGCGAGAGAGAGAAAGAAAAGGCTGCATCAGAAGAGTGTCTGAGTGTCTTTAAACAAACATCCTACAGAAAACATTACATATGTCTTTGGAACATTATTTTAGAAGTCTTGATCTAAAAAAAAAAAAAAAAAAACAAGAAATTTCCAAAAATAGAAGGAAAATAGGGAAATCAAAGAGATAAAACTGTATTTCTTAGATATGATTATAAATGTAGCAATCTCCTACCAAAAAGATTGATGGGCTCCTCTAATAATATTCACCAGTTTTCTACACAGAGAATTAATAAAGGTATTTTTTTAAAATAATAAAAATATTTATTTACCTATTTATTTGTGTAATATTTCAAGCCGCTGGGTTGAAGACCCAGACCAAAGTTGGCCATGTGAGAATCTAGCGCCTTGACCACCTCATCACCTCTGGCCCCACCAGTTTTTGTTTTTAAAATGTGCTCTATGTGAACAAGAACAATGAGTTTGTGGAAAAGTGCTAGAGTGTAGAGAGGCAGTTGATTTACTCTGAATAGACCACCTGTGTGTGTTAATTGGTGTTTATCAAAGTTAGGTTCCTACTCTTCCAAGGAGAATGGAGATTCTCAGTGATTACATTTCAAAGGTTTGGTTTTTGGGTCCAGTGAGAAACACATTTCTGAACTAACAACAGGCAGGGATAAGATTTACATCTTAATAGGGTAAAGAAAAGATTTACAATTCTCAATGTTCTTGTAAGTGCTCTAAGAAAAAGGAAGCCAGAGGCCTAGAGCCAAGAAGAAGCCTCACAGATTAAAGGCCATCTTGATCCTTGTGTTCCCGAGACAAGTTCAAACTAGATTTATTTGTTACAGTTTGACCAAATTTTGGTTTTTCTAATATTTGACATTTTTTTCAGCTATGCCTTATTATTTACCTCATATTAAATATGGTGAGCAAATCTGATACATATTATTTTTTTTTAATTTGAGACTTGCTTTATGGAATACTAGATAATTTTCTCCATGTGTTGCAAAAGTATCTTAAAATACTTATAATTTACCATTACACACACACACACACAATTATGTATATAGATGCACTGTATTTTTATACAGATATGGACAGATGTATAAATACTATACATTATAGTTCAATATAGGATGACATATATTTAATACAAACGTACAAGGGATATTCAAAAAGTTCATGGAAATATGTCTTATGAACAAACTAAATGTGTGTGGCTTTTATTCTTTTGGTACCAAATAGACTTTATTATTTCATTTTATGACAAACTTTTTGAAATTCCCTCCTATTTTCCATCATATACAATATAAAAAATTCTTAATATGTAGAGTATCTCTAAAGTATTCATCATGTTTCCATACCTGTTGCTTTACTTGTTCAGACTGCTTTTTATCTCAGATAACATAATGCTAATCCACGGGAATGAAAGTGTTAAATGAATATAGAAAAAAGAAAGAAAAATGTAATACTTTTCTGCTACTTTATGGTTAATAAGCATATGAACTAATTTGAAATGGCTTACTTATTATATAAAAGTACTCATTCATGAATATTTTACAGTAAGTTCAGTAGCATAATTTCTTTTACCAATTCCTGTTGCTGCAGATAATTTAAGAGTTGTAAGATTGTTAGACATATTTGATATACCAGTTATACATGTCTAGAAACACAGTGATATCAGTTTAGTTTTCATATTGGCCATAACTTTATATTTGTTCACAGTTCTAAAATATGTAATGTAATTATGGCATAATTTCTGTGATTTTTTTTTGTTACTGTGGAAAAACAGAAGATGCTCTATCTTTATAAGAAACCATCTAGACAAATTATGACAGTTTTCTTTATTTTCTGAAAGTGAGCTATGCCAAACACGGTGCTACAAAAAAATATTCTGGTAACATGTTAACAATAATATTACAAAATTTAATTGTCACTGAATTTTACATGCAATTATATTATAAATGAAGGATTTTTTTTTTCCCTCTGAAAGAAGGTCTAAGAACAAATTAGTTGCAGCAGGGATTCTGTTTTACAACTCATCACAATCTGCTCGACTCACTTCCTGGAGAAGTGCCTAAGCCTTTACTTGAGATTACACACTTGGAAAATTCTTGTTTACTATAATAGATACACAAAAGCATTATAAAGCAACAGCGCTGAAAATTATTACAGTGAATTATCTTGTGCTTTTTGTCACCTACAGTTAAATTGAAGCCTATCACTTGTTTAATTACTGTATTTAAAACATATTTATAGTTCCTTCTAACTTCCTCACTGTGCTGTACTTTCATTTTTCTAGGTTCACGGAATGTTAATGCTACTACTAATAAGGTAGTAATGCTACTACTACTAAGTTCATATGAAGTTTTAGAGAAACAAAAATTTGAATATAAGTGGATTTGCGAATTCACTAGAGTTCATCTTGATGTCTAAACAGAAGCATGTCTAAATAGAAGTATAAAAGCTCTTTTATAAATTTTAAGTAAACCAAATACATTTCTGTTTGTTTCAAGAATATAAATTAAATTCTTTATCTATTTCTGTCCCTAGTAAACAAGTGAAAATTAGGTTTATTTGCATTGTTAGGGTATTTAAAAATATGCAAAAATATATTATCCAAGTGATGTTACTACAAATCAGACCTTGTGCTTTTATCATCCTTACCATAATGCTTTGAAATCAGTGTCTATATAGCAAGCAGTAATGATAACAGAATATGCTATGTAATTTTTCTTAGGAAAATAATTTTATGTATACATAAACTCTTGTATATACACTCTGTGTATATATATTCTGTGTATATACACTCTTATTTCTTTAACATTATAAAAAAAAAAGGTAGCCAGCAGGTGGTTAAGATGGATCTCACATAGAGAACTCTGAGGTTCAAGTCCTGGACCAGGGAGCTTGAAAAACATGACAGGCACATGTGTGTATATGTCAGAAGTCCTGAGAGAAGAATGGAGAAGAAGGGACTGCATTATGGCCAATCCTTCTGGGGGATGATTTTTCACTTTCTCTCTCTCTCTCTGTCTTTATCTGTGTCTCTTGTGCATGCATGTACCCTATGACAAAATAAAAAGAATTAAAAAACCTATTGAAAAAAAAAGACAATGAATATTCCAACTGATATGTAGGGTCCAGAATTAATAATTTACAAGTTTTGAATATATCACTATAATATACTAGGGAGGTATAAATCAATCCTTCATAATAAGAAATTAATAAATATGAATTATTACTTTGGAGTGCAATAATAATTTCTGAAAAGAAGTAACCCAATCCGAGGGCCATATATAACACATGTTTTAAAAACTGAAGTCTGAGAAACAGGCAAGGAAAAAATATACAACGTCTATACAAATATACATGTACTGCTGCGTCTGAAAGTGTTCCCTAAAATTCATATGATGACATTTAATTGCCAATAGGATAGTATTAACAAGTAGAACTTTCGGAGGTGATAAATCATGAGGGCAGAGCTGAGGGCAGGATAGTTGAAGGGTTCTCCTTTTTGCTCTTTTTACACTTTTATTCACTTCATCATATGAGGAGGGAGTATTCACTTCTTTGGGAGTGACACACTGTTCGAGGCATCATCTTGGAAGTGTGAGAGCAGTCCTCACTAGACATACACTTGAAAACACCTTGATCTTAGATTTTCAGCCTCTAAAACTGTGAGAAATGAGTTTATGTTTTTTTGTAATAAGTTACCCAGTCTCAGGTATTTAGTTATAGAAGCACTAACATACTAGGACACAGCCACTGGATTATCTTAAACTTCAGTTGTATTGTAAAGATTGTACACTGCTCAGATTCTCAGAAAGCATAGGCATAAGGGAGAGTTAACTTTTGTTACTCATGGGGCAGGATGTGGGAGCAACTTGAAGAAGCAATCAGGCAGCCTTTAATTAGAAAAGTAGAGTGTAGCCAGAAAGTGATAAACATGGTTCAAATATAAGGACTGGAAACATCATCGTAGAGTAGTCCTGAAAGGTCATTTATAAAGATCATGCCCTGATGTCTTGATGTGCGCTGGGATTGTGCTTTAGGACATTTTGATCGACAATGTCTCATATTTCTCTTTCCCTGTCTCTTTGTAAATTCTATTATCTATCTATATCTATCATCTATCTATCTATCATCTATGTATCTATGTATCTATCTATCTATCTATCATCTATCTTTATCTCTATCATCTATCTACCTATTTGTATATCTATATCTATCATCCATCTATCATTATATATATCATCTATATCTATATTATCTATTTCTATTCTTATCTCTATCATCACTTTTTCCTCTATCTGTCTATAGTGATAAAGCTCCTACTTCTCTGTTTTTCTGAGAGAATATAATTTCTCTACCAAATAGAGTTCACTCATAACTTTACCGTAACTTTTCTGCACTAAAAAAAGTAGCTATACTATCTTGCTTTCTGAACCAAATTCCTTTCACTTAGATATTGTTGGGAAAATAATGATGAAAACAAAGATGTGATCGTCTCCCCTTCTTTGATTTCAAGATGAAAATAGCATTAAACTTATTTGCTCTGACAGAACAGTTTGGCCAGGTTAAATCAAGTCAAGCTTCTTTTTGAAATATTCATATATGCTTCACATATGAAAGCAAATGAAAATATAACTATGAACATGCTTAAGAGTTGTAAGATTGTTAGAATATTATTTTAAAATATTGCTAAACTGATCTTGCTGTTCAAAGAATTCATTGGCATTAAAAGCAGGTACAATTATTTTAACATTCGTCTATATTTCATTTTTGAATATTATATGTAATTTTAAGGTCTACATTTTTTGTTGTTGTTGTTGGAGAGGTTTTTTTTGTTTGTTTGTTTGTTTGTTTTTGCTCTAGGTGGCATGTACTCGCCAGAAAGACAGAGACAGAGAGACAGAAAGCGGGAAATCACCCCCTAGAGGGAATGGCCATGCCTTAATCCCTTCTCCTCCATTGTCCTCTTGGGATCTTGGGCACGCATGCACGCACACGCGCCCGGCAAGTGTTTAAGCCACTGTTTCCGGGACTCAAACCACGCTCAACTACATGGGAGTTCAGCGACATAGCCATTATGCTAACTGCTGGTCAAAGGCCTACATTTTTACGTGATATTTTTAATTTACTATTCTTACCCAAATATAGTTTTAGGTTATACTGACACTGTGAATAAATGATAAAACTTCACATCGTGTGAATTTGAAATACAGCATTTTATGGTCTGTAATAAATTAGCTATTGTTTGTTGGTTTGTTACATTTCACCCATAGAAATTTTTGGACCTAATTATATCTCTGGTGTAGATTTTTTTTTGGTCAGCTCTGTTTTTTGTTCTTTTTTCTTTTTTTTTTTTTTTTGAGAGTTTTTTGCTATATGACACATTTGCTCAATGGAGAAACAGAGAGAGAGAGAGAGAGGAGAGAGAGAGAGAGAGAGAGAGAGAGAGAGAGAGAGAGAGAGAGAGAAATCACATAATCACATGGGGGAGATGGTCATGCTGTAATCCCTTCTCCTTCTTTCTCATCTTGGGATTTGAAATTTGGGCATGCACACACACACACACCTAGAGTGATTTCCAAACCACGGAGTCTGGGACTCAAACTGTGGTTGGGCACGTGGAGGTCCTTAACTACCACACCACCTGCTGGCCCTTTGCCTTTTATTCTTTAATCTTTGATCATTCTGTTTTCTTATAATATAAAAGATACATTTGCTGATCTCTATTATGCCAGACCAGAAGCTGATAATTATTTTCTGAAAATGGTGGGCAGGATACAGTTTAGGCTCTCTGGATTATACTGTCTCTGTCATACTATTAAATTTTTCTATTATAGCATAAAGGTAACCAGTGATGAATGATCATGGCTCTGTTCAAATATATAATAATTTTATTTAAAAAATTATGTAGTGGGCCAGATTTGGCCTGGGGGTCATAATATGGAGGAATTTGAGACAGTTTGTGGAAAGTAGATTTAAAATGTAAGTTATTTTGGTGCAAAAAGATTTCAAAGTCCATGCATAGTTTTTTCGTATCCATTTTCCATAAACTTTTTGGAAAACCTCTTCATATGCTTTACCCTGTAGTAGGTATTTTATATTATCACACTTTCTATATGCATTGCTTAAATTTTCAGAATAACTCTCAGTTTTAAATCACCTTAATTTTTCTTTTATTGTTTTTATGCCATTGTTAATATTTTATATTTCAGAGTCTACATATTTTTTAAATGTACCTACCAAGAATTCATTTATATTTTACATACTTCAAAGAATTAGATCTTAGTTTTCTTGATTAATTCTTGTGTTTTTGTGACAGTTTTTTTTCAATCCAGCACTTCTAAATATTGGGATGTAAGGTTTTCTTTAGCTTCTTCAGTGGAATTTTAAGTTGTGATTCAAAAACATTTCATTATTGTCAATAAACGCAAATTAATTTGTGACTTTTATTCTGATTATTGCTTTGATCTAATTTCTTAGGCTTGACATATGGACTCACCATCAGGCACTTGAAACAATTTCTGTTAGCTTTGAAAATTAGAATAAGAGAGAGATGATTTCATAGATTCCATTTTCTGAAATAACTCCAAAGATTTCTCATCCTATTCTGACTTTGCCACATTGATCTTTACAATGTAATTTTGACACACGTTATACAGAGTGATAAAAATTTGTCCCAAATCTTGAATGTCAGCAGAATTCGCCTGAATATGGTAGAGGAGATACAGCTGGTTCTGGACTCAGCTTTTCATGGTCTTTAAATTTCTGCTTCTTTTTAGATACTGTTTTAGAAAGAGTAAAAGGAGAGAGAGAGTTAGATTGGGTTTTTTAAAATACAATTTATTTCTATATAATCACATATAGCTTTGCAGTGAACATTTCTTTTTCCTTCCTTTTCCAGCATGAATACCATGCATATCAGTCAAGACAAAGATATTACTATATACATAATCATCAGCAAATAGCTTCTCATCGTTTTGTCAATTAAACGTACATTTACTTTTTTCCTTCCTCTTTTCCCTCCCTCCCTCCCTCCCATACTAAACTTATTTTCCACCTTTTATTGATTCATGAAAAATCTTAATTAAACTAAAAATATGAACAAAGGCTGAAATCTTGTGACAAGTGCACTGTAATTTTCTTCTGAAACTTTTTTTCCTCTCTCTCTATTCTCCCTTTTACCAAAGAGAGGTATAAACTACCTTATTAGCAAATAAAGAAATAAGTTTTCTCTCAATTTGGTCTGTTCCTTGCACAAAGCCCCATATGAATTCAATTTCAGACCCAAGGCAACAGATACCATTGTATCATTGATCTTAAGCTAATAAACATTCTGCCACAAAATATAAATGCTCACAAATATTTTCTAGTTGTAGATGGGCCCAGAAGGGAGAAAAGTTTGTGTTTCAATTTTTAAAAAATGCATTTTTTATTTTAAAATACAAGTCTTTGAATAGTATTATTTTGTTTTATTTATAGTTTTATATACAGAGCTAAGCAGTGTCTACATTTACCCTAAACAAAAACTACTACCATCTTTGTATACTTTGCCCATTGTAGTCCTCTTTATATTACATATGATTATTCAAAAACATGATTGCACTTTAAAAATATTTCTTAAATGCTCTGGTCCTTTTTGTTGCTAATAACAGAAAATACTTGAACCTGGGTTATTTATAAAAATGGAAGTTTATTTAGGTCATAGATTGGAGCTCAAGGTCCAAGGTCATGTCTTTTGAGAATCTTGTGAGTCCTAATCACATAAAAAGGGAAAGAGCAGAGAAGAGTATCTGTGTGCAGTAGAGGCTTTCTGTTCTGGTCTTATTTCCTCTATTTATAAACTCAGTCATGGGGGGCTCAATCTTATGACCTTAATCTTAATTTCTTTCCAAAGGCCTCACCATTCATAATTATCAATTTTAAATTAAGTTTTCACTCTCTTACTCCTATTGTTATGATTCAACACATCAATTTGAGGAAGAAATAGTCAAACTATAGCATCAACATATCTTGTACCCCAAGTGTTGAACTGGACTCTATGTTAACTGTATTCTAGTATAGAATAGATATGTTAGATAGTAGATAGATTTGATGGATGGATAGATAGGTACAGACTGGTAGATAGACAGATGGATGATAGATAGAATCAGTAGTTGGTGAATTTTATGTAACGTACCCTATTAGAAAAGTCCTTTTTTCTACCTTTTTCTTTCATCAATTGTTTTCACTGGTTTACAATTCTCCTTCATTTCCTACATGATTTTTAAGAATATGCCTTAGGGACTAGCAGTTGGCATAATGGCTATGTTGCTAGACTCCCATGTAGTCGACCATGGTTCAGATCCTGGACCTGGTGGCTTAGACTCACACCGGGGATGTGTGCGTGAATGCCCAAGATCTGGAGAGGAGAATGGAGGAGAAGGGATTGCGGTGTGGCCATTGCCCCTGGTTGGGGGGTGGTGATTTCTTGCTTTCTGTCTCTCTCTGTCTTTCTGGTGAGCGTACGCTCCCTATAGCAAAAACCTCTCCCTCCCCCCCCCCAAAAAAAAAAAATGCCTTGCTGACTTCTGTCTTTTCTGTCTTTTAGTTTTAAAATAAAGGAATTTTTGTTTACCCTATATTGGTCCATGTCTAGCCTTTATTTATTCTGCCTTTTCAGTCTTCAAAGGGCCATTTATATGTGAACTTCTAAATAATGTTCGGAGACATCATCTATTATTTTTTCAAAGTTTCATTCCTTCTTGCTTTATGTTCTTCTAGAAAATTATTTTTATTCTTTTTTAATAAAAAGTAGATGTTTTTAACTTTCTTAATTACCTCCATGAGAGAAAAAGAGAGGAAGAGAGACAGAGAGACAACTCCCCTCAATGATGTTCTCACACTACAATCCACCCCCTTCTCAGCAAGCCTGGGTTATGAGCACACACATGCATACCCAGTGTGCTCTGGGAGGCCTTGGGAAAGGAACACAGGACTTTTCCCATGCTGGGCCAGTTGTGTTACCATGTGCCACTTCCTGGTCTCTTCTTTTATATTCAAATTTCATGAATCATTCACTTTCTTTTTTTTATTCTTCCTGCTTTCCACTTATAATATTCCTTAACTATGCAAAGATTTATCTATTTTTATTTATCATATAAGAATCTATTTAACTACATCTGTTCAATTACATAAGTCTTCTATATTTGTATAGATATAATCCATTATTCTACTTCCTTCCCATCTCTGTATCTTTTCTTTTGTTTTCATTATGCCAGATTTAATTCCTTGATTATCCAGTCACAGTTGTGAAATATTATTATTCTTGTTGTGCCTAGAATATATTCTTAATTTAGTTTCACTCTTTTCCAGTTTCTTTTCTCCACAATTTTGGTGACTTTAGGCTCTAATTAATTGCAAAGCCATTAATGAAAGGGCTTGTTTTGGTGTGAACATTACTGGACTTGACAATGGGAAGTAACCAGCCTTCACAATGATCTTATTCAGAGGAGCAGCGTGTGTGGAGGTAGAGGACCCTCTCAATCTTCAGAAACTACACTATACTGTCTGCTCAGAATGATTTCAGCAAACACTTCTTAAGTTGTATTATCAAAAGCTTTGCTACTTTGTAATGCTGAAGATGAAAAAGACGACTTCATTCCACTTATACAGCTTATCAACATGCTAGCTCTCTCTTCTACTTTTGTTTTTACTAGTTTTCAATTTGGAGTTTAGAATCAACTAATAGATTTAAATAGTTCAGTTTGCTCCTAGGAGAGTTGAGTGCCATAGTTTTGAGTACCGTCGTATTACTAATTTCTACAGAATTTGTGAAACTCTGCTGTCCAGTGCTATTTGATATCAATTTATTTGGACAAATTTTCTCTTACTTATAGGGGTTACAGTAGTAAGAGAAGCTAATTGACATGCCTAGTCACCCTCTTTAATCTACTACTAACCCTGAAATTGGTAGCCCTATTTGGAGTCCCTGACCCATCATCAAAACAGCTCTTACTGAGGCTCTCAGACTCTTCCGTGTTGCTGAACTGATAGATTCCTCTCTTGATTTCCATGAAACCAGCACTTTTCTTTTTTCCAGTTTCTCTCATATTCCCTCTTAACTTTCTTTGCAGTCATTTCTCTTGTATTTTTTAGTTAAAGTTGGAGTTACTTATAATCCAAGTGATGCATTATAATTAAATGTATAAAATTTTAAAAAATAAATAAAAGAAAAAGAAAAAAAGGATTAATAAATATATTGTGGAATATTGAAAATAAAAATGTTGGAGTTAACCAAGATTTGTGACCAAACCCTGTTTCTATTTTTCTATACACTTTTCCTAATTTATCTTACTTATTTACTTTACTTTAAATGACATTTTGTGATGAAAACAAAAATGGAGAACTGGAAAATCCCAGAAAGCACCAATGAGAGATAATTGAAGATTCCTCTTATTTTGGCATAGATTTTCCTGATACCATTGCAATTCTCTCTATTTCTGAACTGTTTTTGCTTTTTATATTAGTGACTCTCTTATCTGGTTAAATCAGATGATTTATAGTTATTTTTTGTTTTACAATACAAACCTTTAGGTCTAGTTAATTAAAAGTCAGATTAGTCACTTTTTAAAACCAATTTCTCAATAAAATGAATTTAAGCTGGTAAATAAAATGATGCATTAATAAAACCATATATTTTCTATAAAATTTGATTTATCTTTCATCTTTGTGGGTAGATTGGAAAATATGACTTCAGAACAATAATTAAGCACATTCAAATGCTCTATCAGAACAGTTATAAATTGAGTAAATAATATATTTTTCTTATATTTTTATCATGATTATAAAGTATACAGGAATGACTAGTATATATTTTTATTCTTATTTTTATATTTTATATTTTTCCATAGGGTGTGTGTATGACCTGGAGACAGGCAGAGAGAGGTAAAGTGAGAAATCACCCCCACCAGGGTAGATGGTTATGACATAATCCCTTCTAATCCCTTGTCCTCTCAGGATTTGCGGGGCACACGCACAAAGACACACATGCCTAATGTGTTTTCAAGTTAATGGGTAGAGAGCTGAAATGTAGATAAGAGAGCTGAACTGTGGATTCAGACATGTGGGATCCTGCACCGTAAACTCCATGCTATCTTCTATATAATTTTATATATATATATATATATATATATATATATATATATATTTATGTTTGTGTGTATGTGTGTGTATATATATGTGTGTGTGTGTGTGTGTGTGCGTATATATATATATATATATATATATATATATTTAAATTGGTTAAAGTGAATGAGATTGCAAGTGTTCAAATTATTTCAAAACTATTGTTAATTACTACTGGTACTATAGACTAGCTGTTAAATAGACAATATGTCTCCCTTGAACAAAACTATACTATATAAAATTATGTTTCTAGGAATTAATGGACTAGGATTTATTTTGTGTCAATGTATATAATGCAATACAAAATTATTTGTTTGTGGAGCTGATTCTGGAAAAATTCTTCTATTATCACAAGGAAAGAGTATTTAAACCCATGTATTATTTATCACTTAATGACATTACATTCAGTGAACTATTCTTTTAAATTTAAGAATATATGTTATTGGTATATTATGACAAAAATAAATACTATATTATTTTACTTGGTATTAAAAGTGAAAAAGATTAAAAAATGCTGAATTTAATCTTCAATTTATAGCCCAGTTGCAAGTTTTAGGATGCCTGGGGTTTCTGATTGATCTTTAGGCTTGCCTCTAGCTATCTGATCCTCAGAGATCTCTCTTCACTCCTCCACTCTGCTCGACTTTTGGAAGACCTTCACAATGTATTTTCTGAAGGTCCAGAATGGCTGGCAGGTATCTCTCCCTGAAACATACCTTCCAAAGTTTCGGAAGAATTTTCTAAGGCCTTCGGGATAATGCCGCAGGTGGGTGCAAACATATGTGGTTACTGGCTCCTCATAATTCTAATCTGTTGCACTAGTTCACTGGTGACAGTCAACAGTTTGTTAACAAAATTAAACTGTTTTTCTTTTATTTCTATGTATGACATGTTCCCTTTTCTCCAGTTTCTTTGCATGTGATGAAAGCATACATTTGGTTTTCAGAATTAATTCATTTAGGTTATTGTGCTTAGTTTACAGGGAAATAGTAGTTTAGATGAAAAGCTCTCCTTGTTAGGGTAAGTTTGATGTTTGCATGAGAATTTGTACATCTGTTGATACTTCTAATTTTTTTTTCTTTTCTCTTTCTTTTTTTAAAAAAAATTAGATTTTTGCCGTTGAATGCATGCATGTGCTGGAGAGACAGACAAAGAGACAAAGAGACAGAAAGCAAGAAATCACACCCAGGGGGGATAGCCATGCCACAGTCCCTTCTCCATTCTCCTCTTGGGATCTTGGGCACACACGTACATATGCCTGGTGAAGGTTTTAAGCCACTGAGTCCAGGATTCAAACCATGGTTGCTTGTGTGGGAATTCTGTGATGTAATCTGCTTGTCCCTTATACTTCTAATTTCTTGATCTCTTTCATATCATAAATGATATTATTGATGTTTTCTTTCTCAGTTCTCATTTTATTATTGATATATGCATTATTTAATACTCTTTAACATACACATTATTCATTTAATATGAATTGGCTAATATTTTCAAAGATTCCCCCCCCCCAATCAGTTTCTAATTCTCTTCATGTTGTTAAATAAAAGAAAATTCTAGATTTGTAAGGAGAGACTTTATTTGGAAATACTACTGGCAGCCAGATGGAGGTGCAAAAGCACTATATTTTGTGAGGCAACCTTACAGATCGAAAGATTCCTGATTCAAGTTCAGAGACCTCCCTGAGGACACTGAGTGTCCATGACAGAGGACATCCTTTCTGGCTGAAGGATGCAGGTGGACTGGAATCATAGCATTGAGATCCAGTTGGACGTGTACTCTCTCTTTCTTTCTCACTCATGGAAGAAAGAAAATATTCCTGTAATGGGAATAAGGATTACTACAATATGGTCGTTTTTTGTTTGTATGTTTGCTTGTTTTTGTTTGTTTTGGTAACTCTACCTCTAAGATCAGCAAGCATCTCGAGTGTTCTTTTATAGAGATAAGTATATAAGGATAGAAAGAACCAGACACAGGGAAATGGAATGAAAGCATGCTGTGAACATGGTAGAATTGAGAATGTTTTACTCTGAGGCCAGCCTGCTTTCCAGGAGTCCTTAGGAAGAAACTGCATGCTAAGTTAGGCTGAGAAAAATGAAGATTAAGGGCCACAGGAAGAACTAAATCCAAGGTAAAGTGTGGGTACCAAAGGGTTTTTTCCTATGAAAAAGGGATAAGCAACTCAGGTTATCTTTTATGAGGCAAAGAATGAGGATCTGGAGGGTCTGTGTCCAGCCTTGTTAGAGATAAACAAGGGGGCCCCCAATGAGGATTTTCCAAGTCCCATGCAATGGTGGTTCTTTGCAGTAACTCATTTTCTGGAAAACAAAAGAATGGGAGGATTTCCTAACCTTCATTCTTTTCCTGGACCATAGGGTTCAAGTAAAGCTCAACATAGTCTATGAATGTACAAATCCTACATTATCCATCAGAATCTTGAATAATAAAAGCAAATTTTATTTAGGAATAATATATATATATATATATATATATATATATATATGTGTGTGTGTGTGTGTGTGTGTGTGTGTCTGTATATATATATATATATATATTACACACACACACACACACACACACACACATATATATATAGTAACCCAGAGAGTAATGTTATTTTCACAATTTTATATGTAAATATTTATAAATTATATCCCTATTAATAACTATTAAAATAATTGTGCATTTAACTTTATTATTGTTTTTAATTTGCTATAGGGCACAGATACTCACCAGTGAGAGACAGAAAGAGAGACAAAGTGAGAAAGTGAGCCACCAGGTCCAAGACTTGAATCATGGTTGGCCATGTTAATGTTCAGCATCTTAACCACAACATCACCTGCTGGTCCATTTGTAACTATTTTTATATGTACCTTCTTTCATAACAAATAGATAATATGAACACACAAATATTTAAGGAACTGCTAATTTATTAACATTTTAGTTATAATTCAGGTCTCTGTACGCATACTTTTTTTTTTGTATGTTTGTTTTTCCAGTTTATTTTAGGGTAAACAGCTTATTGCAGTTATACTTGTCATAGAAAAAAAATTATTTCCATTGCTGCTAGTCAAAATAAATGATTTAATCAATAAGCGTACTTGATATCTAACATGTACGCTTAAATAACAAAAGGATTGGGAAAATTTTGGAAAATAAATATTCTTTTTTTTTAATTTTTTTTTGGGGGGGGGGAGAGGTTTTTGCTATAGGGTGTGTGCGCTCGCCAGACAGAGAGTGACATAGAGACAGAAAGCGAGAAATCACCCCCCAGGGGTGATGGTCACACCGCAATCCCTTCTCCTCCATTCTCCTCTTGGGATCTTGGGCACGCACGCACACAAGCCTGGTGTGAGTTTTAAGCCACCGGGTCCGGGACGTGAACTGCGGTCGACTACGTGGAAGTCCAGTGACATAACCATTACGCTAACTTCTAGTTCCCCAAAAAATAAATATTCTTATTAAGTTCATTTAAAGTATGTTTTTAAACTATGTTTTTAGTAGCAATCTGGTTTAGTCTAAATCTTCATGTTTTTCATAGGTTTAAATAAAAATTGTATTTGTAAAAATATTTAAGTATATGATTTCTCAGAACTCCATAGTTACCTTCATTTGAATTTTTTCATTTGTTATAGCCACCCATTATCATGATCAAAAACAAGTATGACACCATTGATCAAGATATTTAGAATCTATGTATTGTAGGCATCATTATCAAAGGTTGACACATCTTACCTCTTTTAATTTAATTTTGTCTAAAACAGAGTAATATAGGTATTATTATCCTTATTTTGCAAGTGAGAAAACTCTACAAGAGGATAAAAGATTTGTTACCTATCTTTTTATTTTTTTGGAGAGGTTTTTGCTATAGGGCACATATGCTCACCAGAAAGACAGAGACAGAGAGACAGAAAGCGATTAATCACCACCCAGGGTGCATGGCCATGCTACACTCCTTTCTCCTCCATTCTCTTCTCGGGATCTTGGGCGTGCACGCACACACGCCCGGTGTGAGTTTAAGCCACCGGGTCCAGGACTAGAACCATGGTCAACTACATGAGAGTTCAGCGACATAGCCATTACACTAACTGCTGTTCCCAGATATGTCACCTATCTTATTGTTAAGTAACCATGGACTAGCTGAAAAGTGACCTTAGATCTTTCAGAAACAAAAGTTGGTACATTAGCCATACCACTTTTTAAAGATATTTCTGGTGCATATTTTTACCCTGACCTAATGAGTAAACTAGTAATTTCACAAAGACTGATTATACCTACACTTAAAATTTAATATATTATAATCAGAATGGGTAAAAATATAACCAAAACGGTCATTTATGTACAACCAACGTGCTAGGTGTTTGAGAGCTGCACAATTGAATGAGATTTTTATCTAAGTATTGAGAGTTCATGAGCTGAAAAGGACGCAGAGATATATAAGGCAATTACCTTATAAAGATATAAACAAAGTGTAAAGAAATCTTATTCATCATCTTAGTTGATTCACTGTAGAAAATATAAGGCATGTAATTGTATTATTTCAAATTTATATACTTGCACACCAATGCTCAGAGTTCTAAAATGAGTTGCCTAAGGTTATACAGCTAACAAAATGTGTAGTCATCACTCAAATCTGTATTATCTGTTTCAAAAATTCAGCAGCTTGTACATATTGAGTTGTCACTCTGTACCGATTCTTAGGATGTGACAGTCGCCATTTTTCAATCATGATGTCCACTTAGCAGTACGCTTCACTCATTTACATATAACTAGCTAACCAAAATTATGCATGGGATATTTATTACTTCTTTACAATTACAGAAAATTGTTAATATTGCTTTTAAATGTCTCCATACTAGAAATTTGACCCCATTTATTAAAGTTGACAGCATATTAACATCTGAGATATTTAAAATAATTTAGAATCAAGTACAATGTTTTTTTAACCACAATAGACTATTACTTCACATCATTTTTTTCACAGTATTATTTAAATAATATTATTATATCAATTAGCAAAGTGCCATATTTTCTTTAATTTTAAATTTAAAATATATTTTATTCATGATAGAGTATGCAAGTACATGCAGGAGAGAGGATGAGAGAGACAGAGGCACCTGGACAGGGTCTTGTCACATTATAGTCTGCTTTTCCCAATCCTCCAGCTAGTCAGGATCTTGGGCACGCATGCACATACCTGGTTTGTTTTACGCCGTGCTAGAGATGGGAATCCAGCCAGCTATGTAGTTTTCAGCACTGCAGTTCTATTTGCTGCCAACTGCACCACCAGGCTGGGCTGAAGTGCCTTATTTTTAATGACAGTACTAGGCCAAAGACATTGTAGTGCCTTTGTATCTCTGACAGTACTCTTATGTTTATTCTAATGTAAAAACAATTAAACACAAGATTTCTATGTAGTAAAGAGATTCTTCTATTTTGGTCTTATTGTGGGAAAGTGTTCCTTTGATCTTCCTTTGGTAATTTTAACATTAAATTACTGTATTTAGTTCCTAATCTATTTCTAATAATGTATAGGATCTCTCAAAGTCCAAACAGTTGGCTTTCTCTATTTTTTTCTATAACATTTTTTATACATGTGCTTACACAACCAGTTATAAATCAGTAGATTGAGTGCATTATTCTTATAAATAACACTAAAAATGAGCTTTGAATAAAACCTGGGATTTTTGAATTGCCATTGTTCTGATTACCTGAGCTGATACATCGATAATTTATTGATATAGCTCAAAATACATTATTGTTAAATCTTTCTTGTACTTATAAAAACTTCAAACCTAAAAAAAAATATTCTCTATTTTAGTAACATAATCAGGTTTATATCTAGGCCAGGGACATGGGTACAACTCAGAAATACTTCAAGGAGATAGATAACATGAGATTTTACCTTGCTTTGAAATTAACAAGTGAGCCTGTCATAGTTTCATAAAATTTGACAGACTCATGAATTTGCTTATATAAACTGCAGAGAATGGCAAATCTGAAATCTGAACCACACATCAGCAAGATGAAAACACAAGCAGAATTTTATGCTGCAGGTCTTTTTTATTTTTTGTATTGTGTTTTAGTGAAAAATACATATATTTTTGGTATACAATGTTATCTTTTGAAATGGAGGCTTAGCAAATGATTTAATTAAGTAATTAATCTTTATATTAATTTATATATTTATCTTTTTTTGTAGTGAAAACACATGAATCTACATTCTTAGCAATTTTCAAGCATACAGTACTTTAGAAACTCTAATTACCATGCTGTAGAATAGATATCTATATCATATTTATTCTGTCTAGTTGTAATTTTACACTCTTTGAACAATATCCCATCCCACTCCACCTTTTTCTCTGGTCTCTGGCAACCCCTATGCAATGTGCTTCTAAGTTCAACTTGAAAAAATTCTACATGTAAGAGAGATCATGAAATATTTGTCTTTAGTGACTGGCTTATTTCCCCTAGTATATGACTTTTAGGTTCATTTGTATTATCTCAAATAAAAGGATTTCCTTCATTTTAAAGACTGAATAGAGTTTTATTATGTATAAAACCACATTTTCTTTATCCATTTATTCTCTATGGGTACAGATTAACTCCAGGTCTGGGCTATTGTGAATAATTCTTAGTGAACATGAGCTTGTTCATGGACATACTGTAATCATTTCTTTGGATATACAAAACCAGCAGTGAGATTATTGGATCATATGATAGTTTTCTTTTTATTATTTTAAGGAATCTCCAAATTCTTTTTTGTATTAGCTCTACTAAAGTAAATTCCCACCAACAATGTCCAAGGGTTTCTTTTTTTTTTCTTTTTTTTACCACAACCTCTCAGATAATTATTATCTTTTTTTGTTTGTTTGTTTTTGCTTTTGTGTTTGTTTTGAGAGAAAAAGGGAGGGAGAAAGAAAGAAGAGAAAGGGAGACAGACACTTTTGACTGGTGATGCTCATGTCACAATCTTCCTGTCCCTGCTTCATACTATATAATATTTTAGTCATAGTCATCTGTGTCGAGAGTATTCAAATTTACCCACGGTCTTCCACGCAGTTTCCAACATCCCTTGCAGCAGTGCTAGGTCACAGCAGCTGGGCCTCTCTCTTTTTTTTTTTTTTTAGTTTTTGCCATAGGTTATGTGTGCTCTTCTGAGAGAGACAGAGAGATAGTTCCCTTCTTCTCCATTCTTCTGGAATTTTGGATATACATGCACATACACCTGGTGTGATTTTCAAGTCACCAGGTCTGGGACTCTAATTACCATGTGAGAATTCAGCACCTTAACCACCACATCATCTCCTGGGTCTGTCTTTTTGATAATAACCATTTTAACAAGTGTGAGGTAACAGTTTTCATTGGCATATTCCTGATGATTATTGACACTGAGCATTGATTTACTACACATTCTGGTCATTTGTCCTTCTTCTAGTGTGAAACACCTATTCAAATTTTTGTGCAGTTTTAAAATTAGCTTTTTTTAATATTGAGTTTTTTGGTTTTCCATATATTTTGGATATTACTGCTTCAAAACATGATTTGCAAATATTTTCTCTCATATTATTGGTTGTCTCTTTAGTCTTTTGATTTTTTCCTTTGTTGTACTGAATGAAGCTTTTGAGTTTAACACAAATTCATTTATATATTTTAGCTTTTGTTTCCTTTACTTTTGTGGAGTATATCCAAAAATTTCATGTTATGACTAATGTCAAAGTATTTTTTTCTTGTATATATTTCTATTGTTAGAGTTTCAGGTCTTACATTTAAATTTTTATTTTATTTTGAGTTGATTTTTTTGGATATAATGTGAGGTAAGGGTTCTATTTCATTTTCTTGAATGTGGTTATTCAGTTTTAACACACTATTTATTAAAGAGACTGCCTTTTCTTGTGTACTCTTGGCACCATTCTCAAAAATTAGTTTGCTATAAAAGTGTGGATTTATTTCTGGGCTCTCCATATATCACTAGTTTTATGTCATCCTGTTTTGATTACTATAGTTTCATAGTATATTTTGAAATTAAGTAATGTAATGTCTCCAGTTGTTTTTCAGATTTTTTTAATTTAGTTTTTGTTTGTTCATTATTTTCTTAAAAATTGCCTGGCTATTCAGGTTTGTGTGTGCTTGTTTCTACATGAATTTTAAGATTACTCTTTCTATTTCTGTGAAAAATGTAATTAAAATTTTGATATTATAGCACATCTATAGATATTTTTAATAGCACAAAATTTTAATATTAATTTTTGAAATCAATAAACAGTAAATCTTTCCATTTTTCTGTCTTTTCTTCATTTTACTTACTTAAATAATTTTTAGAATTATATACAGTTTTTAGTATATAGAGCTTTCAATTCTTGACAAATTGTTCCTCTGTATTTTATTGTAATTTTTGGTGCTACCATAAATGAAATTATTTTTCTCATTTTTTAAAGATAGTTTGTGTTAATGTATAGAAACTACTCATGATTTTGAATATTGATTTTCTATCCTTCAATCTTACTGAATTCATTTATCACTTCTAACAACTTTTGGTGAGTTTTTCCAGCACATTAAAAGGATCGTTAAACATGATCAAGTGGGATTTATCCCTAAGATGCAAGGTTAGTTCAACATAAGCAAATCAATAAATGTGATAAATTACATGAACAGAATGAATAATAAAAGCTATCTGATCATTTTAATAGTTGCAGACAAAGCATTTGACAAGATTTAACATGTCCCCATGATGAAAACTCTCAATAAATTAGTTGAAGAAGGCACAATAAAATCCATTTATCAGAAGCCCACAGCTAACATCCTTAAGTCTTTCATCTAAGATCAGAAACAAAACTAAAATGTTCACTCCTGCACTTCCATTAAACATAGTTAGGAGGTCCTATCAAGAACAACTAAGTAAGACAAGGAAGTAAAAGCCATTTGAAAATGTGAGAAGTCCAATCTATACAGACGACAAGATCTTCTTTTGAGGCAGGAAATATGTGAGAAGTCATAGTATCTATACAGAAGACAAGATCTTCTATATAGTTGCTGCAGTTTTGTATTCTATAGGAACTACAATTTTTGCTTGTAAGGCCTTCTGATTAAATGAGGCCCAGGCACTTTATCAAGGATAATATTCTTAATTGAAGTAAACTGACTGTATATACGTCTGGAAAATATCATAATAGCAACTGTAAAATTAGTGTTAGATTAGATAACTGAATACCATACCCTAGACAAGTTGATGCATCGACCTAATCATCATCATCATTCTCCTTTGGTGTCTGCACAAATTTCCTTTAATCTTTCTTAGTCTTTTCTTTGACTCTCACTAGGATCTGGGGTTGCCATCGATCCCTTATATTCCATAACTTTCAGTGCATAACTCCAACTTTTGTGTCTGTTATCACACATTGTTCTGTGTTTCTTTGTTTCTCTCTTCTCTTCTTATTATAACACTAGTCATAATAAATGAAGCACCTGCCTCAGTTATTTATTTATTAATTAAAAATGTTTATTTAGCTTTTTTTCATGAGAGATAGTGCAAGAGAGAGTGGGAGGAGCACTCTTGACAGGGTCTTATCATGTCCTGATCCGCTTCCCCTACCCATGCAGCTAATCAGGATCTTGGGTGCACATTTCAGGTTGATTGAGGGTCTGACCTTGTGGTTTTCCATGTTGCTTGAAGTGGAGGAAGCATGGATATGTCAGTTTGTAATAGTGAGCAGAGAATAGCAGGTTATAGCCAAACTATAATCCTACTCGTGATTGCTTCTGAAAGAGTTTGTATTGCTTTGAGGACTATACGTGGTCTTCCGCATTTTGTATAGAATCCTCAAAATGAAGATATACATGTAATTATGAATAAAGTTAAATGTCTTATTAGGTTATTGGCTAGTAATCAGGAGTAATAGGCCTTTGGAGATTAATGTTGCTTTAGAAGCCTGGAAAGAGAAGTATGTATAGACCTAGAGAAATGGTAACATGGGCATGTCTTTGGTATCATGAATCCATGCCTGAAGTAAACATTCATTGCTAAAGAAAAATAGGGACCTAAAGGGCTAAGATGACTTGTCATGATACTGTTTTTGGTACCAGAGATTCTGTGCTATGTAACTCTGAACGGAATGGTCATGGTAGTAGAGGTGATCTCTACAAATAGTCCTAACATTAAAGATTCTCATTCTTCAAGGATGGTCAAACTATTGCCGTGGCTGAAAGTCCAAACACTCATTGGAAGAGATTGAAGCTAAGCAATCAATGTTGTACAATCCCTTGAGGATAATAACCACCCACACGGTGACTGATTATGACATTCATTCAAATTTCGAAAAGCTGCTGGATCCGGGACTCAAACTGTGGTTAGCCATGTGGAAGTCCTGTGTTGTAACCACTTTCCCATCTGCTGGTCCCTCCAACCCATCAATTTACTTGTACATGAATTGTCTTTGATATTCTAACTAATGATTCTATCAAAATAGAAAAATAGAACTGTCTCTAAGACCAACTAGTAAATGAACCAGATACCACGTGGCCTAATGTATACTTCAAATCCCAGCCGTAAAGACATGAAAAACAAACTGGACATCAACCAGATGAAAAAAATGAAGAGGCTGTCATGACGGTACCCTTATCAAGAGATGTTTACTTCCTATACTTTTATCTCTGTCTCTTTGTCTCCAGAGAGTATACACAACCTCTGGTAATTGTTTTAAAATGTGAAAGAGGAAAACAACCATATAACTGGAGTACATCCATCACTCTTTAATTTTTAATTCTGAATGACCAGTGAATATATTAAAAAATGATGGGAACATTTATAGACATGATAGAAAACCTTTTTTTTCCTTTAATTGCTAGAGGGTACACATGCTCAAAAGAGAAAGAGAGAGAGAAAAAAATAAAAAAGAATGAACCCCTTCCCCCATTGGCTTGGACAGGCTGCAGTCCTCAATTTCTGTACTCTGTCAGGATTTTGGTATACACAAACATGCCCCTGATTTGTTTTTGAAGCCTCCAGGGTGGAATTTGAACTGTGGTCAGTCATGTGAGAGCCAGATCCATAAGTACAGGGCTTAAGCAGTGTACTACAGAGCCAGCCTGCAAACATTAATATTTTGCATTGTTTATTTAATGTTAACATTACAGGTATACAATTCCTAAATACCCTTGCGACATTTCTGCCTTGGCTCATGCATTTGTAAAATATTTTTGCTTCAGCTGAATGATAACAGCTGTTTATTATGTTTCCCACGGAGTCAGATGCAAAGAACCTACTGCTAATGAAAATATTAGGGGCATATATAAAATTTGATGGCCAAGTTAAAACCATACAAACAAAACAAAACAAAAAGCTAACATTAATCTAAATTTTCTATGTGCAATGGTTGTGTTTTTCGATTTTTTAAAGAGAAAAGCATATTATCTTGAACATTGCTATTAAGGTTGGCTATTTACCTACTCCAAATTATTTTAGAGAGTGAGATAATGCACTGTCCTTAAGTGATTTTTCTCATGTGTAAAGGAAAAAGAAAACTTAATGACAAATAGCACGAGGAATTGAAACACGAATGGGAAAGAAACAGACTTTGGAAGCTAGCCCAAGTTATCAAATAAGAGTAACAATAAATACAGAATTATTGCAGGAGGAAAACTGGGAACAATTCTTATCAAAATAAGAAAGAATAACATGCATATGAAATATTTAAAAGACCAAAGAAGGACAGGCGCATTCAATTTTACTTTTTTAGAATGAACACAAAATTTTGCTAACACTTTCATTATTTAGTTCTGTGTGATTCTGATAGTCATTTCTTTGTGTTTGTGTGTATATTTAAATTTTTCTCTTTTCTAATATTTGATTTCATTTGATCCTTAATCACAGGGGAATAAATAGCTATTAACTATACTTTGAAAAACTTCATATGTAAGATGATAATTTTTTATTTTACATATATATTTATTATATATATTATTTATTATTATTTTTAATTTAAGCTTAACCAGTGTACATCTATATAGCATACAAAATAGTTTTTCTAAGCATGAATAGAGTTTTTATTTATGTACAACCAATTATATTTGGCATTGTGACTGAGCAATATTAAATGCTTAAAGTTGTCTGTTCTCCTCCTGATTCTCCTCTCACTCTGTCTTCTTTCTCCTTCTCTTATTTTATTAAATAACTAAAATATATTGGATTCATATTCTTAAAATAATCATATTCAAAGCAAAGCAATATGTCTTATTGATATCACCACTATTAGTTTCTTTTTGAGGTTTTTGATTTTTAAATTCAAGAAACATTATTTAGACCCACAAATAGTTATTTATGTCCCTCATACATAAACAGATATCTGTCTTGTTTTAAAATAGCATTTGAAAACATTTTTTGAAATGTAGGCATATACATCTTGAATCACTATTATTATTATTATTATTATTATTTGGAGAAGTTTTTGCTATAGGGCGTGTGTGCTCGCCAGACAGACAGAGAGAGACAGAGAGACAGAAAGTGAGAAATCACCCCCCAGGGGGGATGGTCACGCCGCAATCCCTTCTCCTCCATTCTCCTCTCGGGATCTTGGGCACGCACGCACACGCACCGGTTGTGAGTTTAAGCCGCCGGGTCCAGGACACGAACCACGGTTGACTACATGGGAGTCTAGCGACATAGCCATTACGCTAACTGCTGGTCCCAAATCACTATTATTCAAAATACATGTTTTTTTGTTTGTTTTTGTTTTTGTTTTTGTTTTTTTTCATACCACCATTTTCCATTTATTAGCTTTAAATAGGATAAACTTTTTGGTGAACTAATAACATGTTAGTATCCGTAATGATAAAAAACAAACTTCATCTTGAGGCTATTAAAATTCTGACTGATTTTCTTACTCTTTCACTATTTCTTTTCTCATAAGTAAGTTTTTTAACATCTTTTAAAAATATTATTTTAAGTTTTTTGCCATAGGGGCAAAAAGGGCTCACCAGAGAGACAGAGAGAGGGAAAGTGAGAAATCACCAATTACCCTCCCACCCCGACACAGAGGATGGCCATAATGCACCACTTTCTCCGTTTTTTCCTGGGATTTTTGACACGCATAAACATGTGCCTGGGGTGATTTTCAAGCTCCCATGTCTGGGACTCAAACGTGCTTTGCCATGTGGGAACCATCACAACACCTGCTGACACTGTTTCATGAGTGGCTTTTTAAAATAAAACTACAAGCTCCCTATCTTGAGCAATTATCAATAACTTCTTAGATTTCTACATTATTTGGATTTTGATTAAAATATGATTTAAATATGAATATTTGCATAATAATATCTAATAAATAGCTTTAAGTATTTTTCTTCTAATTGATACTTCAATTTAATTATGTATTTTGATCAAGGCAATACAAAATATTGTTTATTTTATCATAGAGATTTGACTCAGTTTATATATACAAGTATGTATCAGTTTTCTAACATCTTTAAAAGGAGTTTCTTTTATTTTTGAAGTATATTAATTTTATTTCTTGAGAGAGAGACAGAAAGAAGAAGCAAGTACCTTAAAAGGACACAATCACACCATGAGCCCTACTCTCTTGCTTCCAGACCCAACTGCCTTCCAGCTATTCAGGATAGAGATGCACACTCCACGACCATCTGTATGTTTCAGGTTGAACCTCAGTTTTCCATGTGACTCCAAAATTGCAAAAAGGTGCCCCATGACTACACCACTATCGCTTGGGCAACAAGGTTTTATTTCTTATAATTTTATAGAATTCAGGACCAGCAGATGGTTTAACAGTTATATTGCTGGACTCCCACATGGCTGACTCCAGTTCCAGTCCCAGACCTGAAAGCTCAAAACTCCCACCCGCTGTGTGTGTGTGTGTGTGTGTGTGTGTGTCCAAAATCCCGAGAAGAGAATGGAAAAGAAGGGATTGTGTTATGGTCATAATATGCCAAACTGCAGAGCTGGAGGATGATAGAGACTACAGTTAGTTTTTTTGTTTTGTTTTGTTTTGTTTTGTTTTGTTTTAGGCTTTAGCCATAGGGTATGTGTGCTCACTAGAGAGAGACAGTGAGAGAAAGTGAGAAATCACTCCCTACCCCCAGAGGGGATGGCCACAATCCTTTCTCCTCCATTCTTCTCTCAGAATTTTGGGCATGCACACACACAAGCCTGGCATGATTTTGAAGCCGTCAGATCTCAGACATGAACTGTGGTTGTTCAGGTGAGAGTCCAATGACTTAATCACTATGCCATCTGCCAGTTCCATAAAGTGGGAGGTCTTAAGTAACATACTAAGAATTATCATTAAGCCATGTTAACTAAAGAAAATGTTAAGCAAAAATATGATGACAAACATGAAGTTTAAGGTTGGCATAAGATAAAGAAATGTGTCACAAGTCATTATTGTGGTTGCATTTGGGGATATGGTATTTTAATGGCTTGTCAGGGTCATGAGGTAGTTTCTGGAATGCAATTGATATTCTTTTTCTTCAGTCGAATAATGGTTACATGGATGAGGTCATATTGTGAACATTCACTGAACCAAATATTTGTGATTTAGATATTTTCCCCATTTGTAAATTTTAATAAGCATCAATTTTAAAATATATATGAGGCCAGCTGTGGTGACGTAGCAGTAACACAATGCTCTGCAATGCTGGATCTACAAGGGACAGTCTCAGGTCCAATCCTAGGGTCTCTCTGTGCAAAATATAAGTGTCCCTATAATTTACAGACTGGTAGAGGCTGGGGGTAGATTGCAGCATGAAGATCCTGTTGGGAGGGGGAGGTACCTGTCTCTTTCTATATAAAATAAAAAATAAGTAAAGATTTAAAATGTATATTGGATATGTATTATTGCACTGATTTACACCTGAGGAAACTCAGTCCTAGCTAAATAACAAGTGTACAAGCATCAAGACCAGAGTTCATTTAGCTTGATCCAGTCTCAAATCCATGCTTTTACACAATAATGGTATTAGCTCTGGTGAAAACCTGATATTTTTTTTTTTCTTTTTTTGGAGAGGTTTTTGCTATAGGGCGCGTGCGCTCGCCAGACAGACAGAGAGAGACAGAGAGATAGAAAGCAGGAAATCACCCCCCAGGGGGGATGGCCACACCGCAATCCCTTCTCCTCCATTCTCCTCTTGGGATCTTGGGCACGCACGCACACGCGCCCGGCGTGAGTTTAAGCCGCCGGGTCCGGGACTCGAACCGCTGTCGACTACGTGGGAGTCCAGCGACATAGCTATTACGCTAACTGCTGGTCCCAAAACCTGATATTTTTAACAATTTGAAAAATGGATTTCAAATTACATATCTGATTGAAAAGGGAAGTAAAATAATTTGGTGTAGGGAATGGTAGGTGGTGTGGTGGTTAAGGTGCTGGACTCCTATTTTGCTGACCACAGTTTGAGTCCCAGACATGGTGGTTTGAAAATCACTCTGGCTATGAGTGCGTGTGTGACCAAAATCTCAAGAGGAGAAAAGAGGAGAAGGGATTGCTGTGTGGCCATCCCCCCATGGAGTGATTTCTCATTTTCCTCTCTCTCACTGTCTCTCACTTTTGTAACATAAAAATGTAAGTAATTTATTTTTGCCATGTAAATATAAAAGGAAACATATATTAGGATATATATGTTTATAACTGACTGAATTTCAAAAGCTAAATAAATAAACAGAAAGTCATATTGACTAGTGACTCATAGTTTGCTATGTTTCACTGTTCGTAGAACAGTTTCTTTCCTCAAGGGTAGGTATTAAGATCAAGAGGTTTTTTTTTCTTTCTTTCTTCTTTACTTTTACAATTACTACCTCTGACTCCTCCTACACTCAGTGTGACTAAGTGGTGCTAGTGTCTATATATACTGTTTCTAAAAGCATTTAATGGATTAGTGTACTCAGTTAATAAAATGGTGTCCCCATCCTACCTCAATTTTTTTTAAATGACTTAGGAACAGGTAATACACTTAATCATACCATGTATATGAATATATAAATTTCTGTTTCAGAGTTATCACCAGATTAAAATCATTTTAAAGGAATTTAAGTATAAATATTTCTCCATATTTGTAAAAGAACACTGAAATTAATAGAAGAGGGTCTCTGTTTTCGCTGTAACTAATTATCTGCTTATACTTAGAGGAACTAGTAGGGGGTATGGTGGTTAAGCTATTGGATTTCCTCATGGCCAACTGTGGCTCCAGTCCCAGAGCTGACAGTCCAAAAATCATGCCAGGCTTGTGTACCTGCATGCCCAAGATCTGAGGAGGAGAATGGAGAGAAGGGATTACAGCTTGACCATCCCCTGGGATGATTCTTTCTTTCCTTTCTCTATCTCTCTCCAGTGAGTATATACTCCCCATGGCAAAAACAAACAAACAAACAAATAAAAAACCCTTAAAAAACTTAGAGCATACTAATTATAACAATGATATAAATAGCATTTGACTAGATTTATGTTTCATATGGAACAATTATTTGCTTAAAAGTGTAATGTGGTACCTGGGACCAACAGTTGGCATAATGCCTATGTCGCTGGACTCCCATGTAGTCGACCGTGGTTCGAGTCCTGGACCCGGTGGCTTAAACTCACACCAGGCGTTTGTATGTGTGTTCCTAACATCCTGAGAGGAGAATGAAGGAGAAGGGATTGCGATGTGGCCATCCCCCCTGGAGGGGTGATTTCTTGACTTCTGTCTCTCTGTTTCTCTCTGTATTTCTGGTGAGCACATGCACCCTATAGCAAAAACCTCTCAAAAAAGAAAAAAAAAAAAGGGTACCTACTGGAAATTTAGTTTTGTCATGCTATCTACTGCTGATATAAATTATTTCGGAGGGAGTCAAAGACATTCTCACTGTATAAAGTCATAGCTGTTTGTTTGTTTCTCATTATGTGATATCACCATGAGAAAGATGGCAATGCATAAAGGTTAAAAACCAGATAACTTTTAACTTTGTATTCTATTTCAAAAATCTAGATCAATGCAGATTATTTAGCATCATATGCAAGAAAACATTAGAATGATCTAAATTTATTAAAAAAGTGAAACTGGTCAATAGGTAAGAATTTAAAAAGATGGACCATTAGATGACTCAGTGGTTACATTACTGGACTTTCACATGGCTCCCCACAATCCGATTCTCAGACCCAATGGCTTGAAACTCAAAAAAGGTGTGTGTGCATGTGTGCCCAAGATCACAGAAGGAGAATGGAAGAGAAGGGATTGCAGCTTGATCGTTCTCCCAGGGGAGTGACTTCTCACCTTCCTTCTCACCATCTCTTTCTCTCTCTGCATTGAGTACCAAGACAAAACCTCTTTAAAAATATTTTAAAAGAGTCCAAGGAATTTTGAGCAAGATTTGTATTACACTTTGGAGACACATAGGAAAAACACAAAGGACATGCCAATTTAGTCAAACCTAGTCTTTTCATCATTGGATTTTTTTATGTATTTGTTTGTTTATTTTTTTTTTTATTTTCAGTCACTACATATCATGACAATATACCAGGCTCAGATGTATCAGATGTGTTTTTCCTTGATAAATAACTGGATATACTTAATAATTGGATATATTTCTAACCTAACAATATAGCAACATATGTATTAATAGGCATATTCATATTTTTAAACACTAGGTAGATGAATACCATATTTGTTCTTTTAAATATAATTATTTGGTAGCATAATTAAATAGAATGATGTTTAACATTTTTTAAGTCTTTAACTTTTACTAAATATATATAATTAGAAAAATCACAAATGTTTAAGAAATGTCAGAAGGAAAATTTAAATATACTAGGGTAGCAGATAAGAGCAGACTGTAGGATTAATTGAAAATAAACTCAGTATCAATATATAACATGTCTCACTAATGTAGAATAATTTTTTTTTTGTTCACTTACCCACTTCATAACATTCAAAAGTTCATTTGTTTGTTAACTTTTTGCCATAGAGAGAGAAGGTAAAAGGAAAAATGATAAATCACCCCTTTGGGGGTCAACGGCCACATGGTAATCTCTTCTCTACTCTCCTCTCAGGATTTTGGGTATTTGTGTGTCTGGTATATCTTTTCAAGTCACTAGTTTAGACTTGAAACCCAAGATTGCCCATATGGGATCTACCTATACCTAAATGCCACTGGCTGCAAGTATTTTGAGTTTTTTTTGTTTTTGTTTTTTTTTTTTTAGCAGTTTTTGCTATAGGGCAAGGGTGCTCGCCAGAAAGACAGAGACAGACAGAGAGACAGAAAGCGAGAAACCACCCCCCAAGAGATATGGCTATGCTGAAATCCCTTCTCCTCCATTCTCCCCTTGAGATCTTGGGCACTCACCCACGTGCGCCTGGTGTGAGTTTAAGACGCCATGTCCAGGGACCAGCAGTTAGCGTAATGGCTATGTCGCTGGACTCCCACGTAGTCGACCGCGGTTCGAGTCCCAGACCCGGCGGCTTAAACTCACGCTGGGCGCGTGTGCGTGCGTGCCCAAGATCCCGAGAGGAGAATGGAGAAGAAGGGATTGCAGCGTGGCCATCCCCCCGGGGGGTGATTTCCTGCTTTCTATCTCTCTGTCTCTCTCTGTCTGTCTGGCGAGCGCACGAGCCCTATAGCAAAAACCTCTCCAAAAAAAAAAGACACCATGTCCAGAACTTGAAATGCGGTTGACTACATGGGAGTTCAGAGACATAGCCATTTCAACAACAGCTGATCCCAAGTATTTTGAATTTTCTAATGAAAAATATTTTTATTATCTGAAGTGTCTTTCAGTCTAAAATTTTAAATTTCTAAAGTTTCTTGACTTACTTATGTGCCCAAATAATATTGACATAGTTGAGATTTCACCCGCATAGAAATGTTTATTCTTTCTCTTTAACTACCATAGTAATTATATTTTCCCTTTGTTTTTCTAATTCCCTTGTCCTGTGTATTTCCAGCAAATTCTCATTGCAATACCTGGATTTTGCCTGCTGTGATTCTGTTGCTCTACCCTTCTGTAATCGTCTATTTTACTCCACGACCCATGTATACATATTGTCCTTGTACTGTCTTCTTACTTCCCGCTGTAAAGAACTGTAGATCCTACCTGGTATACACAAAATCACTAGTTTGAAGTCAGTTAAATAGTTGCATTAATGACCTCTATAGTGACTGTCATGATTAAAATTTAATTCTCATCTCCTATTAATAGCAACACTATTGCTTTAGGTCATTATCACAGACTCTATGTCAGGCTTGGGTTTGAATTTCAACTAAATCATTTACGAATTGTACAATCTGGGGCATTTCATTTAACCTCTAAAATTCTCTTTTTTTATTTTCGCTTAAAGGGTAAGGCTAGAGGAATGTGAATGTAAATAATTAACTAATATATCTAAGAGTTATTGCTTCTGTATTCCAAACACTGGAAGCATTATTAAAAATTTATGCAAGGTTAAACATTTTAATGACTGTGTATTCCTTGTCCTTTCTCTGTCTTGAAATGATTGCTCAATCCTTTAAAATAATAAAAGTAAATCCCAAGTTAGTGCCGCTTTTGTGTACAAAAGCAATGCTAGATTTACCAATTAGGATTAGGGTCTGCTGTGAGTTATGGAAAACAAAACACAGCATTAAATTGAATAAGATATGGGTTCTTTCCCTACAAAATAAATTCTAGTTAGGGCTGATATGGCCCCCCCAAGGTCATTGGAGATTGTGGCTACTATCGTGATTAATCTACCGTGTAGAACAAGATCCTCATTAAAGCAATCGCCGGAGACTGGGTGAAGAAGAGTCAAGGAGTAAAGCTGAGTTGCCTTTTTCTAAGAATTTCTAGATGCTAATAACGAGCACTCCCACATGCTTTTTACTAATCAGAAATATAGTCACATAGCCACTTGTGGTCATGAAGAAAAATATTCTTCTAGGTGGCAATGCATTAGTGAAAGACCTGTGATTCTAAGCATTACTGTGAACACATGGAAGAAACCATATTAGAGCCATGTAAACATTTCTGTAATAACCTAGTCTTTTCATCATTGGATTTTTTTTATGTATTTGTTTATTTGTTTTTATTTTCAGTCACTACATATCATTACAATATACCAAATGAATTTTTCCGTTCTGAATACACTGTATATTGGTTCAGTCAAAGATATTACCATACATATTATCAACAAATAATTTTCTATTTTTGTGTCTTTTAAATGTTTTGCTTCTTTCTTTTCCCCCTTGATTTCCCTCCCTCTTACCCTTCTGCAATTTTCACTCTCTTCCCACATAGGCATGGCCTACTCCTCTGGGGATGAGATTTCTCGCTTTCTGTCTCTCTGTCTCTCTAGCTAGCACACACACCCTATCGCAAAAATTTCTCCTAAAATAAAAATAAAGGTATCACCTAGAGTTCTAAGTCTCAAAACATAGATAATTTAATTTTCTTCTTCTCAATCTAAAGGCCCATATTTGATATGGGCCTTTGATAAGATAACATATGATAACATAAATTTGACTAAAATAGGAACAGAACAAATTCTTTATGTTACAATGAGCCAAAGCCTTAATAATGTAATGCAACATTGTCAGAATTGAAAAATACTTATTACTGACTTGTTTCTGCTTTTTAAACTTTCCAGGTTTACACAATGTCATACTCTCAGATATTGTACGTGAAGAGTCACAGGAAGAAATCACCTTCTTTATTGGGCCCGTCCCTATTTCCATCTCTAGCCACTTGCATTCTGACTGCATCCAGAATGAATTTATCTGTATCCTAGGATTTGGATAAATCAGCAAAATGCAGCCAGTGTACATCAGCATTAAATATTTTTCTATAATTTTCCCATAGCCACAGCTTTGGTCGGCATGTGCTACAGCTCATATGGCCATTCTCTAATTGTATGTTGTTGTTGTTGTTATTATTGTTTATCTATCTCATAAAAAGGATCATCGGTTCTCCAATCTGTTCTCTACAATTCTTCACTGTGTTTTGCCTGTCCACTTCTCGTAAGCCAATGCCAAAATTTTAGTTTTGTTACATGCAGTGATCCAAATCCAGATTCCAAATGCTCTGTTGGCTAAAATTAGGTCAAGCTGACACTGATACAAAATCTAAAATGTTATTCAAGTGGATTTCTTACATAAAGTTTTATGTGAGTGCTCTATAGCTGGCATGGTGGCCTAAGATCATCAAAAACTGAAGTTTATTTTATGTTGTCTTTAAGCAAGTTGAACTTGAACTTGGGACTGTTGATTCATTGTCCAAAACTGTTTCTTAATTCAAACATATTATGCCTATATTCCAGATGGCAGGAATGAGACAGGGAAACAATCAGCAAGGAGCCAAACTGAGCAAGCCAGATATTCATGGAATGTTTCCCAGCACCAGTGATTCTATACCATTAACTGTAGTTTAATTATGTGGGCAGATATGACTATCAGAGAACTAGGAACTATTTATTATTCTAGGTACATAGGTGCTCATATGCTTATATAATATATAAGGTTTTTATCACAACAGAATAAGAGGGAATGCTATTAGGAATTAACAGTCTGAAAAATTTGACATCATAATGTTATAGACATAGGAACTTTTGGCTTTAGGAATGATGCTGTTGATGTATTTGTTAAAGGTGAAATAGCAATCTATCTATTCTTGCTTAGTTCTTAAATATAAGGAGACTTTGATAAGTTGCTAGAAAAAAAATGGAATTCAAATAGAAGTTCATATTGGTGCAAAAAATTTTACTTCCATGCACAGTTTTCATGTAATGGATTTTCTGTGAACTTTTTGAAGACCCTTCATACACTTCAGCCACTTTCTCACTCAACTCTAACAGCCTTCTTACCAATAGTGATGCTTTTTCAAGGCCATAAATATACAAAAACACATGAAATATGTATTGGAGTGCTTCCTTACCTGTAAAATAAAGTAGTGGGATTATATGGCCTCAAAATCACTCTAACATTTATTATTTTATAAATTTATTTTCTAAGAATTAAAATTTATGCTATTATTGTTATTCTCAAAATACCCATGAGGAACTAGTAGATATAAATACTGTGTTCATCTTTACATACATGCCAAATACCTTATCTGGACTCAGTATGGACTCAGTAAATTTTTAAAAAACACATATGTAAATAGGCATGGTAATGTACCTACCTTGTCATATGTATACTAAGCCACAAATAGAGTTAGATTACAAAATCTAGGGTAGCATATTTGTTTACTTATTTTACTCCCTCTAACCCCACCCCCAATAGTACTTATGTGTTTGCTGGAGAGAAACAGAGAGAGATGGTGAGAGGGAATGTAAGAAATTAGTACCCAGGAGAGATAGCCACACTGCAATCTCTACTCCTCCATCCTCCTCTTAGAACCCTTGGCATGCAATGCACCTACAACCAGCATAATATCAACCGGCCAGGTCTCGAACTGGAACCATGTGGGAGTCCAGTGCCTTGACCACTATACTATTTGCTGGCCCAGGATAATGTATTTATTAGGGGACAGAAAAGAAGCAAATAAGATTGGATTTATGAGAAATTTTATTTTTATGATTGGTTTTTCTGTCTATGATTTTGGTAGAGTACACCTAGAAAACAAAAGAAAAAATTAGGCCAAGGAATCATTAGACTTTCTACCAAGAACAGTGAAACTAAATTTAAAGGTAAATGCTAATACAGTACTAGTGATACAATGGGTGTGCTGGCTTTATTAAGTTGACTTTGAACATTTTATTGGTTTAAATTAGCTGCTTTCTTTACTTCGGTAAAAATCCGAGTAATAAATCACCATCAAATTTGTAATTTGTATTTTACACTTTTATCAAGATATAATTGATGTACCAGAAGTCGTATATGTTTACAGTGTACGGTTTGGGACAGTGGTACAGCTTGCATGGTGTAATGAAAACATATGTGAAGGTGATAGGATCGTGTCCTGAGTTCTCCCTGTACACTGCGAGATGCATCCACGTGTCCACGATTCTAACTTATTGAGGTTGGAACTAGATTGTGACATGCAAGACCCTGTATGAAGTGCTCCTCTCTCTCTCTCTCTCTCTCTCACTCTCTCTCTCTCTTTATTTTTAAGAAGTTTTTGCTATAGGGCGCATGCACTCGCCAGAAAGACAAAGAGAGACAGAGAGACAGAAAGCGAGAAATCACGCCCTGGGGGGATGGCCACGATGCAATCCCTTCTTCCCCAGTCTCGTCTCAGGATCTTGGATACCCCAATGTGAGTTTAAGCCACCAGGTCGGGGATTCAAACCACGGTTGACTACATGGGAGTCCAGCAGCGTAGCCATTACATCAACTGCTGTTCTCGCTTCTCTTTGTAACAAGAAATAAAATGTTATTTTAAAAACTAAATAAATAAGGGGCCACCAGGTGGCATGGTGGCTAAAATGCTGGACTTCACTATAGCCAACCGCAATTAGAGTACCAGACCTGGAAGCTTGGGGATCATGCTGGGGCCATGTGAGTGCAAGCTGCAATCTGAGAGGAGAATGTAGAAGGGGTTGTGGCATGCTCATCCCCCCAGGGAGTGATGTTTCAATTCTTCTCTCTGTGTCTCTATCTCCAGGGAGTACACACTCCTTATGGCAAAAACCTTAAAAATTAATTACCTAAATGAATAGATAAATAATATTTAGTTCCATATCTTTTAGCTGATACTTTGAATATCTTTATTTAATTATATATACTAAAAGTAAAGATACAATTTCAAGACCATGGCAAATTATTAATAATTGTAGTAGAGGCTGACAGGTGGCATGGTGGCTAAGGCTCTGGGATCCCACATGGCCAACGGTGGTTCAATTCCTGGTGACTTGCTCTTTCTCTATCTCTCTCTGATGAACACGTGTGCCCTATAGCAAATTTTAAAAAAAGCAATAAACAAATTAAACAATCATTTTTTTAAAATTAATGATTATAGCAATAAACACTTTGTATCTTATTTGCTCCTATTCTTTCCCCTCCAAGGACGATGAAATCAGAAGCAGAATGCTAGACTTACATTAATAGGATCATATCCTCTTAAGTAGAGGTGTATCTGAGTGTGTCTATATGTGCATGCTTGGGTGCGTTTGATTTTATTTACTTTGCTATATGACTGTTTTATCATCTACAGTCTCTGTAATGAAATGAAATGAAAAAAAAAAGTCTGATCATGTTTTATACCAGCAGAAACCCTGACATTATATTTTGTGTATATACAGAAGTGCCAAGAACACTGTCTTTGACTTTTTTTTCTTTTTTTTTTCCATAAGGAAAAATCTCTCTCTCTCTAGAGAGAGAGACAGAGATAGAGAAAGGGAAAGTGAGAAATCACTTGCTGTGGCCACGCAACAATCCCTTCCCCTCATTTTCCTCAGGATTTTGGGCATGTGTGCACATACAACACACATCTAGTGTGACTCTCAAACCTCTAGTCTGAGACTTGAACTGCAGTCTGCTATGTGTGAACCCAGTGTCTTAACTACCATGTCACTTGCTGGCTCCTCTTTGACTTTTTAAAAATAAAAATGCATAGGGAACCAGCAGTTAGCGTAATGGCTATGTCGCTGGACTCCCACGTAGTCGACCACGGTTCGCGTCCCGGACCCGGTGGCTTAAAACTCACGCCAGGCACGTGTGCGTGCATGCCCAGGATCCCGAGAGGAGAATGGAGGAGAAGGGATTGCAGCGTGACCATCCCCCCTGGGGGGTGATTTCTCGCTTTCTGTCTCTATGTCTCTCTCTGTCTGTCTGGCGAGCGCACGCGCCCTATAGTAAAAACCTCTCCAAAAAAAGAAAAAAAAGTAAAAATGCATAGATTTTTAAATGCTAGCTGACAGTAGAAAAAATATTTTAACAACTCTGAATCTATTATTTCTTGATTGACTTACTTTGGAAATAAAGAGTCTGTCCAATTAAAATTGTCTAGCAGAAATTTTCTGTCAGAGTGAAGTCAAGGTAGAAGATTTTCTTTCTTTTAAAAGGCCTATTTTGAATGTTCACATTTTGTGAATGTTGATATTGTTTCTCATTTGCCAAATATAGTGCCTTTTATCTAAAGTGGATAATACATATTAAAATTTTTCATAGCTGTGAGATTTTTAACTAAAACAGCCAATGGTGTAACAACCAAAAATATATTGTGCAATCTAGTCTTTTAAATTCATTTCCTTGTCAATGCTGATGACATACGTGTCACATATGCACATTTTGTTTTAAGAAATGTTTGGGGTGAGTCATCTAAGCACTAGGTTTGCCATGTCTAGATTTCAAGGAATCGGAGATATGATCTTAGCTAACTTGAATTTGATTATTCTTTCATTGTATTTTATCTTAATTGTAATAATAGAATGAGAAATCTCTTTTGCAAGGTTCTTCAGTAAAGACTTTAAAAAGCATTTGTCGTGTTTATTATATATAACGAATTTTAGATTTTCTTTTTATTGATTGTAACTTTTGCCCATATGGGGACCATCTACTTCATCTTGTCATAGAAGACAGTATCAGGTCGAAGTGATTGACACATGTCAAATGAATTCTGTTCAATTTGTATAAATTAGTGTTTTTTTTTTTTTTTTTTTTTAATCACTGGCAGATCTTCCTATAATGTCAATTTTTGTTCAATAATTCAAAGACTGGACCTGAGATTCTTCGTTTCTAGAAAACTACTAGGTCCATGATTCTAATCTATTAATCTTGTCTATTTATTTATTTTTTGGAGAGTTTTGTTTTTGGTTTTTTGTTCTTTTTTTTTTTTTATTTTATTTTTCTATAAGGGTGCCTGCACTCGCCAGAAAGACAGAGAGAGACAGAGAATCAGAAAGCGAGAAATCACCCCCCAGGGGGATGGCCATACCGCAATCCCTTTTCCTCCATTCTCCTCTCCGGATCTTGGACACACATGCACACGCACCCGATGTGAGTTTGAGCCACTGGGTCCAGGACTCGAACCATGGTTGGCTACATGGGAGTTTAGCGACATAGCCATTAAGCTAACTGCTGGTCCCTATTAATCTTATTTTGAAGGTAAAGTTTATCTAAAAGTTCTCTTTATAAAAATACCTGCTGTGATAGATACATCCTTGCAAAACAATTGAAAATATGCCTCTTAAAGAAACGAACACTATTCATAAAGTTTTTGTGAATGGCATTATCTCACTTAACAATGAAAGTAAAAATAAAGATTTTAAAGAGACAACTTGCCTTTGAACTTTGAGAGGAATGATTATATCTATTTTACTAGTTTCAGATTCTAATAGGCCCTGAATAGACTTTCTTATACAAACATAATACAGGTGGAAAAGATATAGTCCATCTGCTTGCTCAGGTTATTAGTTTAGAAGGATGCACATTTTTTTTTTTAATTGGCAGAGGGCCGAGTGTGCTCACTCCTGAGAGAGACACAGAGAGAACAAGGAAGAGGAACCTGCAATGGGATGTGATCATAGCAGAATCTCATCTACCTCATTTCTCTATCCTGTAAGGATTTTGGATATACACATGCACCTGGCATGTTTTTCCTTTCCTTTCCTTTCTTTTCCTTTCCTTTCCTTTCCTTTCCTTTCCTTTCCTTTCCTTTCCTTTCCTTTCCTTTCCTTTCCTTTCCTTTCCTTCCTTTTCTTTTCTTTTCCCCCTTTCTTTTCTTTTCTTTTCTTTTCTTTTTTCTTTTCTTTTCTTTTCTTTTCTTTTCTTTTCTTTTCTTTTCTTTTCTTTTCCTTTCTTTTCTTTTTACTTCTCTTGTCTTCTCTCTTCTTTACTTTCCTTTTCCACTTTCCTTTTTTTCTTTTTTCTTTTCTTATTCTTTTTATTATTTTTGAGAGATTTTTGCTATAGGGTGTGTGTGCTCACCAGAGAGACAGAGAGAGACAGAAAGACAAAAAGTAAGAAATCACTCCCCAGGGGGGATGGCCATGCCACGATCTCTTCTCTCAGAATTTTGGGCGCACACACACATGTGCCCAGTGTGTGTTTTAAGCTGCTGGATCCAGGACTCAAACCGTGGACAGCTATATGGGATTCTGGCAATGTAACCATTACACTGTCTGCTGGTCTCTCAGTAAGTTTTTCAAGTTACCTGGGCTGGGACTCAAACTGTAGTGACTTTATGGGATTTGGCTTCTTTTCACCACAAGACTATGGACTGGACCAGGAAGTTAGATTTTGAATTTAAATAGTGTACATGGCTCAGTGGATGGTAGTTTGTTGTCTGGATTCTCTTTTCCATTCCTCAAATGATACATTAATATCATCTAATATTTATATTCAAACTATGTTAAAAGTACACCCCTCACTAGCTCCCAGTTAGGGAGTCTTCCACATGTCCATGATGGACACATGCTCACCACAGATCTTGTCTCAGACATGGTGGCTTCAATCATGCTGGGAGCATGTGCCTGCTCAAAGTCCCAGGAGGAGAGTGGAGAAGAAGGGATTGCAGTGTGGCCATCCTCCCTGGTGGTTGGTTTTTCATTTTCCCTCTCACCATCTCTCTCTCTATTTTTTTTTTTTTTCCTGGCTAGTGCATACACCCTCTCTCTCTCTGGTGAGCACATGCACCATATGGACAAAACCAAACAAATAAATAAAAAAGAAAACCTAGAAATATAAAAATAGTAATATGGGGACCAGCAGTTAGCGTAATGGCTATGTCGCTGGCCTCCCACGTAGTCGACCGCGGTTCGAGTCCCGGACCCGGAGGCTTAAACTCACGCCGGGCGCGTGTGCGTGCGTGCCCAAGATCCCGAGAGGAGAACGGAGGAGAAGGGATTGCGGCGTGGCCATCCCCCCTGGGGGGTGATTTCCTGCTTTCTATCTCTCTGTCTCTCTCTGTCTGTCTGGCGAGCGCACGCGCCCTGTAGCAAAAACCTCTCCAAAAAAAGAAAAAAAAAAAAAAAATAGTAATATGGAACTAGCAGATGGTGTAATGGTTATGTTGTTGAACTTCCATATGGTCAACTATGGTTTGACTCCCAGATGTAGAGCTTGAAACTCATGCTTGGTGCATGTGCATGCATGCCCCAAATCATGAGAGAAGAATGGAAAAGTAGGGATTGAAGTCAAGCCATCCCCTTGGGGGATGATTTCTTGCTTTCTGTCTCTCTGACCCTCAGGCAAGTACATGTGCATTACACAAAAAATTTCTCATAAAAAAAAATATATATATACGCATATACATATAATAATCAAATAAAGGTCTTATTTATAATTGTCTACAACTCATGTTAGAACTAACAGAAATCAATTTTTCATAGAGTACTATCAATTAATATGATAAATTTTCTCAGCTTTTAATAGGAACTGCAAAATTCGCTTTGGAGATTTCAAATCCCCAATGTCTTTATTTATTTATTCATTCATATTTTATTTTTAATTATTATAATCTTGTTTATATTACATTGAATCACATATATCTTTATGGTGTCTTACATTTCTTTTTCCAGCAGGAATACTTTGCATATCAGTCGAGACAAAGACATTACTATCCACTTCATCATCATCAAATAGCTTTTCATAATTTTTTCCAGATTATTATTATTATTATTGTTATTATTATTCTCATTATTTTTAAATAATCAATATATACCATTTTTGCTTATAAAAAGAATTTACCCGACATGAAATACTTTTCAGATCAGTCCAGTTGAGAATACTATCATCAACAGGTAAATGTGGCACATATACTCTATGGAATACTACTCAGCCATAAAAAAACAAGACCCTGGCATTTGATAGAAAGTGGTTGGATATTGAGGATCTATTGTTGAGTGAAGCAAGCCAAGCTATGAAAGAAAGATATGGATGTATCCACTTAGTATATACTGACTGTTCACACTTTATGATAGAGTTTGAAATCCCCAACGTCTTACATGAAATGAAAAGTCTATGTTTTTAACTTTATTTTTGCCTTTTTCTATCAAATAATTTGAACTGATCAAGAATGTCTTCTTCAGTTTGATTTATATTGGATTTTTTTAAATTTATTTTATTTTTTAGTTTTTCTCTAAAGGACATGCACTTGCCAGAAAGAGGGAAAGTGAGAAAGCCCTCTCAAAGATGGCCATATCACATCGCAATCCCTTCTCCTCCATTTCTCCTCTTGGGAATTTGAGGTGTACATGCACACATGTTTAGAGTATTTTTCAATCTGCTGGTTTGGGCTCAAATTGTGCAGTTGGCCATGTGGGATCCAGCAGCCTTAAACTTTGTGTCACCTGTTGGCCCTATATTAGACTTTTTAAAAAATTAAGTAACTTGATATATTTACCTATACTGAATAAAAATAAATTCAGCATGGAGAATGATTCATGATTGCTTACATATTACTGATAGTTACCTATTTTTAACTCACTTGTACAAGCTAATATATTTATGCACAGCATGTTAAATACTATGTTTCTTTACGTAATTTGATACTAGGTACCCAGCTTGTAGTGAACTCATTAAGGCTGGTGCTCTCAATATTTTATTATATAAGTTAAGTATCAAATAGCTGATGCATAAATCATTTTGAACAATCAAACTCTAAAAGATTATTCTACACAAGAAGATGAAATAAATGACAACATTTTTCTAAGTATATAAGATTTGTTTTCTAAGCAATTTTGCATTTTAGAAGAGTATGAAATGTGGGAGAAAGCATCCAGGCACCTCCACCTCTGACTGTGTTGACAATCTGGGTTGAGCTTCATGACTGGAAGCATCGTCCACCCCCCCCCAACCAACCGCGCCAGTCAGAATCCTCCCTTCCAGACCTAGTGCTAGTCAGAAAGCATGCATGCTCTCCACCTCTAACTGTGTTGTCCTCTGGGTTCAGCTTCATGGCTGTGAAGCCTAAACTCTCAGCCAGGGTCCCCTCTTCCAGACCCCAGTGCTAGTCAGGACAGAAAGCATCCAGGAACCTCCACCTCTGACTGTGTTGTCACTCTGGGTTCAACTTCAAGGCTGTGAAACCCCACCCAGCCAGGGTCTCCCCTTCCAGAGCACAATGCTCCTCAGCATTCTTCCCCATTCATGCCTTTCTCTTGTTAATTAGTCTACTCTTCCCTCAACCAGGACAAATCATCCAGGCATCTCCACCTCTGACTCTGTTGGCCTTTCACATGGAGTGCTTGCGCACCATGTGGTTTTCTATTTTTAACCCAATTTCATTACCTGAAGTGTTTTCTGATTTTTTTTCCCCTCATCTTTCCTTTTCCTTTTCCACCTATTTTTATTCCCTTTTTCTTTTTCTCTTACCATACTTTCCTGTTTTACAACTCATCCCTTACCCACTGCCTAGAGAAGACTAGGTGCATAGTAACTACAAATCTGAACATTGTGAGTTTTAGAGAATTCTGTGCACCTTGCTATAGTGGTTGCCAAAAGAGTGAAACTCCCTTCATACATCTTATTGCAAAACTTCTCCTATGATTCCCATATTGAAGAACACAGAAGGAGGGAGAAAATAATACCGAATTATTTCATAGAAAGAAAAATACATGAGCTCAAAGTCATAGAATCTTAATCAACAGATTAGCCAAAAGTGACTACATTACCAAATGATTGAAAATAAGAGTCTCAGGGTGAGAGAATCAAGCAATACATCTATAGCAAGGAATACATCTACTTGTCTCCAAGTAAAGAAAACTTAGAGGATATTACTAAAATGTCAGAAAAAGAATTTAAAATATTTATGGTAACAACATTTTATGAGATGCAAGAGAAAAGAAACATTGAGCTCCAAGAGATGAGGAAGTTCTTCCATGATATGATAGAAGAATTGGACATAATAAAACAGTTAGATATGAAGGTTGTAATACAGGAATTCAAAACCTCCCTCAAAAGTATTAAAAGCAGGTTAGACCATACAGAAGATTGAATCTCAGGAGCAGAAGATAAAACATCTGACCTAGGAAAAATGATCTAAAGTAGTGAGAAAACAGCCAAGAAATCTGAGGATACTATATGAGAAATAGTAGATACCATGAAATGCTCCAATATCCAAATAATGGTATCTCAGAAGGTGAAGAAAAAATAAGGGCACTGATAATCTATTCCATGAAATTCTGGAATACAACTTTCAAAATCTACAGAGGCATTCAAACATCCAGACCCAAGAAATAGAAAGAACCCCAAGTAGAATCAATCTAAGAAGATCCTCTCCATGGCACAGCATAGCTAGACTGGCCAAAACCACAGACAAAGAAAAGATACTAAACTGGCAAGAGAGGTACACCAAATCACTTACAAAGGCTATCCCATCAGGCTAACAATGGACTTCTCATTGAATACAATGCAAGCTTGGAAAGAATGGGGAAATATATTCAAAGTATTAAATAAAAAACAATTTCAGCAAGAATGCTGTATCTGGCAATATTATCCTTCATACTGGAAAAGAAGATAAAAACGTTCTCAGATAAACAAAACCTGAAAGAATTTACCAAATACAGACCAGTACTTCAAGAAATTCTGAAAGGAATACTATACCAAGAAAACTAAAGACAGACAGACAGCAATAAGAGAACAACAACAACAACAAAAAAAACAAGTATATGGCCAACTTAATAGTAGGGACAGTCTGGAAATATCAATAATAACATTGAATGTTAATGAATTAAATTCTCTAATCAAGAAATATAAACTGGCTAAATGGATTAAAAATCAGAAACCCTCTATATACTACCTACAAGAAACCCATTTCATGGAAAAAGACATAAATAGACTAAAAGTGAAGGGCTGGAAAAAGGTATTCCATGCAAATGAAAACCAAAAAAGAGTGGGACTTGCTATACTGATTTTCGACAAAATAGCTTTTCAGACAAAAACCATAAGAAGAGACAAAGAAGGGTATTATATATTAGTAAAAGGGCTAATTAAAGAAGAAGATATAATACTTATAAATATCTATGCACCCAACTCAGGAGCACCCAAATATGTAAAGAAAAGACTGCTAGATCTAAAAGAAGGACTGTAACACAATAATTGTTGGAGATTTGAACACACCATTATCGTTTTTAAACAGGTTAACAAGAAAAAAATAAGCGAAGAACTTCTGGACCTAGATATGTATGGAACTTTTTACCCAAAAATACCTCACAAAATATGCATTTTTTCTCAGCTGCACATGGCACTTTCTCAAGGATTGACCACATGATAGGGGACAAAACAAGCCTTTACAGATTCAAAGGCATAACAACTATATCCAGCATCTTCTCAAACATTGATGGAATTAAAATTTATATTAATCTCGGGAAAAACCTTGAAAATACACAAATACATAGAAACTAAATAACCTACTTCTGAATGACTTTATGATTACTGAAGAGATTAAAACTGAAATCAAAAGATTAATGAAACAAATGGTAATGAGTACACAAGTTTCCATAATTTATGGGACACCGAAAAAGCAGTCATAAGAAGGAAGTATATAGCAATTAGTGTGCACAAGAAAAAGATGGAAAGGTGGCAAAAGGATAACCTAGCATTATGCCTCAGGGAACTAGAAAAACAACAACATGAAAATCCAAAAAATGCCAGGAGAAAAGAAATAATGAAGATTTGAAGACAAATAAATGAAATAGAAAATAAGTGAACTATACAGAAAATAGATGAAAGAAAAAGCTGGTTCTTTGAAAAGATAAACAAGATTAACACACCATTAGCCAGACTAATTAAGAAGAAGAGAAAAAGGAACCAGATGCATCAAATTCACAATGAATGAGGCAACATTACAACAGACATAATAGAAATTATTAGAGGATATTATGTACAAGATAAGTATTTTTAAGTGTATGAAAGGATTAGATTGTAAATACATTGCGAATCGAGAATTTCAAGAATGCAAAGGGAGAAAAACCCAAACAGGAACTGAGGATGATACCCTCTGTAAGAGAAATGGCAATTTATTCCATCTTGTACCTTTTACCTGTGAAAAAGAAGCAGCTGCTGAAGTATGAAGGGTATGAACCATTGTCTAAACATCTAGGTTAAACCCGTGACACCTACTTGTATTCATTTGGCCCCTCTCTCTTAGCCTAGGACTATAGCCTTATAGGATATTACTTATGTAGGTTTAAAAAATATTTTGAGTTACAGATATCCCCACACAATTATGCTTTTTGCACAAGTTAATTACTGGACTTTTAAAGCTGTACTCGTAAGTATCCCAGCAGGACTGTAGGGTAAAAAAGATCTTCCCAGTGGATAGGACTTCCATCAATGCACATGGAAAGAAAACTAGTCACATAGTGGACCAATACTGATTTATTGACAATGAAAAATAATACTCACTTTTTGACAATTGAGTCAGAAATTTGAAAAGAATGAGATTGGATAATTAGTTACACAGAGTTTTGGAAAACAGGTGATATTAATAAACTTTTGAATGATAAAAAATATGAACGTATTTGTATCATGTAAATGCTCACAAAATAGCAAGCACTAACAAAGAAACTCTCCACATTTAAATGGATAAGATAACATTCCCTTGTGTAAATAACAAAAAGAATAGAGGCTATGGATGGGCTTAATAACATGAGCTTACATTAAATGAAATAGTAATGGCCCAAACCATGACCTTTTTGTTCAACCTACTGTTGCCAGACATTACCATTGACTGGCAAGTTGACTATATTATATCACTTCAATAAAAAAAGAGGATAAGCATTTTGTTTCTAGATTATACATATAAGAGAAGTTATGTGTTTTTCTGTGCCAGACTTACTTCACTTAACATAATGTCATCCTGGTTCATTGACCATATTGCAAATGACAGGATGTCCTTCTTTCTTTATGGCTGAATAGCATGACACTGTGTATACATCATATCATATCACATCACATCACATCCCAGAAATTGATACATTTTCTGGATAAATACTTTTAGTTTCTGACTGCAAGGCCTTTATGTAACTACAGAATTCCTTATGAACCACCATGATATCCCATGTGCCAGTGTTTCTCACCAGGGAAATCATTTTTATAGCCAGAGGATTGCAGCAATGGGCTCATACCCAGGGAAATACATTTATTTCAATTACGTGACAAACCACACCAACATAGTGGGCCCGAGGGAATAGTGACTGATCCATCAATGGCTCTATTAAGGCTCTAACTACATGACATCTCTGAAAGGATCTCAAAAAATATTATCATTTCAATATGTAGAAATATTAAGTGCTTCCTTATTTTTATTCTGGTCTCATCTTTCCAAATCCTGTGGCCGATCTTGCTACAGGCAAAACAATTCTCATTTTGTTATTTCTCTGATCAGGCAATCCACTATCGAGTGTTGTTGTTGGCAACTTTCATGTCCCTAGAGAAATCAAGTGTTTTCCCACTGTGGAAATATTTATGGAAAACAATGAATTCTCATGAAATTATTTTTATAAACTCAGGAAAATAACAATACAATACTCATAGAAATAAATCTTCAAAAAACATCATAATGAATTTATGTAGATTTATGCAGAGGGGAAATCTGAAGAATAGTCTCCACTTGAATGGCAGTAATATTTATTTCATAGTTTATTAATATCCATAAATAATACATTACTAAGGTCTATGACTATGTAAAGAGGATTGGGAATGAGTGAAAATGATGTTCGCATGTTCAAATCTCAATTATGTACTGAATTTAGGTTAAATTTTTATATTAGCTGTTTCTTAGACCAATTTTTAGGATTTCACTTCCGTGTTTATTAAACTTTTTTATTGTATACATAGTAGGAATTAATGTTAATATGCACACACAATTATATCTGTAGGATTTAAAATAAATTATAGCTAATTTTATAGTAGAACTAGCATAATTGGTACGCCTTTTTTTTTTTTATTTTTATAAGTAAGAGAGAGAGACACACCTGCTAGGTCTTCACACCACAATCATCCCCAACTTAAACAAGCCCTAGATCATAGGCACTACACGGCCTGGAATGTTCAGGGAAGTCATGAACCTGTTTCTCTAATCTGATAACTGAGACAGATACAAAATAACTGATGGGAGAACAGCATGTATAGCATGCATACACAGCTACCCTGGACAAAGGGATGGTTCACATCCTGGGAGTTTATAGAGAAGGCTGGAGGAAGATTTTGTCATGGTGCTCAGAATAGTGCACAGTTGTCTCCACCACCATGCTACCTGCAGGTGCTCCTTTGTATTCCTGATGCTGTGATATTATGAAAAGAACGATAGGCTTCCAACACATATACAGTACTAACACTATGCTAGGTTTCAGACTCATGGAGACCTCCAGTTCTTTGAGCAATCTGATCTGTCTCTATACCCCTTGTTTCACATTCCATTGCTATTAACTGTGCATTTCACTATTTCTACCTTTGTACTGCCATTGTGTCCTACATCTGTTAACCTACTTCCAAAGTAAATTACTGACTGAATAAATTTCTTTAGGAAATTTTCAATGTCTTGTGACCCAGTAAAGAAAAAAATGCTAGGTGTTTTCTTAAGAGGTTTTGTGTTGAAAGACCTAAAGTAATTAAAATATTCCCATGTACATGTGTGTGATGTAAGTGTGTGTGTGTGTGTGTGTGTGTGTGTGTGTGTGTATTTGTGTGTGTATTTGTTGGGGGAGAGGATGAATCAACTACTAGTAAAAAATTTAAGGTATATTACATTATAATGTTTAAAAATATGTATTTGTATTATTATAAGATATATTTTACCCTTTCATTTATTAATAATTTATTTATACAAAGTCTGGAATAAAGAACGTGTACCATACTGGTGAAAAATCACACATTTAAGGAATTTATAGGAGGGAAGAATGTCAAGCTATAGGAGAGGGTTATTTTATATTTGTCTATCATCTGTATTTCTCCAGTGTTTAACATTTAGTGTTTACTTGTAATCAATTTTAAAATACATGAAGATTTTTTTTTTCTATTCTTAAGTCAGGACGTTTTAGCGTTGGAGGACTATGTTAAGTATTGTGATCAAAACTGAAGAATGGAACAATGTTGGCAATGAAAGAAAATTTTAAAATACACTTTTCTATTAGAGAAACATTAGGCAAATTTCTTACAGATTTACATAATACACTGAAATATAAGATAAATAGATGCCCCACCATTAGTAATAGCACAGAATTTTTTTTTTTTTTTTTTTTTTTTTTTTTTTGCTGAGGCACATGCATTGACCAAGAGAGAGAGGGAATGTGAGAAATCACCTCTGGGGGGATGGTCATACCACAATCTTCTCCAGTCTCCTCTTGAGATTTTAGACATATGCACACACTGCCCAGCATAATCTACAAGCAACCAGGTCCAGGACCTTGCAAACCATGGTTGGCTATGTGGGGATTTAGTGCCTTAACAATCACACCATCTACTGACCCCCAGAAATTAAAAAAAAAAAAAAAGTATTATTTGAAGGACACCAAAGTTTCACAATTAATGATTAAAAAATTTCATCAACTCATTAAATATACTTTAAATGGTATTAAAATATATTTCTTTTGCATGAAATAAGTAGAAAAGAATCCCTGCACAGCTTTCACATAGAACACCACACATGACTCAGGTAGAAAGTTTTAAAAAGTTTTTCACAGCTTTCCATACTAACTCTAAATACCAAACAAACACACTCACCAGAAGGTAATATTTTTTTTTCGAAATACTAAGAGAAAAATCTCTATTGAACTTTAAGGTATCATGGTTCAGCAAGTATAAAAATAATGAAGTCATATATGTCTAGGAAAAACATGTGCAGAAAAGCCTAAATTCTATCTACTATATATATACTTGTGTCCCAAAAACCACAAATATAATTTTTAATTGTAGGCTAATTAAAATGTGATAATTCTGAGCTTTTGAGACTATAGGTAATTATTTAGAACAAGTAAAGCTTTTATTTAGACGTCTAAGATAATATATAAGCTCAATAGCCTGATTTTTCATTGACATGATGAAGTTAACCTGAAGTTTTCACTGGAACATGAGAGAGTATGGCAATATTCTGTATGTTTAAGGTTTTTTACATATTCTAGAAGATGCATGTTCTTAGAAAGATAATTTTACATGTCAGTTTAATTATTGCCTTTTTGCCATTAAGTTGACTTATTGCTTAAAAATTCATATATTCTGTTCATTACATTTCAAAGTGCATCTCTTATGCAATTATAGTGTAATAAATGATTCCCAAAAATTCAATAACACTTGGGAAAAGTTTCAAGCAAAGAAAAAAGATTAAATGTTCATATTCATAGAATATTTTCATAATACAACTTTTTTGAGAACATCAAAATTATACTAATTTTGACTCTTAATCTTACACATTTCTTTTTATTTTAAAATGTTGAATATATTCTTTATACTGTTTTTCCCATTAGTTAGTGTGGCTTTGCTTCCCTATTTAAAATCAAATTATTAAAGCTAATCAACTTAATAGACATCAAAGCAAACTATGATTAGTAGAACAATGTGCTGCAAAATTATTTTTAATAACTAGATTTAAAATAAAAATATACATCACTTAATATATCTCTTAAAATATATTCTTGCATATGACTACCCCTCAATAGCACAAAAATTGAGCTGACTATTCATGTAAGTGAATGGTTAGATAAACTTTTTATACTATTAAATCGCTATGATTTATGTCTAAAAGCAGCTTTGATTTATATTTCTTATTCTTTTCCATATAATCATTAAAAATTCTAAATATGGCATAATGGTTATATTACTGAACTCCCACATAGTTGACTATGGTTTGAGTCTTGAACCCACAGCTTAAACTCAGTCAGGTACATGTGCACAGGTGTCCAAAGTCCAGAGATGATAATGAAGGAGAAGGGATTGCAGCGTGGCCATGCCCCCAGTGGGTGAGTTCTCACTTTCTGTCTGTCTGTCTCTCTGGTGAGCACATGTACCCTATAGCAAAAATATCTCTCCTGATAAGAAAAAATAATGCTGATTATAATTTTTATAAATTTCTGTAATAACATTTATTAGTAATATTCTATATTGTCAATGCAAAATTACATTTCTAAATATAGTTCATCAAAAAATATAAATCAGTCATATAAAATTTTGTTCTAAGTACTTAATAAGCTGACTGGGACTTTGGGATCCTTCAACAAAGAGCTTCAAAAATAGAAAATATTGGACAAATAAGCAAGAAAAAAGTTTACATTCAGATGTATATTTAGGCTTATTAATAGTTTCAACCTTATTTATTTATTTCTTCCATGAAACTGAAAGAGTGAGAAGAGGGGGGGAGAGAGAGAGAGAGACAGGCACTCACAACATGGTCTTCACACTGTTGCATGCCCAGCTTCTGCCAGTCAGTGTCATGGACCTGTGTGTGATGCTACCATGTACAGAGAAAGTCAGGGCATGAACTCAAGACCTGCACATGTGCGTCCAGTTGTGTTACTGCTGGGCCACCATCTGTCCCTTTTCTTAGTTCAGATACAGAGATACCCAATGACTCCTTCACAGAACCTGCATTACATAAATAAAGGATTTAGGATAGCTTAAATGACAATGACCTGTATGAAGGATATATATATATATATATATATATATATAATGTGTATGTGTGTGTGTGTGTGTGTGTATAAAACAAATCACAATACCTAATTCCCCTTTTATATACTTCACACTATTTTAGTTTTATTATTGGATGTGATGTAGCACAAATTCAGTTAATATAGAGTGAGTTCTGTTAATGAATAAAGTTACTTTGAGACAAACTTGCTTACATAGTGGCTATTTCCTTGATTTATGACTGGAGTAAAATGTCAGAGAATCTAAAAATACATTCTAAATTCCTTTTTTTTTTTTTTTTTTGGAGAGGTTTTTGTTACAGGGCGTGTGCGCTCGCCAGACAGACAGAGAGAGACAGAGAGATAGAAAGCAGGAAATCACCCCCCAGGGGGGATGGCCACGCCGCAATCCCTTCTCCTCCATTCTCCTCTCAGGATCTTGGGCACGCACGCACACGTGCCTGGCGTGAGTTTAAGCCGCCGGGTCCGGGACTCGAACCGCGGTCGACTACGTGGGAGTCCAGCGACATAGCCATTACACTAACTGCTGGTCCCCATTCTAAATTACTTTGATCAAAGTTTCAGACAACAAAGTAAAAGCATGTTAATAGGTGATGGATGTTTGAAATACACCAGTAATTATGTTTACTGTTGCCCATAGAAGTTGGCAAATTACTTTAGTGAGGTTGGCAGATTTTGCACAGGTATGTTTAAAACCATAGAGGATGAACTGGCAGGTGACATGGTGGTTAAAGGTGCTGGAATCCCACATAGGTGATCACAGTTCAAGTCCTAGACCTGACGACTTGCTTTCTTGCTCTCTCTGTCTCTGTCGGGTCAAATTAAAAAATAATTACAATAATAACAAATATAAATATATAAATAAATCTTTAAAAGGTAGCAGAGGAATATATGCTATATTAGAAAAGTATCAATTATTAATCAATCTATGCGTGATATTGAAAAGATACCCAGTAAATTTAAAGAGAGAAAAAACGTAAAATTGTTATTCACTTAGGTATTGCAGTATCACCTCAATTTAAATCCACTTCCCACATGAGTCATTTTCAACCATTAAAGACATTATGACAGGAGGGAGATCAGCTTAACAACAATCTGTTTCCGATAATACAGTACTTTTTTTCACAATGAGAAAAAGATCATCCAGGGAGATGATAACTGTTCTTCAGGCAGTTTGGGAAATACAAATGAGAAATTAGTGATTGTGAGAAAGTAAAAAAGTTTTCCCAAAACAAATTGTCCCCCAGTGAAAAATTGAGCTACTTGTTACATTTGGTTTTGACTAGGAGAAGCTGGCCTTGACAGCTGCTATCTCACAGAGCTTATTATTACTCCAGATGGCAACTTCAGACTGTTCTCTAGTGTTTCGCTTATGAAGAATAACAATTTTATACTCTCTGAACAGGAGACCCTTGCTTCATACTATTGTCTCAATTTTATTTCTTAAAATATTGTTATCAGTCAGATTTAATGAAACAAATACTACAGAGATGAGTTTAGTTAATTTATATAAATCATCTTAGATGGTAGTTTTTGCTTAAAATGCTTATAAAAATGTTTTGCTAAAAATGGAACATTTTCTGTGTTCTGGGTAGATAAATATCTCCTAGAAAAGAAAAGAATTTAGGATACATATAAAGTATAAGCCATAAATAGGAAGAGTGGTACATAAATTCAGTAAAAAGTCAGAGCAACCGAAATTCTATAGGCTTTTTTATCTTTAAAACTTACTCTTTTTTTTTTTTTTTTTTACTTTTTAAGTGTTTATGTTAAAAACAGATATAAAAGTGGATCTATGCCTAAAATTTCAAGTTTAATGAGTTAATCACAATTTTTCCAGTTAATGTCATTGATTAATAACTTCTTGTTTTTTTTTTCCAACAAAATTTTATGGAAACAAAATTAAGTTCCTGCATAGGGACTTTGTTAGAATTTCCTATGATTGGAGCTTACGGACTAGACATTGTTCAGGATGAGTCAGTGAGTGGTGAGTGAATATCGAGGCCAAGGATGTTACCATACATATGGTAGTCATTGTAAATGCTGTATACTTAGGCTACACAAAATTTACAAAAGAAAATTTCAATAACAAACTATCCTTAATTTACTGTGACATTCTTACTTTATAAACTTTAAAATTAAAAAAAAAAAAATTTGCTTCTGTGTGTGTGTTTGCCAGAGGGCATGTATGCTCACCAGAGAAAGAAAAAGAGAGAAGGAAAGTGAGAAATTGTACCCTGGGAGGACTGACTGTGCTGCAATCCCTTCTCCATTCTCCTATTGGGATTTTGGGCACACATGCACATGGACATGGCATGATTTTCAATCTGTGGTTTCCAAGGCTGGAACCTTGGTTGGCCATGTAGGAATCCAGTACCTTAGCCACCGTGCCACCTGTTCGCCTCAAAACATTTTGACTCATGACAGCTTAAAACACAAGTGCACTATACAGATGTACAAAAGTATATTTTCTTTTTACGCATTCTATAAGTTTTCTATTTTTTTAAAAAAGTATTTATTTATTTTACTTTTTAAGCATTTTTGATAAAAACTACAATACAAACACAAACGTGTTAGCCTAAACCTATTCAGGGTCAGGATTATCAATATCACTTGTCTTCCACCTCCACATTTTGTCCCCCTGGAAGGGCCATGATAAACAAAAGAACACAAAATTAGATCAAGCAAAGAGAAAATGACGCAATGAGATGTGATAAACACAAGATGTGTGAGACTGATCCCTTTATTAGTACATAATGCCACTTTTTATTTCTGATAACTTTCTTTGATGTGAATTCTGCTCTGTCTGAAGTTAATATAGCTAATTCCACTTTTACTTTTAGCTCAATATATCTTTCTACATCCATTTACTTATTTATACCTTACCTATGTCTTTAGATTTTACATGGATTTACTGTCTATAACGTATTTGGGTTTTATTATGATTCACTCTGACAATGTCTGTCTTTTAATTGGTGTACTTAGACCACTGATATAGTTAGATGAGTACTAATAGTTTCAAACTCAAACTGGGCATGTGTTCTTGCATGCCCAATATCATGGAAGGAGAATAGAGGAGAAAGGATTGCAGTATGGCCATCCCCCTTGGTGTGTGTGTGTGTGTGTGTGTGGGTGATTTCTCACTTTCCTTCTCACTGATTCTGTCTCTTTTTCTGGTGAGTACACATGCCCTATGGCAAAAACCTCTTTTATTTATTATTTAATTTTTATTTTTTTAAATTTTTTTCAATATGTGAACATTTCTTTCCAATCTAGTTGATCAAAATATCTTCAACAGATAACACCACACCTCCCTGTCCCGTCAATGCTCTGTCTCTGTATCCCTCCTCCAAATGTCCTTACCCAGGCCCCACTCCTCCACATACACCACATCTGGCCATCACACTCATCTCTTCTGTTTGTACGTCCTTAACAAAAACAACAACAGAAAGTTCAGAGATTACAAGACAGCTTTAGGCTTGCATCACAGTTACATGAAAACCAGAGTCCAATACGTTAATACTTTCAGAGTGCTGGAATGAGGTGGTAGTTGTCAATCAAGATTTTTATATTCAGTCAACATATCTATCAAAAAATAGAAGCGAAATAAAAACTTTTATATCAATTAACTATGTTCAAATTAATTATTAACAGATCTAATATGTAAGAATGCTCCAGCTAAAGTGAATTTTACACCAAAATAAAATATTGCTTTGCAGGAAAAAATGATGATATCAGAAATGGTAAGTAAGTGGGGAAATATGAAATGCCACTTTTCTCCTCTTAATGTAGTTGAAAGACAATTAAGTGTGTGAAGGAAACTTTAGGGCCATCAGGTGGAGTGGAACTTAAGGTGGCTGGATCCCACAGGAATGATCATATGGTTTGAGTTTCTCTCTCTTGCTCTCTGTCTCTGTCTGTCTCTAGTGAGCACATGGGCTGTATAGTAAAAGAAAAAAGAAAGAAGAAAAGAAACAAAAAAGAAGAAGAAAGAGAAAGAAAGAAAAAGAAGAAAGAGAAAGAAAAAGAAAAAGAGAAAGAAAGATAGTTATAAAAAAAAGAAAGATTTATAAGATTATATTGTGGAGTGCTGACCTTTTAGTGCAGCAGTTAAGCGCTGTGCAGGAGTCAAATTGGACCTGCCTAACCGTGTTCCAAATCCCAGGCCCTGTGGCTTGCAAAAGACAAGGAGCATGTACGAGTACATACCAGAGATCCTAACAAAATGGAGAAATGGAATGAAAAGGATGATGGTATGACCACTCCCCATTAGGGGCTTTTTCTTTCTGTCTCTGATGAGCACATGTGTTCTCTGTCAATAAAAATAATATTACATTGAGGGATTTATATTTTCTACAGAACAAAAATATATGGCAGCAATAGCATAAAGATTGAGCGTGGTAAATGTAATTTTCCTTTGATGAACAGAATTCTGTGTAATTCTTATATTTTTGATAAAAATATTTGACCTACTGTACTGTGTTTATATGCTTAACTTCATAATTTACGTATGATTGAGAAGAGCATATTTTGTCTAATTTATGTGTATAAAACCTAAGTTGGGAGAATAGGACAAAATGTTCTATAAAGACATACTTATCAACGTCTTATACTTTACTATTCTATGTTTTGAGAATAATATTTTAGATGCATGAAAGTTAGTATTTTATATATTTCTATTGAGTTGATAGTTTTATCATTACATAGTGATTTTTTCCATAATAATCCTCATTGCCTCAAAATATCTATCTTATGTATTAAGTTTTATTGAAAAACATTATTTTGTGCTTGTCCTAGAAAAACAAAATTTGTTTATCACAGAAGTTGCTGAGCTTGTTTTTGAAAGGAGATTAAACATTAATTTAAGGACAAAGCAATACTTATTAGTATTTCTAGTCCATCATTATTTAGTTTTCAGATATTTTGCTTTCATTCTCCTTTTGGATGATCTTAATGCTAGCTGCACTTATATCAGTAAATATGGTTTCAAGACTATTTTTGCATGAATAATTATGTTTGTTATCTTTTATTTCATCTAAATCTATAACTTACTACTAAGTCATTTAAAAATTTTCTTATATTATAAACATATTATTGGGACTGGCAATTAGTGTAATAGAAACATATTGTTACTCTGAGAAATGTAAATAAAACCATGCAGATCATAAGTCACTATGCTTTATGATATAAGTAGTATTTTGTTAATGAATATGAATAAAAATTTTCTGCAATATATTTTTAAAATTTTGATGATAGAGTATGTGCAAAGAATGGGAGAGAATTTTTGTTAACTGTGCCTCAGATAAGGGACTGATAACCAGAATACACAGGGAACTCAAGCAGCTTACCCAGAAGAAAATGAGTATGTGCATGCACAAAGAAGAAAGAAACACCCTCCACAGGGGCCAGCCACACCACAATCTCTGCCTCCTTCCTTTAACTTGTTGGATCTTGAGCATGTATGCACACACAGTATGCTTCTGGCTGACTGGGCAGGGGATTAAAATCCAATCACCATGTGGGATCTGGCTTCTCTTAAGAAGGACATTAATGCTGTGCCACAGAGCAGATCCTATAACTTTTTTTTTTAAATGGGATACTTCTTTTAAGAAAATAGTGATTATTGGCAAAGATGAGGTGGTGTAGCAACATTCTTCCATGTTGGAAGCATCATCTGACTTGTACATGTAGCTAGAATGGGCTTGGGGGGGGGGGGTGCGGGCAAGGATATAGAGATATATAGAGAGATCTTTCTTGAAAGTGCTTTTCTTTCTCTTTCTTAGTCTGTCTCTATGTATTTCTCTCATGAAAAAAAAGAAAGAAAACAAACTTAAAAAATACTGATTATTGGGACCACCGTGTGGCATGTTGGTTGAGTTCTGCCATACTTAGAGTCCTGAACACAGCAGCTTGAGAATCATGCCTGTCACTTGAGCATGTATGCCCCAAAATTTTTAGCAGAATGGGGAAGGGATTGTGGCAATGTCATTCTCCCAGATGTGATTTCTTACTTTCCCTCTCTCTGTTTCTCTCTGTCTCTCTCTTGTAAGTACATATGCCCTGTGGCAAAAGCCAAAAAAAAAAAAAAAACACTGATTATTAAAAATAAATGTAATTTCTATAATGCTATAGTTAAAATTTCACATTTGTCTAATTAATGTGAATGACAACATCTTATTGTTTTTTTCAGTGTTGTCTGAGATCACCTGAGTTAGACACCCTCTCTCATGGTGTGTATCTCTGTTCAGAACATGGTAATTAAGCATAAACTGAAATTTTTTTGAAAACATAATTATTCACATATTTCAAAGATCTGTATATGTGAATATTACTTTATTATTTTGCTTTGAAAATGCCAAATTACCTAAGTTTGCTTGTGAAAATGGAGATCCAACTGTGATATACAGACCATATTTGGAGAAGCCCTGCTATGAGTGTTTACCACAAACATCAACAAGAAATTAATAGATTCTTGAAACTGAACACAGTCTTGAAGCTTTTTATGGAGTATAGTACATTCCAAGTTAAAATTATATTAAAGATGTTTCTTCTTCCTTTTTTTTTTTTTGGAGAGATTTTTACTACAAGGTGCATGCACTTGCCAGAAAGGCAGAGAGAGACAGAGACAGAAAGCAAGAAATCACCCACCAGGGTGATGGACATCCCATAATCCTTTCTCCTCCATTCTCTTCTCGGGATCTTAGGCATGCTTTCATAAGCACCTGACACAAGTTTAAGCCATGGGGTCCAGGACTTGAACCATGGTCTACTACATGGGAACCCAGCAACATAACTATGATGCTACCTTCTGGGCACCTCCTCCTTCTTCCTTTTTCCTGAGACTAAAAATGCCTAATCTGATTCATTTTCTTCAGAAAATGCAATAAGATGCATATTTTTCTTTCAAGTTTCTGATATAAATATTTTGTTTTCAAATAGGTTTTTATTTTATTTTATTTATTTATTTATTTTATTTTATTTTATTTATTTTTTTTGGAGAGATTTTTGCTATAGGGCACGTGCGCTCGCCAGACAGACAGAGAGAGACATAGAGACAGAAAGCGAGAAATCACCCCCCAGGGGGGATGGTCACACCGCAATCCCTTCTCCTCCATTCTCCTCTCGGGATCTTGGGCATGCATGCACACGCGCCCGGCATGAGTTTTAAGCCACTGGGTCCGGGACGCGAACCGCGGTCGACTACGTGGGAGTCCAGCGACATAGCCATTACGCTAACTGCTGGTTCCCGGTTTTTATTTTTTTAAGAATTATTTCATTTAACTTTATTTATTTGTTTGTTTTTTCCATTTGACCAGAGAGGGACAGAGTGAGAAAAAGACAGAGAAAGAAAGTGAGAAAGCAAGCCATCAGGTCTGGGACTTGAACCATAGTTGGCCATGTGGGAATCCAGCACCTTTAACCACCATGCTACCTGCCAGCCCTTCAAATAGGTTTTTAAATACCATCGCCTTCCAAAATTATTTTGATCGTACCTTGTTTGAGTGAAGATATTTGTGTTATACACAAAGAACTTTTATCAAGTTTTGAATATAATGGTGAAAATAAAATAATATTTCAGATTATTATGGAGTCCTAGCAGCTAATATTAGGGAATGTTATTTAACTGCTATTTTTTCTGTTGTTTCATGAGGTGTTAATATCAACACAAGCAAATCCTATTAAAGCAGCAATATGCTGAGATGTGTAGTTATATCCAGCCAGCTATATTGTAGAAGTTGTAAATGACTATGAGCAAAGCTAACATTAATAGGGCTGTATCAGAGATACTATTTGTTTAGAAGTAGCCTTCTATCGGTTTTACCAAAACAATACTTTTTTGCTGGAATCCATCTGGCAGGGATCAATGTTGGTGTTTTCCAATATACTTACATTACCAAATTTGTAGCTTATGTGGCTAAGAGAGTATAAAATTGAATAATAGTACATTCTTCACCCATTTTGAGTGAATCCCAAGAAGACATTACCTCAGTAGACCTATTTGCAAATACTAGATAACAGACTGAGTTCAGCTTTGAAGCTATTAATCATGTGGTTAATAACTTTTTTCGATGCACAGCATTTCAGTTCACACGTGAAGAATCCATTCTGGCCCTCAGCAAGCTATTGTTTTCACATGTCTGAAAACGTTTCACAAATCATGAAATTAGTTTAAGGTACAATACACAATCTACATTAAGCTAGACTTACCAGCTATATTCCATCTTTCTAAAAATATTTATCTCCATCTTGGGAATTTTTAAGATATTTTTATTCTGCTAAACTTAACATATTTTTATTGGGAGATAATTATATTCAAGATCTGAGATAGACACTGGGGACTCAAAGGTGAAAAAATGCTAATAAGATCACAATCTGGTAGGTTATACAACATGCATAGAACCAAATATAGCACAAAATAGAACAAAACAAGGTTGCAAACATGACTTGGGTAAAAAAAATAAAAACAACATAAAACAAACATAGACTGATGAAAGAATATTTTATGCTGTTCAATAATGTCTTTTTTAGGTATTTCTTGAGATATATTATATATATATATATATATATATATATATATATATATATGTATATGTACGTGTATGTGTGTGTGTGTGTGTATATATATATATATAATTAAAATGTCTACACGTTCAATTAACATCAGTGTACTGGCAAATTAGGACAAACTACCTAAAATATAGAGTGGTAAGTCATAATAATGCATATAATGTCCCTGAATCTCTACAGGCATAAACTGTGCAAATCTGTCCCTGAATCATACCAGCAAATGCATCTTCCAGTGCCACCATGAAAATGAGGATGTGTATAGTATTATCAATTTGACTGAGATGTATATCATCTTGGTAAATTCTCTTTACAATCTAAATGATATATAGCAATTGAGTGTATAATAATAATATTAAATAAAATAAAATCATATTTTAAAATGAAAAAAAAGAAATATCACATTGGTGCACAGATGATGTACAACAGTAAAACACAATGCTCCATGAGAGTGACCTACATCAAACATTTCTAGGGGTCATGGCTGGAGACCTACTTGAGTGTGATGAGCATATGTGTGCTATGGTTCAAGGTTGACTGAGTGAGAATTAATCATGATATCAAGATTTTCTTAGGACCAGCAGATAGAATAATGGCTATGTCACTGAACTCCCATGGTTTGAGTCCCGGACCCGGTGGCTTAAACGCATGCCGGGCGCATGTGTGTGCGTGCCCAAGATCCTGAGAGGAGAATGGAGGAGAAGGGGTTGCAGCGTGGCCATCCCCCCTGGGGGGGGTGATTTCTCGCTTTCTGTCTCTCTGTCTCTCTCTGTCTTTCTGGTGAGCACACGCACCCTATAGCAAAAACCTCTCCAAAAAAAAAGATTTTCTTGAGGGTGTTGTTTCTCTTGTGGAAGAAAAAAACATTTTGTAATAAAAACTTAATCCTCTAAAAGATAAAAATATTTGTATAATTAAAAATATATAAGTATTCCAACAGAGAATGAAATAGTTTACAAATAAAAATGATTGTATTAATAATGATCATGGAAGTATATAATTGAGGCTACTTGATTTACATATGTTTAGGGAGAAGGAGAGGTTAGTATATGTTTAACTCTTCTTGGAAAGATATATATGGTGTAGAAACTGTTCAGAGAGTAAACCATATATATGTGTATATATATATATATATATATATATATATATATATACCTTGTTTTGCTATAGGGGACATGGGCTTGCCAGAGAGAGACAGAGTGGGAGAGAGAAAGTGAGAAATCATCCTCCCAGGGAGGATGACCACATCACAATTCCTTCTCTGTTCTGCCCTCAGGATTTGGGGCACACGAGCAAATGTACCCCATGTGCTTTTCAAGCCACCGAGTCAAGGACTCACACAGTGAAATTGGCCATGTGTGATTCAGTTGCTTTAACCACCATGGCATCCATCAACTGGCTTGATGAGAAACATTTTTGGATGCCCGGACTTTGTAATATGACATGAGCACAGGATCATTGTACTTCTACGCTAAAGGATCACCTAGTAACCATATTGCCTCATTCGGAGTTCTCTAGAGAAACAGGACCAATAGAAGACAGATAGATAAAGAGGATAGATAAATGATGATAGATAGATAGATCAATATAGATAAAAAAGAGGAGATGATTTGGGAAATTGATTCTTGCAATTATTTAGAAGTCCCAGGATGAACCACTGCAAGCTGAAGGCTCTGAGAATCAGACAGCATGGCTCAGTTCAAGCTCAAAAGTGTCACTACTAGGGAAATGGGTGCCATAATTCTCCATCCCAAGAGAAGACTTGAGAACCCAGAGAGTCACTAGTTTAGGTTTCAGAGTCCAGAGACGGAAGATCCTAGAGCTCTGATGTCAATGGGCAGGAGTCAAAGAGGGTCTCAGATCTGGAGAGAGATACTTTGATTCTCATCTGCTACTTTATTCTATCTGGGCCTCTAGCTGAGGGCAGATATTCTGACTCAGTCCGTTGAATCACATGCCAATCTCTTCCAGAAACACCCTTATGAAAACTGACAGAAATAATGGCTTACCTGTTCATAAGCTATTCTTCAGTCACATAGACAATGTGTTTAAACACACATTTAATGAAAATATTTTAGAAGGCAACAAAAAGCTTTTGATTTTAAGATTTTTTTAAAAAAAGTCTTCATTCAAGAGCAATTTCTATGATGTCTAGAAATAACCTTTAAATGCTATAAGACTAATGTTACTTCTTAGATAACACTGAAATATTTTAGTTACTTTAGAAAAAACAATTTGAGAAAATTAGTGGGTCTGGAAAGGAAGATAGATGTTAGGGGTTGAGAAGTAATTTGGTTAGTGGGTGGCATGGTGATTAGGGCTGCTCAATCATTTTTAACAATTATTTTATTTATTATTATTTTTAACTTGCTACATGGCACATGCACTCACCAGAGAGAGACAGAAAGAGAGAGAGGGAAAGTGAAAAAGCAAGCTGCCAGGTTCAGGACTTAAACCTCAGTCAGTCATGTAGGTGTTGAACACTTCAGCCATCACGTCACCTGCTGGCCCCCAAGGCTGCTGAATCATACAAGTCCAGCCGTACCAAGTCCTGGACCTGGTGGTTTGAAAAACATGCTGGGCATGTGTGAGTGTGCATGTGTGAGTGTGCATGTGTGCCTAAAATCCCAAAAGGAGGAAGAAATGGAGGAGAAGGAATTGTAGCATGACTATCCCCATGGGGGCAGCTTTCTCACCTTCACTCTCTTTTACTCTCTTTAGTGAGCACAACCACCCTCTGGAAAATAAAAAGAGAGAGAGACGATAATGGGAAATACTTGCTCAAAAGAAGATGTTATAAATACTGTTATTAAAATTCACAGGAGGATATTATGTTACATATATCAAAATTATCTCAGATCAGTGAATAACTGCAAAACTATTTGTATTAACTTATTACTTTCATATTTAAGAAGCTTAATATTCTGAATTTACTTAAACACTTAAGTTCAAGGCCAAAACCTTGTTTTATGAACTGGCTAAAAATTATTTTCCACCAATGAAAATATAGGATGATATAAAATTAGCTTTATTCTTAGTTCATCCTGATAATATTATGAAAGTATTGGATTGTTGGAAAAGTCGTGACACAGTTCTCTGGCTTTCTATGCAAAAATTCATCATAACTTTCCTGATGACCCAATACTAAAGTCCTAATGATTTCCTTATGTAACTAAAATACTGTCTCTTCTATTTGCTTAATTATTGAACATCTAGCTAATTGTATATTTCACTTCTACAAACCTCACAATCTAATATTTTCATTATGTCCTTTTCTATAATTGAATAACTTTTCAAAAGATTTTTGCAATGTGTCGTAAACACTGAGAGTAAAGTACTCTTATAACTAATATTTTTACAATGTATCCTTTAACAGCACATAAAGGCAAAATAAGATTTATCAGAAATAGGAAAATTAAACACATGTCACAGGTAATGCATCAGAGTAAATCATCCACTAAGCTTTAAAACTATCTCATCAATTCATAGAGTCTGCAGAAAGAAATCTTTATCTCTTTCATACTTTGCCCTCAAGAGAAAGCAGTGGATTGTTTATTAGAAATGAAAAAGGACTTTAGTTTAAATTGAGTCTGTGAATTTTAGTAAGTCTAAATATTTTTCATTTAATACATTTGGACAATTGTCTAATACAATTGTCTTAAGACAATTTTCTTCCAAATTTATTTTTAAATATGCAATAGAATGTCTCTTACTTTATTACCATACATCAGCTCATTTGTTATGGTTTTATTATGGTTTTCCCTCCATAGTTTTATGTTTTGGAGTTTGATATTGGGAAGTTGTGAGGCCTGGTGGACAGTGATCAGATCATGGTGATTGCATCATGAAGGCAATAGTCTCATGAAGAGATTAAAAATGTCTCATGAGACCCAGTGAATTCTAGCTCTCTCCGAAAGTATTTCTTTCTATAAGAGCTAGTCATGATAAAGGACAGAGCTATTCACACCTCTCTTTCTGGATGTACCTACCATCCTCAGTACTTCCTTTGGCCATTTTGTAGGCTGGCTTAATGCCAGGTCTACACCTTCAGACCTTACAATAGGCAGAACTGTGACTTAACTAATTCCTCTTTCTTTATTAAGCCACCCAGTCTCAGGTCTTTCTGGTAGGCTATGCAGCATGCACAGAACCAAATATAGCACATTTCTCTTAGCAATGAAAGAATGTATTACAACACCCGTGTTCTTAGACTTTGCTCTGTCTTCTGAGAGAGCCTTCTATTTCTGTTATACTTGGGTAAGTCAGATGAACAGGTCGTGGAATAAATGTTCCATTGATACTTATTGTAGAAATCTAAGAGAAAATTTTCGTTCATAGAAAAATTATTTTGGATTTTGGTTCAGCATGAATCATTTAAGAATAAAATGATTGCAAAAAAGTATACATATAGGTATCATAAAATAACTGAGGAAAATCCACATAAATGAATAATATTTCTGAACCATTATGCTTTCAATAAAAGACATTTCAGAGAATACAATAGTTGCAAAGAATAGTTGCAAAGACTACAAGAAAGTTCAAATTAAGCATAAGCACATATAGAGTGTGTATTAGTTATTTTATTAGTTTAAAATTAATCTCATAAATTAAACAATTATCCTACCCATTAAGAGGCTTATATATACCATGTAACCCATAAAATTAGGTATATGGTCCTGCAGGGAATTAAGTAATTTTGTAGATTTTTGTGTTTCATTATTAGGGATCTGATACATTAAAAATAACTATTTTAGGGACCAGCAGATGGCGTAACAGTTATGTCGCTGAACTCCCACGTGTTGACTGCATTTCCAGTTTGGGCCCAGTGGCTTAAACTCATGCTGTGTGTGTGTGTGTGTGTGTGTGTGTGTGTGTGTGTGCCTGTCCAAAATCCTGAGAGGAGAATGGAGGAGAAGGGATTGTGGGGCATGGCTATCCCCCCTGGGGGGTGATTTGTTACTTTCTGTCTCTCTGTCTCTCTCTGTGTCTCCAGCAAGGATATGTGCCATATAGTAAAAATCTCACTCTCAAAAAAAAAAAAAGCTATGTTGGGTCACTGGAAACTTACTAAGAATTCTGCCTTTTATGATAGCCTCAGTATTATATACTTTATATTAAGCCTAAAAATTTCCTTCTGGAATAATTTCAATTTGTGAAAAATTATTAATGATTTAAAGTCATTAGCATGTCAATAAATGTTAAATAGTAATATTCCTACAAAAGGCAACAAGTACTTTTGAATAGTCAACAATTTCAACTTCAATTTCAGGGTACAGTCCTTGAATTTCAAACCTCTTTGTTTCATCATCTACATCATCCATAAACTGAAGATAATTTTTAGTTATTTCATAGAAGAAATATATATTAAAACATAATGCCACAATTGATTGGCATTAACTATAAACAATGCTAAATAACAGTGTGTGTATTCAAGAAATATGGCTACGAGGAAAACAAATTAGAAACAGTTGTCAGACGTATGATTATTTGTATTATTTTCTAAAAGAAAACATGCCATTCTTCCGAACTATACATTTGTCGCAAATGTGCTAATATAGTGTGGTGGCATTACATCTGTATATTTCTCCTTATTTAACATTAACTTGGGTGTTGAACTCCCACGTCTGACTGCAGTTCGAGTCCCAGAACTGTTGGTTTGCTTTCTCACTTTCCTTCTCTCTCTCTCTCTCCCCCGCTAACTCTCTCTAGTGAGCTTATGTACCCTATAACAAATTAAAAAATAATAATCATAAATTAAATTAAAATAAATAATTCTTTTCAAAAATGTTCAGAAAATAAAGGATAAGACCTTCAGGTAATTAGACTTAATCATCCAGCTATCTTTCTATCTAAAACTGAAAAAAATATTTTAAAGAAAGTTTATTTATTTTATCTGTATTTCAGGGCAGACCTCATGGATATATGAATGAATATACTTTGTGACAATTCAGTAAACTGTGTATTTATGGTGAATGCCTTTTACTTAGGTACTCAATACTTCAGTAGATATTAAAATAGAAAACCATGTAAAATTTCAGTCCTTTAGCAGGTTATCATATATTTCATGTCTATATTTATAATAGCTATGATTTATTTCACAATATGTTACATAATGATTCCTTGGTTTGAAATTTTTAAAAGGTGTTTTGTCTTTCTTTCTGTGGATGTTAGGCAGAGAAGCAATAATTCTCTAGACAAAATATCTAGGGATATTACAGTGGGGAACCCAGTAACACTACAGTTTAGGACATTTGCTTCCCTATGAGAAAGGAAAATCTTCTATTACTAAAGGTAAAACTAGACATTTGACAGTTTTTGTCTCTGCCAAAAAGACTGCAGTTTGATTCTGTTGGGTCTTTCACTTTTTTTTTTTTTTAATTTCAGAAAAGATTTCTTTTTTGTTATTTAAAATAATTATTTATTTTATTTTATGTTATTTCACTTTTTTATTTCATTTTCTTTCATACATTCAATAAAGAATAGACTTGATCATGGAAAGAGGTTGCCAAAACTTTGGATTGCTTTTTTTATTTTTTAAATTTTAATTGCCAGAGGGTGCATATGTTTGTCAAAGAGAGTGAGAATGTATCTCCCCACCAATGGGGTACAATCACATTACATTTTCTTTCTTCCATTTTTCCATCCTGTCAGGGTTTGTGGTATGCACAGAAAGTGCCCGATAGTGACCAATCATAAATTTTATTTTTTAATCTCTGCATCTTTCTCTTTCTTCTCTTTTAGTCTTGGTATGGTGGTGCAGCTACTTCTCAATAATGGAATATATCCTGAACATTTTCTTTATTAATTCTTTCTTTTCCTACCCATCACATAGATACAGGTAGAGATGAAATAATAAAGGATGTTTGATTCTGTGAAATATCATGTGGACAAAGGCCAATAATGAAAAAGATCTTTATCAAACTGTTTAGAGAGAGAGTAACTATATTATTGAGTTGTTGGAAAAGTCATGATGCAATTTTTCATAGAAAAACACAGAAAACCATATCATAACTTTTTTGATAACCTAATAAAAAACTTAAATAACTTCTCAGAAAGACATTAAACATTGATGATATTCTAATATTTTTATCCTTCATAAATCAAGGATTAATTATCCTGAAAATTGGGGAAGTAGAAAACAAGATAAAGTTTTCATAAATTTATAAAGGTTGCTGTGTTTAAAAGATTGCATGTCTAAAGAAAGAAGAATAGGAAATTAAGAGGAGAGCTACAAAAGGCAAAAAAAGAATGGGAAATTTATGGTAAAATAAATAAGAGAAGACAATTCAAAAGCTTAATGTGACTATTATGATTCATTTTCAACATGTTGCAAAAGATCATAAGTCTCTGGTGTGAAGTGATCCAGAGGGGAAAAGGAAATTAATGTGTCATAAAGATATCTTCACTCTAATGTTTATTGCAACATTATTCACAATAGTCAAGATGTGGAACCAATCTAAGTATCTGTCAACAAATACTTTGATAAAGAAAATGCTGTGGGGACTGGCAAATGGCAAAATATTGACATTGCTGGACTCCCACATAGTTGACTGCAGTTCGAGTTCTGGACCTGGTGGCTTAAAATTCACACTGGGTGCATGTGTGTGTGCCCAAAAAATCCCAAGATGAGAATGGAGGAGAAGGGATTGTGGCACGGCCATCTCCCTGGGAGGCGAATTCTCACTTTCTGTATCTCTGTCTCTCTCAGTCTCTCCAGTGAGTACACAAGCCATATAGTTGAAAATCTCTCTCTCTCTAAAAAAAAGAAGATGTTGTGTATACATCTGTAAAGGTGTACTATTTAGTGATCAAAAGAATGAAATCCTGTCATTTGAGGAGACTGGACAAGTCTGAAGGACATTATGTTAAGTGAAATAAGCTAGGCACAGACAGATAAATGCTACATGTTCTTACACATATGTGGGAATTCAAAAGAATAATCTCAGAAATAGAGAAAAGAAGAGTCTTTACAAAGAAAGGGAGTGGAATAGGAGGAAGAGGAATAGAAAAACATTGATTAATGAAAACAAATTACCCACAGATAAGAGCAAATTCTAGCTTGCAAACTTGAGTAAGGTAGCAATACTTAATGATTATTTACTTTGTATCTCAGAGTAGTTTTTGTTTTTCAAATTTTTACTGTTTTTTTATGTAAATTTCTTTTATACATTGAATCATGATATTTAGTTAGTAAAGTCAATATTTCAATTGGTTCAACCACCATGGAAAACAATTTGGAGATTTCTCAGAGTAGATTTAAGAAATAATTTTGGAGGGGTCAGCAGGTGGTATGGTGGTTAAGGGTGTTGGACTCCCATATGGGTGACCACAGTTCAAGTACTGGACCTGGCAATTTTCTTTCTTCCTTTCTTTCTCTCTTTCTTTCTCTCTTTCTTTCTTTCTTTCTTTCTTTCTTTCTTTCTTTCTTTCTTTCTTTCTTTCTTTCTTTCTTTCTTCCTTCCTTCCTTCCTTCCTTCCTTCCTTCCTTCCTTCCTTCCTTCCTTCCTTCCTTTCTTTCATTTTCTTTCGTTCTTTCGTTCTTTCTTTCTTTCTCTCTTTCTCTCTTTCTCTCTTTCTCTCACTGTCTCACTTTGTCCCTTTCTGGTCAAATTAAAATAAATAAATAAATAAAGTTAAATAAAATAATTCTTAAAAAATTTTTTTGGGATGTTACCAGCACAAAATAATGATAAATGGCTATGATGGTGGATACGCTAATTACTCTCATCTAATTATTACACTTTATACCCTGTAGAAGTGTAAAATTATTATACTCAATAAAAAAGACTAGTAGGGAACAATCAACATTTGCTAAAATTAGACAGAGCAAGTGCCTTAGAAACTAATAGCTATGGTTAGGCCATCTGGGTTATTCATAGTAAAGGGAACAATTAGACATTGTACACTACTTAAATTAATATGGAAAAGATGATTTAGAAGACTTCAACATTCTCAGTGGTATTCATACAAAGTGAGCTTGATTTTTATTTCAAATGTCCAAAATTTTTTTTTTCTAGAATTTCACCGTGTTCGAATCCTCCTACTCCAACCTTCCAAGTAGCTGAGACCACATTGCTATATTATATTTGTATATTAAATTAAGGACTTTTACTTAGAGAAAAGGAAAAGAAGTAATGTCTATTGATCATCTATTGTACTTTTGCTATAATTTTTGCATTAATCGAGTTGCACTGATGTAAGGAAAAATATTTAAAAAGTTAATTTTTATGACAGGCATAGTATACAGTTAATATCTAATGCCTGTCATATGACAACTTCATGATTAACATTTTAAGGCATGTAGAGTAATTTTTCCCATTTTCCAGGTGAAAAATAGAGATTCGAAATGTAACTCATTAGATATCACACCACTGATAAGTGTTGTAGACCTAGTTGGGAGGCTCAACATGTGTCATATACATTACAAAACATTTTCTCTGAGTGTTTGTGAAAAATCATTAAAGGAATATTGAAGTAGAATTCTACAAATTGAAGTCAGATAATAACATTTTTTTTTTTTGAGAGGTTTTTTCGCTATAGGGCGCGTGCGCTCGCCAGACAGAGAGAGAGACATAGAGACAGAAAGCGAGAAATCACCCCCCAGGGGGGATGGTCACGCCGCAATCCCTTCTCCTCCATTCTCCTCCCGGGATCTTGGGCACGCACGCACACGCGCCCGGCGTGAGTTGTAAGCCACCGGGTCCGACACGCGAACCGCGATCGACTACGTGGGAGTCCAGCGACATAGCCATTACGCTAACTGCTGGTTCCCCAGATAATAATATTTGATGATAATATTTTTATTGTGATTCTGGCTTACATATAATTGTACATCTATGTGGGGTACAGTATGATTTTTCAAAGCATTCATACAGTATATAATAATCAAATCAAGACTATTGGCATATTCATCTTTTCCAACATTGAACATTATATTGTATTGTGCACATATGATAACTGATCTACTAGTTTTTTTTAGAAGTATATACAGAATTATCGAGGACATTTGTTTTTTACTGTGCTGAAAAAATTAATTATCAAAAAGAACTCAGGAAATGTGAAAAGCCCAAATATTCAAATACTCTATGAGAAGAAATTGATGCTTTATTATTTGAAAACAAAACATTATCTATGCAACATTTTTATTAGTTTATAACTTGCAGAAAATTATGTTAAAATATATGTTAAATTATCTTATTTTTAAGATATTCAGGATATCCCAAAGTACATGTTTCACAATTGGGTAGATGACCATATTTATTAAATAGACTATTGATCAAAAAAAGTACTTATTTTAACATATCCAATAGGCATTATTAAATTGCTTAATAGTATTAAGTATTTCTTTATACAATAGCAAAATTAATCTTATTTTATCATAATAATAGCATCATCAAAAACTTAATAGCTATAAAACTGAATACAATATAAGAAAACCTTTTGGCTTTTCTAATTTTATGCAACTGTTATGCATTGAAACTAGATTTCCATATCCAATTTGCTTTTTCAATAATCTATGCATATGTAACTGCACATGAATTATTTTCTACTGCAGTATCATTAAAGTAAAAAGCATGTGTCCACTATTCACTTCATACTAGCAGTTTGACTAGGCTGTAAGAAAGGATGAATTTTCTTCTCTCTAAGTCGCATGAGAAGAAAATAAATAGATCTTTTTTTTTTATTAATTACTTTATTTATTTTTGTATATACTTTCAATCATATTGTTTGGCTTACAGTGAGACCATTTCGATATGTGAACATTTCTCCCCAGACCCGTTGATCGAAATATCTTCAACAGATAACACCACACCTCCCCATCCCGTCAATGCTCTACCTCTGTGTCCCTTCTCCAAATGTCTTTCGTTGGGCCCCACTCCTCCACATACACCTCATCTGACATTCACATCCATCTCTTGTGTTTGTTCAACTGTTAGTTAATCAGTTTCAGACATAGAATGCAGACAAACGGTATATGTTAAGTGGGGACATACAATGTCTCTCCAAATAAATAGATCTTACAGAGGAATTATTGAGACCAGCAGATGGAGTAATGGCTATGTCACTGGACTCCCATACAGACGACTGCAGTTGGAGTCCTGGACCTGGTGGCTTAAACTTACACCAAGCATGAATGTGTGCATGCCCAAGATCCCGAGAGGAGAATGGAGGAGAAGGGATTGAGATGTGGTCATCCCCCCTGGGAGATGATTTCTCGCTTCCTGTCTCTCTGTCTCTCATGTCTTTCGGGAGAGCGCACATGCCCTTTAGCAAAAACCTCTCCAAAAAAAAAAAAAAAATCTCTGCCAACTCCAAAGTTTTCAAGAAGTGTTTGAAGTGGATAAATATAGAAGACTTAATGTTGAGCAAACTGAGCCATGATTCATTCATTCATTCATTTATTTATTTATTTATTTTAGCTTACAAAGTGAATATTTCAACACGTGAATATTTTTCCCTAGTTCAGTTGATAAAACTATAAAATTATCTTTAACGGATAATACCACATTTTTTTTGTCTCATTAATGCTTTGCCTCTCTATTTTTCTTCCAAATGTCCTTCCTCAGATTGTACTCTTTCACACACACTATATCTGGTACTCACACCCATTTATTGTGTTTCTATATTCTTATTTTTTTTTTTTAGAGGTTTTTGCTATAGGGTCTGTGCACTCACCACAAAGACAGAGAGAGACAGAGAGACAGAAAGCGAGAAATCACCCCCCAGGGGGGATGGCCACACCGCAATCCCTTCTCTTCCACTCTCCTCTCAGGATCTTGGGCACACACGCACATGCACCCGGTGTGAGTTTTAAGCCACCGGGTACGGGACGCAAACCTCGGTGAACTACGTGGGAGTCCAGCGACATAGCCATTACGCTAACTGCTGGTCCCTGTTTCTATATTCTTTAGTCAATCACTTTCAGTCAGAGAGAGAGCCATGCTTTAAAAGATACACTGAGTATATTCCCACTCGTTGTGTGCCTAATATCTGCATCCAATGGCAGAAATGGAAAGTTCTGAAGGTATGGGAGCAGAAAGGATAAGTTTAGATGCTAAAGACATGATAAATTTTTTCCATATATTGTCTCACAACATTTCCGTGAAATAGGTAGTACTATCAGGCCATTTTTATAAATAAAAAAAACTGAATCTCATGAGGTATTTGTTGAAAGTTACATATCAGATGAGAGGATTAACTTTTGAACCCATTTGTTTGACTTGAGAATCTACTACTATCACATTAAGTGCATTTTCAAATCCACCTAATGGAAGGGCTTAAGGAAAAGGATGGGAATGTAGGGAATATGTCAGTTAGATCATTACTAGAACTAGAAGCCATCATGTCATTTTTTCATTTGTACATTTAATAAGTTTTTACTTTGTTTCTAACATGTGTTGCTTTCTATACATGACTGAAAAACAAGAATGCATTGCACTAGCTTCAGTGTTCCATAATCAAGTAATTACCTTTTTTTTTTTTTTTTTTTTTTTTTTTTTTTTTTTTTAAGTAATTACCTTTTTAATTAAGCTTCTGTATTCATGACTATTTGATTAGCTTCCATAAACCTTTTTAAGTGGAAATCTAGCTTACCTGTCAAGTACAGATAAAGAAGCATAAATAGAAAGAGCTATGAGATGAGTAGTCCAGGGAATGTGTACAATATGAAAAGCATAATGGGGAATGAGACAGAAACACAAAAGATTTAATGTCAGCTAGGACTAGAATTTGAACTGTTAAAAAAAAAGGTCGCTTTGAAGGAATTTTTAAGAGGATAAAAATGACCATGATTTCTTGAACAATGGATACTTTTTATAGAATTGGAACCCAATGAACTCTCAGCCCTCACTAAGAAAACCACAAAAATCTGGAGGCATATTACCAGGCAAATAAATCAGCAGAGTAGAGAACAAATAGGATGCCTGGTACAGTAAAGGGTTCATATTAGAAATCAGATTGAAAATGTTAGGAATGTAGGAAACTCAAATTTATAATCTTCACTTACTATTTTACACATTAACTGTAGGGTATTCTGGTCTTAAGAGAAATGAGCATTGCCCCAGGCAGATACCAAGCTCATTTCAGAAACTTAAGGATCAAAGAGAAAGTAGAAATTAATGTGGATAAATTATGCACATAGTAAGGACCAGAGAAGAACTAACAGGGGGAAAGATTATTACATATTTCAGTATTATATGAAGAAACAGGCATGTTTCAGGAATCCCCTCCTATCATAATAAAAGTGTATAAGAATTTGAATTCCCAATACTAGTTAACTCGTCCTTGGTCGAGAAAGCAACACCAACATTAGATTTGAGGGAAGAATAATTCCTCAAAATGATATCAACTTGCAATTGTGGAACCAGAATAACTTGTTTGAATTCACTGCATGTATCATATTGAAAACAAAATTTTGAAGTATTTTTCTTAACTTTTTTCTACCTTTTCTTTTCTTTCTATTGATCATATATAGCAAATCTTACAATAATGATGAATAGATATGGTTTTGCTTAAGCTAAGTTTAAAGAATTTTGACTGGTCCTATTGAATCTTAACCTTTGAACTTTTGAAAAAGAGAGATGGACTGGCACAATAGTGAAGTGGTTAAGTACTCACTGTGTAGAGTGAGCTGGAAACCACATAGCCAACTGAGGTTTGCATACTGGCCCCAGTGGCTTGAGAAACACTCTTGACAGGAAGGAGGAATGGAGGAAAGGGACTTCAGTTGTAACCAGGTCACACCGGAGAGCACGTTCTCTCTCTCTCTCTCTCTCTCTCTCTCTCTCTCTCCCCCACCCCCCCCCCCCCTCTTTCTTTCTCCCTCTCTTTCTTTCTCTCTCTCTGGAGTGCTTGCATGTACTCTGGGATTGAAAAAAAGAATAGTAAGACACATAAGAGAATTGGGTATTCATCATCTATATTTAGAAGTGTTTAAAGAGGTATACCTGTTTAATCAACAAATGGTTCAGGCTATAGCTATAAGAATAGAGAACCTAATTATAACCTGGACAAAAAAATAAAAATTCCCATTGACAATGAAAAATTGCAAGGGCTTTAATTTCCTGTAATGCATTTCTCTATGTTCTACAGCAATAACAATAATTATGTAAAAGGAACAATGCATAGTGGTTCCCTAATCAAGCTGCATAAAAAATTCTCCTAGGCATTTTTAAACAGTATTATGTTTGGCCAGATCTACTAAATCACATCGGGGTAAGGAAGCATTTTTGGAAACGCTTTAGGTGATACTTAAAGAGGTACTCACTTTCTTTAGGTCTGCCCTTGAGAAACATGATTATTCATAAGTTTAATTTATTTGTGGCTTGAAAGGAAATGAAAAAAATGAGGCTTAAATGTACTGAGAGAAATTTGATAACTGCATTGAGCTTATAGCTGCCCAATATACATGTTATAACACTTTCTTTGGGTTATTTGAATATATCTAATCTGTCATGGCTGATCAATTATCTTTATTGGTTAGTTTGATTGAAACATCTAACTAAGCATGATTCAATAGAAAAATAGACCGACCAATAAAGTTATGACATAGTTTGTACTATGTCTTTATTTTTATGCTTTACCACTTAATTAATAAACATTTTTGTGCATAAGACAAACATAATTATTCTGGGAACTTACCTATATGGATACATAGCTGGTCTTTGAAATATATATATTTGAACTTAAAAGGACAAATATGAAATTATAGCATTGAAATTCTTCAATATTGCCTCCACTTTTATTTTTCTCTATATATGCGCCTTCAGCAAATACACAGTGGACCATAGGCTAGGTTACTAATTCAAGAATTATATTAACAGAAAGGCCAAAAGCATGTGAATACAGATCTCATGTTTTCCCACTATGGAAAGGTGAATTTTCTAGTCATTTTATGTGCTATAACAATGGTGAGTATTTATTATATTGGAGCATATTATTATTAAGCACTATCAAGAAAGGTATAATACAAACAATCATAATCCCAAATTTTTTGGATTAAATCTAATAAAATATATGCAAGTAGCCTGTACAGGATACTACAAAGTATTACTGGGAAGAAAATTAAATATATATAAGTAAATGAATGGCTAATTATTCCATGTTTATGTATTGAAAAATCAGCAACATAAACGTCAATTCTTCCAAATTTATTCTATATCTTAAATGAAATAGCAATCAAAACCTAGCTGATATTTGCAGAAGTTGGTAGATGAATCCTAAAATTCATGGAGAAATGAAAATAGAATTTTTAGGGCACTTTTTACAAAGAATTATTTTATTTATTCATTTATTTGTCTGTTTGTTTATTTACATTTGACCCAAGAGAAACAGAGTGAGAAAGACAGACAGGGAAAGTGAGAAAGCAAGTCTCCAGGACTGGGACTTGAACTGCAGTCAGCCATGTGGGAGTCCAACACCCTTAACCACCACACCACCGGCTGGCCCTATTTTAGGGGAAATTTACAGTAGAAGGAAAAATGGATGGAAGACATACACCACCAGATAGCAAAACTTATTAAGTTGGTGCAACAGTAATTAAGGTTTTGAATTGCTGAAATTTGTCATTTATATTGGGTACATTCTTAAATAAATGTGGTAATTCTATACATCATTTTAATGTACATTTATGGGTTTTTGGCTAATTATTTATTACTTGTTATTTATTTTATATGTATTTAAGACTATGGAAATGATGTCAGACAAAAAGCAAACTCAAGTGATTTTATTATTGGAGTTCAAATAGGGGGTAAAACAGTGGAGACAACTAGCAACATCAACAATGTATTGACCGAGGAAGTAGTAATGAAAGTACAGTACAGTGGTGGTTCAAGAACTTTTCCAAATATGGGAACCAGCAGTTAGCATAATGGCTATGTCGCTGGACTCCCATGTAGTCGACCAGGGTTCACGTCCCGGACCTGGTGGCTTAAAAGTCACGCTGGGCGCGTGTGCGTGCGTGCCCAAGATCCCGAGAGGAGAATGGAGGAGAAGGGATTGCGGCATGACCCATCCCCTCTGGGGGATGATTTCTCGCTTTCTGTCTCTGTGTCTCTCTCTGTCTGTCTGGCGAGCGCAGGCGCCCTATAGCGAAAACCTCTCCAAAAAAAAAAGAAGTTTTCCAAATAGACAAGAGTCTTGAAGATGAGCAGTGTAGTGATCTGGACAATGGAAGTTGACAACAATCAATTAAGAGCAATCATCGAACCTGATCCTCTTACAACTACATGAGAGATTGCCAAAGACATCGAAGTTGACCATTCTATGATCATTTTACATTTGAAGCAAATTGGAAAGGTGAAAAAGCTCTGTAAGTGGATAAAGCATGGGTGACTAAAAATAAAAAATATTGTGGTTTCAAAGTATTGTCTTCTCTTATTCTATGCAACAATGAACTATTTTTCAATCAGATAGTGACATGTGATGAAAGTGGATTTTAGACAACAACCAGTGATGACTAGTTCAGTGATTGGATGAAGAAGTTCCAAAGCACTTCCAAAACCAAACATGTACCAAAAGCTTCACTTCATGATCTCTGTTGGGGCTTGATCTACTTCAGCTTTCTTAGTCCCAGAAAAAACCATTACATTGGAAAAATATTCTCAGCAAATTGATGCAATGCATCTGTCATATTCACCAGACCCCTCGACAAGTGACTGCCCCTCTTCAAGCACTTTGACAATTTTTTGCAGAGTAAACACTTTCACAATGGGCAAGATGCAGAAGATACTTTCCAAGAATTGGTCAAACCCCAAAGCATGGCTTTTTATGCTATAGGAATGTCGGCGTCCGCCCCAGGGCTTTGGTCTGGCTGAATCATGATCAGGGGGCTGCTGGTGAGGAAGAGAAAGAGGACGAGAAAGAGAAAGCCCTCCATCTTACCAGGACCTGGGAATTGGGAAGAATGAGGCAAAGGGATAGAGTAGAAATGGACACAGGCAGCCTGAGCCTAGGTAGCCCAAGCAACTTGTGGCACCCAGACGAACTGGACGTCTTTATTTATAGAACAAGGAGACATTACACATGTATGTTTTACGACACTTCATACATTGGTTGCTAGGTTACAGACAATAAGAAGCAGTTAACAAATCTATGAGGGCTTAGTCACACCAGGCCAGGTGTATCCCTTGGTGATAATCCCATCAAGAGAAAATCTCATCTTCCTTTCTAATGCAGAGAACTAGCTGTTAGGTGTGGGGAAGGAACTAAAGATCTTCTCACACCACCACACCCAGAGTAGGCTAAGGAACCTTTCAGATGCAGAGCAGGGATTGGATTTTGCCAAGATGTTTCTTGAAGTCTATCACATGTGTCTGTTGGAATGCCCCTAGCAATTTCCACCCTTGCTCTGTCTGCAGCCAAGGTCAAGGAAAGACAAGTTACAAGGTTCTGCCAAACCCCAAAAGAGCATGTGGTGTTTGCTCAGAGCATGTCCCCACACCTCAGATTATCTCTCTTAAACGTGTCCCCACATAGGAACAAAACATTTCTCATTGGAAAAAATCTGTTGATTATAATGGTTCTTACTTGTTTAACAAAAATGTGTTTGAGTCTATTTATAATTATGTAAAATTTATGGTCTCACAACAGCAGTTGCTTTCACACCAATCTAACGTAGTGCTTGTATTGTCCATTCAACATCTTCCCATTCTCTAATGTACAGCATGATAATAGATAATAACATTACATTGTTCACTTGAGTCTGTTAAGAGAGCAGATCTTCCATGCCATACACACACACTCACATTCAATGGATATGTTGTCATTTTTTGTTGTTTTGTTTTGTTTTGTTTTGTTTTGTTTTGTTTTCGATGACTGTTAGCTTGGTGCCTCCTGCAGCGTCCCATGGCTACATGCATTTATTCTCAAGTGACTGCCTTCATCTTTAAAGCAGGAAGGGCACATTGAATACTTGCCCCTTTATTTCAAATCTCCTAGACTTCTTCAGCCAGCAACTGGAAAAGAAAATCTCTGCTTTTAAATTCTCTTCTGACTAAATCAGCCTATGGAATACTCTCTGTGCCTTGGGGTAAACTGTGCCACATAACAATGTAATCGTGGGATTGCTGTCTCATCTTCACAGGTTCAGAACAGGGATCAGAACATGCTATCTTGGGGGTTGGGTTAGAATTCTGCCCACCACACACAAATTACTTATAGGATTCTTATTATAATTGTAACTTTATAATGATTGCAAATCAATTTTCTATTGCTCAGAGAGTGAAGAAACTTGTACTAAGTTCTGGTAGATTTTAGTGATTTCAACTAGCTTTTGAATCAAAGATCTCTGACTAGATTTATTTTTCCTCTCCTTTTAACAACTGAGCTAACTAAACAAACAATAACAAAATGTAAATGCTCTTGGGGGTCAATGCACTGCTTTTGAGTTTTGTTTTTTGTTAAAAAATCTCATTAAAGAATAAATGGAAATAAAATGCTATCACATAATCTTCTTAATATATATTTTGCTAGGCATTTTCTATGACAGTAGATGATTAAACCCATAAATTATTGCTTCCAAAATTATTTTGAATGATCGTTGGAATGATCTTTCTCTAGACCTATCTAATACATTTCATGTATGTGTGCATACACACACACATGTGTGTGTATATATATATATATATATATATATATATATATTATACATTAAAATATATATATATAATAAAACATTATACATATATACATTAAAAAATAAGATGTAAGGGGACCAGCAGGTAGCATAGTGGTAAAAAGTGCTGGATTCCCACATGGCTGACTGTGGTTCAAGTCCGTACATGGAAGCTTTCTTTCTCACTCTCTCTCTCTCTCACATACATGCCATATAGCAAATTTTAAAATAATAAATACAATTAATTAAATAATTATCTAAAGGAAAAATATAGTGGGGGGCAGCAGGTGGCATGGTATTTAGGTGCTATATCCCCACATGGCCAACCACTGTTCATGTCCTAGACCTGATGACATGATAATCACAACAGGTGTGCTGTACATGCATGCCCCAAACCCCAGGAGGAGAATGGAGGAGAAGGGATTTTGGTGTGGCCATAACCCTTGTTAGGTGATTTTTCACTCTCTCTCATTTTCTTTCTCTGTTTCTCTTTGGCATGTTTCCATGTCATATGGCAAAACATCTTTCCAAAGACAAAAACATATTTTTTAATTAAAAAAGTAGAACAAGAAATAAATACTCTTTCTTAACACACACATTCTTTATATCAATGTTTGTATATCAGGAAATGATTTCTTTCCTATCTGTAGGTAATGAAAAGGTACTTACATATAAATAAATATTTATATCATTTATATTAAAGTTGTTAAAAACAGACAAAGTCAAGAGGCAAAACTGAAAAATATTTATTTGACTATTAGAATCAAAATAAAACGTGAAGTAAGGTGTCTGGTACAATCTAATATTGCTCTTGTCTCTGAACTCCAGACTGCTCCTTTGCTCTGTGAGCTCATTTCTTCTCTCCTTCCAGGTCTGATAAGCTGACCTCAGTGTTCATCTTCTATTAATTCAAAAGAAGCCTTGTGTTTGAATCAGTGCTGCCTGACACAGAAGAAAATGAGAAATAGAGCCATTGATATGCAAAAAAGGGTGATGTGGCTAGACTAAAGAGAGTAGGCTTTTGGCCAGCTACTTCCAACAAGGCTCATTTAAAATTCCCACATGTTTAACTAAAGCAAAATATTAATGAATCTGTGGAAGAGGGCTTATAAATGCTAAAGAATTAGAAGGGTGAAATCTGAAGGGCATAAGAATAATTTTCAAATAAATTTTCTTTGACCAGTCATGCCTCAGTGTGTGATATACTACTTATTTTTATGAATCTTTGCATTGCTATAAATAGGCTCAGCATAACCTTTTCCATGAGGAAAGAATAAAATAACTTTGATAAAATATTTTTGAAAGTTTCCAAAGAATTAGAAAGATAATGAACCTAGCCAAATGATTAAATAAGTTTGAATATACTCTTTTTGGTTCCATAATTAATTAATACTAAGAATTATAGTAAATGTGGCTAGCTAAGCCTTAAAAACGTAATAAAGATGGTGAGCCAATGGCATGGTATTATTCAGACTGGATCCTACATGACTGATTGTGTGGTTCAAGTCCTGGATCCGGTGGCTTGAAAACACATCGGGAGTGTGTACATGCATTCCCAAAATCCCAAAAGGAGCGTGAAGGAAAGGATTTGGAAATTACTGTCCTCCTAAGGGGTACTTTCTCATTATCCCACTTCCTCTCTCTCTCTCTCTCTCTCTCTCTCTCTCTCTCTGTCTCCAGTGAGTACATGTGATCTATACCAAATAAAAAAGAAAAAAAAAGAAAGGATAAGAATGTGTATAATACACTGAAAGGAAGAGAAATAGTTGGTTTTCTTAATTTGTAAAATAATTACTCAAATACAAGCTTAGTTTCTTCTTGTTAATATGTTCCAACAACATAACTGAATAGAATTTTATTTTGCTATCTTTGCTTCTCAAGTACACACTTTTTCACATAAAAATAATAGGGAAATGTTTGCATGTATCAAAAGTGAATAAAGACACAAATTAATAACATTGTACTTATATATCTTATGGTAGCTGCAAAACAGCTTCATATTAGTAGTATGCAGAGATTAAGCCTGCATTTACATTATGCATGGTTTCCTTGAAGACAAGGTAATTTATAATACAATGTTCCTGCTTCAAAAATTATACACAGTACGCCCTTCAGAAGATTTGTAAGGAACCAGATTTATGCAGAATAAGAAAGTATAATTCCAAACACTTACAATAATAAACGAATAATATTTAAAATGGAGGGAACCAGCAGTTAGCGTAATGGCTATGTCGCTGGACTCCCACGTAGTCGACCGCGGTTCGTGTCTCGGACCCGGTGGCTTACAACTCACGCCGGGCGCGTGTGCGTGCGTGCCCAAGATCCCGAGAGGAGAATGGAGGAGAAGGGATTGCGGCGTGACCATCCCCCCTGGGGGGTGATTTCTCGCTTTCTGTCTCTATGTCTCTCTCTGTCTGTCTGGCGAGCGCACGCGCCCTATAGCGAAAAACCTCTCCCAAAAAAAAAAAAAAAAAAAAAAAAAAAAAAAAAAAAAAAAAAATGGATACGGAGACATTCAACAAAATTTTTGAAACATAATAAGATAAACATTAATCTAAAAGATTATAAAACGAAAAACAGTGCTTTATATTGTAGAAAAGAAAAAGTGGTTATTTTGATACAAGTCCAAATTTGTTTTTAGAAAAACTAACAAACTTGATATAATACTCACCCAAATTATGAAAAAAAAATGCAATTAGAATTAAGAGGAAAAAAAACCATTGATATGAAATCAAAATTGTAGAGGATGGATTACTTTATGTAAGTTGTAAGAGACAGTTTGTCTTATGTTAATACTTGTGACCATTTGATCACCCTGTGGAATTTACCAGAAAAATTGAAATAATTCCAATTGAATAATACAGAGGTAGAAAATTTAAATAAACAAATTACAAGAAACAAAATTAGTAATTATTAAGAAATAAACCTTTAAAAAATAAGTCCTGGGACCAGCAGGTGTGGTGGTAGTTAAACACTGGCTTCTTACATGGCCTACCACTGTTTGAATCCTGGAACTGGCAGCTTGAAAATCATGCCAGGTGCATGTGTGTGAGTGTGTGTGTGTGTGTGTGTGTGTGTGTTTGTGCTCAAAATGCCTAAAGGAGAATGGAGAACAGATTGCAGTGTGGTCATCTCTATGTGTGGAGGCGTGATTTCTCACCTTTCCTTTCCTTCTCTTTCCTCTTCAAAGAGCACACCCTATGGCAAAAAACAGGACAAATAAAAGAAAATCACACACACGCACACACACACAAAAAAAAAAAAAAAAAAGAAAGAGAGAAAGAAAGAAGATAGAAAAAGAAAGGAAAAGAAAGAAAATAAAGAAAATAGATTCTTTTATAAGAAAATGCTTTAAAGTCTTAAGGATATACAATATTTGTTCAATTTGCAGTTTTTTATAATAAAAAAAAGCAGTAAGCTTTTTTCAGTTATTTTAAGGTAAAACTGATGTAAAACCTAAAACACACACACACACACACACACAAAATAGAGCCAGACCATGGTGTGGCCATTGAAGTTGCTAGGTCCCATATGACCAAATGAGCAGGTCAAATCCTGGACTCGGTGGCTTGAGGAACACAGTGTTTTGTGTGTGCGTGCCCAAACTCTTTTTTTTTTTTTTTTTTAAGCTTTCAGGTCATTTATTTTTGACTAAGGTAAAGGCAATTAGTCCACCGCAGTCATTTCTTCATCTGAGTCACTGGATTCACCTTTTAGATCCAATTCTTCTCAATCTTTGTCTACCATTAGACTAGTCTTAGTCTTCTTGCACTCCTTGGGAATTGCATCATTAGCACAAATTTTCCTCATTTTAATGTTTGGCAATTTCTTCAGATCAAAATCCCATTCCCGAAAAGTTTTCCGATTACTTGCATTTAGGATGTCTGGAATCTTGAGGCCTTGGCCCTCCTACTGCTGCTACTGCTCAAGGGCCCCCTTCTGCCTGATGACGGCTTCCCGGGAATAATGCCCCAAGACCTGCCTGTCTCTCATGCTGCTATGTAACTCAGTCTGCTCCAGCTCACCACGAAATTTTCACCAACAAGGTTAAGACGTAAGGCCTTCTCATGCTTCAGTGTTTTCTTTTCTCTTGTTTGTGGGCCTCCCTCATAATTTGAGCTGCTTTTCTACTATATGGGTGGATGATTTCTTTTCCGTCCTGCACTTTTTCCCTTTGGTGCTTTAGGCACCAAAGGCCTCCACACTCCTCAGCTCCCACAGCGTCCCTGCCTTCACACACGTGCGCCCCAGGAGCCTGTGCGCCCGCCCGCGTGCCCAAACTCTTGAAAAGAGAGAGAAGGAGAAGGGTTTGTGGTGTGACCATTTGCATAGTTTCTATGTCCTATACTCAATTTCTTCTGCCACTACCTAGAGTAATATCGTGTATTTGTACATGTCTCTCTTTCTTTTTCTCTCCAACAACAGCATTTGCCCTCTGACAAAATTAAAAAACTAAAATAAAAATAGCAAAAAAAAAAGAATATAAATAAAAACGCATAGAAATCAGCTTTAATTGATAAAGGCCCAAATAACATTACAATTAAATATAACCCAGTGTAATATTTAAGACGTAATACACCACTTTTTATTACAACCTCATTTATAGTTGTTGCTCAGTGTCTATGTGTTAGTCAAGGAGATGTTAATTGCATTGAGTAGAAATTATGGGAAATTTTTGTTTTTGTTTTGTTTTAATTTATTTAATTTTTATTTTTCCAGAGGGCACATGTAATTGCTGGGAAGAGAGATAGAAAGTGAAGAAGTACTCTTCGTGGATCGTGGTCACAACACAATCCTTTAGACTCTGTTTCTCCCTCCTGTCAGGAATTTTGGCACACACACATTGCCCAGAGTGTTTTCTCAAGTCTCCTGACTTGATACTCCAGTCACATAGTTGGTCATGTAGTATCCAATTCACTTAAATGCTAGGCTGTGGAGTAGCCAGGGAATGAATGAATATATATATGGGTGTGTGTGTGTATATATATATATATATACACACAAAGGCAAAGGGGATGAAAGCTTTCAGCTTTTTCTCTCTCCCTGTTCATCCCTTTTGTCTCATAAGCATATGTAACGGCTGGTGCTTCAGTAGCCATGTTGAACAGTGAAGTGATCTTTAATACGGACATTGCATGGTTGGTATTTGATACATACAAGGAACCCGGACCAGCATTCCTCCTGTGAAGTTGGCATAGCCTATTTCTTTTATCTCTGTACTTCTTTATTGAAGAAAATTAAATCCAGTTTTTTAAACCGTCACTCAAGCCTATTCCTACAGTAAATCTGAAACTTTTCTACAGATAAATTCCTCTGACATCTTCAGTTTGCTTTCGTTGAGTGTGTTTTGAAGATTTATCAATATTTATAAGGAGGATAAAGTACAGGAAATGGTTAAGACATAGAAAATAGTGTTCAATGTAAAAGATGTGATATGTGAGAGGAGTCTGAGTAGGTGATTTAAGACCAAATCATAAAGCTATTAGAATGTTTTTATGAATATTAAAATATTGAAAATATGTGTTAAAATTTAATATAAATATACTAAAGGAGAACAGAGAAATTATTATTATTTAATGAAGCCTTAAATATAGGTATGGCCTGACAACTTAGGTAAGCTAGTGGATCTAAAGTCAAGGACTTCAGGGACCAACAGATGGAATAATGGTTACATTGCTGAACTCCCACACAGTCAACAGAAGTTCAAGTTCCAGACTCAGGGGCTTAAAAAACTCACACTTGGCACATGTGCATGCATGCTCAAAATCCTGAGGGGAAAAATGGAAGAAAAGGGATTGCTGTGTGGCCATTGCCTCTGGGGGGGGGGTGGGTGGTTTCTTACCTTCTCACTTTTATCTCTCTTTGTCTCTCCAGTGAGTACATGTGCCCTATCACAAAAATATCTCTCTTAAGGAAAGAAAAAAAAAAAAAGCAAAGGATTCAGCTTACAGAAGTGCATTTAGTATCAATCAGTGGTTCGAGTGCTTCCAAAAACCTCAATCAATGTAAAATTACTAAAATATTTTAAGTTCAATCCAGCTTTATTACACCCTATATTTACAAAACACATAAAAAGTATTGAAAATAATCTAGTCTGCCACATTCCCATTTCACTATGTTGCTCATGTTGTAGAATAACTTATTTCACAAAGGTTCTACTATTATATTGATGCAGCATTACATCAAGGTAATTTTCACAGAATATTAAAATAAAGCATTAAGTAGCAACTTTTCTTTTTTCCTTCTTTTTCAGTTTTGCTATATGACATGTTGCTGGGGAGAGATGGGGTGGGGTAAGTAAGGAAGAATTCTCCCCCTGATGAGGATGGTCACCCACAATCAATTTCTTCTTCTCAAATTCTCCATCCTTTCAGGATTCTGGACACATACTTGCAGGTGTCCAGAAGTTTCTCAGGCTACCATGTCTATGACTTGAACCTGCATTCAGCAATGTGGGATCCAGCTACCTTAACTACACCACCAGTTGGCCCAAGGAGCAACATTCTCACAATTTAAAAGAAAGCCTTAGCAACAGATAAAAAATGCAGGAAAACAACACTGAAATTTCCAGAAGTTGCAGAATCTCTAAAGTAATGGTGTTAAGAGCCATTATATTTTCCCCAAAACTTCACACAAATAATGATGCTTCCAATGCAGTGAGTGAAATTGTGAAGCCATTCGCTATGTTAAAATATTGAATGTTGATGAATGCTATACAAAGATCAGATTCTAAATTTCAATACACTAGTCTCTATTGAAAAAACAGTTTCTGAACAACATAAATCTCAGGAAGAAGATAGAGCTCCCAAGTTATAAGTGATTATGTGCTACCATCAGATTTAAGATGTTTCTTCCCAGTGAAGGATTCACTGAGTTGGTTACTTTGCAGTGCTGTGTTGCTTGGTGTTATTTTCTCCTTTTCATGTACTCTGGATAATCTGAGTTAATAAAGAGTGTAAAGACACTATAAAAGAAAAGTGATTAACATTGAATGACAGTTGCCAGTGAAGTTTTAAATAGATTATTTAAAATCAATGTTATTTATTGGTTTCATAATGCTCTAATTAAAAATATCATTAGTTTACTTAGTTTTGAATTGATTTTTAGTTGCATAAGTTGTGAGTCATATTATCCTAATTTTATTAGTTCTATAAAATCTTTTTAAAAGAATGACTAATTCAATTTTATTATCTATCATTTTTGCTACAGGTCATATGTGCACACCAGAAAGATACAGAGGCAGAGATAGAGAGAAAGTAAGAAAGCAAGCCACGAGGTTCGGGACTTGAACCATGGTCATTCATGTGGGAATCCAGCTGCCTTAACCACCACCCAGCTGCTGGCCCTCTGTAAAATCTTTTTATGTTTAGTCTGTTATACTTCAGAAGAGGAGTTTTGATATTTTTTTTTAAGAATGTACATTAAAGAATAAATACATATTTAGTTCTAAGCATCAAACGTAGGTGTTTAGGGTACCATCTTTAAACACATCAAATAAATAATAAAATCATGAAAGAAATAAAACATGTTTTGTTTATTTGAAAGAAAGGTAGACTAAATTTACATGTAGAAAATTCAGCTGAAGGTCAGGAAACAGATGTTCTAATTTTCTTCAGAAAAGAAGCTTTATCGCATGGAATGTTCTGCATTATTCACAAATGTCAAGCTAAGATCTGTGTTTAATTCTAATGCAGGAATATTTAGGGTCCAACATGACAAAGAGTTGTCTGACAGCTTGATGTGGAGAACTGACTTCATTTCCTTATGAAGTTATTCTCCATTCTAATTTCTCACCTATGTTAGCGCAGATAGTTCATGAAGACACTTTGAAGGGCCTTCAAAAGACCAACAGCCTTTGTACTGAAATACGCTTAATGAATCTGTTCCTTTAAGATTAAATAAAAATCTTTATTGCTTATAATTGGATTCCACTTTAAAATACATTATAAATGGGAACCAGCAGTTAGCGTAATGGCTATGTCGCGGGACTCCCACGTAGTCGACCGCAGTTCGTGTCCCGGACCCGGTGGCTTAAAACTCACGCTGGGCACGTGTGCGTGCGTGCCCAAGATCCCGAGAAGAGAATGGAGGAGAAGGGATTGTGGCGTGACCATCCCCCCTGGGGGGTGATTTCTCGCTCTCTGTCTCTATGTCTCTGTCTGTCTGGCGAGCGCATGCGCCCTATAGCGAAAACCTCTCCAAAAAAAAAAAAAAAAAAGAGAAAAATACATTATAAATGACATATCATAATTGTAGACTTATTGGTTGGAGAAATTTTTTAAGAGATATTTGAGATTATTAAAACTTTATAATATCCATCAACTCTGTATTAAGCAAATATGTTTATTAAAAATATAGCACATTTTGAAGAAAAATAGTAGCATTTGTGTATGTGTATATATGTATTTACAAAAAGATATTCATTCAAATAATAGGCAGAAATTTTATCTATGCCACATGCATATTATCAAAAATATTTCTGATGCCTAGTAAGTAGGATGAAGGCTCTTTAAATTAGCATCACTCAATCCAAAAGGTAATGCTCTAAATGTAACCACTACTTATTCCAGTGCTTTTCAAAATGTCAATGAATTTTCTATTATGCCTGTAACAATTGTTTTTAAAGGAGCACTATTAATTTTGTTTAAACTTACAAAATTGACTCATTATTTATCTAAAAGCATTTTAGAGATTAAATCTGAGCAAGTAGAAAATTACCATACATTCTTAAAATAAGACAGGGAATTGAGGTTATAAACAAGACTCAAGATGATTTTGATATTTAATTTCTCAAGTTGTGGTAGTAATTCATATGAGTTATTTTTACAAATCATTGTTATTCTTGGTAGTCTGATCAAAGTATGGTATGCTCTAGAAACAGTTTTGATAAGGCTATTTGTCTTACACTAACAAAACATTTACATACTATTAAATAATATCTTTTCTATCTAATTTCTCACAGTATCATCTATGTATTGTGTATTTTACTAACAGAAACTTGACAAACAGAATACACTGTTTATCAAAGTGTAATGTAATAGCACCACACTCTACAGAGATTATGTCTACCTTATCAGACTTCATATATCACATTGCAACTTAAACAATAGACTTATACTTAACAATTTGCTTTTCTATTTAATGTAAGAAATTCCTAAAAGCAGAAGCCTCCATTTTTGAAAGATGTCAAAGACATTAAATTGTTCTTTTTATTTTTTTCACCACAAGTATCATAGTTCTCATTACATCTAGTAAGGGGTTGTTTGCTTAAAAGAAAAAAAATCCAAGGTTTTGGAACCAGCAGATGACATAGTGGTTAGGTCGCTGGATTCCCATGTAGTTGACTATGGTTCAAATCCTGGACCCAGTGGCTTAAACTCATGCTGGGCACGTGTGCATTCATGTTCAAGATCCTGAGAGGAGAATGGAGGAGAAGGGATTGCAACATGGCCATCCCTTGTAGGGGGTGTTTTTTCACTTTCTGTCTGTCTCCATCTTTCAGGCAAACATACTTGCCCTATAGCAAAAACTTCTACAAAAAATAAATAAGTATCCAAGAATTTTAATAATGAGTATCTATATCAGGGCTACAGAAATACCTCATAATTCACTAGGGAATGGATTATAGTTTTATGTTAGTAGAATAAATAAGCTATTTTAAAAATCATTTTCCTATACAGATAAATTATAAAACTAGTTCAAATAGTTTCAATGTCCCACACCCAGTTTTCTCTAGTATTATCTTCCAGTAGTGCTATACATTTGCTACAATTAATGAACAAATATTAATATGTTATTATTAACTAAAGTCCATTAAGGGCTACCATTTTTCTTTAGTGTTTCTTGTCTGCATTGGGATTCCATCCAAGATACCTTATTATACTTACTCATGTGTCCTGTTAGACTCCTCTGGGCTATGACAAGTTTTCAGATTTTTCTTGCTTTTAATAATTTTTTTAAATAATTATTTTATTTAACTTTGTTTGTTTATTTACTTATTTTAATTTGGCCAGAAGGGGAGAGAGAAGAGAGAGAGAGAAAGTTACCAGATCCAGGACTCGAACTATGGTCAGCCATGTGGGAATCCAGCGTCCTTAACTACCATGCCACCTGCCAGCCCTGCTTTTAATAATTTTGATAGTTTATAAGGATACTTACCAGATAGTCTATAGACTGTCCCACAATTAAGATATGAAGTTTTTCATAGAATTAAACTGGAATTTTAAACTGAAGAGATTAATATCAAGAGGTTAAGTGACATTTTGACCAAACTATATCAAAGACTCATGATATTGATGTGATTTAGCACTGTAGTTTTTTTTAAAGATTATTTATGCCATGAATGAAAAAGTCAGAGATATACCACCATAACAGGATCTCAAGGCCACAATCCACTTCTGAGTTTTAGCCAACCCAGATAATGGGCACACATGCGCCTGGGACACTTATTGAGGTTCCCAATGCAAATCTGAGAGCTTCCCATATGGATCTGCCTCATAGAACTTTGCATTTTTGGGACCAGCAGTTGGCATAAATAGGTATGTCGCTGGACTCCCACATAGTAGACTGCAGTTTGAGTCCTGGACCGGTGGTTTATACTCACTCCAGGCGCGTGAGCATGCATGCCCATGATCCTGAAAGGAGAATGGAGGAGAAGGGATGGTGATGTGGCCATCCCCCCTGGGGGGTGATTTCTCGCTTTCTGTCTCTGTCTTTCTGTCTAGAGCATGCACCCTTATAGCAAAAACCTCTTAAAAAAAAAAAAATGAACTTCGGATTTTGTTTGATGTTGGTTTTGACTGCAGGCAAAGGAAGCTTTTTCATCTTGTCCAATTTAAAGTTCCCACCCAACATGCTGCCCCATCCTTTCCATACCACACTCTTCGGGAGGAATTCCCTGTGTGTGGTCCACACTTATGGAGTAGGAGCTTATGCCACATGTAAGATTTATCTCTTCTCCCCATGTATTTATTGTTTCTTTGTTCTTATTTAAGTAAAAAATCATGAATATTTATAATTTGGATTATAATCTAATACTATTTAATTTCGCTGCATACATTTTTTATGCTTTAGCCATTCATTGGAAATTCTTTCAGTCAGCTCCTGGGTCTTTTTGACTGTCTTCACTGCGTTGCTGGTTTTAAGACAGTTCTTCTTTTCTGGCACTATACTATCATTCTAAGCTTAACTGCAACATTTTATCCCCCTGATCCAGAATCATCTGTTTCAACAAGGAATCTTTTGACAGTCATTATGTTGAATTGCGCCATTTCTCCTGGATCCTTTTACTAAACAATGGTATTGGAAACCAAAATCTGGATTCTAAATGTGTTAATTGCTACTGTGGTGTTGCTTTTAGGTCCACTCAAACACAATGCAAGAAAATGTATTTATATATACTACCTAAATATATGTGCATTCTGCAAATATTTCCACATGTAACCATCTAAATTTACATTAAATTAAGTTCATACCTAAACAAACAACTCTAATACAGTATCGCATAAATATTATCAGATAGCCTACTCTCTTGTTTATTTATAACCTCTAATTCCAAAATGCAAGATTTGGTCTACACTATCTGTCATCCATTTATTTGTTTAAGTTCAGTATGCATGCCTAACGGAATTAGAATTGTTAACTTATACCCACACAAGAAGCAACTTTAAAACTAGAGTGTATTGCTTGTGTACAATTCTTTTTTCCTTACTCTTTCAGATTCCTTCATTTCACCCAGTCACATGCCCTCCAGTGACTTTTATAGCATGAGCCAGTAGACAGATCAAAATCTTTTATAAAAAAGGGAGGGGTGTCCCTTTACAAAATAGCTTGGAACACTACCAAAAATGTATATTGCTAAATTTTGCCCTTTCTTCCTTAAAGAAACTTATGGTCATTTGCCATAGTGGCTATATTAGGAAATGAGAAATAATAAAACATTTCATGGATAACTATACATGTCTCACAGTCAACCACAGTTCGAATCATGGACTCAGGGTCTTAAAATTCATGTCTGGTGCATGTGTGGGCCTGCCCAAGATCCTGAACAGAGAATGGAGAAAGGATTGCAGTGTGACCATTCCTCCTGGGGAGTGGTTTCTGGCTTTCTGTCTCTGGCTAGTGCATGTGCCCTATAGCAAAAATCTCTCTCTCTCTCAAAACAAAAACAAAAACAAACACAAAACAAAACAAAAAAAAAAAAAAAGGAAAAGAAAAAAGAAATACTGAGAGTGGGTATCCTTGTCTCTTTCTTAATCTTAAAAGAAAACACTTCCAACATTTTACTGTTGAGTATTAATGCTAGCTGTCGTATATGGCCTTTTTGTTGAGAAACATTCCTTCTATACTTAGTTTATTTCATTTTAATAATGTAGATGTTGAATTTTGTCAGATGCTGCTTCTTCACCTATTGAGATGATCTTATAACTTCTTTTCTTTCTTCTGTTGATATAGTGAATTAAATTTGTTGATTGGCATATGTATGAATCTACCTTTAATCCCAGCAATGAATCTCATTTGAACATCATAGTTAATAATTATTTTAATCCAGTGTTGAATATGATTTGCAGTATTTTGCTGAAAAATTTTGTATTTATATTTATCAGTTATATTGGCCTATAGTTTTCTTGTGATGTATTTGTCTGGCTTTGGTGTAAGGGTGATAGTCGACTTATAAAGTGAGTTTGGAAATAGTCCCTCTTCTGAATTTTTTTGGAAGTGTTTGAGAAAAATCATATTAGTTCCTTAATTGTTTTATAGAATTCAGCTATGAAGCCATTTGGTGGTAGACATTTCTTTGAAGATTTTTAATTACTGATTCAATCTCCTTACTTGTAACTGGTCTGTTAAGATTTCCAATTTCTTTTGGGTTCCATCTTGGTATTCTGTTTCTAGGAATTCAATAATTTTTTTCTAGGATGTCAATTTGTTAGTGTATAAATGTTCATAATGGTCCCTTCTGATGTTTTTTGTTTTTGTGCTATCTGCTATAATCACTCCTCTTTTATTTATGATTTTATTCACTTGTGTCTCATCAGTTTCTTCCTCTGTTATTCCAGCTATGGGTCTGTCAAATTTGTTCAGTTTTTCAAAATTCAACTATAAGTTTTGTGATTCTTTCCATTGATTTTCTAATCTCTATACTTTATTTAGTTCTACTCACAGACCCTTGCTTTTAATATAGAAATTCACTTTACAGCAAATAAAATGTGGCAATGAGTCCATAAGTCTTAGAATTAATTGATATTATCATATTTCTGAGTATCCTGAAGAAGATGGCTTTATAGAACCATGAATAACCTTTTAAAAACTTAGCTAGTGTCAGCCATATGTCAAGTTACTCTGGATCTAGGAAAAAATCTTACAGAATGTTGTTTACAATTTGAAAAATGTCTAATACATTGTTCTATTTATCTTCTAATCAAGATTTATACATCCAGTTACCAAGAGGTGAAAATGGGATTACCATTACCCATTACTGGCCCAAGGGGTCACTGGCAAAACTGGAGCTTTCCATCTCTATGATCTGAACCTCTGCCAATCTAAATATCTTAGTTCTTAAAGGAGGGTTACTTCCATTAAAAGACACAATAATGATTCCATTGATTGGAGAGTTGAGATGACCACATGAATAGCTTCGACTCTTCATAATTCTGAGTCAACAATCAAAAGGAAAGCTAATGAAACCTATAATGACTGTACTTATAGATTCTTATTACTAAGGAGACATTGGGTTTGTATTATACAGTGGAGCTAGGAAGAGTATGTCTAGAATATAAATGACCTAGGGCAACTTTTAGTACTACTATATCCTATCAAAGTCAATGGAAACCAAGACAACACAGCTTAGGTAAAACTGCTGATGATTTAGACTCTTCAAGAATAAAAGCTCAGGAAATCTGAACAGGCAAAGAACTACAGCAAACTGACGGACTTAAAGAGGGCAAAGAGTATTTGGTTATAGCAGAGGGTAGTTATACATACAGCTGTACAGCTGTGATCACATGGAGAAACAAGGACTGTTAAAAGTCTTATTTTGCTATGAATATATATATATATATTCCTATATTGGGTTGCCAGGAAAGTCATGACACATTTTTGCATAGAAAAACATACAAAATATGTCATGACTTTCCCAATGACCTAATATATGTACACACACATACCAAATATCTGTTTTCTTTCTTTATCCCTACATCGTATCTAACATAATAGTTAACTTCATGTCACAGTCTTTATATATTGAAAAAGCGGTGAACGGTAAAAACTGTATAAGGATTTGTATCTCTTCTGACAAGTAATTGCGCATGTTTTTAGTTGTATACATCATAGATGTATCACATTATTTAGCTGTATAGCTTTATTATTGTCTGTAGTTAAAGACTGAATATGGTTTGAAGAGATGTATATACATGCCAGTTAACAATGCTTGATAGGTAATGATTAGTTTTAAATATTTTTTGAAAGAATTATTTTATTTAACTTAATTTATTTATTTACTTATTTTAATTTGACCAGGGAGGGACAGAGCAAGAGATAGAGAGTGATAGAGTGAGAAAGCAAGTCGCCAGGTCCAGGACCCAAATCATGGTCGGCCATGTGAGAGAGTCCAGCACCCTTAACCACCATGCCACCTGCTGGTCCCGGTAATGATCAGTTTTATGTGTTACCTTGTCTTTGTAGGATCTCCATTATTCTATCAAGCAGTTATCTATGTATTGCTATGAATAGATGTAATTAAATTCCGTAATTGTATAGCCTTAAATGAAGGGTTAATTTTGGAGCATGTCTGAATGTGTGTAGACCTGATTCAATCTGTTGAAAAACTTCAAGAATGGGGAACCAGCAGTTAGTATAATGGCTATGTCGCTGGACTCCCACGTAGTCGACCGCGGTTCGAGTCCCGGACATAGTGGTTTAAACTCACGTCGGGCGCGTGTGCGTGCATGCCCAAGATCCCAAGAGGAGAATGGAGGAGAAGGGATTGCAGCATGGCCATCTCTCCTGGGGGGTGATTTCTCGCTTTCTATCTCTCTGTCTCTCTCTGTCTGTCTGGTGAGCGCACGCGCCCTATAGCAAAAACCTCTCAAAAAAAAAAAAAAAAAAAAAAAAACTTTAAGAATGGAGTTAAACCTTCCCAGAAGTAGAAAATATTTCTACTGTGGCCTGTAGTTTGAATTCATGTTTTAAATTTCTAGCCTGTGCTCCCATTCTTAATGGCCTGCTATATACATTTCAGTGTTCTAGCTTGGCCCTTGATCACATAAACTAAGTTTTTGTAAGATTATACATACAAACACACACACACACACACACACACACACACACATGCATGATTCTACTGCATCTCCTTCTCTTGTTGAACATTGACTGATATATCAATAACCACATGCTCTGTATATTAATTGCAACATCTATTTCAGTCATATAAAATGATTTAGTATTTTAAAACAGCCATGTCCAGTGCAGCCAAAATGTAAGACCCATGGAAATGTGAGATAAAACACACAGGACAAGAAATGATCTTTAACAAGGAGCCCAGATCTCACAGTCTTAGAGATGTTCAGCCCAGATTGACTGATTTTCTGTTCATTTATTAAGGAAGAATGTACCAGAGGGGCATAAGCATTTGCCCAAGTCCTGCAGCTGCTGAGTTGGTAATCAGATAGTGAGACATGTTTAGAAAACATGTCGAACTCTTGATAGGGCTGATATGGTCACATGTTCCTGTTTTCAGGACAGAGTGCGCACAGTTCTGTGTTTTCTCATTCTGATATGTGCACATTAACCATTTGAAGGTCTGACTGCTCTGCAACAACAACAACAACAACAAATCTTTCATATTTATTAACATCTCGTTGGGAATCTGCATCCAGAACAAATCTCTAGGAAAAAAAGTAGTCTGCAATATAACTACTCAAGTTTCTCCTCTGTACATGTAGGAAATAGGTTCTTCAAGTTTATTACCATTCTCTGAAGTAAAATTTCTTTTATTTTGACTCCTTTCTTTGGAATTTTGGAAACATATGAACAACCTATGTTCTATTTTTCTTACAATTTTAAGAAAACCCATGACCTTTTTTTAAATATTTTTATTTCAATTTCTTTTATACATTCAATCGCATATATCACTTCACTTGCAAAGTGAATATTCCAACATGTATACACTTCTCACCAGTCCAATTGAGAATACTATACACATTATCTTCAACAGAGAATAACCCATTTCTTTGTCCATAAACACATGACCTTTTAAAATTTTCTTTATGTTGAAAAGCCAGTATCTTTTTAGCCAGACATTCATGTGTATTCTCCATGACACATTCAAATCTTCCAATGAGTTTCCTGCTCCTACTTTCATCAATTGAATATAAATTGTACACAACGTTGTGTGTTTGTTTGCATTGTGGCTTTGTAAATTGATAAGGACGTGCTGCTTGTTTGTGTTTTCCTTATTGATCTTTAGTCTGCACTGGTTCATTTTGGCTGAGCAGTAGATTGTGCAAATGGCCAAAGTTACAGTGCCCAGTGATGTGCTTTCACTGTTCTTGGATTCATTCCAGAGTTTATTCATTTACTATTTCTTTACTATTTTAAAGCATTCTGTACGTTGCATATATCTGGACCCTCATGGACCTTATATTTTCATACCAGAAACAGATATTGGATAGAAATAGTAATGAAATAAGGGAGAACATTTTTTAAAAGTGCATCATGAAGAACATGAGATCTATAACAAGGGAGCATACCTAGTAAAAAAGATCAGAATTGCAAATTTAAATTCCAGACATAGTGTGATGCCTTTACATTATTTATATCAGTATGAAAGTGGTTAATTGGGGACAGCATGTGGCATGGAGGTTAAGGTGGCTGGATCCTATCTGGCTGACTGTACACTGCAGTTTGAGTTTCTGACCCAGTGATATTACGCTGTGTGTATGTGCATTTGTGCCCAAAGCCCAAAATATTGAGAGGAGAATGGAGGAAGAGGGATTGTGGTGTGGCCATCCACACTTGGGGAGATTTCTTCATTTCTTTCTTTGTCTCTCTCCAGCGAGCACACATACCTATAGGTAACCTTAAAATAATAAATAAATAAAATAAGTGCTTGATCATTAGATTCCTTTTTCTTATAAGATTATGACACTTCTTCTTCCTCTTAGGTTTAGCTTTTCAATAAAGAGCAGAGGTTATAACATTCTTGAATTTGTGTTTATTTCTAGTTATTAGACCTAAGAATATAAAGAACGATATTATTTTGTTCAGGCTTACTATTGTACCATGTTCAACAGATAGATTAATTACTTCTTTTAGAAAATGTCCTCCTCTCCTTCTGTTATTTTTCATTGAATACACTTGTTTTTCTCTATAAATAAAGAAAAACAAATAAGAAAATTAACTTAAATAGTCTAATGAAAATGATGCAATAAAATTTTTGAACTAAGACAGTGAGGATAATAAGCCAATCACAATGATGACTATAATAAGAACACTTCATGGAATTGCTTACATTTAAAATCAGGCTGCCATGAGAAGTGGATTCCTCATGGCTCCTGCAAAGTAGTCATTTCAGGGGACAGGAAAAATGAAGATTTTCTACTGATAATTCAGCCTCCAACAAACAAAGCTAGCGTGGCAGGAGAGTTGAGGCCTTCCTTCAGAAGCGGATTCCTCATGGCTCCTGCAAAGTAGTCATTTCAGGGGACAGGAAAAATGAAGATTTTCTACTGATAATTTAGCCTCCAACAAACAAAGCTAGAGTGATTGAACTTCAAGATTCGAAAGAAACACACCATCCATCAGATGACAAGAAATCACCGCAGGACCACAAGAAATATGGGAAAGCAAGAGAATACCTCTCCTCCAAGGGGAAAGAATAACTCCTCTTCATCCACCAGCAGTTCAATGCAAATCATGGAAATGTCTGATAAAGAATTTAGAACATTCATAATGGCAAACCTAACTGAGATGGAAGAAAAGAGAGACAATGAACTGCTAAAGAGAAAGGAGAAAGAAGTTTATGAGTTCCAGGGGGTGGGGAAATTCTTGCAAGATCTAAAAGAGGAATTACACACTTTACAAAAGAGTCAAACGGAACTATTAGAAATGAAGTCTATAATACAGGAAGTAAAAATCTCCCTTGAAAGTACTAAAAGCAGACTAGATCATACAGAAAATAGAAGACGTAGAAGAGAAAATGGCTGGCCTAGAAAAATCCACCATGAAGACTGAGAAAATGGTCCCAAAATTTGAGAATAATATACGAGAAGTACTGGATACCATCAAACGTCCAAACATCCAGATAATTGGCATTCTGGAAGGTGAAGAGACCCATAAGGGCATTGATAATCTATTCCATGAAATCCTACAAGAAAACTTTCCAAACCTAGAGAGGCATTCGAAGATCCAGTAGCAAGAAATACAAAGGACCCCAAATAGAATCAACCCAAGAAGATCTTCTCCAAGACACATTATAGCCAGGTTGACCAAAACCACAGACAAAGACAAGATACTAAGATTGGCAAGAGAAAAACATCAAGTTACCTACAAAGGACATCCCATCAGGCTAACAGCAGATCTCTTATCGGAAACAATGCGGGCGAGGAAGGAATGGGAAAATATATTCAAAGTGTTAAGAGAAAAGCAATTCCAGCCGAGAATACTATACCCGGCAAGATTATCTTTCATGTGGGAAGAAAAGACAAGAACATTCTCAGATAAACAAAACCTGAAAGAATTTACCAGCACCAGACCAGATCTCCAAGAAGTTCTCAAGGGTGTGCTATATCAGGAAAATTAAATACAGTCACACGGAAAGATGAGTTCAAAAACTAAGAAAGCGGCCAGCTTAATCATAGGGACACGTCTGGAGTTGAATATTATATCCAGAATTTAATAGGAAAAATGGAACCAGAACAGAAGATAAAGTACATGAGACTGATAGGTTCATGCACCTACCATTTGAACAGAATCCTAACTTGTTTCCTGGCTTTAAGAAAAGTTCCTTAGCATTTCTATAATTTAAGCTAAAACTGGTTTTCTTAATAGTACCATATATGAACTTACCATTGAAAGTAGTTAGATTATTTAAGAAATCGTGTGATCAATATAATGTGGGTGGAAAAGGAATAGAAGACAATTGTAGACACCAGACAGTGGGAGAAGAGGGTGGGAAAGGACAGAGGGCCAGAAAGAGGGATAAAAAATTCTAGGAAGTATAAATGGAAAATTTTGAATAATAATATGTATGATTAAGTCACTATGCAGTATATTCTGGATGGGAAATCATATTTTGCATGCTGTAATGATGCTTAGGGTAAGAATGTAAATTAAGTTACAAAAAAAAAAAAAGTTTCAGGAAAAATAAATCCATTCGATGACCGCAGTTAAGATATATAGCCCCAGCTCGGTGCTACTTCATAGGATGCCTAAAGTTAGACTTGTGTTCATGGAAATGTATATATCATGGAAATGTATATATCACCTGTGTTTGCTATGAAAATATTTAGATTAATTAAGATCTTTAGTAATTCAACAAAAAATGGGGGGGAAAACAGTATAGAAAGTAAACATAGATACCAGAGACAGTGTGGAAAGAGAGTGGAAGATGGCTGAGGGTAAGAGATAGGGAACCAAGGATGGGGGGGGGTAGCAAAACATACAGGAAACAAGAAATGGAAAATTATTTGTTGACAATAACATGTATGTTGATATGCTTGATTGAGACAATATACAGTGTACTCTGGATGGAAAAATCTCATTTTGTATGCTGTAATGATGTACAGTGAATGAATGTAAACAAATAAATTTAAATAAAAAAGAGAATCAGGCTACCATTAATAGCTTTAAATACATGAATTTATTCAAACTTCAGCCCTTCCTATGCGTAGGCACAAATATTGTTGTCATGTTATATCCTGTGGACTTGTGAGTACAGAAAGAAATTTTACATTTTCACAAATAACAGTTAAGAAGAATACCCAGTGCAAAAAATGACTGAGTACCAATATGTATTTTTGTACCTTTGTATTTACAGCTTTTCTATTATAAATTCTTGAGAAGACAAGTCTAAATTCATATAAAAATGACATTTATTAAAGTGTAAACAATATTTGAAAGAAAACATAGCTGCTGTTTTTTTAAAAATTTCCTGACTTTTGTTGAAAAATATATAAGAATGACAATAGTTAAATTGAGACCATTTTTGTGGTGGAATATCTTCTCATTATAAACCTTAGGTTTATTTTGTACATCTCTTTGATTTTGACAATATAATTAAGAAGTTTTCTTAAAAATTTTATTTCCCTCATTTATAATTTGGTGTACTTACTGTAAATTTGAATAAGGTGATATTTTTCATTTTGCCTGCTAGAGAAATTTGATGATTAAAAACAATAGATAATAACTTCTGAGCAAATGTTTAGCAATTTCTTAGCAATATACTATGTTTTAAATGTTTGTTCTAAGTACATACATTAGTATATATATATGTGTAGAAAAGAAGCAAATTACTTAATCTAAATGGTTATCAGTCTTACAGAGAAGAACAAGAGTCAATTCTTCTCTAGCTTTATTTGAATGTGCATTTTATAATCTGAAACCAAAGTCTGTAATCATTAAGAATGAGTTCTAACAAAGTCATGTATTCTTGCATCTGTACATTTATTCTCCCAAACTAACTTTATTGAAGGCCTTGCATTTCCACGGGAAATAGTGTTATCGATATTCCTAACTCAAATATAGATTTTATTTCAAAATACTTTTTGCAAATATGCACTAACAAAAAACAGCTGTTTGAAATTCAAAACACTTCTTAAGTTGATATAAGTAATGAGCTCTCCAAAGCAAACTCATTAAAAAATTGGTTAACTTATTATAAGAATGTACTCTAAAATAAAATCAAGTTCAGCAGAGCACACTTTGTGTTCAAAGTTGTGATGCCCTGAGTATGGGAAATGCAGACTCCGAACTCTTACCAAATTAGCATTCTTTGCTTTTGAGCCATTTATCTTATTCTATGACCCACCAAGATAACAAGAAAAGGTAAGTTTTTGAGAAAAAGAAACACATTGGGAAGGGGAGGGTCCCTGGGCACGTTTTTGGATGACATGTTGACTAATAAAATGTGTCTAGTGCTAAAATTTCAGCTTTACATTTGGTTTCTCCTTCTCTCATCCTTCCCCTAATGAGTTGCCATCTTTTATAAGAAGGACTCATCATTTTTGTTTGCCTGTCAAACTTTAGATTTGTATCCCCTTTAGATTTTTCTGTTACCCTGTATAATAAAACAACAGGCAATTATTTTCACTCTCATAATCAAACTTACCGAAAGCCCATTGCCAGATGGAATGCTACAGCACGGTATAACCATGGACAGCCCTCTAATTTGGCATTGTCACCAGGCAGTTCAGCCCAATTTCGCATTTTTATCACTAGATCATCTTTTCTCTGTTGTACATGTATATCTTTCACTACCACCTTCAGTACGTGGACTATAGTCTCTATATTCCTTCACTTACTTCACTGTTCAGTTGCTACAATTAAAATTAATACATCATATTTTGATTTCTTCAAACATAAGTAAAATATTGTTTTGAACCCTTGGAAAATAAGTAAAGGGACATTAAATTGAATGATGCTGTAGAATATATTTAGGTTATGGAAAGGTAGAATGGACTAGCCAAGTTATTAAATCCATAAAGTATTTTTGTTAAGTTGTTAAGTACTGACCTTCAATGACTTTAGTTTTTAAAATTTAGAGTGAGAAAATTAAAAGCCCTTAAAGCCATAGAATTCTGGTATTATGATCTTACAAATTGTTTTATTTTTAAAAAGAGAGAAGTTTTAGATTTAAAGCAAAATGAAATGGAAAGTACAAAAAGTTCCAAAAAGTTCCCACTTACTCTCTGTGCCCCCACAAACATTGTCTACCCCATTATTAACATCCCTCACCAAAGTGGTACCTTTGTTAAAAATGATGGACCTATATTCACACATCCTCACTACTAAGAATCCATAATTTACTTCAGGTTTCACCCTTCGCATTGTACATGCTATGTGTTTGAACAATAGTGTAATGACCTGTATCTACCATTTTAGCATCATACAAAGTATATCCCCAGCCCTAATAATCCTCCACACTCTGCCTTTCATCTCTCCTTCCCTACTAAGCCCTGAAAATCACTTCCCTTTCTACTATCAGCACAGTTTTGCCTTTCCTAAATATCATGGTGTTGGAATCATATAGCATATAGCCTTCATTAACTAGTTTCTTACACTTAGTAATATGCATTTAAGTTTACCTCATATCTTTTTTGGTTTAATGGCTCATTTATGCTTATCACTAAATAATTTTCCATGTTTTATATGTACTAAAGTTTGTTTATCTATTTACCTGCTGAAGCATATCTTGATTTCTTCCAAGTTTTCACAATTAACCAAGTTCTTATAAACATTCATGTGCAGGTGTTGTGCGGACGTACATTTTAATTCATTTGGATAAATGCCAAAGAGTTGAGATTGCTTGGTTCTATGGTAAGATTATGTTTAGTGTTGTAGAAAACTACTAAACTCTCTTCCAGAGTGGCTGTATCATTTTGCTTTCTAACCAGAAATTTACCTGTTCTCTTAAATCTCCATTTTTGTGTTTTGTTTTGTTGTATTTTGTTTATAATTATGTACCTAACGATAGTAAAAACTGGATTCTTCTTGGAGTACATATTTAGATACCACATAGTATTATGTATGATTTATTATTTTTTGTTTTTTTTTCCCACTATACATCCATTGTTTGTATGTATGCATGTGTGCTTTTGTTCACTAAATTTTGTTATATGTTTTAGAACTTATAGATTACTAACTGTAGGTAATTTTACCACTTGGATTTTTTAAAAAATTATTTTATTGAACTTTATTTATTTTATTTATTATCTACTTATTTTAATTTGACCAGGGAGGGACAGAGTGAGAGAGAGAGAGAGAAAGTGAGAAAGCAATCCGCCAGGTCTGGGACTTGAACCTCAATTGGCTATGGGGGAGTCCAGTACCCTTGACCACCACACCACCTGCTGTCCCCTTGGATTTTTAATAGTTGGATTTTTTGTGACTTACATACATTATGCAGTTTACCAATTTGATCTGTATATCTTATGAGAATCTGTCACTATTTCAGGTTTTATTCCAGGTTCACCAGCACAATACTATACACACTGTTGACATCATAATTTGTAGACTAATACATTTCTGAAAATTGAAGGTGGTTCAGGGAAGATCACTATTTCACAAGTCGATGTCTATGAAGAATTTATTTGTAGAAATGTACAAATATTTGGAGTCTGATGCTGTGGAGACAAGAACAAAACCATTCTTTCAGTTTCACCTTTCTCTTCATTCCAACTTTAAACAAATAGAAATTTTGAAACCATAGGAAAATGACAGCACTTCCAGACTGCTCTAAAGGAATTGTTTCCTGATATAACTTTATAACACATTTTGTAAAGTATTATGCCTTATAGTATTATCCTGTTCTCATCTTGCTTCAGCTTTTGTTTTCCACTCAAAGATCTTAAAGTTAGGTACATTTACCTTATCAGTACCTCCTTTTAAGAGAAATGCTCCATAAGACATTATGTTACAGATCTCTAATTTTTGCCTCATTTCTACCTATCATATTCTACCTTTCTCTCTCTATCTCTCTCTCTCTCTCTCTCTCTCTCTCTCACACACACACACACACACACACAGGTATTTCTTTTTGTTAAATTCCTTTTTCCAGCTGCTCTAGATATGATGTTTGTTTTATATGCATATCACAAAAGTATTGTATATTAAAAGCAGAAACATCTTTCAAGATTAATACAAAACTAGATGACGATCTGAAAATAAAAACTTTTGGAATGAAGGTATGCAGTCCCTGTAAGGAGACTCTATGAAGAGAATGCAAAAGCTGCAAAAGTAACCATCATGAGAATATAAATGACTCAAAAGGTCTCTAAAGTTGGTAAAATTTTGTTTTGGCTTGTTTTATTTTAAATTTTTGCCACAGGGCACCTATACTTGTCAGAGAGACAGAGAAAGTGAGAAATCTCCCTTTGGGGGATGACCACACCACAATCCCTTCTCCTCCATTCTCCTCTTGGGACTTAGGGCACACATGTTCAGGTTGCTGGTGCGTTTTTCAAGCTGCCACAGGTCTGGGACTTCAACTGAAGAAAAGGCCACATGTGATTCAGCAATCTACCCACTACACTACCTGCAGGCCCAGTGAGTACTTTTTTATATTAGTGTGTGACTATTGGAAAACTAAGTAACTAGGTTCAAGAGTACAACAGAATATCTAATATGACTAAATGGTGCACTTTTTAAAGGTGCACTTTATTTTTAAAAGCAGTTTAGGTTTGAGAAATATTCTGAGAATATTGCAGGGAGTCTTCATATCTCCCGAACACTCAGTTTCCCTTATTATAAATATCCTATAATAGTATGGGGCATTTATAATATTTAATGAATCATATATATTATTATTAACCATAGTCTATGCGTAATCATATTTCCTTAGATACTTTTGTTTGTTTTTGCCATAGGGTATGTGTACTCTCCAGAGAGAGACAGAGAGGGAGAGTAAGAACCCCCTGCCCCCTACTTCCCCATGATAAATAGCCATGCTGCAATTCCTTCTCTTCTTTGCTCCTCCTGGTATTTTGGGCACCCATGGACAAACACCTTGTACGATTTTCAAGCCACCAAGTCAGGGACTTGAATCATGGTTAACCATGTCAGAGTCCTACACCTTAACTACCATGCTACTTGCCAGTCCCCAGATTTTCTTAGCTATTTATTTATGTATTTATTTATTTTTTTTTGGAGAGGTTTTGCTATAGGACACGAGCGCTCGCCAGAAAGACAGAGAGAGACAGAGAGATAGAAAGCGCAAAATCACCCCCCGGGGAGATGGCCACACCACAATTCCTTCTCCTCCATTTTCCTCTTGGTATCTTGGGCATGCATTCACACGCGCACGGCGTAAGTTTAAGCCAACAGGTCTGGGACTCGAACCATGGTCGACTACATGGGAGTTCAGTGACATAGCCATTACACTAACTGCTGGTCCCTCCCCAGATTTCCTTAGGTTTTAATTAGTGTGCTGTCTCTGTTCTAGGAACTGAGGTAGATATAGCATAGTACGTCCTCACCATACCTCCTTAGGCTCTTTTTGGCTCCCATGGATTCTTGGGCTTTTGTTTTTGGTAACATGGAGACGGTGTTAAGGAGTGCTTGTCAAGTTATTTCTTAGGATGTCCTCTAGTGGCATTTTTGGATGTTTCTCTCATGATTAGAGGAGGTTCATGCTTTTTTTTTTTTGGAGAGGTTTTTGCGAAAGGGTGTGTGCACTCGCCAGACAGAAAGAGAGACAGAAAGTGAGAAATTATCCCCCCAGGGGGGATGGCCACGCCGCAATCCCTTCTCCTCCATTCTATTCTTGGGATCTTGGGCACACACACACACGCGCCCAGCGTGAGTTTAAGCCACCAGGTCCGAGACTCGAACCGCAGTCGACTACGTGGGAGTCCAGCAACATAGCCATTACGCTAACTGCTGGCCCCGACATTTGTGTATTTTTGAAGACAACATAAGTAGTATTATTTTCATGACATAATATCAAGGACAAATAATCAACATAAAATATAATTGTTGATGTTGATTTTACCACCCGAGGTAAAATTGATTAAGCGTTTCCATTATATAGTTACCTTCCCCCCCTCCCTTTACATACTGTACTCTTTGAAAGAAAGTCATTACGAAGAGCTTATATTTAAATAGAAGAAAGTTGTGACCCCATCATTGAAAGTACAGTACATACTCAAGGTATTTAGAATTATTATAAACACTGAAATTATCTCTCCTCCCCTGAATTAATCAGCTTGTGATGCCTTAACAACGTATCATAGATGGGGTTGTTTAAAAAACAGAAATTTATTTCTTATGGTTCTGAAGGCTGGAAAGCTTCTTAAGATGCTACCAATTCAGTTTGTGGTGAGGGATCTCCTGGCTTTCAGATGATCACTTTCTTGCTATGTCAATACGTGGTTCTTCCTTGGTATATACAATCTAATAAGGTAACCAATGGTATAAACAAGGACACCACCTTTATGGTTACCTTCAACCATAATTTCCTCTATCTCCAGGTAAAATCAATTTGGAAGTTAGAGTTGCAACATACAAATTTCGCAATAGAGTCCATAAAGTTTTGTTTAATTGTTCAACAATACTATACCTATATGGATGTGTGAGTGTTTTATATTTTGTGATATGATACAATACTACTTTAATTTTTTAGTTGTGTACGTTTTAGTTATTTAGAGCACAGTGGTTTGTTTCTTGTGTCTCTACAATATAACATTAGATAACAATATTAATTTTAATCATTATTAAAAAATGATTTGGTAAAAATGTTTAACCACACAAAAGTAATACAACAAAATCTCAAATAATATAAAGTAGAAGATTTCTGATTATAATCATTACTTCTCTAATGAACACTAGCATTATTATTTTTGAAGATTTTACCAGAGGGTGCATGTGCTCACCAGAGAAAGAGAGAGAGGGAAAAGAGAAAAGGAGAGAGTAAGAAAGTTCTCTGGGTAATGGTAGCATCCTATTTCCTTCTCCTCCATGTCTCTCTCCTTTCTGGATTTTGGGCACACACATAAGCCACCCTGTGCATTTCTCAAGGCTGGGTCAAGACCCAAAACTACACAATTGGCCATGTGGGATCCATCCACCTTCATCAATTTGCCATAGGCTAACCCCCCTCCAATTTTTTTTTTCTGTTTTTCTTTTGGAGAGGTTTTTGCTACAGGGTGCGTGCGCTCACCAAACAGACAGAGAGAGACGGAGAGACAGAAAGCAAGAAATCACCCCACTGGGGGATGCCACGCCTCAGGTCCTTCTCCTCCATTCTCCTCTTGGGATCTTGGGCACGCACACACATGTGCCTGGCGTGAGTTTAAGCCACCGCTTCTGGGACTCGAACCATGGTCGACTACATGGGAGTCCAGGGACATAGACATTGCACTAACTGCTGGTCCCCCACCCAAATATTTTTTTAAAGGAGTTCTTTTTCCTTGATTTTTTTTTAAAAAATTAATTAATACAAGATTATAGAGGAAAATAAAACCTTGCAGAGTTTCAGACTGCCCTGTTGCCTAATGGTTAAGGGATCCTGGATCACACATGGATGATTGAGGTTCAAATCCCTGTCCGTGTTCCAGTGGCTTGGAAAACACCTCAGCCATATGTGGATATATGCTGTAAGTCCTGACAGATTTAAGATATGAGTGAGAATGGATTGTAGGGTTACCAAACCTCATGGGAGGTATTATCTCCCACTCCCTCACTTTCTCTCTATCTCTAGCAAGTGCACATACTCTCTGACAATTAAAAATATTAAAAGCCTACAGAATTTCTATTTTTTTTTTTTTTTGGAGAGGTTTTCACTATAGTGCGCGTGCGCTTGCCAGACAGACAGAGAGAGACATAGAGACAGAAAGTGAGAAATCACCTCCCAGGGTGGATGGCCATGCCGCAATCTCTTCTCCTTCATTCTCCTCTCGGGATCTTGGGCACGCACGCACATGCACCTGGCGTGAGTTTTAAGCCACGGGGTCTGGGACTCGAACCGCGGTCAACTACGTGGGAGTCCAGCGACATAGTCATTACGCTAACTGCTGGTTCCCAAAAGCCTACAGAATTTCTTTTAAGATTATATGTCAAGGAGCCAGAAGGTTATGGAGTGGTTAAGGCCCTGGGCTCCTACATGACCAATTACAGTACAAGTCCTGGACCTGGTTATTTGAAACTCACAGTGATTGGGTGTGCATGCATGCCTAAAATCCTAGGAGGAGAATGGAGGAGAAGAGAGTGTGGTGTGCCATCTTCTCTGGGGGGTGATTTTTCACTTTCCTCTCTCATTGCCTCTGTCTCTCTGGTGAGTACATGGACTCTATGGCAAAAAATTTATAAAAAAGAAAAAATGTTATGGAATACATTAAATTTTATAACTTATAAGATATATTTATAGTGGTAACCAGAGTAAAATTTATAGTTTAAAACATGTAAATAGGGTTGGCAATATACTGCAGTGGTTATGTGCTATGATCGGAATCCAGACACCACTTGGCCAACCATGGCTTGAATGCAGGCCTCAGAAGCTTGGAAAACACTCAAGGTGCGTGTGTATGTTATGTCAAAAACTCTGACAGAATGGAGGAATGAAAAAGGGACTGCAGTCTGTCTATACTCCCTTGAAGGGTGATTCCTCTGTCTCTCTCTCTCCGGTTTGTGTAAATGACCTCTGACAATAAACAACAACAACAAAATGTTAAATATATAAATAAAATAGCAAAACAAACATTTTCAATGATTCAAAAATGAAAACCAAAGAAAAGCACATGTAAGATTCAAAGTTTTACAAGCATATGCACCAAATATTTTTAAAAAATTTATTTATTAATATCATAATCTTGTGTATATTGAATCACATATATCTTTACAGTGTATTACATTTCTTTTTCCAGCATGAGTGCCATGCGTATCAGCCAAGACAAAGACATTACTATCCACATCCTCATCATCAAATAGTTTTTCATCTTTTTTTTTCAGATTTTTATTCTCATTATATTTTAAATATTCAATCACTACATATCATTTGGCTTGTAAAGAGAATTTACCCAACATGAAATACTTCTCAGACCAGTCCAGTTGAGAATACTATACATGCTACCATCAACAGATAATTAACCATTTCTGTGTCCCACTAATGTCATGCCTCCCTATTTGTTCTCTTGCTATTCTTCTCTATAATATGATCCAGTGGGAAGAAAGATTTATTCCACAGATATGAGAGCATTTCAATGTTAGAAAAATTACTAATATAATTTACTTTATTAATAAATGCATAAAGAAAACATCAGTGAATATATCATGCTAATCTGAATACATGTAAAAGGTTACAGATAAAAATAAAAACTTATAGTACACAAATAATTTCTTGATTTTTTCATTTATTTTTAAGAACTATTTATTTAATTTTATTTATTTATTCATTTATTTTCATTTGACCAGAAAAAGACAGAAACACAGAGAAAAGGAAAGTGAGAAACCAAACCACTAGATCTGGGACTTGAACAGTGGTCAGCCATGTGGGAGTGTCCAGAGCCTTAACCATGATGTTACTGGCTGGCCCCTTGCTATTTTAAAGTCTGTTTAATCACTGTACATCTTTCCATTGTAAAACATGATTTTTCCAGGAACCAGCAGTTGGCGTAATGGCTATGTCATTGGATTATCATGAAGTTGACTGCTGTTCAAGTCCCAGACTCGGTGACTTAAACTCACGCTGAGCACGTGTGCGTGCATGCCCAAGATCTCAAGAGAAGAATGGAGGAGAAGGGATTGCAGTGTGGCCATTGCCATTCCCCTTGGGGGGTGATTTCTCACTTTCTATCTCTCTGTCTCTCTCTGTCTCTCTGGTGAGAGCATGCACCTTGTAGCCAAAACCTCTCCAAAAAAAAAAAAAAAACATGATTTTTTCTATCATGAACGTATTAGTCCATATTAGTCAAGTCAAAGACATAAAGACATTGCCATGTACATTATCATCAATAGATAACTTTTCATTTATGTCTAGTAAGTGTTTTGTTTGTTTTCTTTTTCCCCTGTGATCCCGTCCCTCCCAACTCCTATTACCCACCACCTATTACCCACCACTACTGCAGTACATAGTTTACAACATGAAAACACGTTTCAAATGTTTTGGCATTAGAAAAGTGCAAAAAGCCAGAAGACAAAGACCAGACAGAACAAATATTTGCAACTTCAATTGCAAAGTAATAGACAATATCAATAATATAAGGGGACTACAAAAAGTGTGTTACTGTATGAGTGTAGGGGGGTTAGACAGTGGTGCAGCAGTTACATATGATTCTCTGCAAGGCAATCCCACATGGAAAGTTCTGGTTCAAGTCTAGAGACTTTCCCGAATACCCCAAGCATGTAAGTGTCTGTACTCAACAGCTGTCTAGAGCTAGAAATGAATTTGTACATTAAGACCCTATTGGAGGTGCTGTCTCTCCCACTTATGGAGGAAATAAATATATAAACAAACTTGAGATAAATAAAGTATGGATTTATTTTGGTGTAAAATTTTTTGAAGTCCATGCATAGTATTTTTATAACCTGCATATTCTACCATGTTTTGAAGATCCCTTGTACACAGTATGCTTCTTTGAATGTTAAGGAAAGCAGAAATGTTAAAGAGAAATTGAGAAAATATAAACAGATACTTCATCAAGGTGGTATAAAAATTGCTTACAAATATAGAAAAGATTTTCAACTGCACACATGATAAGAGAAATAAAAGTATCTGGAAAAACTCTTTCTCAGAGGCAACCGAACAAAAAAAAAAAATCATCTAAAGGACCGAAAATAAAAGCAAGCTCAACAGCACTGACATTTAGTTAGAAACCAGACATTCTCATACATTACTTTGGAAGCGCAAAGTGTTTTAACCTTATGAATATAAATTTGACAACATCTAACAAAACTGTAAATCCTTTACTATTCAATCCAATCATCCTAAACAATAGAAAAGTACATCTGCACAAGTTTATTCTTTGCATATTTATTTGTAAAATACTGCAAAGAAAGGCATATAGAGTGTGCTGTGTTTCATATTGAGAGAGAGGGGAAATAAGAAAACATTCATTTATCTGCCTACTTTTGCAAAAAGAAATGCAGGAAAGATAAACCAGAAATAATGATTATCGATGGGTAGGTGGGAACATAGTCTAAAAATAGAGGGTGAGGTACATCCCTAAAAATGCTTTTTAAAATTTACATACATTATAATTTTACTTTCTAGGATTGTTAATGTCTTAATGACCAATAAGGTAATATTAAACTGAATATAGAACAAATGATATCCTATAAGGTACAGATGCTATATTTACTAGTATTTTAGCTTTCATATGCAATCTTTGAGTAAAATTTATCTCTACAAAATACTTAGTTTCATTTCCAGGTTTGGTATTTCATGTTGTATAATTCTTCACTTTTTAAATTGTCTACATCCTGAGTTACTGGCTTACAGTTATAATATCCAAGCTCTATAGTGACTTAATTTAGGAAATCAGGAAGTTTTTGACTCACCAGTTGCACTATTAAATAGACAACTCAGATCATGCTGACTAAAAGTAATACTAGGCATATTTCACTGAAATTCTCCTTTCAAGTGCACAAATACTCCACAGTATAACAATATGTTTCACAACTCTATTAAAAGTGTTCTGTAAAATAAGTTGCTTATAACTTTCTAAGCAATGACTCTTTACAACTTTAATGTTTAACTTCTGAGTCTAAAAATATGCACAAACTTTTACTATTATATTATTTTCTCCCTAGCCTATCTACCTAAATGGGTACTGTTCTCATTTTTCCCCACTGCAAGGATAGCAGAATCATAAATCCTTTTATATTTGCAAACCTCAAGTCAGCATTAAAAATGATCAACAATATTGCTGCATTTGGAAACAGCCTTATTGAGATCAAGAAGGAACTAGAGGCAATTAAATAACTTTTTTTTTGGTCACTGCTTAATAGAAGGCTTTATTTTTTCCATCTCTGTGCTAATAAGGAAACAAAAATAAAGTGGAATGAGCTAATATTAAGGAAATCATTACATAAGTAGTAGAGGTGAAAAGTTCAAGGAACAGAAAACCTGATGCTGAGGAAAGAAGAATATATGACGATGAATATGTTTGTCTTCATATTAGCTTAAATGGACGGAGTATATCATGAATAATCCTGTGAGCTTCCATTCAGTTTTCAGAAGAGATTTATTTTCTATGACAGTGAAACCCTCTTTCGTAATCTTGGATCATATATTATATGATATATATGTTTGTATATATTATAAACACACTTATAAAAATTCAGATGGGGAAGTAATTACATAAGGGCCAATTCTGGTTTATTTAAGCACTCAAGCTCAGCATTCTACTCTCAATGGTATGTTGTAGCAGAGGAATAATGATAGAAAATGTCATCTCTTCATACTCTCTGCAATGTAGAAGACAGCATCAGTGAAATAGAAGTTGCCAGAGCTAAAAAGAAGGTCTTAGCAATGCAGCTTAGGAAATGCTCATTGGGTTCTATTTCTAGCTCAGCTACCATTCTAGGAGTAATTCTGCCAAGAGAACTTAAAATGTAAATACCAAACCTGTCCCTTGTTTAATGACTTTAATTTTGGCAAATTGTTCTAAAATAGCTTCCAGTCAACAAAAATGTATTAAGTAAACTAGTTTCAATTTAATTATTTCAGTTTTTTAAAAATCAGATTGTTTCACTGAAGAGCGTTTTTAACTTTCCCATTTTGTTAAAAACATCACACGATGGTAATCAGTTGCGTAATATGTGATGATCTGTTTGCCTAAGATTCCTTATATTTTAGCACAGTTCATGTTGGGGATTTTTTTAATTAATTCCACAGGAATCAAGGGGGGAAAGGAAGAAGCAAATCATTTAAGAAGCACCCCTATATATGCCAGACAGGTGTATGTGTCCGTAATCCGTGCTGGCTGAGGTTGAGTGTGGATCAAGGTATGAAGACCCTATGGAGGTGTCTCTCTCTTCTTGTGTCTCTCTTTTTCATATAAGAAGTAAATAAATAACCTTAATAAATAAATAAACCATTAAGAAGTTAAAATAAAACACAAGATAGAAAATTATCTGTTGATGAGAATATGTATGGTGATATCTTTGATTGAACCAATATCCAGGTTTTATTTTAGTACAATTTCACACTTTAAGAGAACAAGACAGAAAACTCCCGTAAACTTTTTTTTTCCCTGTAAACTCTTTATCTATATTAATGTTTTGCTCATTTCCCAAAAACATATACATATGTTTGATCCCATATAATATAAATTTGCACATATTATATCCCATAATGTATAAAATACCTTGATCTCAATCCGATTATTTAACAGCCATGTAATATTCTGTTTTGCAAACTTATTCTTTTATTTTTCTTTCCATGTGTTGTATGCTAACATGTAATGTAATCATAGATCTTACACTCTGTAACCCTCCTTTATGAAGTGATACAAGATTTTAAAAACCTGGTGGTATATTTGATGTCCACCAAACCAACAATCAACTACATTAATTCATGAGAGAGTCTTTTTGAGAATTTCATGAAAAATGCATATTTAGAAATAAGTTAGGCATAGATTTCAAAATTTGGGGCACCAAAAAAAGTCCTTGTAATTTTGTTTTTTAATATACATTTTTAACTACCTGCTATGACAATGCTTTTCACACAAGGCTGGTCATTTTGAAAGTGGCAATTAAACACAGTAACATTTTTTTCCCTTCCACATAATTTTTTGTGTATGGTAAAATGTAATGGTTCTTGGGATCAGCAGTTAGCGTAATGACTATGTTGCTGGACTCCCACGTAGTCGACTGGGGTTCGCATCCCGCACCCGGTGGCTTAATACTCACGCTGGGCGCGTGTGCATGCGTGCCCATGATCCAGAGAGGAGAATGGAGGAGGAGAAGGGATTGCGGCGTGACCATCCCCCCTGGGGGGTGATTTCTCGTTTTCTGTCTCTATGTCTCTCTCTGTCTGTCTGGCGAGTGCGTGCGCCCTATAGCTAAAACCTCTAAAAAAAAAAAAAAAAAAAAAAAAAAAAAAAACCTTGTAATGGTTCTATAACTAAAGTGTTCTGAGAAATTTATAAGATTACAGACTAAATGCCAATGTTGACTCTACTACAACCTTATTAAAACTGAAATGTCTTGTTGAATTCACCTCTGTGGTATATTACACTTTTTTTTAACTCAGTATTATGTTTTCAGGTCTGATGCTACACTTGATCTTAGCCAAAAGGCCGAGAAGCGATAGGTCTGATGAAGCAACAAAATAACCCTACATAATCTTTGTTGTCTGTACACCTAGATAGTCAGTTGTATTAGTCAAGCAAAATTCATTTATTGATATTATAGTGGACTCACACATTCCTCTTATAAATATATTATAACCCATTACTATTATTTTGATGTACAAAATATCACATTTAATTCACGGATATTCTTTAAGCTGGCTTTTGTGACTTTGACTCTTTGAGCTCTTTTTTATTTCTTATACACAATATGTAATTCTCTCTGAGCACTGGAATCTGTAATGTCTTCAATGTGTCCTGGTTCAAGGGCAAATGTGAATAATAAATTTTAGAAATAAATATTTTTTCCACAATGTGTTTATTACTATTAGGTAGTTGGGAATGTCATGACTTTTAAAAATACTTTTCTATGCAAAAATGCATCATGACTTTCCTGATGACCCCTCTATATTTTAATCCTTCTCCATCCATGCCATTATAATAAACAGAGTGAGCTTCACATATGTACACACTACACACACACATAATCTATAAATTACTTCTACCGTCTACTGTCTATCATCCATCAAAACCGTTGTAAGAGCTATTTCCCTAATTGCGTAGTTGTAACTACCTTTTAGGCAAGGAGAATCTAATCACCCATTTTTCTTAATATGTTATTAATCTCTTTCCTCATATGTACACAGTGTTGCATTGTATGTAGACACCCTCCTCATTTTTTGAGTTCTGACATCTCTGGCTGAGATACTGTTAATCCTCTCACTCAGCAATCACTATCCTCATCCTTCCTGGACAATGACATTTTACTATGAATTCATCCTCATCACTTCCAGTTCAGACAAATGCACAAGTGCCTCACTCCTCAAACTATTAATAACTGGACACTGACACACACTCCTGAACTTGTCTCCCAATTTCCCATGTGGATTCACACAACTCATCTCCAGCCCCATGCTAGTTTACACCCTATCTTGATTTGCTTCTCACCTGCCAAATTCTTCACACCTAGTCACTCCAACCATCCATGCATGGATGCCCTCCTAGCCCCAGCTCTCATACATGTGCTACGTGAACAATGATTAAACCATGGGCTTTAATTATAAAAATGATAACTCCTCTCAATTTGAAACCGGTTAAAGATTTTAACTATTGACAATGCAACTATTTAAGGTTCTCTTAAATACTTTTAAGTTTTAAAAACTAAAAACAATTAGACACCTATTAAAAAATCATTAGTAGCATGACACTGCATTAGTTAAAATATCCAAGAGTATGTATTTTTGTATGTAGATCTCAATTGTTTAGAATTCAAATTAAAAGCATGTCTTGTTTATATCACAGCATCATTAAAATCTTTGCATGTTCTTTTTCTTTTTATGAATTCACATTGGTTTTCTTGTTTTCAGTAATTAATAAATACCTTTGAATGGGCTGGAAATTTTGACTTATATGCTCCCTGCATACTATCATCCCCCAGTACCTCCTTTGAGAAGTCTTCTTAAAGTTTGCAGTTACTGTTACATTGTTTAAATGCAATTAAAAATTTTACTAGCAGAGACATATGCACACATTAATAATGTTACTAAAAGAGACATATATACAAACACATATATTTCATTTAACCTTAAAAATTGGATAACACTCTCTATATATCCTTGGGACCTAATTTGTCTGTTGTTATTATTATTAACTCATTGTTGTTGTTATTATTCTTAGGACTTATCCATAGTGTTGTACTTGATTTCAATCCAATTATTTAACAGCCATGTAATATTCTGTTTTGCACACTTTCCCTTTTTTTTCTTTGCCAGTGACAAAATAGTTCATTTTCTGAAATGTGTTATTATATGAAAAGTGCTGCTGTGAAAATTCTTGGTAACATACACTATAGTACATACTGCAAAGTTTCCCTTCGATGTACAGTGTAGAATGGAATTACTGGGTTGTAAGATATGCAATATCATCACCCTTCAGAAATAGAAGACACTTAAAATCCCCCAATACTGTGTCATCTGGAGTCACATCTTAACACGACTTTGACAGATTTTATTTGTATTAATTAAGTGTATTAAAATAACTTTTTATCACTGTATTCATAAGTAGAATTTCATAAATAGTGTTTCTCCATCCTAGGATATGGTTTAATACAGGACATAGAGAGTTAAGATTGTATTGCTAAGTTGGGACCAGCAGTTAGCGTAATGGCTATGTTGCTGGACTCCCATGTGGTCGACCGCGGTTTGTGTCCTGGAACCAGTGGCTTAAAACTCACGTCAGGTACATGTGCGTGCGTGCCCAGGATCCTGAGAGGATAATGGAGGAGAAGGGATTGAGGCGTGGCCATCCCCCCTCGCGGGTGATTTCTCGCTTTCTGTCTCTCTGTCTCTCTCTGTCTGTCTAGCAAGCGCACGCTCCCTATAGCAAAACACCTCTAATATATATATATATATATATATATATATATAGTATATATATATATATATATATATATATATATATATATATATAGTATTGCTAAGTAAGTTTAATGGACCACTATTAGCACTGAAATAAATTTTAAAAATAAACCTTATTTATTTCCTCCATCAGAGAAAGAGAGAGAGAAGAGAGAGAGAGAAACCTCTAGCAGGGTCTTTCTGATGCAGTTGACCTCAGCTTACCCAGCCCCAATCACAGTTATGTGCATGTGCACTGATATATACAGGGAGGCTTCAGGAAGTGAACCCAGGTCCCTCCCATGTGGGCCCTGCATCACTGTGTTGTATTTCTGCTGTGCCATAATCCAGCCCAAGAGACAAACATTTTAGTTGAGAATTTCTTAGTAATTTTACATATTTTCATCATTGAAGTAAGCATGCCTCTTCCTTAAATACTTCAATACTTGGGACTGGCAGTTAGCGTAATGACTATGTCGCTGGACTCCCACGTAGTCGACTGCGGTTCGAGTCCCGGACCTGGTGGCTTAAACTCACGCTGGGCGCGTGTGCATGCGTGCCCAAGATCCCAAGAGGAGAATGGAGGAGAAGGGATTGCGGCGTGGCCATCCCCCCTGGGGACTGATTTCTCGCTTTCTATCTCTCTGTCTCTGTCTGTCTGGTGAGCGCACGCGCTCAATAGCAAAAACCTCTCCAAAAAAAAAAAATACTTCAATACTTTATTTCCCCCAGATCATGTCTGTACAGAGTGCTGTCTCTTATACATTGATATTACTATAAATTTCAACTCAGCCTTCTGAAGCTTCTCATTTTACAGTAGGTTTAAGTCAAATATTAAATGTCTTATTCTGAATGTGGCCTAATGTGGCTTAGTACAATCTTAGTATTTTGTGGTCAGTTATGGGTTCTCAAATTATACCTCCAAATTTTAATGACCAGCATTATTGACATTGGCCATGATTAGTAAGTTCATGTATTAGCTTCATTTATATCATTCTTAGGCTATTATAATAGATTTGTAGTGTAACCAAAAATTTTATAAGTATATCCAATTCAAGCTATGTAGACTAGTTGTGAAATACACCCATAAGAAGAGTGGAAGACTAAAGAGAACAAAAAATAAATGTATTTATATAGTGACAAGCTCATGAAAGCTTTTTGATTCTGATTCCTTAATCTATACTGACAGTGTGTCTGGGTAATATTGGTTTTAAACTGTATCTCTTAATTTGACACTTTCAAATAGAACATATTTACATATTCTGATATTCTACTAATATTTTATAAAATTAGGTAGGCATATGAAAATATAACTTTAACAAATAACTTATTAATGACTAACTTTTGAGTTCACTTTAAATATTTTTCTTGTTTATTTATTTCTCCTATGAGGGACTCAGAAAAAGAGAAAGACAGGGAGAGAGTAATAGCTTCCCCAATAGGACATTGATGCTAAGAACCCCATCCAGCCACAGCTAGTTCCAGATCATGGGCATATGCATAACTAGTGTATTAAATGAGGTCTCTGGACTTGAACGAGAACCCTTCCCATGTGGCACTGTCTTGTAGAACACTGAGTCTTAATGCTGCACTTCCATATGGCTTCTACTTTAAATTTGTTTCAGCTAGGGGCCAGTGAGAGTAACTGCTATGTCGCTGGACTCCCATGTAGTTGACCGCAGTTTCAGTCCCGGACCAAGTGGCTTAAAACTCACACCGGGCGCGTGTTTGTGTGTGCCCAAAATTCTGAGAGGAGAACGGAGAAAGAATTGTGGTATGGCCATCCCCCCTGGGGGGTGGTTTCTCGCTGTTTCTGTCTCTCTCTGTCTGCCTGGCGAGCACACGCACCCTATGGCAAAAACTTCTCAAAAAAATTTTGTATCAGCTAAAAATTTGACTCTCCAAACTTATGAAAAAAGAACTTTCATTATGATAACAATAAGTATTTATTCTAATGACATTAATACTGTATGCATAGCTAGATTTAAGTGACAGTCTTGTGGAGGACTAATGTGGTGCAGCAGTAAAATGTGGTGATGCTTTGTGAGGCTGATGTATATGAAAATGTGCCAGATGTTACTAGAGACCTCCCTGGGTACACTGGGCTGTCATGCACTCATGATTTGGGAGTAGCTGAAGGTTGCGGATGGAGAGAGGTGTCCATCTGATTGAGATGCTCTTTGTTTATTTATTTTTCTTGCTCATGCAGAAAATAAGTAATTTAACTTATTTTAAAAAAAGAGTCTCTTTTAGGAGACTATTCAGACCATTAAGAATATTCAGTATTCATAGACAGTAGGACACAGTGTCTGCGCTATGTGCAAGAGTTTGCTTTTGTGAGATTTAATCTTTGGCTCATTCTGTGAATTTTGCTAATTTTATATGTTATGAATCACATAAAAATAAAGTGTAATTATTCTTTTTTTTCCCCTTTTCTCCTTTCCATTCTTTCAATCCAAAGTCATTCAGTGAGACCAAGCAGATCAGGTGCTCGTGTGTGGATAGGTTGATAGAGAGCCAAGGTGTTCGAAAACCTGGAGTGAGTACACACGAGTAGAGGGGGCGGTGGGGTTGAATGGATAAAATATGGCTTAGCAAGGGCTATTGGTTGAGAAGCAAGATTACTCAGAAGATCCACATTGGATGGAGGAGATACTAGAAGTGATAGCAGCTACCCAGCCCAGAATATTGGACTTGGAAATGAGAAGGACACACACATGGGAAAAGTTCTGCCTGGCTTAGTTAAGGATATCATTGATGGGTTAGTAGCTCAGAAAATGAAGTAAGAGTATAAACCAAGATGAGAAGAATAGCAAATTAGGGAAAGCAGTCCATTATTGCTTTTTAGAACACAATCAGTATTAAATGAGCATGGAAATGAGAAAGAGGGGAGAATGGAGGAAACTAAAACTAACTCTGTAATGCTGGATTTAATTTGGAGGTACTGATGTGAAGTCAGGGATTTCAATATATCAATAAACATACATAATAAAAAATAAATAAATATATAGAAATAAGTATAGGGGACAGCAGATGGCATGCAGTGGTTGAAACACTGAACTCCCACAAGGCTGGCTGTGGTTCCAGTCCCGGATCTGGCAGGTTGATTTCTCCTTTTTTTTTTTTTTTTTTCTCTCTCTCTGTCTCTTTCTGGTCAGATTAAAAAATAATAATAACAGGGACCTGCAGATGGCATAATGGTTATGTTGCTGGATTCCCACGTAGTCAACCGCAGTTCAAGTCCAAGGCCAGCGGCTTAAACTCACACAAGGTACATGTGCGTGTGTGCTCCAAATCCCAAGAGGAGAATAGAGGTGAAGGGATTGTGGCATGGCCATCCCCACTATAGGGAGATTTCTCGCTTTCTGTCTCTCTGTCTCTCTCCGTCTATCTGGAGAACACACATGCCCTATAGCAAAAATCTCTCTAAAATAATTATAATAATGATAACAAATAAAATGAAATAGTTTTAAAAAGAGAAAGCAATATAAATATGATTGAGTGCATATGTGTGCATATATGTCCTTCATCATTTCTACAACTGTATTTCTTGTTTTTTTTTAAGTTTATTAATGTGTCTCCCCTATGAATTAGAAAGATGGAGAAAATCACCTACAAGGGTCTCATGCCATGATCCATCCTCAATCATAGCCACCTCTGAGTCATGGGTGCACATATTCCTGATGTACTCAGGAAGGTATATGGATGCTACACCATTGTCCCATCCTTCTACTACAGTATTTCTATGAGCAATGTCACATTACATGAATATGTAGATCCAAGATCTTTATTTCTGTTTTTTATTTCCCAATAAAACAACCCAGGGATCTTTGGAGAAATGACTGATTCTAAGAGTAGAAAATAAAACTGGACAATTGTAATATTGCCAAACAGAAAAATAACAATAAATATAAACTATTAAATCTCAAAAAGAAAAAAGAAAAGACTGACGTATTTCTTATACCCCAAAATACCAAAGAGCTGAAAGAACAATGGGTGCATGTGAAAGGACATAGAAGTCAACTAAACAGATCCTCACTGTGGAATCTGAACATCTAAATAATAACACTAATGGAATATGACCGATTAAGTAATATAAAAATGATTGATTATATACTAATACAAAAAAAATAAGTGGAAAGGTTGGTGTTATGTCTCCTAATATTTTATGTCATATACTTATTTACAACAAAAAAAGAGGAGGAGAGTAGCATGAGAATGAAACCAGGCATGTGTCATATTAATCAAGGGCTCAAAATCAAAAAAAAAAAAAGTAAGGAGATCATTGAAATGCTATGCTCCTGATGGGATTGAATGGGAGGAACTGAGCATCACTTCTGTGTTATTTCTGCCTGCGATGTTTAAACTAAACATAACTATAATGAAATTTCTGAGGACACCAAACTGAAAGGCATTATACAAAGTAACTGACTTTTAATATTCCCACATGTCAAACTTGCTGTTACAGGATGAATATGTTCTGGGCATTTACTATACATCATGGTGACTATACTTAATAACAATGTATTGTACACTTGAAATGAAAATAGATCTTAAACTACTCTTGTCACATGAAACAGTAACTATATGAGATGATGGACCTGTTATTTAGGTTGATTGTTGTAATCTTTTCACAATATATTTATATATACATGTACACATTATAAAGTATATCTTTTTAAAATTAGGCCAATTATAGGGGTAATCAGGTGGTGTGGTGATTAAGGCAGCTGGACTCCCATATGGCTGACTGTAGTTCGAGTCCTAGACCTGGCAGCTTGCTTTCTTGCTTTTCTTCTCTATTTCTTTCTCTCTTTGGTCAACTTCAATAAAAAAATAATTAATTAATTAATTAATTAAATGAATAAAACTGAATAAAATATTTTAAAAAACATGTATACACTGACAATTTAAAAAGAATTATGCCAATTATAGACTATTTCTATTTGTCAACTATATATTAACAAAGTTGAATAAATAAATAAAAATAATATTCTAAAGTGTCAAGGTCATGCAAATCAAGGAAGGACTGAAGCTCTGTTCCAGACTGAATGAAACTGAAATAACACAACAAATAAAGCATATGTTTCATTTTGTAGAGTATCTCTTTCTTTTAATGGAATACTATAATGAATTTTGAGCTGTGAGCATTCATTATACTATAACAACAGCCCAAAGGAATTTTAGCATGTTGTCTATTCAGTAGTTTGATCAATATACATCTTCATTTTTAGCTCAGCATGGAGGCAGCAATAAAACCACAGTTGCACAACATATTTGTCATCTCTGGAATAAGATCAAATGCTTAAGGTTGTTTTTATATTGTGATTTTTTTTTCTTTTGCCAAATTACTCTTCCTTTCAGCATTTTCTGAAAGTCAAAATCTCTCTCATCTGATGTTTTCACAATAAACTTTCTGAAACTTTTAATCAAAGAATTAGTGTAGTTCTAGGAAAAGTGACACCATGAGATTATAATATATATAATAAACAATAGGGAGCATAACAAATTTTCAAAAATCATCTATTAAGCTTCTATTATTAATGTTCTCTTTAATAGCACAGTCAATCCACACTGTAATACCATTACTGTTCAAGATAACATCATTTAAAGTTCTGTATCTATAGTGCATAGCAGTCATGTTCATTCGTCCTTCTTTTTTTACTTCAAAAAGAAGTTTGGTCTGAGGTAACTAATAAAAGAACACATAAATTATTTATAAACCATGGATATACCAATTCTGATTTCAAATTGAAGCTATGTAAAATATTGACCATTACCCAAAGGAGAAAATACAATATATCAGAAAATTTTTCTTGGTGATGCAGAAAATATGCATAAAGGCATTGACAAAATATTACATTTATTTCAATAAATTGTTGTGTAGAGTTGTGTTTTACTAAGCATATATAAATATGTACAATATCCCTTGAATTCATCATGAGGATCAAATAAAAATATTATGCAAGATTGGTTCCCTGCAAAATCAGGCATCTTGGTCATAAATAATTCAATGTGCATACCCAAAGGATAGAAATACACTCAGAGAAACATTTGCACAGCCATGTTTACAGCAGCATTATTCACAAATGCTAACACATGGAATCAAACCAGATATCCAAGGACAGATGAATGAATTTAAAAAGTATGACACACATACACTATGGAATACCCTCCATCACCAAAAATGAGATCCTGGCATTTGATGGAAAGTGGATGAATATGGAAGATGAATATGAGGCAAAGAAAGCCAGACTATGAAAGAGAGGCACTGTATGTCCTCACTTAATATATACTAATGTCAGCGCACTATGGCAGAAACTGAAAGATTAGAAGCTAAAAAGGAAGGAGAGCAACTGTGGATACTAGAGAGAATGTAGGAGGAGGGCAGGAAATGGAGAGTGGTGGTAGAAGGAAAGGAATCAAAGGGGAAAAAAACAAGAAACACAAAACTGGAAAATTGATGATAATGTGCACAGTAATATATTCGAATAGACTAATCAGTGTATTCATGCTGGTAAAATTTATTTTGTATGTTGTAAAGGTATACAGTGATTGAGTGTAAATAAATAAATAAATAAATAAATAAATAAATAAGGGGAAACCGGATGGTGTAATTGTTATGTAACCAGACTCCCACATAGTCAACTGCAGTTTGAGTTCTGGACCCGGCCACTTGAAACTCATGCTGAGTGTGTGTGTGTGCATGCATGTCTAAGATCCTGAGAGGAGAATGGATGAGAAGGGATTGTGGTCTGGCCATCCACCCTCTGGGATGATTTCTTGCTTTCTGTTTCTCTGTCTCTCTCGTCTCTCTGAAGAGTGCACACACCCTATAGCAAAAATCTCTCTCAAAAAAAAAAGAAAGGAAAGAAAAAAAAATAAAAGGAGAAAAAAAATTGTGTCACATATACACCATGGAATACTATTTAGCTATAAAACAACAGTTAGACCCTGGCATTTGATAGAAGTGAATGAATATGGAAGATTTAATGCTAAGTGAAGAAAGCTAGACTATGGAAGAGAAGCAGCGCATGTCCTTACTTAATATATAATATACTAATACTGCACTCTATGGCAGAAACTGAGATTGGTATTAATACTGCACTCTATGGCAGATACTGAGATTGGTATAAAGGCATGGAGAGCCACTGTGGATACTAGAGACAGTGTAGGAGGAGTGTGGATAGTGGGGGATGGGAAGGAGGGAATCAGGAAAACTAAAACAAAATCCAAGCATTTAACAGGCACAAAAGTATAAAATTATGTGTATGGTAGTATCTTTGACTAGACTAATATGCAGTGTGTTTATGCTGGAAAGATTCCTTTTGTAAGTTTCAAAGATGTACATTGACGAAATGTAAATAAAATAAATAACAGAAAAAGAAAATTAAAATATTTTTATTTATTGATTAAAAATGCATGAGGAAGAGAAAGAAATTGCAAGGTTACATCATTACTTTATTATTTATTATATTTGTAAAATTAATATTACTTTTTTTTGGGAGAGGTTTCATTTTTTTGCTACAGGGCATGTGCGCTTGCCAAAAGACAGAGACTGAGAGACAGAAAGCAAGAAATCACCCCCCCAGAAGGGATGGCCACTCCACAATCCCTTCTCCTCCATTCTTCTCTTGGGATCTTGGGCACACACACATATGCACACCTGGTGTGACTTTAAGCCACCGGGTCCAGAACTTGAATCGTGGTCGACTACATGGGAGTTCAACAACATAGCCATTACGCTAACTGCTGGTCCCCAATATTACAGTTTTTGAAAGAAACTAATACAGGGAGTTACAAATAGGTGATATTGTGGGGGGGGGGCAGCAAGATAGTGGTTAAGGAGGTGAACTCCCACATGACTGACCATGGTTCCAGTCCTGGACCCAGTAGCTTGAAACTAACATCAGGCACATAGGTGTGCTTGTCCAAAATCGTGAGAAGAATGGAGGAGAAGGGACTGTGACATAGCCATCCTCCTGGGAGGTGACTTCTCACTTTTTCTCTGTCTCTGGCAAGTGTATTCACCCTATAGCGAAAAAATCTCTTTATATATACACATATATATATATATATACACACATACATACATACATACACACATATGTGTGTGTGTGTGTGTGTGTGTGTATATATATATATATATATATATATATATATATATATACATATAATTATTTCAGTAAAATCAATACAGCCAAACAGCATAATACTGATGCTAAATTAAATAATTAGGGGGTCTTCTCAGTTTTTTGAATATGTAAATAAATAATCCATGTGTCAGACAAAAGTGCATATATGGCAACGGAGGCAATAGATGGAACTCAGTTCTGAATACAACAAAGAAACTTATGAATTTGTAGCCAAAGAGGAAAATGACGGGTCCGTGGATGGCAAAATTACTAAGAGGAATTTGATTTTACATCATTAGGAGGGGATGCTTGATAAACTGGCTTAACAGGATTCTTTGTTAAAACTGTAGTGTGTAGGCTAAGGTTGAGATTAATCCAAAGGGTGTTCTGAAGACGCCGAGTAAAGTTTTGTTATGAGGAAGTCTTTGTCAATACATTGCACATACGTATGTGTGTGTGTGTTGTGTACAATATACATATGTATGTATATATATTCATATCAAGAGAGAAAATAATTTTGTGTGTGTGTGTGTGTGTGTGTGTGTGTGTGTGTTAACATCCTCTTACTAAACTCCAGGTATTAAGGCTTAAAGAAAAATATTATACGGTAAAACAGAAAGTAAGGAAGAGAAGAGCAAGAAAGAGAAAGGAAGAAGAGCAGTAAAAGACAAAGGGAAAACAATAAAGTAGACAAAATAATATTATATGCAAAAGATAGAATCAAATTTTTTTGTAGTTTCAGTGGTCTTAGTTGTCAATTTCAGTGTAACAAAAGCACCTTCAAATTTAAAAGAACAATGCTTTGATCAGATAGTGTTGTAGCAGTAACACTTAGTGCTCTGTGAGGCAATCCCCCATTGAACAGTTCTCAGCCCAAGCCCAGAGGCCTCCCTGAGTATGCCAGACACACTTGTTTCTTGATTTGTGGCTAAAGTCTGGGGTTGGATCATGGCATGAAGATGCCACTGGGAATATTCTTTCTCTCTTTTCTTCTTATGGCAAATATAAATGAACAAACTTTTTCAGAAAAATAGCAACATTTGGTCATTTTTTATGATTCTATGAGTTGACTAGTTGCACCTGGTTTAGCTAAATTTACTCCTGTGGTTACATTAACTAGGAAGTCAAGTAGGCCAGTAAAATCCAAGATAGCGTCTAATCTCTCAGAATCTTCCCAGTAAGTTCCTCCACTCACTGAGAGACCAAAAGGAGACGCTACTAGTTCCCTGCAGATGTAAACACAGAAGTCATAGAGTATTGAATATCACTGTCAAAACTTATTTATTGAAGCAAGCTACAAGGCCATTCTAAATTCAAAAGAAAGAGAGATTCTGACTCTGAGACTTTTTCCAAAGTTAAACTGTTTTTTGACACTGAAATTGTTCAACAAGAACAGAGCATCTTCAATAGCTTCTTTTATCAAAAGGGAGAAATGAAAAGTGTGGGGCAGTAACTGGTTCTTTGCAATTCTAAAGTACAGACATGCATGTGCTTACAGGAATAATTAAGGAGGATAAATGCTTCTTCTACAGGCAAAAATGGCTCTTGATGAAGACAAAATTATTCTCTGTGGGAGTGATTTTTCATGGTTCTTATCTCCACTTCAACGTTTCACTTTTTGCCTAATGAATCCTTCACTCTTCTTTAGAAATCACCATTTTTGAAGTTGATTAATTAATTAATTTTTATTTATTTAGTTTTAGTTTTTGTTATAAGGCATGGACATTCACCAGAGAGAGAGAGAGAGAAAGATAAATCACCCCCACTCCATAGGTGGGTGTTTTCGGGGGTTACACTACAATCCTTTTACCTCCATTTTCCTCTCAGGATTTTGAGCAAACATGCGCCTGGCATGATTTTTTAAAAGATATTTTTGCTATAGGGCATGTGCACTCACAAGAGAGACAGAGACAGAGGAACAGAAAGTGAGAAATTACCCCCAAGGAGGATGGCCATGCTGCAACCCCTTCTCCTCCATTCTCCTTTTGAGACTTTGGGCATGCACACACACATGTCCAGCATGTTCAAGATGCTGGTTCCAGGACCTGAACCATGGTCAAATATGTGGGAGTCCAGTGACATAACCATTATGCCATCTGCTGGTACCCCTGGTATGATTTTGAAGCCACTAGTTTCAGGATTCCAACTGTGTAGCCCGTTGTGTGGGATCCAGTGCCCTAACCACCATGTTACCTGCTGGCCTCAAAGTTGACCCTAACTTTTAGACTATTTCCTGATTATTAAACTCAACAGCAATGGGGGCAGGGCAGCAGGTGGGTGCTGGATTCTCACATGACCATGAGTATTTCAAGTCCCGGACCTGGAGGATTGCTTTCTCTCTCTCTCTCTCTGTCCCTCACTTGTGAAATTTAAAATAAATACGTACATACATACATACATACATGCATAAATAAAGTTAAATAAAATAATTCTTTATTAAAAAAAAGATCAATAACCCTGGGCCAGCAGGTGGCATGGTGATTAGGACACTAGACTCCCACATGGTCAACAGCATTTGATTCCCAGATCTGGTGGCTTGTTTTCTCACTTTTCCTCTCTCTCTTTCTGTTTCTCTCTCTGTGGTGAACATGCATGCCCTATAGCAAATTAAAATAATAATAATAATAATAATAATAATACATAAAATTGAGTAAATAATTCTTTAAAATGAAACAACAGAGGCCCACAGAAATCTTTTATATTTTGAATTACATATGCTCTTTTCAGTCCAACACATACAACTCCTTTAAAAATATTGTAAGCTTCTTATGTATCACATTATATACTCTAATGTATAATACTATCACTTACAGCTCATTTTGAAAATATTCTTTATTTTAGATTATGAATAAGGGGGCTATCCAATAAGATCTTACATATTTTACAAGCCCTTGCATCTAGTTAACAAGGTTCAGAGACACTATATTCAATTTTATAGATGAATAAGCAGGACACCTTAGAGAAAAATTGTATAATTGATTTAACTCTGATGTCACGTTTCACTAGCAATCCTGTGAATTTAAGTTTCCCATAAGGTCATTCCTTTTTGAGAACACTTGCTGGCAAATAAAATTGGGAATGAGAATTTATATCTCAGTTAACCAAGTGCAAAGATAAAAATACATTCACTAAATTTCTGGAAATTAAAAAAATATTCTTTAGTTCAGTTACGTTCTAAGATACTTTATGTCACATAAGTATAAAAAGTTAATTTTCACTTTATAATTTGGGACCAAAAATCATCCTACTTGCACAATATTGTTAGGTATATTCTCTATTTGATATTTCTATGTAATTTCAGTAACTGTCTTATCAATTAAGTCATGAGTTTCCCTTTTTCCATTCTCCAAAATTATTTACTCGCTATTTTTTCCTGATTTTGACAAAGCTAATAGTATATACTAGGTATAGGCTTGGAAGTTCCAAAATGTCTTTTCTGATTGTGTTGCACTATATTGGTCAAATGGTGCAGGAGACAAACTTTAAGAGCAGAGATATACTACCCTTTGAATAATGCCATTCATATAGAGATGCAATTAATTATTATTATTATTATTTTTTTTTTTGGAGAGGTTTTTGCTATAGGGCACGTGCGCTCACCAGACAGACAGAGAGAGACATAGAGACAGAAAGCGAGAAATCACCCCCCGGGGTGATGGTCACGCCGCAATCCCTTCTCGTCCATTCTCCTCTCGGGATCTTGGGCACGCACCCAGTGTGAGTTTTAAGCCACCGGGTCCAGGACGCGAACCGCGGTCGACTACGTGGGAGTCCAGCGACATAGCCATTACGCTAACTTTGCCATAAAGTGCAGACAGTACAAATTGAAAGGAGATCTACAATGTGTGTATTTCAAAGTCTGATTCACTTTGTTTAACATAAAGTCTATATACATCTATTTTGAGTCAAACTTTAAGATCTCATTGTTTCTTATAGCTATGTAATATTTCATATTGTATATGTGCCACAGTTTCTCAACCCAGTCTTCAATTTTTGGAGACATAGCTTAGTCCTATATTTTAACAATTATAAATAATGCTGCAATAAACATGGATGTGTAGATGTCTTTCCAATTGAGGACTTGCCTATCCCTTGAATAAATACCAAGAATTTGGATTACCAAGCCATATGGAAGTTCTATTTGTAAGTTTTTGAGAAATCTCCATAATAATTTCCACAGAAGCTGTACCAATTTACATTCCCACAAAAATTGTTAGAGGATTCCCTCTTTACTACAGCCTCACCAGTATTTGTCATTCTATATTTTTGGATCCTAGCTATTCTAACTGGGTTTAAATGACATCACATTGCAGTTTTAATTTGCATTTTCATTATAACTAGAGACTTTGAACATTTTTTTTTGTTTGGCTCTTGGCCACTCATAAGTCCTTGGAGAATTGTCTATTCAATTAATTTGTCCATTTTTTAGTTGGGTTATCCTTTTAATCGAAGGTCAGTTTTTGCTCCCTAAATATTCTAGGTATCAACCCTCTGCCTGAGGAATAATTTGCAAATATTTCCTTGCATTCTAAAGGTTGTCTTTTCACTATGGTTAGTTTTCTTTGCTGTAAAACTTTGACCTTGATATAATCCTATTTGTCTATTTTAGAGACTATTGTCTGTGCTTTAGGGGTCTTATTTAAGAAATTTTTGCCTACTCCAATGTCTTCAAAAGTTTTCCTTAAATTTTCTACCAATAGTTTTGTGGTTAGAGGCTTTATATTAAAATAATTGGTCCATTTGGAGTTAATTCTACTTAATGGTCAAAGATAGGGATACGGTCTCATTTTTCTTCAGAGGGATATTCCATTCTTCCATCACCATTTGCAAAAAAGACTTTCTGTTCTCTACTATATTGTCTTATACCCTTTATCAAAGATTTAAAAAAAAAGACTGACTATGATTTGATTTCTGGATTCTCTATTCTGTTCTATTGGTCCATGTATCTATTTTTGTGCTAGCACTATGTTGTCCTGATTACAACTACTTTGCACTATATTTTAAAGTCAGATAGTGAGATTCCTCCTAGTTTTTTGTTTGTTAGTTTTGTTTATCTCTGTAAAGAATGTCTCAGGTCATTGAATTGGAATCACATTAAATATGAAACTTAATTAGGGTAGATCTGACATTTCGATTATATTGATTCTTCTAATCAAGAATACAGGATGTACTTTTATTTTTTTGGTATCATAAGGCAGTGACGTATTACTATTGTGTCACTATTGGTTATTTGCATTTTATTACTTTAATTTTTATTTTACATCAATCATTATATATCATTATAGCATACAAAATGAATTTTCCCATCCAGAATGCACTGTATATTGGCTCAATCAAAGATATTGCCATGCATATTATCATCATAATTTTTAAATTTTTTCTTCTTCTGTTTTATTTCATTTTCTTTTATACATTCAATCACATTATTTAGCTTACAAAATGAATATTTCAATATGTGAACATTTCTCCCTAATCCAGTTGATTAAACAATAAAATAGCTTTAACAGATAATATTTCATGAGTTTCTTAAATATGTTGCTTCTTTCTTTTTCCATTTAATTCCCTACCCTCCTATTCCACCATTTCCCACCCTCCTGTACACTGACTCTGTATCCACCGTTGCTTTCCATACCTTTATACCATCCATTATTTCACTTTCTGCCATGGAGTATAAATATTCAGTTTATCTTGATTGGGGACATACAATGTCTCTTCTTCACAGTCTGGCTTAGTTGGAGTAACAGTAAATTTTCCATATTCATTCACTTTTTATCAAAAGCTAGGGTCTTAATGTTTTTTTGTTTGTTTTGTTTTTTAAATCACTGAGTAATATTATGAAGTGTATTCATGCCATACTTTTTCAGTTCATTCATATGTTCATAGATATTTAAGTTAGTTCCATATCTTAGCAATTGTGAATAATGACTCAATAAACATGAATGTACAAGTGTTTTTCCAAAAGAATGCATTCCTATCTTTTGGGTGAATACCCAGGAGTGGAATTGCTATATAACATGGTAGTTCTATTTGTATGTCTTTGAGGAATCTCCGTATTGTTCTCCACAGTGGCTATACTAATCTACATTCCAACCAACAGGGTAGGAGAGTTCCCTTCTCTCCACAGTCTCACTAGCACTTATCTTCTTTGTTTTTAAAATATTAGCCATTACATTTTATATAAATGATTTATTATTGCTTTTCTCCAGTTTCTTTTACTCAGTATAATATTTTGAAATTCAAATCTGTTGCAGTTTCAATAACTTGATCTTTTAAATTGCTATAAAGTTTTCCATTTAGGATATATCATAATTTCTTTACTCACCATTTTTTCCCTACTGTTACAAATAAAACTTATATAAATGTTTATGTACAAAACATTATATAGACATGTGCTTTTATTTATATTGGGTAAATAACATGGGTGGAATAAGTAGGGGTATAAAATGTACAAGTTTTCTTTGTCACAGTGGTTATGCCTGTTATACAATCCTACTCAAAATGTATGCGAGATTCATTTACTCCACATTTTTGTAATACTTTATTCAATTCCTTCTTCTCCCCCTCTTCCCTTCTCTGTCTTTCTTTCTTACTTTCAACTAGTAATCTCTATGTGCTTAGTTAATGATATCTCCTTTTGTTTTATATTTGCATTTCTCTAATGACTGATAACAGGGATCTTTTCACGTATCTGTCATCTGTAAATTTTTAACGAAGTGCTTATTTAATTTTTTCTTTGATTTCTGAGTTTATGTTTTTATTATTAAGTTAGAGGAGTTCCTTATATATGATATGTATAAATTCTTCTCAGATATTTTCAAAAATCTTGTGTTTCTTGCTTATTTGTTTTAGAACAAGGCCATGAATATTTACATTTCTTAATTTAAATGAAATCCAGTTGTTTATTTTTAAAAATACATTACATTATTTGTTTCTTACTGAGAAACATCTCCAATAAACTCAAATTGCTAATGTTTTCTTCTACATGTTTTATAATTTGACTTTTAGGTTTGTGATCTCTTTAAAGTATTTTATTAGTTTGTAACATAGAATAAATGTGAAGATTAATGTTTTAGCCGAAGATTGTCTATTTTTTCCAGCAGTATTTAGGAAATTTGTTTTTCTTATTAAATAGCTTTTGTTCCTTTGTCAAAGTTATTATGCCATATTTATCTGGCTTATATCTGGACTCCATAGACTCACATGTTTTGTCTATTTTCATGGTAATACCACAATGTACTACTTTAACTTTATATCAATGCTGAAAATCAGGTAATTTATGTCCTCCAACTGTTCTCTGTTTTCCTTTGTCAAAGTTATTTTGGGTATTTTATGTCTTTAGAATTTACATATAAATGGTTTAATCAGTTTGTCCTTTTCAAGAGAAAGCCAACTGGGAATTAGACTGTGAATGCATTGAACATAAAAATCAATGAGGAATGACTTGACATAACAATATTGAGGGTTCTGTGCCTTTTAATACAATGTTGAACATATAATTAATCACATAAAGTTTACCATTGATATGTAATGAGATATTATTGTGAAAAATACATAAATTAATTAGTTCTATCTTACCTGTGAATTGTGTCTCTGTCAGGATTAATACTAGAGTGCTGAAATCATAAGTAATTCCCCAATGTTAGAGACTTTGATTGGCCTTGAGTCTCCATTCCTAATTTTTGAGACTTTAATTCTTGAAAGTCGGACAGAGACAAAATACTTTCCTAAATTATTTTAGTTTTAATAGAATTATTGGAATTTTTCATATACGTTAAAATTTGAAAAAAGGATATGGCATAGAGAAAGCTGAAAATTCTTAAAGCTGTGGAATGAAGGGAAATAAAGAGGAAGCAGATGATTCCTGATAGTGGAAATAGGAGGTCTTTAGTTCACACACTTGCTGTTCTGTAGAGCAAGGATCCTTAGTCTCTGGAGAAAATCCTAATCTTAATATGGGAGGATCCAGGTTAGCAATTACCCTTTATTTCTTGTTAAGTCTCAATTTCTCAAGTGCTTCAAGATATTTAGCCATTATTCCTCAGGACTTTATCAACTTTAAAGAGTACTTAAGGATTTACATCCAGAGTTATCTCACCTCATCTTATTATTGAAGTGTGACCAGAACAGGTTAAAAAAAGGTACAGGGTTTTTTATTGTTACTGATTTCTGGCTTGTTTTACTTTTTTCTCTCCTACAATGTAGTTGTTTTATAAAGTTTCAAATTACCTAGTTCAGACTATACATCAATATGTTAGGAAATGGGAAACCATTATGAGCAATTTAAGCAAAATTTGATGCTTTAGTTTGTATTAATAGAATTATTGAGTTGTTGGAAAAGTCATGATGTATTTTTCTGTTTTTTTTTTTCCTATGAAAAAATGCATCATAACTCTTCCAATGACCTAATATTTGAAATAATTCATTCTGATATTTGAATTTACAAGAGCTATCATGTATAAAGAAAAGTAACATTGCACCACTGTATATGTCCATTGTATTAAGAAAAATGAAAGTGATGTAACTACAACAGTAGCCTTTTTAAAGATCCTGATTCATTTTTGATACATCCTGATGTAAGCCATTTATCTTTTATTTACCAGTTTATTTTATACCTAAAACATATTCTTGCCTCAAAGACTGTTTTGACAAATTAAAAATAAATCTACCATTCATCCATAAAAATTAAAAGGCAAAACTTCTCTTTTATTTAGTGTTTTCTTTTTCAAGTAATTTATCTAAAAGTTCTGAGTAGAGCTTAAAGGTTTAATAAATTTTATGTGTGATTCACTTTTAAGACTTTCAAATAGTTGCTGGGACCAGCAGCAATGTTGCTGGACTCCCACGTAGTCGAAAGCAGTTCGAGTCCCGGACCTCGTGGCTTAAACTCATGCCGGGTGCGTGTGCGTGCGTGCCCAAGATTCCGAGAGGAGAGCGGAGGAGAAGGGATTGCAGCGTGGCCACCCCTATCGGGGGGGATTTCTCGCTTTCTGTCTCTCTGTCTCTCTCTGTCTTTTTGGCGAGCACACACACCCTATAGCAAAAACCTCTCCAAAAAAAAGACTTTTCAAATACTTTATCACAGATGAAGTAATTAAAAATATGCAACATATTCACCTTTCACTTGATCAAATAATACAAATGAAATATATGTAAAATATAAAGAAAATATATAATTAATGGGGGCATTTGCAAGATACAGGATGATTCTCATATCTATAACTATGCTCATATTTCAAAAGATTTATAATTTGTGTTTTCACCCCTAAGTTGCATTCATTTTTTCAGACTTCATCTTTTGAAAAATGTGAAGTTAATAACTTTGAAGGTCTTCTGAATTTAAACCTGGCTTAAGCAATTGTATTTTCAAATATGTTAATATATTTATTAGATTTGTTAGATGATAAACTTTGCTACATAAACTGAAAATTGTTACCAGTATTGCAAATAATACAATGGCACTCAGATGAGATTTAAAGATATAAAGCATGGGTATATAATAAATGTATTTAAAGTGAAGCATTGTTTAAAAGAAAGAGGTATAATGAAAATAAATGTTTCCAAATTTAAATACTATACATATTGTTAAACACTAATGCTCTGATAAAACATTTATTTGATTGTTTCTTTTCAGTTTTGGGTCCCTAGCAGTTACATGGATCATAGAATTAAAAAAAAGAACAAATAAAAGGAATTAAAATATTGTATTGAGAGCAGGCTCCATACACTGCGATCTGCTCCCCTCTTCCACTTCACTTTGTCACCCTCAGCTGTAGCTGCTGCTCTGATTAAGCTTTGGAAACATCTCGTGACCATGACCATCACCTGGTGGAAATGACATGAAGGTGGGGCCATTGCAGAGGCATGCACACCCCTTCCATACTAGGAACACAGGATAAGGAGCACTAAATTCACAATGTGCTGCTGATTCTATTAATCCATAATTTAACCTCCACTGTAACCTTCAAGCAATGTATGTATAAACCACCCCCTACCTTGGTGACAAAGAATCCGCGTGGGTCCTTAATTAATTTATGAATGATTTATTCTTACCAGTATAAAACCTGATCCCATGCCGATGGCTGCATGGACCATTCTCCAGCCCTCCAGCCGGTCTTCAGTGGAAGCTTACTTCCCCCACAGTAAGTAAATTCATGTCTTCTCCTGATGGACCTCTGGGTGTGTTCTCTGGAATCTGTGACCACTATGGGCAAGTCCTCTCAGCTCTGAGATTCCCCTGGAATATGCATGCACACACATAAACTTTATATATATATATGTATAAAAATGGCATGTAAAACTTGAAACACTATCATGATATCATATTTCAAATATTTTCAAGAAAATAAAATTAAGACCTTTTATCTAAATATTATCTAAAGTAAATTCCAGTGACTTTCATAACAGCAGAATTTGTTCTAGTAATTGTAGGTGGAAATTTACTATTTCTAAAATGAAAAAAACAATACCTTTAGAGGATAATTAAATTAATTAAATATAGATACATGAAATGATTTTTTTTTTGTACTGTTTTTTCCTGATAATAGATTTAATCCAGGTTTCTTATGAACAAATAAGAATTGGAAGTAAATGACTTAGAAAACATAATTCTTGGGCCAGTACTATGGTCTAGTGGTTAAGGGCTCTAGATTCCACATGACTGACAGCATGATTTGAATCCCAGCCCCAGGGGATGGAAAAAACACGTTGAGGAAATTTGCCTGTGTGCCTCAAATCTTAACAGATTGAAGAAAAGGAGAAAGACTTTCAGTGTGACCACTTTCCATAAGAGAGTGTTTTCTCTTTCTCTCTTTCTCTCCCTGGCAACTACCTTTTGGCAACTTAAAAGACTACAACAACAATGACAAAACATAATTCTCCAAAACGATTATCAGACTACAATCACTAAGTCATAACCACCCATCTTTATTAGTCTATCTACTTCAACAGATACTTTCTATACTAACATAAATATCTAGGTAACAATAGTGGCAATAATTACTTCACATATAAAAATGTGATCATGTGGTTTATTCTTTTGCAATACTTTTTTACATATAGGAGAATATTTTGTTTATTTTTACTGTCAGTCATGTGTTTGATTTTCATAATTTTGTATAGATATAAAGTTTTTTTCCCAGACAAATGTAATTTTTAAAACAGATTAACAAATTGTGTTTTAATTTACTAATTTTAGATATCTTTATTTAACTGCAATCTACTTAGACGTTTTAAGTCAAATTGGTTGAATGGTACAGACACAAAAGAAAAAATAGTGCATTGGAGGAACCACTTTTCTTTGCGCAGCATAGATTTTAAAAGTTAACATTACGGGGACAAGAAGATGGTGTAATGGTTACATTGTTGGACTCCCATGTAGTCCACTGTGATTCAAGTCTCAGACCCAGCAGCTTAAAACTAATACCAGGCACAAGTGCATGTGTGACCAGAATCCCAAGAGGAGAATGGAGGAGAAGGGATTGTGGCATGGCCATTCCCCCTGGGGGTTGATTTCTTGCTTACTGTTTCTCTGTCTCTCCAGTGAGTGCACATACCCTATAGCAAAAATCTCTTTTGCATTAAAAAAAAAGTTAACATTATATAAGTAGAAAATTTTTATTTGTATTTTTATCAGATAAATATGTGACACAATTTAAACTTACTGCATCAGTTTTGCTTTGTAGCAAGCTACATAACAGTGATAAAGTAGTATTCCAAATGCATTAAGAAAATAATTTAACCCAATTTCAAATAACTTTATAATCTGTATATTTGGTTATATATTGAATTTCTAAGCTGGAATTTAATTTTAAATTAAGCTTTGAAAAATTAACTAATTAAGCTTTGAATTGGTAGAGAAACATTATCATAGTATTAAACTTGTGAACTCTATGAAAAATAGTTAACATTATCTTAAATTATGACCTTGAATGTTGTCTGATACTGACACTATTATTGGATGGGATGGGATATTATGTATTTTTGAGGTTAAGCACTATATTCTACTGTCTTAAAAAGTCTGTCTAAGTGATGCAATATTTATTAGGAATGTGCATTTTCTCATATTTCTCTTAATTGACCTGATAATGTCATACTGAATTTTAATTACTATTACACAGTTTAGTAACAATAAAAAATAGACAGCTTTTTTTTGTATATTCTATTGTAATTCTTGGAAGAAAGAATACTTGTACAGGCTTTCTCTGTTCTCCATTTGCAATGTAAGATTATAAATACAAACACAAAAAAAGATATATAGACAATGGACTGAAGACTGTTAGTTAAAGGGGGTAGATAATATTAGGAGCAGTGATACTATGTTGTAATATTACACTTGAAATATTTTCTTACTTTTCCCAAAACTTGGATGTCTCTATAGGTAAACCTGTCAGTTAATTACACCAGATCATAGCATTCCTAACCAGAACAACAGAAAAAATACAGTGCAATAAACTAGTTTGGATATGAGGTATTGTGTGTGTGATATTAGGCTGAAGTATTTCATACCTTCTGGGTTTTCAAGTTCTGTTGTCTTTCATTGATTTACAGCATCAATTCCCTGCATGATCTGATCATTTCAAATTCTGAAAGGTTTGAAAACAGCAAGTAACCTTGTAAGAGTGATTTAAAAACCCTCAGAAGTTCCTGGTTTTATTTCTCATAAATGTCAAAACTCCACAAGCTACATGTGGTCTTCACAAAGGGAATAATCCTACATCTTTATTTTACACTGATGGCAAACATTTCTCAACTTTGTCAGATTTGAGCAAATAACTGTATCTGAAAACTACTTCTGATGGTCACAAGCATGTTTATCACTTGATATATGAATCACATTGGCCATAGTCAAGCTGAAGATCAGTAGAGGAAATTCGCTTTTAGGTCCTTGCAGGCAGCAGCTACAATGTCAAAATAAAAGCCTGCAGTTGGTCGAGAAGAGGGATAGGGAAAGTATTAGGTTTAACTTGAATAGTGAAATAGATAGAAATTAAGCAATCATTCAATCAAAACTACTAAACAGTTGTTTTTATACTACTAAGTTAAAGACACCACCAAGAAGTATTTCTCAATTTAACATAATATCTTTCTTAAGTTATATATTTACCCTTCTATGGTGATAGATAATTATACAGAAGGAGCATAAAGAATAAGAGATATTATAAATATGTTAATGACTTATAAGCAACCAATAGACTAAGAATAACAGATTTATTTCAAAATCTGTAAATTTCTTGAAAGCTCTTATTTGAAGATCCAAAAGACAAATAATTTTTTTTACTTCTTTTTTCACTCCTTGAATCATTTTCTCATGGTAAAAGAGGTAACAGAGGAAAAACATCATTCAAAGCATTTTTTTTTTTGCAAAACAAGAAATATTTCCAAAAATATCTTAGTTTGTCTATTATTTTAGCTAAAAAACATTAAAACAGAGTGTAACAAGTCATACCTTTTTCCTGATAAGTGCACAACTGAGCAATACTTCATTCTTTTTCTCTTTCTTTCTTTCTTTTTTTTTTTTTTTTTTTCCTTTGGCAGATTTTTGCTATAGGATGGGGGGTGCTCGACACAGAGATGGAAAGCGAGAAATCACCCTCCCCCAATGGGGGGATGGCCACGCAGCAATCCCTTCTTCTCCATTCTTCTCCTGGGATCTTGGGCATGCACACATACATGCCTGGTATAAGTTTTGGGTCAGGGACTCAAGATTTAGTCAACCATGTAGGAGTCCAGCAACATAACCGCTACACCATCTGCTGGCCCTAAGAGAATGATTTTACCTGTAAAAAACTACCAGTTTATGGAATTAATTTACAGGATACTGGCTGCAATGAATGTGTATAAAATAATTTATTATATTTTAACTTTAAATCTAGGATATCAAATTTAAGAAATCAACATTGCAAAGCACAGACAAGATTGACTTGCTAATAATTCTATCATGATGCTAACATTTTAGTAATATCATTAACATATAAAAATGCAAAAATTTCACCTGTGATTTAGTTGGCATTTAGGTTTTAAAACTTGTTTGTTTGATTATCTACAACATCTATATGCAAATTTTAAAAGATAGTGATATCAGGGAAACTAATAATCTTTCTTAGAAACTAGTTATCTGAACCAGAAAGGAAATCTCAAGCAAGATTTTTTTTAACTTTATTTTTTAGGAGATATTTTAAAAATTATTTTATTTTTAATTTTTGGCATTCAATCACTGTGTATTTTTACAGCATACCAAATGAATTTTCCCATCTTGAATACATTGTATACTGGTTAAGTCAAAGATATTATCATGCATATTATCAATAGATAATTTTCCATTTGAGTTTCTTAACTGTTTAACTTTATGTTATTCATGAAACCAATGTAATATTATCTTTTCTCTTTCTTTTTCTTTTTTTCTACATGTGCTCCCCAGAGAGATACACAGAGAGAGAGAGGAAAAGTGAGAAAGTACCCCCAATTTGGCATTGTCATGCCAAGATTCATTCTCTTCTATATCTCTCTTCTTCTGAGATATTTAGTTATGCACACACATGCATCTAGCGTATTTCTGAAGCCGTGGTGTCTGGAACTTAACCCTCACCATTGACCATGTGTGATCAGACTGCCTTAACCACTAGACCACCAAGCCAGTCTGGAAACAAAGGTAATTTCACTTAGAAGAAAAAGATGTTATCCCACTGTTGACTAAGTTAAACAGGATTGGAAAATGTTAACATATCATAATTTCCAAACTAAGAGAAAAGATATTGAGAAAGAAGGACAACTGTATAAGAATCATGTTTGGATAGTCTATTAAAACAAGATTTGTGGTCCCAAGTTGACGATTCTAACTTAGTAGCTCTAGAATAAAGCATTTCTTTTATTATTTATTTATTTATTTATTTATCATCATCATAATAGAATAAGGCATTTCTAACCCACCCATAGGATGACAATGCTGCTAGGCTAGAGACTACATGTAATATCTACTTAACCAGTGCTACAATCTCTTCTACTATTGCTTCGTAATCTATATTATGAAGTTATTTTTATCATCAAAATTTGTGCTACGAATTGCAGATTGTATTCTTGATAAAAATACATTACTGAAAATTATGCATTGACATTCAACAACAATGAGACAATGCCATATTATTAACTGAAAAACTTAAAAGAGTAATTTTGCCAGTCTTGGAAGAAAAACTTCTTTTCTGCTATCTTAGGTTGCAAAGGTTGGGAGCTTGTGAATTAATTTACAAAACACAGATTGTGGATTAGAGAGGAGGAGGAGGAGGAAGAGGAGGAGGACAAAGTTTATTCATATGCACAGGAAAGGCACTTAAGAACTGTCTATTTAAATAACACAAGATAAGGATTCATATACTAACACAGGAGGAAAAGAAGAGGAGAGCAGAGTCTCAATTAGGAGTACAAATAGACTTAATGGAAAAAGACAATGGACTTTCATGGGAGCAAATGAAAGTGTGAAGTTTGTTTATGCAAATGATCACTTCTAATACCAATGTGTCCTCCCTTGCTATGAAACTCCCCCAGGGATTTAAAACGATCTTAGTCTCAGAATGTGCTGACTTAGATAAGAGAAACATTAAAAAGACTTCTTTCTACATCTGTTGAATCTCAAATATTTCATTTTAAAATAAATTGTATTCTTAGACTGTATTTTTTTCACTAATGAGTGATTCTATGTCTGCAATTAAAGCACCACTAAGAGATATTGTTAATTTTTGCTTTGTTTGTTTATTTTGTTTTGCTATGAGGTACATGGGTTTGCTAGAAAGAGAAACAGGGGTACCAACAAATGACATAGCAGTTATGTCACTGGACTCCCACACAGCTGACCGAGGCCTGGTGCATGTGCATGCATGCCCAAGTCCCAGGAGGAGAATGCATAAGCAATTGGGGGTATTCTCACATTCCCTCTCACTATCTCTGTTTCTTTCTCTCTCAAGCAAACATCCATGCCTTACGGTAAAAACTGCTTAAAAACAAGACAAAACAAACACAAAGAAACAAACAAACAAAATAAGGAGACACACAGAGTCCAGCGACATATGCCAACTGCTGGTCCCTCTGTGAATCATCCTTAATAATTATCATACTTGAGGAGGGATCATGGGAATCCTCCAATTTTTAGCCACATCATATCAAAGTGTGGATAGCCTAAATACCCTCCTTGAGGACAGTGTCTGAGGTAGAGGCAGTCCCGTGGGGTTGAGCCCTTGTGGCAGAGCTAACTCAGGATAGTGAGTGTCAGTTTATTATAAACAGAATACTAAAACTCTCTGAGAATAATCAACTTTTGTTTCTTTTACACTAACTATTATGATATATATAGTTTCCCAAAGTGAAATCATTGTTTTTTTAATCACTTTGTGTAGGTGTATGTGTATGTGAAGAGATGGAGAACACATTATTTGGTCTACTTTTTTGGTAACAAATAACCTTAAACTTAGTGGCTTAAACAACACAAATGTATCATTTTATAGTTCAGTAGGTCAGAAGATCTGACATGGTACTCACTCAAGAGATGACCTGGCTCCCTCAGCTCTTGGTGCTTCATCTTCATTTTCTAATCTAGCAACTGTGTGCTTCTTTCTAATTTTTGCTCTTTTTGTTACCTTTCTCACCTTAGCCAGAAAAGTGTCTCATAATTGTGTAGCCAAAAAAGACTCTCACTTCTAGGAATTGGGATCAGATCAGAACTCAAATCATGTCTGATTTGATTTTATGAAGTTTAGCCAGATAGTGGAGAATAATCTCCTCATCTCAAATACTTAATTTTATCTGCAAAGTACTTTCTGCTAGGTAATATAACATAGCTACAGATTCATGGCTATTGGATGTGGACATTTTGGAAGAGATGTTATTCAGATTCATTGATGCTTGGATGTGGACATTTTGGAGAAGTTATTCAGATTCATGGATATTAGGATGTGGGCAGTTTGGAGGAGAAGTTATTCAAATTCACAGATATTAGGATGTGGACAGTTTGGAGGAGAAGTTATTAAGCCAGTGGGAGAAAGAAGGGAAAACGATGAGGAAAACAGGTAAGTTAAAGAGGAGAAGAAGAAGGAAGAGGAAAAAGAGGAAGAAGAAAACTGTATTACAAGATTAAATCATTAAAAAATTAAAATCTTTTAGAGATGGTCTCACTAAGTTGCATTCCTTCTACCTTATCTCAGACTCCCCAGTGATTGGGGCTTTAGGTACATGTGCCACCATACCCAACTTTATAGGACTGTCTGGCTTTTTATTTTTTTTTTTTTTCTTTCCAGAGAGATTTATACTGTGCATGCATTCGCCAGAAAAAGAGAGAGAGATAGAGGGACAGAAAGTGAGAAATCATTCCTCATCCCCAGGGGTGATGGCTATGCGGCATTCCCTTGTCCTCTATACTACTCTTGGGATCTTGTGCATGCATGCACATGTGTCTAGCATGAATTTTAAGGCTGGATCTGCGACTCAAACCACAGTTTGAGTAACCATTATGCCATCCACTGGTCACTTGGCTGACTCTTGATCCAATGTCTCCAATGTGACCTCAGCTTGCCCAGTAGCATGATCTACCAACATATGTTACCATCACCAGACCTAAACTAACTCTTTGAAAGAAAAGTTTCCACAAACGCACACACACACACACACACACACACACACACACACACAATCAAATTTTAAATTTATGTACAACATCCTTAGTAATAAAAATGATTTATAGTACAATTATCTCTTTTTGTTCACAGGAGGTACATAATTACTGAACAGCTATAGTTTAAAGGAAAAAAACAAACCTCTCATGACTTGAAACAGACTGATTTAAAGATTTTAAAGATTTCAAACATAGCCACATTTAATCTTTTTGTTTGTTTTCATTTCTGTTTTTTGAGGACACATGTGCTCATCAGAGAGAGACTGAGAGAGGAAAAATGAGTAATTATCCCCTGAAGGAATGGCCATGCCACATTCCTCCATTCTCCTCTCAGGATCTTGGGCGTGCATGCACACACACTTGGTGATTTTCAAGACTCTTAGCTGGGAAATCTAATTGTGATCAGCCATGTGGGAATCCGGTGTCTTCACTCTCCCACTTGTTAGCCTAATTGTTTAATTTAAATATGTGTATACAGATGTGTATTTAATCTGTACACATTTAATTTAAATATGTGCATACAGATGAAGGTGAGGCTAAAGAGGAAATATAAGAAAGCCATGAGTCTTATGCTAATTAACAGAAAGTTTCAAAGAAAAAATTCTTGAACACAACTTTATGTATTTTCAAAAGAAATGAAAGCACTTGAAATTGTTGGTAAAACTTCATTTACATTTTACTCTAAGTAGTTTCATAAATATAAATGTACCCAAGGCCATGCCTTAAAATAATAAAATTTATGTTTAATTGTTTAACATCTTGTCAGTTAGCTATTGTTACATGAGATCACTTTCAATGACCAATGACATGTATGAGGAGTTCAGAATAATTTATCATCCATTAAATACATAAAATACTTTTATGACACAACTAATTTTATTTTCTTTAGATTTACATATAAAAGTGAAAATCCTTAAAATACTTTTCTACATATTTTATACACTTAACTGTCTTATTTAAATAACTTACTTTACCTTGAGATTCTTACATCACTTAAAGAGATGACTATGTGATAAGTTTGAAAGCTGGAAAACAAAATATAATTTTCCCACATCAAGACTTTTCACTTTAAAGTGAATACTGTCTTTTTACCTACTATGGACATCTCTATCATCCTTTACAGTTACCCAAGTGCTAAGTATAGAACAATAAATTAGCAACTAATTTTGGGGAAAAAAGTAAAGATAGATGTAGAACAGTTCCCCCATCAGACTGTAGTTCTAGATAAGCCAACATATGTTTTCCTTTTACTAAAAAACATTAGTGTTACAGTACATAATCCTTACATATCTATTGAATTGTCAGAAAAATCATGACACATTTTTGCATAGAAAAATATAGAAAAATAGGTCATTACTTTTCTGACAACCAATATGTAACCAGGCAGTTTCAAATCAAGCTTTAAAAAATTGTATCTAGGGAACCAGCAGTTGGCGTAATGGCTATGTCGCTGGACTCCCACGTAGTCGACCGCGGTTCGCGTCCCAGACCCAGTGGCTTAAAACTCACGCCGGGCGCGTGTGCGTGCGTGCCCAAGATCCCGAGAGGAGAATGGAGGAGAAGGGATTGCGGCGTGACCATCCCCCCTGGGGGGTGATTTCTCGCTTTCTGTCTCTATGTCTCTCTCTGTCTGTCTGGCGAGCGCACGTGCCCTATAGCGAAAAACCTCTCCAAAAAAAAAAAAATTGTATCTACACATAATTACTATGTCAGCTATTTCTAAAATATTCCAACCAAAATTATCAGATATAATCTCTCTACCCACTGCTATTATCTAGATCTTCTTGCATTACTTGATTTGGAATAGTGAAGGGACCCAGCTGTGAAAGAACGATCAGCAGCACACCAAACCACAGTGCTGGAAGTCACATGGCCGACTGCAGGTTTGGACCCCTCACCCGGTGGTCCTAAAACATACCATTTACATGCATTTTTGCCCAAGATCCTGATAAGCTGAAAGGTTAGCACAAGGGGATCTAGCGTGAAAAGACTCTGAAGAGGGTATTTCTATATATATTTCGTGTGAATACACACATTTTCTATCATATATAAAATAAACAGACTTGAAGAAGAAAAAGAATATTTAGGGGCCAGGTAGTGACACAGTGGTAGCATGGATGAATATGCATGGTCCTGGGTTTACATACTAAGCTCTTCCTGTGCACTCCAGGTTTGTGAATGCATGCTTGTGACCCAGGCTGGCAGAGACAAAGAGTGGCGTGTAAAATGGGGGTGTCTCCCTTTCTCTCAGAATAAATATATAAACTAAATAGAAAATATTTTGTCAGTGAAAAACTCTAATAGTTACTAATCACTATCTTCTAAATTTTTCATCCTCATTATGATTATTGGGGATGAATAGCCATTTTACTTTGCTTGAATGATAACCCTTTTGAAAAATATTTTTTTTTATTTCCTGAGAGGCATTACCTTATCTCAATCTTGTACAAAGTTTTCAGTTCCTTCTTTTCCTTTTATTTATTTCTCATACTTCAGATACTTAAGCCTCCACTGCTGTAAATGGCATACATTAGGAAAGGATTACTAAAGACTCAGTGTAAAATGCTAAAGAACTAAAAATATTCTTGGCAAGGAAATTTGGGAAAAAAAATAGAGATGTAAGACATTTGTGGGACATGCATATGGTTTATTACCTGTTGATGAGGATGTGGGTAGTATTCTCAACTGGGCGAGACTGAAGTGTATATCATTCTGGGTAAAGTCTCTTTGCAATCTAAATGATGTATAGTGATTAAATGCATAAATAAAAATGAAAAATGTAAATAATGTAAAATAAATAAATAAAAGGAAAAAAGAAAAGAAAGTATTATTTTTATTTTCCACTTTTTCATTTTAATTTTTTATATACATTCAATCATATTATTTAGCTTACAAAGTGAACATTTCAATATGTGAACATTTCTCCCCAGTCCAGTTGATCAGAATATCTTCCACCAATAACACCACACCTCCCCATCCCATCAAAGCTCTGTCTCCGTATTCCTCCTCCAAATGTCCTTCCTTATGTCCCTCTTCTCCAGCCATAAAAGAAAATATTCTTGGCCAGAACTATTTCTTCCAGTGCATCATACTAAATCCAGACTGACTAATGAACAGCTGCTTGAGTCAGAGGCCCAATTTGCTGTGTTAAAACCTCTCTTGGACAACACATTCATAAGACACAAAAATGAAAAGTTATCTCCCAATAATAATGTAATCGTAATGTGTTTGATCTGAATAATAGTCACTGTATACATGCTAGGAAAAACATGCTGTTCGCAGTAAAGATATATATTAACATAATTAAAAAAAAAAAAAAAGAAAGAAAACATAGCCTCAGTTTACAACACCAAAAAGACTGTGAACCATGAGCAATTGTCAGGGATAAAACGGAACTTCAAACATCCAAATGTTTTCTTATAAAATCTCTAATTCCTTTTTTCTTACTAAGCAGTGATCTTGAGTTATTTTTATTTTTAAAAAATGTCTCTTTGTCTCACTGTTTATTTCAAGAACAACATGTACTTGCCAGAAAGAGAGAGAAAGAGAAATCCCCCATGGAACATGCTGACTCTGCAATGTGTTTTCTTCCTCTTTGTCCATCCTGTCAGGACATTGGGCATACACGCACATGGATTCCATGTTTTTCAAGCTAGCAGGATGAGGACGGTAATCACAGTCAGCCATGTGGGATCTGGCTTCTTATGCACAGTGCTTAATCACTGCACTATGAGGTTGGCCCTCAAGTGTCAATTTTTTAAATAAAGCATAAGAGGGAGCAGCAGGTGGAATGGTGATTAAGTGCTAGACACTCCCACATGGCCGATCATGGTTCAAGTTTCAGACCTGGTGGCTAGCTTTCTCAATTCCTCTCTCTCTCTCTCTCTCTCTCTCTCTCTCTCTCTCTCTGTGTGTGTGTGTGTGTGTGTGTGTGCATGTCGGGTCAAATTAAAATAAATGAATAAATAAAATTTAAAAATAAATAAATAAAGCATAAGAAAATAACTTATGTTTCTATATTTTATGCAATAAGAATATAAGGAATGTACTCAGCTTTTCTCACACCAATGTTAAAATATGACTGAAAAAATAATTCCCCCACAAAAACTATCTCTTCATTAAACACATATTATACTAGATAAAAATACACATGTGTAAAATACAATAAGTATCAAAAACTGTTAAAGGATCAGCTGTGATCCACATGGTAAGTGTCCTGGGTTTGAGTCCCAAGACTTCCTTATACAAATCCAAACTGGCAAACAGGTGAGACCTGGGCATGGATCCAGCATGGGTGACCTGTTAGGACATGCCTGTCTCTCTCTCTCTCACACACATAAGAAACAAAATTTAAAACAAATCTAAAACCAAAACACTGTAATATATTAAAGATTTTATGTTATTTGTGAAATCACAAGTTAGGTTAGGCTGCAATAACGTTATGGAAGTTTATATATAAGTTTCCTAGATCAGAAACTAAGAATTTTATTACTCACAGAAATAGCAAATGCCAGAATGGTAATATTTTCTTACACCATTTCTCTAAAACACAAATCCCACCGGGCAAAATGAAAAACCAGATGACATTCCTCAGGTTTGTTTTACTCATGGGGACCCCAGTTTTGGGGGAACCTGATTGTGTTATAGTGTATGATAAATATCACTATAGTGTTTAACTTTATTAACAGGCAAACTTGAACAATGTAATATATAAGAATAACATAAGATTATTTACAGAATAAATTGTTGCCAGGTTGCTCCTTCTGGGCATTATATTTCAAGGTCTTCATTTTAAATTATGAAAAAACTCCCAAAATATGTGCTAGTAATATTTCAAAATTCAATAAGAAGGTGAAGAACAGTTTGGGAAATCACATATTATGAAACCTATTTTTTTTTTTTTTGGAGAGGTTTTTGCTATAGGGTGCATGCGCTCTCCAGACAGACAGAGAGAGACATAGAGACAGAAAGTGAGAAATCACCCCCTAGGGGGGATGGTCACGCCGCAATCCCTTCTCCTCCATTCTCCTCTTGGGATCTTGGGCATGCACACACATGCACCCGGCGTGAGTTTTAAGCCATCGCGTCTGGGACGTGAACCGTGGTCGACTACGTGGGAGTCCAGCGACATAGCCATTACACTAACTGGTGGTTCCCATCTCTCTCTTTTTTTTTAAAGACTTTTTTGCCATAGGGCATTGTGTCAATCAAGGGAGAGAGAGACAGAGAGATACAGAGACAGAGTCAATGAGAGGGAAAGTGAGAAATCATCCCCAGGTGCGATGGACATACCACAATCCCTTCTCCTCTGTTTTCCTCCCGGGATCTTGGCCACACATGCACAAAATTATGCCTGCTGTGATTTTGAAGCCACTGGGTCCAGGACTTGAACCACAGTTGACCATGTTGGAGTCCAACAACATAACCACTATGCAATCTGCTGGTCCCAGTGAATCATGCTTCTTAACCGTTTTAAGATGATAGTGATGCCTCAAAGAAAAGAACTGTAGTTTCGTTTCGTTTCGTTTCGTTTCGTTTCGTTTCGTTTCTTTTCTTTTCTTTTCTTTTCTTTTCTTTTCTTTTCTTTTCTTTTCTTTTCTTTTCTTTTCTTTCTCTTCTTTCTTTCTTTTCTTTTCTTTTCTTTTCTTTTCTTTTCTTTTCTTTTCTTTTCTTTTCTTTTTTCATTTCATTTTCTTCCATACATTCAATCACATTTTTTACATCTAGATTTTCCTCTACTATTTGTTCAAGACTATGAGTTATTTGGTCCTCTTGAATAAGCTGAAGAATTATTTTAATGAGACATATAATCACACAGATGTAAGCACACCCAGGCTTTCCCAAGACTTTGTGACTTTGTTGTAGCCCTGGTTTTATTAGTTCGCACCATTTTCTTTAGCCTCTATTTCTTGGCTAAAATTGGTCACATTTTCATAGCGCAATATCCTCATATGGTTCCTATCCTTTTCAAGCAAACCTTTCTCAGCTGATATCTCTAAGATGAAAAGCATAGAAGTTTGGAGAATGAATTTCAGGTTCAAATATCCAGATAGTTAATGACCTGGAGCATTGAAAATATATAAACTAGCTTAACTCTGAGTCGGAGGACAAAATAAAATGTTCTGTTTATTTTTTCAATAGAATCATTTGCAGTAATTACTTCTGAAAAATACCTCTAATAGGATTCTGTGCTATGTATTATACAAGTGTAGAGTTTAACTGCCAACTCGGATGAAGTGTTCACAGACAAGATACTCTTGGTGAAAATATAATGCTTGTGCTCCATGTTACAGTGGCAGAGAAGGCTAAATTGACACTTGGATTTTAAAAGACACTATAAATGACATATTAATAATGAGATACATTTAAGTTTTCACTTTTTCATTCCTCCTAGCTGATCTATTTCCATTAAATTATATTCTTCCATTTTACCTATATCTTGACTTATTGTCTTCCAATTAGCTAGTATGCTAACATTAGAGTACATTTTTCTAATTATTTATTTTATTATTAGTAGTATCTTAATTTGTTATAGGGCATGTGTGCTCACCAGAAAGAGAGAGAAAGTGTGAAAGAAAGAAGCCAGATCCAGGACTTAAACTACAGTCAGCCATGTGGGAGTCCAGTGCCTTAACCACCAAGACATTTACTGGCCCCACATTAGAGAATTCTTAAGAATAGCTTTGTTTTTCACCATCACCTCTAGTGACATACAATGTCAACAACATTAATATAAAATATATAAAAATGTGGCACACGCACATATCCTATAGCAAAAACCTCTCCAAAAAATTATATATATATATACATATACATATATATACACACATATATATACATAAATATATATACATATATAAATATAAATATATATGTGTATATATATACATATATATATACATAAATATATAAATATGTGTGTATATATATATATATATATATATATATATATATATATGAAACTGTTGAGGCCCATATATTTTTAGTGGAATTTTATTATAATAAGCAATAAAATGTAGTTTTAATTTTCAACAGATTTTCTGTTATTTTTCATGAAGGAAGCAAAATATGTTTTTAATATGACCTTTCAAGAAAACTGGCATAAGAATCTTAAAAATAATTTAGTTCAATCATATGTAAAAATATAAAATTGTGACATTTATACGCTACAGAATACTTCTCAGCCATGAAAAAACAATGAGACTGACATTTGATACGAAGTGGATGAATTTGGAAGATCTTATATTAAGCAAAGCAAGCCAGACAGTAAAAGACAGGCATTACATATCCCCACTTAATGTATACCAAATATCTGTACTCTACAGCAGAAACTGAAACACTAGAGGGTATAATGTCAGGGAAGGCACTATGGATGCTAGAAACAGTATGGGAGGGAGATAGATACTGCGAAGTTGGAGGAAGATGATCAGGGAAAAAAAAGGAGGGAAGCATTTATCAGACATAAAATTAAAAGGCATTTGTTGTATATTTGTTGTATATTGTAATATCTGTGACTTGACTAATAAACACTGTATTCCTGCTGGGAAAAACAATTTTGTACTCTGTGAAGATACATAATGATTAATATAAATTTTTAAAAAGTAACAAAAAAGAAAACTTATGTATTCTTTCATGTTAAAGAAATTATATACTCTAAGAAATGAATAAAGAAAATGTTTTCTTTAGTATACGTGAAACACTTAGCACAGTGTATGCACCTTAGTGAGCTTTTAAATAAACTTCAGTTCTTCCCTCTTCATGCATCTTCTTAAATTGAGCTTATATTCAGGAACAGGAGAGAACCAATATCCTTTAAACAATATCTTGAAAATTGCATCACTTTTGGGTCATTATGTATCATTTTTTGCACAGTTAGCTACTACCTCTGACACTGCTGTGCCCTGAAGCTAATTTCTAGTTACATAGCTATTTACACAGCTGAAAATGCAAAAATGATAAATGCATGTGTTGTGATGCAGGGAATTTTTGCTTGAAAATAGAAGACTTAAATATAATGCAGCATTCTAACCCATAAAATCTACGTGGTTTAAAATTAGTCTTTTATAATTTAACATTGCACAATCTACTATGATAAAAAGAGAAAGTCTGACAATCAGAAGTCAAATGACCTTGAGTAATAACTTAACATTACCAAAATTTTGGTTTCTTAGTTCATAAGAAAAATACCAAAACAAACAAATAAGACTTTTGAAATATTTTACGTTTAAGTACATTGAAAAATCTAGAACAATTCATGATATACAGAACTATTAACAAATTATACGTTCTTTCCCTCTGCAATTGGAAGAGAATTAATATATTACAACCTATTTTTTATACTAGAGTAACCACATATATGTTAATATAATGTGAAATAAAAGAAAATATTATTAAAGTATATAAGAGGCTGTAGAAGAAATAATTTCCAGTGAGAACAAAAAGTTAAATTAAAGCCTTGAATAAATTTTAAAAAACCCTCAGAGTTTGATATTGATTCTAGTAGCATCCTTAGATGGTCTTATTATGGGATAGTTCATACAGCTGGTAGACAAAATAAACCCATTATTTATCTATAGTTGTATAACAACAGGCTAGAAATGTGTATGAAGTAATATTTTTAAGAAAAAATTGTGGAAGTGAGAATACTATATGAGTGTCTCATTTTTTATGGGTATCTTCTACCCATCTGAAACCAAATGAAAGGCATATATAGAATCTTTCGGAAATAATTTGAAGGTACTTTTCAGAAAAGGAAATTGTCATCTTTCTCTCAGCTGTATGCCCTCTGATCGCCATACTCCATGCTGCTTCGGGAAGCAAACATGAAAGTATTCTTATTTGTGTTCCCAGGAGCCTGGTGCTCATAGTCATTTACTACACTCTTAAGCCTAAAGAGTATTAAATTATGACTCTTAGAGCCTCTTTTCTAGAGAAAGGATCTCTAATAGATGTATGAATCTATACTGTTAAAAGAAAATATTGTAGGAGTAAATTTCAACTAATGAAGTAGACTATAATTTAATACAAGAAGCTCACAGTATTTTTAATGGTAGTATAACATTTTGAATGAAAAGATACAGAGACAGTAGATCATAAGAGAAAGTTTTTCTACTTGGCATACACTATAAGCAGAAGCAGTTCCAATAGGCTCATCTGTGAACCAGGGTGTATTTATAAAAATAAAAAATGAAGAACAAAAAAAACCACTTGATATATATATATATATATATATATATATATATATATATATATGATGGCAAGAACAAAATTTGGACAAGGGATCCATATCTGCAGAAATTCATACCCTGGGAGAAAGAGTAAGCCCTACAGCCCTACTCAAGGAATTGACAACACATACCCAGCTGTTGATATTGATATGTGCCATGCTCCTTCATTTTGCCATTCTGATCACCACTATTAAGTCCATGCTCTGGATAGTGAACAGGTAGTGAGTGATCTGACTTTGTCCAGGGTTTCTTGGACAACCTTTTCAGTTTCAGTATCCAGAGCTGATGTATGGATTTGCTTTATCCAATGATAGGATTTGAGGTTGTCTCATGAGGGCTCAGACAATAGCAATCCTCTGTTTTTGACCTCCTGAGACTTGGGTCCCCTCCTTTTTAAAAAAAATTTTAAATTTAACTTTATTCATTTATTTGTCTATTTATTTCTTATTTATTTTAATTTGACCAAAGAGGGTCAGAATGAGAGAAAGAGAGAGGGAAAGTGATAAAGCAAGCCGTCAAGTCCAAGACTCGAACCATGGTCGGCCATGTGTGAGTCTAACACCGTTAACTACCATGCCACCTGCTGGACCTATGGCTAGGTTCCCTTATCTTCTACTCTTGTTTCATATATATGGGGTAACATCTTGACGAAAGGATGGTTGTTGGTTTCTTTGGCTACCCTCACAATCTCTTCCTGTGACACAACCCAGCTGTTGTCTCTGTAGGGGATGGTATTACCAATGCTGCAGAAAGACAGGGTGGGCTCTGGGACAGTATTGCAGTGGATCAATGGCTGCAATTTACTATTGTTGCTCAGCTCTACTATCACGTTAATGGAAGTGTTTATTGCAATTAGTCTATGACCAACTTACCGCTGTATCTTAGATATAAAAACAGTACATAACTTGTTTCTTTACTTCACTTTTTTAGATAGAAAAGAACTATACATGCAGAATCATACCCAGTGAACCTCATCCATATTTGGTTCTGATGTAAATATGACTTTCTGAAATAGGAGAAGATAACATACCAAGGTGGAGGTAAAACTTGTAAAGAATCCGTGATCAGTCACAGGCTCTATCAGATTAAAAATGACTACAAATTTTCCCAATGAGGTATATAAAATGCTTTTCCCTTTTTTCTGTGCTATACTGGAAATTCTTTTTACTAGGAGAAATTGGATAAAATGATGCCTTGAGAATTTCTAATCTTTATGGAAAATGCAGGTTACTGCCTTTGACCTCTTTGGAGGCTTCGGCTGCCATGTTAGAGTCTCACCTAGAAGACAGATCACACTGTGAAACTCTGAGACTACATGGAGAGCAGGAAGTACAGTCCAGACAAGAACAGTCTTCTACCCATTAATTTTTTATTGAGAGATTTTTGCTGTAGGGCACATGTACTTACTAGAGAGAGAAAGAGACAGAGAGATAGAAAGCAAATAATCACCCTATCCCCAGGGGTGACTGTGCCCATGCCACAGTCTCTTCTCCATTCTTCTCTCAGGATTTTGGGCATGCACACACACGCACTCAGGGTGAGTTTCAAGTCACCATATCTAGGAAACAAACCTCAGTCAACCACTTGGAAGTCCAGCACCTTAACCACTACACCACCATTTGGCCCTGCCTTCTACCCATTTGCAGTAAAGTTCCACACAGGTGATCAACCCCATCATGAACATACAAAGAGAGCTCATCATTTGGCTGAATATAAATAAGGTACATCAGTCTACACCTAATGTGGCTGAAGTATGGTGGAGGGAACCCTGCTTAGCTAGATTCCATCACTGATCTATTGAGTGATGCACAAAATTGTGAGCTATAATAAAATTCTTGGTTCTTTTAAGTCATTAAGTTTGGGGGAAATTTGCTGTACAAAAATATAAAACTGAATATCTGGTAAAATAGTACCAATCATCTTATAGTCACTCAAAAATGTTTTCAAATGGATATGTGATACAATTTAATCTTTGTAATATATACTTACAAAGATGATAACATCATCTTCAATTTATACTCAGATTCACCTAGAATCGAGACTGTGAAACAAGAGTTTGAAAACTGAACTACTGAGCTACTGTGTGGAGGGCACTGCATAGGGAAGCCATCTTGGAAACCATTAGGTTTCACTTCCTCACTGAGCAAACCGGTTCTCAGAAATCATGTGACCAACCATTCTCCCCTGGAAGTGGTTGGGTTTCTAGGCAATGGGAGAGATCCACCCACACCAATGATTGGTTCATGCTGTTCTATCTTATTTGCATTTCGGGCAACCAATCTGGTGCCCACCAGCCTGTAAATAACTCGCCATTTTTCCTCAATAAACGGAGGAAGAAGAAGAAGACTTGATCAGCACCTGGTAGTGTGTGTGCGCGTGTGTTTGTCCCATCTCTCACTCCCTCCCTCAGGGAACCTGTTCGACTGTCCCCCGGGTCGGGACATTCATGTGACCTGCAGACTAAAACATTTGCTATTTTTTCATTTACAGAGAAAGTATTCCGATCCACTGGTTTGACAGATCAACTGGACCAATATTCATTTAAAAAGCAGAATATTGGTCTTTCCATCTCCATTCATTTTTTTCCCATACTAAAATTCATTCTCTGATATGAAATGGGTGGCTAATTCCTGTTAAACTGTGTGACAAATAACCAGAGATTTTTGGCCATAAGATGCCTCAAGCCAACTCATCATTTAGAAAACATAGCCAGTACATGGGCTGGCTCTGCGCCACAGCAGTAAAGTAATACGTAAGGGAAGCTGGATCCCACATGGCAGCCAGGGTCTCAACCCGAGCCCAGTCAGTCAGAAACATACTACGGTCTGGATCTAACAGGCTGGAGAACTAAAGGACGGGAACCGTGGAGAGATCAGAGACTGAGGATTATGCTCTTCTCTCTCTTTTCTGTCTTGATCTTGTGTGTGTACATATACTCTACCATAAATTAAGAAAATCAAGCGACTTACAATGAAAACATAGCAACTTCAATATTATTAAACTCGGTAGCAGTGTAATACTTTTAGGAAACTGGAAGAGAAGGGTAAATAAAGTAAAATGTGAAGAGTCAGTGACATAATGTATCAGAAAGGTCATAGTAGTTGCATACATTTCAATTTTAAAAACCAAAGAATCTCCCCAAGCCTAAAAATGGTTTCTTACAGAAATTTTGGCTTTGTAAATGTTACAAGTTGAGACCAGCAGGTGGCATGGTGGTTGGGGCGCAGGACTTCACAGGTCAACTGCAGTTGGAGTTCCAGACCTGAAGCCTTGCATTATAACTTTTACCCCTCTCTCTGTGTCTCCCTCTGGTGAGCTCACATGCCCTATAGCGTGTTTTAAAATAATAATAACAAAATAAGTAAAATTACATAAATAATTTTTTAAATGTTATAAGACATCTAATTTGTTACAAGAATTGCAAAATATCATGCTTTTAAAAAATCCAAACAATTATAATGCTTATAATTTATATTGTGTACACACACACACACACACACACACACACACCCCAGATGTTCTTCTGTAATATGGGTGGGATTCATCCAATCAGTTGAAAGGCTTAAAAGCAAAAACTGAGGTGGCCCAGAAAATAAAGATTTCCTGCCTCAAGACTGAGCTGTACAAATCTTGCCTGAATTTCCAGCTTCCTAATGATGGGAACTGCACATTTAAGACAAGCCTCCAAAATCATGTGAGCTAATTCTCCAAAAACAAATCTGTCTCTCCTAGACGTATAATTGACAGATAGACTGACAGGGTCTACTGCTTGTAACTATTAGTCACATCAACACATTCTCTTCACAACATTTAAGTTAGTGTTTGATCAAACAACTAAACACCATAACCTAGCAAAATTGACATACGAAATTAAACACATCATTTTACTTACCAACTTCATTAAAATGTACATGGCTACAACTTTACTGAGAGAGAAATTGTCTTTGTTTCTTACTTCGTAGCTATATTATAAATATCTTTACTTCTTTTTCTTCTGCATGCTACAAAGACACTAACTCCTTGATAGTAAAAGCTAATATTGTCATTTTTATTTCTCCAGTGAAGAACCCAAGGCCAGACATTACTTAATATATATATGTTCATTGAATGAATGACCCAATTTTTAAGATGTGACATGTTGGTACTCGACGTTCATTGGTATAAGTGGAAACAAATGTGATAATATTTAGTGAGATAAAAAGGCTTTATGTGATAAATATTCATTGTAATTCCAACTGGAATATTTAAAATGCTCAACAATGAAGTTTCTAACATTCATGAGTCATCTGAATAGGTATGTAATATGTCACTAATAATGCTCCTCCACTTACAGTATGGCTAATTGTAAGCATTCCCTAGGTGTCTTTGATATGACCGTGGCAGATTCTACCATGTCAGCACAAACAGATGGCAATTACAAAGTGAATTAAGCAGGTTGTTACCATGCCACCATGTAGATTCAACATATCTGTTGTTTTAAGAAATTCATCATCTAATGACTCAGAAGTACTGCATCCACATTAGCAATAAGATATTTGAATCAACATTTTGGAACAATGAGAATGTTATAGTTAGAGATACTTCATGAGTAAAACAATGTGTTTATTTAGTGGTTCTAGATAAAAATATTTGCAATGAAGAAGCTTACATCTGCTAAGGAGAAAAAAAAACTAAACTAAAAAAAAAAAAGTTCAATCTTCAAAAACAGAGTGACCATAAGTATTCTACTGTAAGGCAGAATAAAAAGTAGTGTACGTATATGTGTAATTGTGCATGTGATTCTAATATAATTTCTTAAAATGGTTCCACTAACAAAAACAAATTAATATAATTTTATTGTAACTATTAGGGATAAACACATGTATACAATTTTTTAAAAATCACCAAATATTATTAGTGATCATTGTGTAAATACTGAAAATTAAATCAGTAAATTTAACCAGTTGTATTTTTTCTCTCCTATTATCCTCTTTATTATAAAGACTCAAGTGATTTGAAAGGCTTGTATGAGTTAAGTTTATGAGACCTATCATTTTAAAACAGTAAATCGTTTATAAAGGCTGTGATTCCTCCATTCAGACATATTTATTATTAATTCACATTCAAAAACAAAATTTTACAAAGGTAAGAGATATTCAAATCTATGTGATTTGATTGTAGAAAAGAATATGGATGAATAATGCATATGTATTTCACCAAACTTTTATAATTCCTTTTACCTCAGTCACTTCATCTTTTAATAGCTCTGCTCTTTCCCTGTAATGTTATTAGTGAGTAAGAAAAAACAATGGGTGGGGTATAATTTAGTGGAACATATGTCTGTTTATTGATACAAATGAGACAGTTTCAAACCACTGGGATCAGCCCTATTCCTATTTCTATGCACAATTGTACATTACCACATTTAGCCACATATTAAAAGCTAGAACATTCCATTTTTGCTTTTTAAGAGTGTTTTTACAATCCATGAGGCTGTTTTTAAAGCTCTACAATAATTACATTGTATTTTATTTTGTAAAGTATTCCCCTAAAATCTAGCAACAAGTTTAATACAGAGGAGTCAGTATTTTCTCAAATGAATTCCTTCTAAATTAAGTTCAAGCACACTGAAATCTAGGCATTTGCTTGCAGAATACCAATGAACCAAAATGATCGATCAGATAAAATTACTGAATTTCTACTGCTTTAATTATTGAAAAAGAGAATGTATCCTAATTAGTTTATAATTGATTTTTAAGTCTTATTTATGAAATTATATACTCCCCAATATTTATAACGTAGAACTCCTGTGCTCAGTCCTTCTTTACTTTTAACATTTACCAATATTTAGAACTCTTGGAGTACTTGCAGCATTTTAAAAAGAACAAACAAATGCTATCTTCTGCTATGTGATAACCGTGATTTTTAATCATTAGTTTCAAACCATAATCATTAGCTGCAAAGCTCTTTAGAGCATGAGGGCTTTGATGTACTAATCTTTTCATCTTTTCTCAAATAGGTATATCTATTTGAAGAGACGATGTTAATTCAGGATAGTAAAGCAACGTTGGATTTAAGGAAAACATTTAGTTATACCAACAATACTTAGGAGTTTCTGAATGTAAATTTCTTTCTTCTTCTTTTCACCTATGTGTTTATAACACATTAAAGCTAAAATACCTCCCTATTGAATCACTTTTGTAGAAAAAAGTTAATGTTAAAATGCATCCTCAGGTTAGCAGGTGGCATGGTGTTTAAGGCACTGGACTCCGACATGGATGACGATAGTTTGAGTCCCAGACCCAGAGATTTGAAAATCATACTGGGCATGTGTACCCAAAATCTCAAGAGGAGAACAGAGAAGGAGTTGTGGTGTGGCCACCTCCCCAAGGAGCAATTTTTCACTTTCCTTCTCTTTGTCTCTTCCTGTATCTCTGCAGCAAGTGTACAAGCCCCATGACAAAAAAAAAAAAAAAAAAAAAAAAAAAAAAAAATACAACTTCAAATAGGGATAGAGTATCAAGATTGTTTGATAAAACCATAACTGAGAGTCTAAAAATTAGAAATGGTGGAATATGGGAATTATATAGATAAACATGCATGAACTGATGAGTAGATTGAAAAGCTGTGGCACACGTACTCCATGAAATACTATTCAGCTGTAAAAAAAAATGTGATCTTGACATTTGGTATAAAGTGGATGAATTTGGAAGATTTAATGCTAAACTAAGCAAGTCCCAGACTATGAAAGATGGGCATTGTATGTTCCTGCTCAATATATACTAAATGTCTGTACTCTATGACAGAAACGGAAAGACTGGAAGGTATGCTAGTAGGAGGCCAGCTGAAGATGCTAGAGACAGTGTAGAAGTGGGTGAGGGTAGGTAATTGGGGGTGGGAGGGAGGCAATCAGGAAAAAATAATTAATAGGCACAAAAATGAAAAGTTATCAGTTGATGATAACACATATGATGTCTTTGACTTGATCGTATCCGTGCTGGGTGGCAAGAAAAAAAAAAAAGAAAAAAAAAACAATGCACAATGTAAAGGTGTACAGATTAAATACAACTTAAAAAATAAATTGAAAATATGCAATAAAAATGCAATCAGAAAACGCAAACAGAAATCAGCAACATAAAAATCTAGAATCCAGTTTGTTTTGGCAATGTTAGTAACCAAGTATGTCTAGGTAGTAAGTAAAGCATTATCATTCAGTGACATTGACTGGGAAAGAATAAGGATCATAAATCAAATCACTCTCTTGGAAAAGATGAATTTAAGATCGTCAGTATCTAAGGGTGTCTGTGATGTCTCTCTCTTCTCATCTTTAATAGTTTTCAAAATCTCTGAATAGGCAGACTTCCTGCTTTCTAAAAGTCAATTATTGTGAGTCCTAGAATTACATAATACACAAGTAGAAAATGCCTTATCTTTCTCTCTTCCTATCAATAATCTGATAGCTTTTTTGACCATCAGATAACCATTAAAATAATTATCTTAATAAGGCAGAGTTGTCAGTTGTTTTCCAGTATGACTATGCTAAAATTTTCAGGTTTTATCTGGCATCTTCCTTCTAAAGTAATTATGTTTGCAAAGATAAAATCAATACTTTTATAAATACAGTATACTGAACTATATTACACTTTTAACCCACCTTTGCCTACAATGAGACGCATTTAGTAGATATGTGGAACATATTGTATATATTAAACTTGGAAAATACTGAATAAATGCATAGTCATATTACATTATTTTAAGGGTACCTTATTTTAAGGGTACCAGGAAAAACTAGGTCAATTTCATCAGTAATAATAATCTCCTCTTCCTATATTTTCCAGTTCACCTGTGTCTATATGACATCATTTGTCTGGTTTTCAGCAGGGCCATATGAATAGAAATGACGTTTGTCATCTTTAGTCTTAAGTAGTTTAAGAATACATGTGCTTTCTGCATGAACTTTTTCTTGCTGTCAGCCAGACACAGAAGATACAGTGGTGTCATGACTCTTATTTATATTAATGCTGTCTTGCCATCTATCTTCTCGTCCCCATCCCTGGCTTGACAACCTCCACATGAATATTTTAAAACAGTCTCCGCCAAGTTCCTATTTTTGTGTTTTAGATAAATAGACCCTTATCCCCTGAACAACTTGACCATCTTATTTTGCTTAAGCCTGGTGAACCTGATAATGTAACCCCCAAGGTCCTTAGCTTCATGCTCCTTTCAAATAAATGAATCCAGTTCTACCATCAGAAACTACTAGATAATGCCCTGGACCCCCATAAAGGGTTTGGGCCACATGACCCTACCACTCCATCAAATTTCTCACTTACTAGTTGAGCTTATGTGCCTTGAATGCCCCCCATCTTTCTTGCTGCTGTTCCTGTGAGGCATGCTGCCCTGTTTATCCAGTATCTATGAGAAATAAACTTAATTGGGATCAGTAGATGGTATAATGGATATGTCACTGGACTTCCACGTAGTCAAACACATTTCAAGTCCAGGGTCCAGCAGCTTGACTCACACTGGCACGTGTGTGCGTGCCCCAAATCCCGAGAGGACACTGGAGGAGAAGGGATTGTGACTTGGACATCCCTCCTGGGTGGTGATTCCTTTTTTCTGTCTCTCTGGGGACCAGCAGTTAGCGTAATGGCTATGTCACTGGACTCCCATGTAGTAGATCATGGTTTGAGTCCCGGACCCGGTTGCTTAAGCTCACGCTGGGCGCATGTGCATGCGTGCCCAAGATCCCGAGAGGAGAAAGGAGGAGAAGAGATTGTGGCGTGGCCATCCCCTCTGGGGGGTGATTTCTCACTTTTTGTCTCTCTGTCTCTGTCTTTCTGGCGAGCGCACACACCCTATAGCAAAAACCTCTCAAAAAAAAAAAAAAAAGAATCTTCTGTCTCTCTCTGGCAAGTGCACATGCCCTATAGCAAAAATCTCTCTTAAGAATAAGTAAATAAATAAACTTAATCTTTCTTCCACTCCAGTCTGGATAAACTTCACTGTCCCACACCTAGCAACACCAAACCTGCCTTAAATACTTCACTTAACAAATTACAACTGGTAAGTTCCAAAATCCTAGATAATAGAGCACTAGAACTGACAGATTTTCTATCCCTGAAATACAGCTTTAAGCAAAAACATCCTTAATCCTTACTTCCTTCTCTTATGAGACTATGACTTGAGGGGGGAAATGAATTTTATTCTATTAAAGTTAATGAGATTTTTGTAGTCATTTGTTAGAATAGTTACCCTAAGTTCATGTAAATGATAAATCAAATTTGGGTGCTACCCAATTAAAAAAATCAAAATATATTCCCCGTGGTGGGTGTTTTCTCACTTGTCTCCCTCTTTGTCTCTTTGGCAAATGTACATGCCATGCAGCAAATTTTCCTTTCTTTCTTTCTCTCTCTCTCTTTCTTTTTTTTTTTTTTTTTTCAGTAAGGTACAAGATGATGGATAGGTTTAGGTTCTTGATACTGGTGGTGGTTGTGTACATTTACGCATATGTTCAAATTTATCCAAATGTATATTTTAAATATGTGCAATTTCTTGGATATCATTAACACTTCAATAAAACTTCTTAAAAGTGAATAAAAATGTATGCAATTTGCTTAGCAGTTGGAAAGAGAGCTTACCCAGAAGCTGGAGGGAGACAGATTTGTGTTACAGAGGAGGTGCTTGGAGAACTGTCTTCCAACACACTTGCCTTGTTGTGTGGCTGGCAACTCTTTTTATCAGAAAGTGAGAAAGTCTGAGATAACCTGTTAAATGATGAGACACATTTAGCCATTGCCCCAAATTGACACGGTTAATTACAGAATATGTGAGTAAAAATTTCTCCCACACCAATCAACCTGGTAACCACCAGAAAGTTAAATGAGATCAGTTGTGACATTTCAGTCCCCACTGAACCGCCTCGTATCAGAAAATATGCCCTGACAACACATAGAACTGTGAAAATTAATACCTAATTTTTGTTTTCAGCTAGGAAAATTGATACAAAGAGAGTTTCTATCTTAACAAAACTTTAAACTATGTGACATTGTAGAGAGTCTTGCAGCTGATGGATATATGGTAGGAAAACAGATGAGACTAGGAAAATAATACATGTATTATAAAGCTAAAAAAGTGATAAAAACATGTTTCAGCAAGTTGGAGGGAGTATCTGGTGTTTGCATTACTGTGGAAAATGGCAAATATATTTAAAGTTTCTTAGGGTAGGATGTTAAAATATCAATTGATTGGCACTAGCCATCTCTGATAATGTAAGAGAGGAGAGAGACAACCTAATAATGAAATTGTTTAGTTTCGAAGCAGAATTTATATGAAACAGAGATTCAGAATTTAATGAGTAATACTCTAATCCTCAGTTTCCTCTCCGTATACAGGTTTACCATTAATGTGTTATCTCAGAAGTTAAATCAAAGCCCAGCTGTGTTGGAACATTGGAAATGCAATGCTCTGTATGCTGAATCCACATGGGAAGGCCTCCAGTTCATATCCCAAGATTTTACATGCCTGTGATCTGGACTGGCCAAGACTGGGGTGAACCACAGCAGGAAGACTCTGAAGCAGGAAGGAGTACTCCTCTCTCTTTCTGTCTCTCTATATAGCTTTTTCTCTCTCTTACACAGAAAAAATAAACTTAAAAAAAATCAAATCAAGATTTTTCCCTAAGATTCTTTGTTAGAATCTTTAAAAAAGTTAATGACGTACCAGTGGTTATTTGAAGCTTGGGAAAGACATCTTTTAAGGGTCTTGAGGACTTTTTATCTCAACAGCCTATCATGTAGACCAGGGGAGAGATATATTATGGCTTTTGGCACAAGAAGGGGACCCATGAGAGATGTATAAAACTCATGATGCTTAATAAAGTTGTATTGGCAAAAGGACTACCAGCTTGGAACAAAAAGAAAGCACCCAAGTTATTAAAAAAAAATAAAAAAAGCACCAGGAATGAAAGAATAAAGGACTTGGGATTATCAACTTTCTACTATTAAGCGATAGTCTAAAATATGAAATATGAACAATATCTTGTACAAAGGGATTATATCTCAAGGGAGAGAACTGGGATCAAAGAAAATTTAGACAAGTACAATAAATAATGATAAACTTGGGAGCCATTCTTTGAAACAGAACTAGATCTATATTAAGAAATATTTTTTCCTCCCCAGAAGAAAGACCTGGCAAATGCTTGCCTGCATTTCAGAATGACCATGGTACAGTGATTCTCATATTCTTTCCAATCCTCTTCTTTCAGAAGGTATTGTTAATTCAGTTATCCTGTACCAATTTCAATCTTGTTTGCTGTGTGTGTTGTGGATAAATTGCTCCTGTGGGTATTTATTCATAATCTGTCAAGGTAAAGCGAAAATTTGCCAAGATTGGCAAATTTATAAAATCAATTCAATTTACTTTCTCTGTATATATATCTACAATGTTTCCAAACTTCTTTTGCACTAATTTTATTTATAGATTTCTCTTGTCAGAAAGAGATTCATTTTGATTTTAATCACCTTAATAAGGTGAATTTGCTTTAATAATTGGAAGTAAAGGTTCAATCCCTTTTGACTTAAACTAACAAATCACACTTCTACTATTTGGAAATTTCCCAAAGTGGGTGGTATTATTTCATCAGGTAATAAATTCTTAATTCTTGGAAGTTTTGAGCAGATTCAGAATGACATCATCAGGGATATATGCGACAAAGAGAATTACATAAAATACAGAATGACAAGTAGGTGTCGCCCTGAACCCTAAAGATGATCCACTGAGAGTGACTACCTGGAGGGTTGTTGAAAAGCCAGGATGTTCAGAGTAAAAGTGCTACAACCAATGATAATGTGTTTTCTTGGTCAAGGAAGACATAACCAGTAAAAATACATTTAAAATGCCATTAGATCTAATTCAGATTTTTTAATTATAGAAGATAATCTCTTTGATACAGTCTAAAATATTCAAAATATTGACTAATTATAGAATGTTATTCATAATGTTACAGCTTAATAATTATATGGTTACATAGAAGACATCAATAGATAGTTATTAAAATGAGAGCATATGGGGCCAGCAGGTAGTGTGATGGTTAAGATGTTGGATTCCCACATAAGCAAATGCAGCTCAAATCTCGGACCTGCCAGCATGTGTGTGTATGTGCCCAAAATCTCTGGAAGAGAATAGAAGGGAAAGGATTGCAGTGTGGCCATCATTCCTGGGGATGATTTCTCACTATCCCTCTCATTGTTTCTCTGTCTCTCTTTGGAAAGCACACAACACACTCTGTGGCAAAAACCTTAAAAAAGAAAAAAAAAAAAAAGAAAAGAGACAATTGAAGAACTGCTAGGAGTTACTCCAAAACTAATAGAACTTTCTCATTGAATTTTTAAATTGATTTACATATTTTATTTCAAAGATTTGGTTATTACATAAAGAAGGGAGAATAAATATTGTATTTGCCACACACAATAATACATTAATACATTTTCCTCTGATAAAAACTAACAACAGCTCTAGTTTGAAATTCATAAGATATTTAGGTACATAAGTGTATCTGTGGCCTGAAAGTCTTATTTTAGAAACAGTTCATTGTGATTTACAAATCTGTTGACTTTCTCTTTTTAAAAGTAAATTTCATTTGGAATATGGAGCTTTTCAGAAAAAGTAAAAAACATGCTAATATTAATTTTCTTTTCAGGCAATGAATACCTTAGGGACTTTTTTAGTGGAAAAGGCTGTTGAAAAAAATCTATTCACTTTCAAGAGAACTAGGTAATTAACCCCCTGGCAGTTTTCTCCAGGCTCTTCTCTTACTCTCAGCCTAACAACAGTAACCTAATTCTACAAACAGTTATTGAATAGACTATGAAATGAAATCCTTTGAAAAAGTAAAGTAATATCCATCTTTACTAAATGTACCTATTAGGACTGACATAAAAGGGGATTTTACTTCTCTGCCCTAATATCATATGGGGGGGGGTTATTAGTGGAAAAAATTAAGAAAAATTGATTTCATCTTAAATTGAATGTAGTCATAACAGTAAAAATTATGGAAAGAAAAATCTAAAATTTTAAGTTCCTTTAGTTATGTAATATATCACAAACAAATTAGAATTTATTGAAACTGAGATTACAAACACTGGAGTATAACAAAAATTATAAAACAATTATTATAGGTACTTTTAAAAATATTTTGTTAAGACGTTATTTTAAATCAGACTTTGCACTAATAATAAAAATAACATTTGTCCTCACATTAATCCTATGCAGTAAAAATATTATTATTTCAATGAAGCAAATAAAATTAAGCACATAGCAATAGAATAAATTCCAAACATTGCAATTTGTGTAGAGAAAAAGATTGAGGTTCAGGAAAGCTAAATTCGGAGCCTATTGCTACTATCTACTGAAAAAGGATAGCCATTTGTATTTGAAAAACTATCAATCAGAGTGTGTGTTGGTGTGTGTGTGTGTGTGTGTGTGTGTGTGTGTTAAGACTTCTTTACTTTCTGGTATTGCAAGATGCATCAAGTTCATCTTACATTTTCCTACCTTATTCCTAGAATCAATCACATATACAAAAAGGCCTTTATAATTTTTTGTTTTGTTTGTTTTAGTTTACTATAGAGTATGTGGGCTCTCTGGGGAGAGAGAGAGAAGTTAGAGAGCACCGCCTGGGGAGATGGCTACATGCTGCAATCCCTGATCTTCCATCCTCCTCTCAGGATTTTGACCATGCCCAGGCACACATAATTAGCATCTTTTTTATGTTGCCAAATCTGGGACTCAAACCACACAGCCAGCCATGTGGAAACTAGCTGCTTTAACCACCATGTCAGTAGGTGGTCCCATTTATCTTTTCACCAGAGTATGATATTAGAAACCAAGACATGGATTTTAGATGTGCTCATTGCTCCTGAAGTATTGTTGCTTCCAGCACCCCTTAGCTGAGAGCAAGCAAACAAATATGTGTTTATATATCAGTGTTCATAAACACAAGTTTTTCTATATGTGACAATGTATACTCACATTAAGATAAATGTGAATTCTTATATTAATATAAACATAAGGTCTTACCGGTGTCTTCAGCTCTATTTGATTATCTAGCTTACTTTTTCATCTGTAAAGTTATTCCAACATTAAATCTTGGTTGCCACCATCTGCCATCCAATCACTTAAACGCTCAGTTCCATAGTAGATGCATTGGAATATGGGAATGGCTAACCTGGGGCCAGTTCTGCTGGCATAGGTGGTAGAGGTACTGCTGCATGATTCTGGAGAGCATGTGGAAAGGCTCCAGTTTTTCATCATATGTCTACTTCAGCATACCAAGGTGCACCTATCATCCTGCATGGCTGCAAGGCTGGACAGAGGATCGAAACATGAAGATTCTGTCAAGAGTGCTAGTCACCTCTCCTTTCTCTCTCTCTCCCTCTCTGTGTCTTTGTCTCAGGAAATTAACAAACTTAGAGAATGGAACATTGTTAACCAATCAGATAGTTTTATAACCTATAGCACATAGCTCATATCATTTCTTTTGACTGCCTTGAATACTCCACTTATTTCCAAAGTCACTTAAGTCAGCAACTTTTATCCCAGTCATGTCTTCAGATAGTTTCATGCATTTTTAAATACAGTTAGAATGTTTTCCCATATTCTGCCTCCCACTATCACATGAACAATTTTATTTTCTATTATATCATTAAAGGGTAGTCATTGTGTCTTACAGTTCTAAAAATTTTGAGAAATCCTTTATCTTATGTGTTCAAAATTTCGGCATCATTCAAAACAGTATTTCCTCTCTGGGATATTCATCATTCTTCACCTTTTTACCTTTCCTTATGTCTCTTAAATCCCTGGCAAACACTGATTAAAAAAATAATATTTTTTTTTCCATAGAACATGCATGCTTATCAGAGAGTGAAAGAGAGAGAGAGAGAAAGAGAGAGAGACAGTGACAGTGAGAGGAAAAGTGAGAAATTACTCCCCTAGAGGGTATGGCCACACCACAATCCCTTCTCCTCCATGCTCCTCTCTGAGTTTGGGGCACATATGCACACATGGCTGGTGTGATGTTTAAGCCTCCAGGTCCGGGACTCAAACTCAGCTGGCCATGTTGGAAACAAGTGCCTTAACCACAACACTAACTGCTGGCCCCAGCACTTATATTTTTAGCATCTCTATAGGTTTGTATTTCTCAGAATGTAATGGAATTATTATGATATCAAACACAATATTTTTAAAATGGCTAATTTTTTTTAGCAATATGTATTTAATATCCATCCTCATGATTATGTGACTTGATATAATAGTCTATTGCAAGGATATAGTAGTTTGTTTATTCATTCAGCTAGTGAAAGACACCTGGATTGTCATTCTGCTGGTGTAGTTTTAGCCTTATAATTCTGCTGTTGTATAATTTTGCTGTTGAATTAAACTGCAGTAAAATTCACATGCCTATTTTTGTGTGGGCATACATTTATAGATCATGGTAAGAATGTTTAGTTTTTTTAAAGAAATTGTCCAAGTGTATCCAAATTGTAATTATGTATATTCAGTAATATTAAATGAGAATTATTTTTGCTGCATATCCTTGATAATATTTGATCTGGTCAATTACGGGAGGATTTTAGTCACTCTAATAAATACATAGTGGAAACTCATTGTTTCATATGCTAGTTTTTAATCTGTATATCATCTTTCATGTCATGTCTCTTCAGATATTTTGTCCATTTTTAAACGGGATTGTTTCTTTTCTTATTGTTGAATTTAAAGTGTTATTTGTATGTTTGTATATATGCTTTATTGGATACACGGTTGTAAACATGTTCTTTTCTGTAGCTTTTCTTTTGGTTCTTAAAAGTGTTCATTGCAAAACAGAAGTTTTTAATTTTAACAAAATTGAACTTATACTTTTTTCTTTAGGGATCATGTTTTTAGTGTCATAGCTAAAAACACTTCATCAAATTCAAGGTCAACTGATTTTTCTCCTATGTTTTCCTATAGAAGTTTTATAGCTTTTACATTTAGGTCTATTATTTTCAGTTGATTGTATTTGAATGGTAAAACTTGCCTATGTTCAATTTTTGCTGAAGGATAATCAATGGTTTCAGCATCATTTGTTGAAATAAAAACTATTTTCTCTATTGAATTATTTTTGATGCTTTGTCAAATAGCAGGTAAAAATGTATATTTATTTATCTATTCCAAATACCTTTTAATTATTATTATTACTTTTGTTGCTTAAGTTCTCTCAAAATTTTCTTCTCTTTGGATTATGCTGCTTAACGATAATATTCTTCATTTTGGATTTTTGTTTTGTATTCCGCCCTCATCGACTTCCTGAATTTCTAGTTGATGTCCATCACTGATTTTGAATATTTCATAGTCATTTTTACTTTAAATATTTATTCTCTTCATTCTCAATTTCTTCATCTAGTATTCCACTTATGCCTATATTATTCACTTTGAAGCACTATCCCAGTTACTGGATATTCTGTTTTCTTCTAAGTACACTTTTTATCATTGTAATTCAATTTGGGAATTTTTCTATTAACTTATTTTCAAACTCACTGATTTTTTTCCCCTTCGCTTTGTTAAATCTCTTAATGCTGCAAATGAATACAAGACTACAGATATCTCTTGGAGCTTCTGATTGTAATTATTTTGGATACATGTCCACAAATAAGAATCCTGGATCTTTTCATAGCGCTATTTTTAATTTTGTTGAAAAGTTTATACTGTTTTCCATAGCTTCTGCACCATTTCATACTCCACCAGTATACAAGCATTCTAATTTCTCCACACACTCACCAACACTCTTTATCTTTCTGCTTATACTACTCATCTGCTCTTGCATGATGACAGCTTAGTTCATGTTAATTATAGTTATTTTAAATACTCTGATAATCCTACCACCTATGTAAAATCTGAGTATGGGTATGGTTCTAATTGTCATTTTTGTCTTTTCAGATAGTTTTACTTATATTTTAGCCTTATGATTTTATTCTTGTTGGGCCATAGGGTTCATGCACTTTCTATAGAGAAACAGAAAGAGAGAGAGAGAAGGAAAGTGAGAAATTACCTCCTGAAGGGACAACTTGCTGCAATCCCTTCTTTTCAATTCTCTTCGTGGGATCTTGGCCACCCACGCCCGGCATGTTCTTCAGGCTGCTGCGTCTGGGACTCAAACTGTGGTTGGCCATGTAGGAATCCAGCATCTTAACTACTGTTTCCTGCTGACTCCACTCTTAATTTTTTTACTAAAAGACAAACATAATACATTTGGCAATCAGAACTATGGCAATCTTTAAGATAAGTTTTCCTAATCATCTAGCTAAGAATTGGGCCATATTTAATGGTTGCAACTGTGTGTGCCTCATAGTTTAAATTCTTCTAATATACTTAGTTTTATTATTTTCTACCTTTTATTACTCTGTGTCTTGCAAATCTTTCAATTTTTGTTTTTGTTTTTGTTTTGTTTTGTTTTAGAAGATTTTTGCTATGGGCAGATGCACTCACCAGAAAGACAGAGACAGAGAGACAGAAAGTGAGAACTCATCCCCCCAGGGGGGTGACCATACCACAACCTCTCTTCCTCCTTTCTCCTCTTGGGATCTTGAGTACACACGCATAGGTGCCCAACATGCATTTAAGTCACCGGGTCTGGGACTCAAACCGTGGTCGACTACATAGGAGTCCAGCGACATAGCCATTACACCAACTGCTAGTCCCTAAATCTTTCAGTTTTAATGCACCGTTGTTATACTAGAGCTAAATCAGTGTGGTGATAAGGTATCAGGGAAAGGACACAGTCCACAGTCTTCTGATTAATTATCATTCTTTTAGTAGACCTATTTTCCTGGACTATGGTATTTACATTCTATCTCAACTATTCTTTCTTTAGGTGAAATGAAATATTGTGTGTAGTATGCACTGAGAATACATTTCATGATAGCTACCCACCCCATACCCATGCCAGGACCAAAGGATATCTTTCTTTTCTCTTTACCTGTAGAATCTTGTGGTTATCTTGAATGGAAAACCTATGAAAGTATTTTCCCCCTACACTGTCCCTAATGTGAGTCCACATTCGTATTCCAGCAATTCATTAATATTATGTTGCTGTGTTTTTTTTTTTGTTTGTTTGTTTTGTTTTGTTTTTAGCTGCCAGAGGGCACATGCAATCTCTACAGAGAGAGAGAGGGAGGGAGAGAGAGAGAGAGAGGAAGAGAGAAAGAGAGGAGAAAGCACCCTCAAATGGGGCATGGTCAAACTACAGTCATTTTTCTCCTTTTCCCCATTTCCATCACTATTTATGTCATGCATGTACACATGACTGGTATATTTTTCAAGTCTCCAGCACTGAGATTCAAACTACATTATCCATGTAAGATCCTTATATCAATGCACAGCACTTAATTGCTGCTCTACGGAGCTGGATCAAAAATTATATTTTAAGTATTTCTATAACTTCCTAACTAACTAACTGAATATGAATTAAGCAACTGATGCTTTGAGTTAATCTGTTAATCTTTCTTAGTTATGTCTCTTTGGGTCTACCCTATATCAAGATTTTGCTGTGGTGTTTTGCCCAATAACCTAATTTCTCTGATGTTTCCAAATAGAATCATTAATTTTTATTTTGTACTATGTACTTTCTGTTGTAAAACAAGTGGCAACTTCCACTCTCTTACCATACCATAATGGAATCTACAAACTTTTTCTTCTTCTTTTTTTTTTTTTTTTTTTGTTAGAGGGTATGTGTACTGATCAGAGGGGGGGGAGAGAGAGAGAGATCACCTTCCCCACACCCATGGGAGATAGATACACTGCAATCCCTTCTTCTTGGGACTTTGAATATACATATATGCCCAGTGTGTTTTTCAAGCTGCTGGGTCAGGACTTGAACGATGAAGTTGGCTATGTGGGATCCAGCTGCATTACAACCGCACTGCATACTGGCCTGACTTTTTTATTTTTAAATTGGATATATATATAAGTAATAAAATACAAGTAACTAATTATATATTCTCCATTTCCATGGACAAGAAGAATTAATATTTAGCAAATGTTGGCCAAATTGAGGTATAGGAAATATCAGGCTCTTCAGATGAACAAGTGTCAATAGCCATCTATTTCTTTCCTCATCAATTAGATCAATAATTTTTGTATTTGTATGAGTATAAACTTTTTACATACGTGTGTGCCGGGGACCAGCCTCGGCGGGGGTGGGTTGACTCGTTGGAGGCGGCGAAGGAAAGGAAGACTGAGGCCTCGGTGCCTTTTCATGCACGTCCTCAGCCGGACACTCCCAGAAATCGCTCTCTGAGGAGTGACAACTGCTAGGAATCATCGTGCCTTTTTATTGAAAATGTGATACATGCAAGTGAACGGGAGAGGGGCTACGTGTTCTAATTATCAATTCATAAAGTTTTAACAATAGAGATCAAAGGTTCTATTCAGGGTTTGATAAAGGGCAGGTCTATTAATCATCGATACAATTCAACAATTATTTGATTGATGTAAGCAAGCTTTTGGGAACTTCTGTTCTGGGAGTGTGTTTTCAGAGAACAGCTCCAGCAGGCAGAGTTAATTATCAGCCAGTACTTGGTGGCAGCAATCTTGCAGCTACTGGTTGTGATTCTAAAAAGGAAAATCTCAAGTACAGATATTAGTTCTTATAAATCTCAATAAAGAATGATATTTATATAATTTTATAGAGATCTAAAGTTTATTTAAAGGAATCCTAATATATTTACCTATCCTAAAAGGGTGAAGTTAGTGTTCACTTGATGAGGGCGGGGATACAGCCTTCTCAACTGGTAGTGAAGTAACTAATGAGTTAATGAAAAACTTTGCGGCACACCTAGGCATTGCATTGTGCTTGTGGTGCCACCGTCATGTACCTTGTCAGAACATTAGCTACAGTGAGGCGGGGGTGTCCTGGGTCAGTTTCTGCGTAAGAGGTGATTCTTAAATTTAAATGTGTTTTGAAAGGAAGGCCTTCCAAAGATCAAGAAGAACTTTAGCACACCCTTTATTGTGTCCAATGAAGCGCTGTAATTAACAGTAAGTGATTAGAATAAAGGGAACGGTCGGGGGATTTTGGGGAAATCTTACTACAAAGATGTATGAGAAAACTATGTTAATCCTTTTATAGTAATATATCGAGGAGTCAGAGGGGGGTCACTTCCCAGCAAGGCTACTACAGTCCCGGAGCGGATAGCAAACGGCCTTGCCAATATACTAATTGATCCAAGCTTGTTCCAAGGTCGGGGGGCATACAGTAGTGGCCTTGCCAACGTACTGAACCAACCGGAAGCGATGCTCAAAGATCAAAGGGCTCAGACGGGTCCTAGAGCCCCACTGGGTCGGACTCTTCCATGTGTGGAAAATGCACATTTATTCCCTATGCATCTTGATAACTCATTGACCATATTATCATTCAATAGAAAAAGAATATATAAAGACTTGGTTCCCACTTTGGAAACAATGCTAAATATAGTTTTTCTACAGCCTATTAATATTTCAAATCTGTTTGAAAGTGCATCACTGACTTTAAAACAGCAATATTCTTCAAGGAGGGCAAATTATGACCAAGTAGTGCTGTTTATTTATACTTACACATTTGCATATGTCTGTATATATATATATATACTTGCATGTGTGTATATGTGTGTGTGTGTGTGTGTGTGTGTGTGTTGTGTATCAATCTGTCTGTATCCATTAATTTTCCTCAACTCTAAACATTCAGTTATGATGATTAGGGATCTCACTATATTCTACTTCATGAAATTTTATTACTTTTATTATGTAGCAGAAATATTTTACCTTCTAAATGAAGACTTCATTTCCATCAAGTTGTATTTAAATTTTTGACCACTAACCATTCCAAATATAGCAGTAGTAGACTAGTTTGAGGAGTTTGGAGTAACCTACAGGAAAAATAATAGGACATTGAGTAAGAAATGAAATGATAAACCATTGACAATAATTAATGGATATTAGGAAGTCCAGTTAAGGAAATATTAGAAAAATAGATTTTCTTTTATTATTATTATTTGTAAATTTTATTGTTCGTTTTTGTTATACGGTGTACATGCTCACTGGAGAGAGACAGAGACATTCACAGAGAGAGAGAGAGAGAAGTGAGAAATCACCCCATAAGGAGGTTGGCCATACCAGAAACTCTTCTCCATTTTTCTCTCAGAATTTGGGGCATACACACACACACAAGCTCACACACTCAGAGTGATTTGCAAGTTGCCATGACCAGGACTACAATGGCAGAGTTGGCTATGCGGGATCCAGCTGCTTTAATCTCACCACCACCTGCTGGCCCTGAAAATAGTTTTACTAATGTGATATCTCACTTGACTCCTTATCCCTAGCCATTAAAAATACAAGATTAGCTGCCTTAGGAAGCGCAACATAATTTGAAGAAAACTGACAAAAGCTGTCAGTTAGATATATTTTTATTGATTTAAAATTTTTGTTCTTTAAAAGAAAATCAATAATAAAACATAATCAGAGTTTTTATACACTGTATACAATTACAGGGACACACTCACTGTGGAGGTATGCCAAAAATATAAATATAAATTTAAATAAAATTTTAGAAGGTAAATAACTTTATAGGATCAATGAAAACATATGCTCCTCGAGTCTTTTATCTGCTTCCTGATACATCTATCAGACCTGCAAAGTAACAATTTATTTTAAATCAGTGACAAAGTAGGTGTACAGTTTTAGTTTAGTTGACAGACAAATGGCCAAAAGGCCATTCTCTTGATATTTATAAATCTTTCCAAGTTTAAGGCATCAAGGCTTTCCTCATAATATTAAGTAACTGTTTAAATTAAAACAATGATTCACTTTGCACCAGTCTGAAAATAGATGCAATCCAATTATTTGAGAGAAATGAAATATTCACTTAAAATACATTTGAATTCTTTCTAGGTGATTTTTAAAGAGCTTGACACAACTATGGATTAGAGATGTCTTTCTCAGAATAAATAGTACAGCATAAAAAAATAAAATCACCTCTCATATTAAAAAATTGCCCAGAATTAAATGACATAGAAGGAAGGAGAAAAAAGCAAAAGCAAAAAAAAAAAAAAAAAAAAAAAAAAATCCAAAAAAACAAAACAAACAAACAAAAAACCCAAAAAACAACAAAAAAAACCCACTTTTGTTATTCTTTCATTTTAATTTCATTTCTGTTTCTATGTTCCCTTTTTATAAATGTATATGTAAAAATTGTATATACAAGTAGCAATAGGAACTTGACATTTCATGGTAATGAGAAGACAAAAGCTGTATTATACTCAAAATGTGTTTTTTTTTTCAATCTGTTCAGCAGAGTTCCATTTTCAGTCATAACTATAATATGAGTATGTTTGAATAAAGATATTACCTTTCTTGTTCCCAGTGTCCCCCCTATTCGCCCATGACTTGACATTCATCTTTGGATACTACAATATCTGTGTAAACCACATTAAAAATAACACTTTGCACTGTCAGACATTTCCACAGGTCTAAAAGTCCAAATAAACTTATTTACTATGGGTTTTTTTTTTTGTGCATGGTTTCAATATATATTTCAAGCCTATGCATATAGCTTACTTACCCGCAAGCTGTGCAATTTCATTTACATTCTTATTGAGTTCAGATACAAAATGCCAGGTATGCACCAAAATGTATTTAGAGCTCTCTCTTTTATTGTCAGTACAAAGATTTACAAACATATCTTCTCGCAAACATGCACATGCATAACTCCATGTCCTCCATTGCAGGGCAGTAAGTTAGGTATTAGAAATACTTAAAGCAATCTTTGTACGATATGATTTTCCCCTCCAGTAATCTATCATTTTTCTACATGAAAGATATCCAAAAATGAACGAAGTCATTTTCCCAAAGGGATACTGAGTGTAAAAATTATATGCTTCAGCTTCTTGCATAAATTCTTTGCAATCTGGCCTCAGTCTGTATTTTAACCATCAGATATCTATCCAGCATTTACTTAATGCAAATCTTCATGATGTTAAGGATTTGTGGTAGGTGGTGGTAGAAAATTAATAACATCCTTGTCTTGCCACAGGGATCATTTAATCCAATTGAAGACAGATAGATGAGCCATTCTGTTGATTATGAAAAAATATATTTTAAATAATGAATATTTAAATGGTAACTGGTAGGAGTACAAAAGGAAAAAATAACCGACAATTCATTTTGGCAAAGGAATATAAGGAAGCAAGGCATTAAGTAGCTGATTCTTAATCTGAGCTTTTAAGGGACAGATAGGATTTATGGATACAGAGAAATAGCACAGCAGGCTAAGGCCAAAATCAAAGAAATAGTGGCATTCAGTTGTGTTACAAGGTATTCTGCTTATAAAAGTAGGCTGGATTGTCAACAGTGGATGTCTGTGAAATTCATAAGAATTTGTTATAGCAGTGAATAGGTAAATAAGAACAACTTGTGTATGCTTGCATCAAATGCAATTAGCTAAACATTAAAGACACTGTGGGAAGCCAAAATATTACATTTTCTACCACACACACAGACACACAAATACACACATCTGTCCTTCTCCATACACACAGACACACAAATACACATATCTGTCCTTTTCCTAAGAGTATGCCATTTGCTAGTCACTAAGGAAAGTTTTACACAATCATTATTTCATGGAATCTTCATCAGAACTCTGTAAATGGTCAGAGTCTACATTTACATTTTGTTTTCAAGTTATTTTAAGCTCAGAAAGTTTATATAACTCTCCAAAGTACCTAATAATTGGGAAGAATTAAAATTTACATTCCAGGGAACCAGCAGTTAGCGTAATGGCTATGTCGCTGGACTCCCACGTAGTCGAACACGGTTTGCGTCCTGGACCCGGTGGCTTAAAACTCACACCGGGCGCGTGTGCGTGCGTGCCCAAGATCCCGAGAGGAGAATGGAGGGGAAGGGATTGCGGCGTGACCATCCCCCCTGGGGGGTGATTTCTCGCTTTCTGTCTCTATGTCTCTCTCTGTCTGTCTGGCAAGCGCACATGCCCTATAGCGAAAAACCTCTCAAAAAAAAATTACATTCCAGCGTTATTCCAGAACTAATATTCTGTTTTGCATTTAATCATGCATCCAGCATGGTCTTCACTGAAACAGAATTAGAGACTCTCTGGAACTGAAGCTCAAACAACTCAATGGCTTGGTTAAATATACTTCTTATATTTTTGTTTTATTTTGTTTTCCTGCATCGGGTATGGTTAGATTCATAAACTCTGGAATTAACATGTCTGTGACTATACCTACTACTGGGTATATGAATTTAGAAAAAAAAGTTTCTTATTCTCCTGTGAAACACTTTTTTTTTACAATTAAAATTGACGTAATAATCAGTTTATTATTGTTTTGGGAGGATTAGATAAGATGTCACCTTCAATACGCTTGAACTATTTTCTAACATTTAGTGTATGCTCAAAATATATTAAATGCATTATTTCAAATGTTTATTATTATTATCATTGACAAATGCTTACTTAAATATCAATATGATCCTATATCTCTTGATCAGATGACATTTTTATAAATGTAATTAGAATGATATAAAAATTGTAAAAATAATACTAAAAAACAGTATGTAGAAAGTTCATAAAGCACCTCATATCTAGTTTTTATTCTAAAAATTTGTTAATAATGATGAGATTTGAAGATACCACAAATACACACCAGTATCTACAGCTCCCTTCTAATTTTTAAGGAATGGACCAAATTCCTCTGTAAGGAGGGGAGCAGAGATATTTATAGTATTCACACTTGTAAAATTAACAAATTCTAGCTGACCTTTTACGTTTCAATCCGTCAGCCACAAAAATAATTTCCTCAGATGTCACAGTGTTGATATTACATCCATCACTGAAATCTGTGGTGAGATGGAAATGTGCCTCCTCTCAGCTACAGAGGATATTTGAACCCTCATTCAGTTCTTTCATTTTCAAAATATAAGACTTGGAGACTCAGGTTTTGGCTTTCATTTGTTCTCTTTCAATATTTTCTATTGTGTCCACTGGCTATCAGTCACCATGACAGACATTGGGGGATATAAAAATGAATCAATAATACTACTACCCAGGGATTATAGTTTATTGAAGGGTATGTAAATGACTATATAATTAAAAAGGTATATATACAATCCAGTGTTTAATAGAATATACTTCTGAGCAAGTCCAAGTGGATTTTAATGTCAGAAAACAACCAAGTTGCAACCAAATGTTTTTGACCTTATATCTTTGAGTCTTACATTTTACTTTCTGATATTACAGATGAAAACACCTATCAGAAAATATCAAGGAAGGTTCTAGGTCATTGTGTGGATGTAATGCAACTGGATCCTCATAGAAAAGAATAGGTATGAGGTTTGCATCCTGGGACCTCTTTGAGCACATCAAAAGCATATAATGCATCCCTGTGATTCAGCATAACACAGGACAACTGAGACAAGGAGAGGTTTGTGTCTTAAGGACCCTGTCAGGGAGGCTTTCTCTCTCATAAATAAAATTATCTTTTTTTTCTTTCTTTCTTTTTTTTTTTTTTTTTTGGAGAGGTTTTTACTATAGGGCGCGTGTGCTCGCCAGACAGACAGAGAGAGACATAGAGACAGAAAGTGAGAAATCACCCCCCAGGGGGGATGGCCACGCTGCAATCCCTTCTCCTCCATTCTCCTCTCAGGAACTTGGGCACGCATGCACATGCACCCGGCGTGAGTTTAAGTCGCCGGGTCTGGGACTCGAACCGCAGTTGACTACGTGGGAGTCCAGCGACATAGCCATTACACTAACTGCTGGTCCCAAAATTATCTTTTTCTTAAAAAAGCACTGTCAATGAAGATTAGTTATTGTAATATATGCTACACATAAACTATATGGGACTAATAATTATTTTCCTTTTTCATTTATAGAATTTCTGGTTCATCCAATGCAGGTTCTCTATAGTTAAATATTATTCAACCGTACACAGGAGGATGCAACTAATTAGGAAGATGACGAGGTCAGGAAAATAGAACATTGTCTGTTTTACCATATAGTAGGTATTGAATTTTAGTAGAAGAAATGACAGAAAGAAAGAAGTGGAACTTCTAGAATGGCAGTGAAGACTTCCAATAATACAGTCCATCACAAAAGCAACATCCAAAAATGGCAATACATTGCCAAGTCAAGTTTTTCAGAATTCTGGAAATTAACCAAAGTTTTGTTTCACATCAGAAGAATTTTTCTACAGGAAAATCTGCTGAACTACAGTAAGAAGCACAGAATTTATGACAACGTAACGTGACATATTAATGTCCACTTCTCTGCTCTGCAGTAGCCTTGAAAACTAGCAGAATCACAACTGCAGTAACTGAAAAAACAGCAGCCCTGAAGCCACTGGAAAGGGCACACTGTTTGGACTTCCTCTTCCAACACCTAGTGCTTGTTCACTATTTGACTTGTCTGGCAGCTCCCCAGAAAAGTCTCAGTGATAGAGTGGAGTCATTATTTGACCTAACTCAAAGATCACACACAAAAAAAACCCTATCTCCAGAGTAGTTTAACTTTTTTTAATTTTGATTCTTTGTTTGAGTTTTTTTGTTGTTGTGTTGTTTTTTGTTTTTGAGAGAGATTTTTGCTGTAAGGTATGTGTGCTCACAAAAGAGAGAGAGAGAGAGAGAGAAAGTGAGAAATCAACCCCTCCCTGGGGATGACCATGCCTCAACTCCTTTTCCTCCATTCTACTCTTTGGGATTTGGGCAGGCATGCACATTCACCCAGCGTGAGTTTCAAGCATTCTGGTACAGGACCCCGATGACAACTGGCCATGTGGGAGTCCAGCAATGTAACTCTACAACATCTGCAGGCCCTTTTTTTTGTTTTTGTTTCTGTTTTTTTTTTAAACCAAGGATATAGACATATTCATCTTCTCCAGCATTGAACAATACACTATGTTGTGCATTTTCATGATAATTAAACTGGTTCTCTGTGTTTTGTTTGTTTGTTTGTGTGTGTGTTTGTTTTTTGGGGGTGGTGATTATGTATTTAAGTGTCAATGATATTTTTACTTTGGAGTGGTACATCATTCCATAATCCATTCCACTTGTTCACATATATTCTTGTCTATTTATCACTTTCTCAAGAACCCCTCCACCCATGTCCCTAAACAGCATCTGGTATCTACCATTCCTCTCTCTACTTCTATGACATTGAGTCCTTTGGGTTCTGCCACAGAGACATTCGTACAGGAATAAAAAAGTCGAGCAAAAATGGATAAAAATGTATACTTTACATAATGAAAAAGTCATGTTAAGTGGAGCTAAATTGTTTGTCTATCATAACCTGGCTTATTTCACTTAGTATTGTATCTTCTGTGTGTTTTTTGAAATCAATCATTGAAATATTTTTACACATCACTTTGCATAAAGCTGTGATACATGCTAAGATTTAAAAAAAAGTGGGGACTAGCCAAAAATTTGATAGAAAGACATGGGGAATGAGATGGCCATGGAGATTTTGAAAAGCTTGGAAATATTACAGGGGCCATGAAAGGAGGCACAAATACAAACTGTGTTCATGGTCCAAAAGGCCTCAGACAGCCCCAGATTCTCAGCTCGGCTCATTCTGAGTCAATCTGTGTTCATAGGTTATGATTTTCAATCCACCAGGTGTGGAACTCAAACCGTGGTGAGTCATGTGGGAGTCCAGCACCCCAACCGCCACTGGCCCCCTGATCTATCTTATACTATTGTTGGCACAAAAGCTAAATACCTCATTGGTGGTTGAATTAAAGCACCTAAAGAAGACTTGAGAATTTGAGGCAATGAATAATGACTTTTGAAGATGGAAGCAGCAAAGTACAAAAATATTGATAATCTCTTCCCCATAGAGTTGAGGTTAAATACAATGAGAGCGGAAAAAAAAAAAAAGTGAGAAATGGTGAAAACACCTAAACTTCTTGCCTCTCTGAGTACTATATGTAGAAACATCCTTAAAGCAGCTTTTCTGACCCTTTCTCCATTCATGTCACTTCTCTTGGAGGAGCACATTCTCTGTTTGATGTCTGGAAAAGGAGCTTAATCTTTGTCAGTGATCATCCCTGCTTCAGGATATATAGTAACCTTGGCTCTCTGCCCAGAGTAGAGATTTGCAATATTGAGGTGAAAAGTTATAATCAGAGGGGTTGTTAGTGAATGCTGCAAACAGGTTGTCAGAAATATAAATGATGCATTAATATGCATCTACTTGATTTTGAATCTCTTTCTCAGCTGTTTAACTCAGGTATGGAAAAAGGTTATCATTTATTGATTCCCTAGCATCTCAGCAGTTGGTGTAGATTTTTGTCTACTTAGGAAAAGAATTTGATAAAGGAATGAAATAATTATGTTTAGATAACAACACCATACAACTTTAAGTCCTCAACCATAGTATAGCTTACATCCCTAGCCTTAAAAATATTTGTCATTGACACTTTGAGAGACTAATCAATACTTTGGAATTTCTCCCCAGAAAACATGATTTTCTTATAAAATTTGTTATATAAATTCAGAAATTCATGGGCCCTGGATTAATCTCCACTCCTTAGAAAAGACCTGAAGATCAAGTCAACCTACAAATAAAATTCTATAAGGTACTCAACATTCACTACTTTTTACATTTATAATTGTAGTAACTTGGAGCAGTAGGTGCCATAATGATTATGTCACTGTACTCCCATGTAGTTGGCCACAGTTTGAGTCCCAGACCTGGCGATTTAAAACGCATGCCAGACGCGTGTGCATGTGTGCCCAAAATCCAGAGAGGAGAATGGATGAAAAAGGATTGCAGTGTGGCTATCTCTCTGGGGGTGGGGGGTGGGGGGTGGGGGGGGGTGGGGATTCTTTTTCCCTTTCTGTCTCTCTGTCTCTCTCTTTCTCTCCACCCTATAGTTAAAGTATTTCTATAGAAAAAAAATGTAGTAGCGCTCATGAACTACTTTATTATTGAGTAAATGTAATCGATTGGAAAAAAATTAAGCAGATATTATAGCTGAGTAAAATTGGCAAATTAAGACCCAGAGGTAATAAAATGATTCCTTTTTAGGAAGCAAACAGGTGGCATAGCGGTCACAGTGCTGAACTACCACATGGCTGACTGTGGTTTGAGTCCTGGACATGTCTACTAGAAGCTTATGCTGGGTGCTTGTGTGCGTGTGCCCAAAAATCCCAGGTGGAGAATGAAGGAGAACAGATTGCAGTGTGGCCATTTCCCCTGGGGAATTATATCTCAATTTCCCTCTCACTGTGTCTCTTCTATGAACATTCACCCTGTGGGAACTACCTTAAAAAAAAAAAAAGAAGGAAAGAAACTGACTCATTTTCACTACTTTTCGCAGATACTATTTTTGTTTTAAAATCCCACATACTGACAGAAATGACCAAAACATTAAGTATTAAACTTAATTTTTATTACTGGTATACCTATGATTTAAATCTACTGAAGATGTGCATATGAAGCAAAGCAATTCAATGCTTTTAGTTATTGTTCAGGTTAATTTTAATTATATTTATGATTTAATTTGGAAAAATCATGTAACATATAAGCTGGTACATGTAAGTAAATAATAAGATCAAATAAAGAGAACACTGGCTGTTAAGAATATGTACAAAAATATATCCTTATATATTTGCATGATTTGGAGTTCATAATCAATTTTTTATCCTTTCTATAATGAAGAAAAGATAGTCTTAATAATTATCTCAGATAGTGATTCAAAATATTCTCCTCCCAAATAAATTCTATTGCATTTAAACATTTCTTTTTAACCAAATTTAAGATATTAGAGAATATGATTCTCATGAAAATTCTGCACATCTTATATGTGTTTTTTGTAGAAAAGGATGTTTGGCACTAACTGCATAGATAGTACAAAGTATTTCTGTTACTATTTTTTCATAGTGACTCAGCAAGTAGCTGAGACCTACTTTCCATATTCTTTTTCTCTATATATATTGTTAACATTCCCCCTCATTAACATCCCACATACATGACACACACACCTACTTGTACTCACAGATGATAATTTTAGATATTTTGGAAATATACAAAAGAAAAATACCTATTATTCTCTTCTAGTGCAAGAATCATCTTGTTAAAAGGATAATAGCAACAGTAACATAATCTAAAAGCATTAATCATGTGTGTGTGTGTGTGTGTAATGCATGTGTGTGTTTGATTTTTCAAGTTTCTAAATATGTACATTATGAAAATACTATGCATGAATTTCAAAATTTTTTGTACCCAAATAGAATATTTTAATTCTGCTTTTCCATGAACTTTCTGAAGTACCTTCTTATAAAAAATGTTTATATCTATATTTATATTCTTAATCTATATACACATTTCTATAACACACACACACACACACACACACACTTTTAGTTCAAAGACACATAAGGACGTACCACACCATCTATTTTTAATGCTAACAGGTCTGTAGGCAGCAGTGTAAACTATGAACAATTAGTTACACTGGGACAGCTAAATTGAACTAGTGTTTGCTTAGGCCTCTGAAACAATTATATTTATACATTTTGGAAGATTTTGTTAAGTACTTTAGAAATAAAAATAAGTAGTTTATCTGAATCATTTCATGTTCTAAAACTGGAATTGTATGCATTTAGTTCTCATATCAGTAATGTTTTAAATAACTCTTATGCCCTGTGTGGTATATCTTATAGGAGACTTAAAGAGGAATAAAATGGCTAAACCAAGGATAGTTTGTGTATTCAAAAAGACATTTAAATTAGGCCAGCCCATGGCCTGGCTGATGGTTAAGTGAGTGGGATCCCACATGGCCAACTGCACAGTTCAAGTCTCAGAACTGGAAGCTTGACAAAGGCAGCAGCTTCATGTGCACGCATACACCAAATCTCTAAAGGACAGAGAAATGGGAGAGACAGAATTGAGGCATAATGACTGTCCACAGGAGCTCATTTCTCACATTCTCTCTCTTTCTCTTTCTGTCTGTCTCTCTCCAGAAAATGCATGCACTTTCTAGCAAATAAATAAAATGATTTATAATAAAAAATTAAATAAACTTAAACTTAATTGAAATTCAAATCTCATTTCTACTCTTTGACATTATCTTGAAACTCAAGAATATATACAGAGCTTTTGTGTTAAAAATAGATAAAGGCCTATTGTCTCAGTTTAATGAAGTCTCTAAAAGGAGATTTTATTATTGTTTTATTTAGAGATATTTTTGCTATAGGGCATGTGCTCTTGCTGGAGACACAGAAAGATACAGAAAGAGAGAGAAAGTGAAAAATCACCTCCTGGGGGGATGGCGACACCCAAACCCCTCCTCCTCGATTCTCTTCTCAGGATTTTGTGCACACACACACAAGCTGCCAAATTCAGGACTTGAACTGCAGTTGACCATGTATAAATCCAGCACTTTAACCACTACATCACCTACTGTCCCCCATAAAGGATGACTTCTAATGTTAAGGTGTCTTAATTCAAGTTAATCTATAGCTATTTTAGATGGAATAGGAGGTGTGGGGAAAGGAACTCTCTTACACTGCTGGTGGTATTGTAAATTGGTCCAGACACTGTGGAAAACAATTTGGAGATTCTTAAAAGATCTACAAATAGAATTACCATGTGACCAAGAAATCCCACTCCTTGGTATCTACCCAAAGGACAGAAGAATTCTTTATCAGAAAAGTGTTTGCACATTGATGTTTATTGCATCATTATTCACAATTGCTAAGACATGAAATCAACCCAAATGCCCATGAACAGATGAATGTATTGAAAAACTGTGGCACATATACTCTATGGAATACTACTCAGCCATAAAAAAAACACCAAGACCCTCGCTTTTGTCAGAAAGTGGATGAATATGGAAGATTTACTGCTGAGTGAATCAATCCAGGCTATGAAGGAGACACATTTTATGTCTTCACTTAATATATATTGAGTGTCAGCATTCTATGATTGAAACTGAATGACTAAAAGATATAGAAACATAGTAAATGGTTGTGAATATCAGATACAGTGTGGGAAGAGGGTGAGTGAAGGAGTAGAGTCTGAAGAAGGACATTAAGGAGAAAAATAGAGGCAAAATATTTATGGAACAAAAAAATGGTTTATAATCTTTTGAAGAGAACTTTATAGTATTGTCAACTGGACTGGTGAGAAATGTATGCATGTTGAAATATTCACTTTGCAAGCTAAATAATGTGATTGAATGCATAAAAGAATTTGAAATTTAAAAAAACAATAAAAGAAGTTTTACATATAGGATGAAGACACCTTTTTCCATGATTTCAAACAAAAACCTGGGGGTCAGGAGGTAGCATAATGGTTAAGGTGCTGGATTCCCACATGGTAAACTGCAGTTTAAGTACTGAACTTGGTGACTTAAAAAAATCATGCCAAGAGTACGTGTATGCACGCCCCACAAGAGAAGAAGAGGAGAAGGGATTCTGGTGGGGCCATCCCACTTACCCCAAATTTAGGGTTAATAATTAAAAAAAGAGGAGAAGATTTTCTCTTCAGCTTTCAAAATACAAGTTTTTTTTATAGTTAGATCTTTATTGTAAAATCTGATCTGCTAAATTAGCGTTTTCCACCAACTCTGGGAGCAGAAATCTTCACAGGCTTTACAATCCTTTGCTCAGGTGCTGACTTTGTGGGAGCCTTAGCAGCAGCCATTGCTGTCTTTTTAGATGCTTGCTTCTTTAGATGCTTTTTTGCTTCCTTGGCAGCTCTGATAGCTTGTTCTCGCTGAGCCTTTCTAACTTTAGGTTTATGGTTTTTAAAAATTCTCTTTTTAATCAATTATGCTTAATTTTTTCATATCTATATCTAGGAAATCTCAAGCTATTTACTCCTTTAGGAGGACCATGATATTGATTTCACAATAATTGATCCCAAGAATCTTCTGTCTCCTTTTACTTTTAAGAGGAAGTTGTCATTTTGGGAGGTAGTGAAAAAGGCCTTAAAATTTTTTTGAAGTAGGCCATGTGTAATAGAATGGCATCATTGTGCGTATAAATTAGTGATATCTTATTTTTTACTAGCCTTGACCTTTTTACCTAGTTTCAGTCACACCTCAAATATTGCTCAAATATATACACACACAGGGACACACACACACACACATATACTTTAATATATTTAGTTATTAATGACTACATATATATTCATTTAATTTTCACAATACCATATGAACTGGTATGATTATGATTATGATTATTATTATGATACTGATGAAGAACAGGCAAAAAAAGATTACAAAATTTGAATAAGATTTGCTTACTTACTGTTAATGTGTACTGAAACTTCACTTTGTACAGGGATAGTCTGATTCTAATGTTTATGGTTTGAAGCATTGGGTTCTAAGCTTGTTTTTCTCTTATTAGCTACATGTTTGTGCACTGAGAATCTTCAAAGTTAATGTGCTATTTCATGATTTTGTATGAGTCAAAGTTTTTATACTCTGCTTAATCACCCAAGGTAGAATCATCCAGTCCACTCTCAACTCTTCCTCATGTGTACAATGCTTACTGAGTCTATTAATAAAAACACCAAGAGATTTTACCCTCAAAATCCAGCATTATCTTTTTTTATTACTGTTTACATTTTTCAAAGCCCTAAACTCCTCTTCTTTAAAACTTGAGTACCAAATGTTTTTCCTAACGCTGAACTTTTTCTGATATTATTTCAGTCTTCACAATGCCTGCATAGAATTTGCCTAAAATGTGATTCTTAATGTATTATTTCCCATTCCTGTGCAATCCTCTTGCTTCTGTCTCCAATTAGTATATGTTCTATAAGAAAACTAATGAAAGTACAAGTTACATTGCCTGGTATTGTAAATAAAGATCTGTTAAAACAATAAGGAAACCAAAGTTAAATGACAATAGAAATTCAATACAGAAATCATCAATAAATAAATAATCTATTTAGCTGTCTCTTTCAGGCAGGCTTTTAAATAAGCTGATATTTATTCTTTGAATGCTCATCTCTTTGTTTTAATAACTTATTTTTATATATTTTTATAATTTTTATATTATATTATATTTAATATATATTTATTTATTTTTATTTATATTTATATTTTAATAACTTATTTATATCAGTCTTCATGTTGGTAAAGCTTTTCTCTGTCCACTCTTCTTGACACTTGACACATTGAGTCTTCATTAAATTTTACACAAAATCTCACTTATTCTGGTTTTCATCGACTTCTTTTTAGATTCCATATGTTTCAATGACTCTGTTAAAACAAACCATTGCTCTCTAACAATTTTACTTTCTACCACAATTACCCTTGCTTCATTTTGATTTCTTTAGTCTTTTTTTTCTAATTATCTTCACTCTCATGAATGCTGTGACGGGTGGAGTGGAGGGAAGCAGACATGACTAACTGAATCCATGGAAATCTTACAGAGTCTAGATTGAAATTCTCTTCCAAGATGTCATCCGGGCTCGAATATGTATTTGGATGAAAGCTCTTAAAGTCACCCAGATAATGTTCATTTTTGACATCAACTCTGGTAATGTCAAAACTATAGTCATCAATTCTTATAGGGAATAATTTTCCTCTAAAATGGTTAAAGCCCAAGATTGAGAAGTTTATTTGTAAATTTCTCCCACCTATGACCTACTATTTTTCCGATAGTATAGTTCTTCCAAATATCCAGTTTTATAATTAGATGTCAAATTTAACTATCCAATTGTTCCAATGTGTTTTCATCTTTTACCTTGTATAACAAATGCAATATTTTTGGTTCTTGTATTTAATAATAATATAATGTATAATAGAACGGTCTCAGCCTTCACTAATTAATACTTTGGAATTCGTACTTATTCCATGCTTACTCATTTTTGGGTGAGTGTTTTATTCTTGTATTTCTTTGTATCATTTAAAATGTTTGCTCTTTTATATGCTTGCTATACATTTAGTTTCTGTTATTTAGGATTTGTATTTGTGCACGTGTGTGTGTGTATGTTTGGGGAAATAGGTGGCTTTAATATATCCAATCAATTATAATGATGGTGATGAGATTTAAAAATGATAAAAGGAACAGAAAGAAACTTTAGGGGGCCTTTATAACACTACTTATCAAAAGATACCTATATTTATTAGGGAGTCACGTTTTGTGCACATTAGAAAAGCATCAAAGCATTCATTTATCATCATGCATAAAACTTGAAATTACTGATATCTCCTATTTGTTGAAAACATTTTTCTAAAAAAATTAGAGTTGAAAAAATACAGAGAATGAGTAAAGAGACTTTTCTGAATACCAGCATTAACTGTCTCATACTTTACAGATAAAAGCTCTTGTGTAAGAAAGTTGCCTTCTAATATGATTTCATAAAATTGAGCACAAATGCCTAGGATATGTAAATCTTTATGTCACTGGATATCAATAAGATGCTTTTTCTTTCTGTTTTGTTTTATTAGTTACATCATGTTCACATAAGTAAATAGATTTTGTATAGATATTCTAAAATTCACATCTATGTTAGAATAGTCATTCATTTGTTATGTTATTAATTTTGTTCATTTCATTTTCTTTTTTTCCATAAAAAGCCTTGGGGATGAATTCATTTTTATGATCTTCTGACATTATAAGCATTGTGGAAAAAGTTTTAGATTAATGCTTGAGGAACCATTGGATCTTCAAGTGTACTATTTAAAAATATTATTCTTTAAGCCTGAGGATTAAATGATGAATTGGGATATTTAAATGTTCATTATATATTTATAGTCATTCCTGAATATCAAAAACCATATTTTAATTATGGATCCAGTATTAGATATATGATACCTTAAATTCTCTGGAGCATGTTACTCATGAATATAAATTAAGAATAAGTATTGTTGGGACCAGCAGTTAGCGTAATGGCTATGTCGCTGGACTCCCATGTAGTCGACCGTGGTTCAAATCCCGGACCCAGGGGCTTAAACTCATGCGGGGCATGTGTACGTGTGTGCCCAAGATCCGAAGAGGAGAATGGAGGAGAAGGGATTGCAGCATGGCCATCCCACCTGGGGGGTGATTTCTCACTTTCTGTCTCTCTGTCTCTCTCTGTCTTTCTGGCGAGCGCAAGTGCCCTATAGCGAAAAAAACTCTCAAAAAAAAAAAAAAAAAAAAAGAATAAGTATTGTCTCAAAAAACCATAAATGGTAATGGTTAAGTGCTCTCTAGTCCTGCAATTAATAGTCTTGCAATTACAGATGCTTCTTAAATGGTAGCTCTTATTTTTTTTTTTTTATTTTCTAAATTTTGTTCCTTTTTTTTTTTTTTTGGCATGTGTTAATGATGGCTCTTTTTGTGCTCCAGCTTTAAAATCTCTTCTCAGCATTACCAAGTCAGTTCTTATCATTTGCCAGATTATTGTATCTAATGATATAATTAGTGGTTAAAGTACCATCTCATTTTTAGTTTTTCTAATATCTTCCATATATTCCACTCCTACTTGGTATTTTTTTTTTAAGTAATAATGTAATCCAGAAAACTGGTATGATCAATTCTATTTGTATGAACATTAGACATCGGTCATCAAAGGAGTCATGGTGGTAATAATAACAGCAAATAGTAATGATAGTAATAAAGAGATTTTCTGTAAATTATCTTGTCTTCCTTCACAAAATATGTGAAGTATTACTAACTGTTTTGAAAATATGAGAACTAGACTTGAAAAGTTTGTAACTTTTTATGGATCACCATCTAGAACTTGGCCGAGTTTAGAATTAAATCCAGTCCTGTCTCAGTTACCATTTTCTTCTACCTAACAACAAGTACTAAACAAGAAAACATTTTTTTTTTTTTAAAGAGTTAGGGTTAGGGATAGGGTTGGAAATGGGGTTAGGTTTAGAGTTAGGGTTACATTCAATTTATGGTATAGGGTTCGGGATAAGATTAGGGTTAGTGTTTTCATTAGGATGAGGGTCAAAATTTGGATACGTTTTAAGTTTAGGCAAGGTTTAGGGTTAGGCTTGAGGTTAGAGTTAGGGTTAGGTTTAGGGTTGAGAATAGATTTAGTTTTAGGCTTATGTTAGAGTTTAGAGCTTGGGTTATGGTTAGGGTTAAAATTTTTGGTAAGGTTTGGGTTAAGTCAAGGTTTAGGTTTAGGATTAGGGTTACCTTAGGGTTTGGCTTAGAGTTAGGGTAAGGTGAGATTTAGAGTTAGGGTTCAGGGTTAGCTTTAGGGTTAAGTTAGGGTTTAGAATTAGCGTTAGGATTAGGTTAGTGTTAGGTTAAACATTTTGGTTAGTGTTATGGTTAGTGTTCCAGTTATGATTAGGTTAGGGTTTAGGGTGTGGTTTAGATTTAGGGATTTCAATAGGATTAGGGTTAGGGTTAGTTTTGGGTTGAGATTAGGGTGAAGTTTAGGGTTTGGCTAGTGTTTAGAGTGTGGTTTAGTATTAGGTTAGGATTTTCATTAATGTTTGTGCTAGGTTATGGATTAGGTGTAGGGTTGGTTTAGGTTAGTTTTAGGGTGAGGTTAGTGTTTAGTGTTAGGGTTAGAGTTGGGTTTGATTAAGGGTTATGGTTAGGGTTAGGGTAAGGTTAAGTTTAGAGATAAGGTTTACTGTTAGAGGTAGTGTCAGGTTTAGGTTTAGATTAGGTTTGGGGTTAGGTTTAGGGATAGGTTTTTGTTGAGGGTTAGAGTTAGGTTAAAATTTAGGGTAAGGGCTAGGGGTAGGGTTGGAAGTGGGGTTAGGTTTAGAGTTAAGCTATGGTTAAGTTACGTTATGAGGCTCAGGATAGGATTAGGGTTGGTGTTTTCATTAGGGTGAGGGTCAAGATTTGGATAGGGTTTATGGTTAGGCAAGGTTTAGGGTTAGGCTTGAGATCTAACCTCAAGGGTTAGGTAAGGGTTAGGTTTCAGACTGAGGATAGGTTTAATTTTAGGTTTATGTTAGGGGTTAGAGCTTGGGTAAGGGTGAGGGTTCATGTTTTCGGTAAGGTTTGGGTGAGGTTAGTGTTTAGGGTTAGGATTAGGGTTACGTTAGGGTTTGGTTTAGGGTTAGGGTTAGAGTTAGGGTTCAGGGTTAGCTTTAGGGTTAAGTTAGGGTTTAGAATTAGTGTTAGGATTACGTTAGTGTTAGTTTAAACATTTTGGTTAGGCTATTGTTAGGGTTCCAATTATGATTAGGTTAGAGTTTAGGGCATGGTTTATGTTTAGGGATTTCAAAAGGATTAGGGTTAGGGTTAGGTTTAGGGTTGAGATTATGGTGAGGTTTAGGGTTTGGCTAGTGTTAAGAGCATGGTTTAAGATTAAGGTTAGGGTTTTCATTAAGGATTATGCTAGTTTATGGATTAGGTGTAGGGTTAGGTTTAGGGTGAGGTTAGTGTTTAGCATTAGGGTTAGAGTTGGGGTTAGATTAAGGGTTATGGTAAGGGTTAGGGTAAGGTTAAGTTTAGAGATAAGGTTTATGGTTAGAGGTAGTGTTCATTTTGGGTTAGGTTAGGTTTGGGGATAGGTTTAGGGATAGGTTTTTGTTGAGGGTTAGGATTAGGTTAAAATGTAGGGTTAGGACTAGGGTTGGAAATAGGGTTAGGTTGAGAGTTAGGGTTATAGTTAAGTTACATTATAAGGCTTGGGATAGGATTAGGGTTAGTGTTTTCATTAGGGTGAGTGTCATGGTTTGTATAGGGTTTAAGGTTAGGCCAGAGTTAGGGTTAGGCTTGAGGTTAGAGTTAGTGTTCAGTTTGGGGTTGAGGATAGGTTTAGTTTTAGGTTTATGTTAGGGTTTAGAGCTTGGGTTAGGGTTAGGGTTAATGTTTTTGGTAAGGTTTGGGTTAGGATAGGGTTTAGAGATAGGATTGCAGTTACTTTAGGCTTTGGCTTAGGGTTAGGGTAAGGTGAGGTTTAGAGTTAGTGTTCATGGTTAGCTTCAGGCTTAAGTTAGAGTTTAGAATTAGTGTTAAGCTTAGGTTAGTTTTAGGTTAAAAGTTTGGGTTAGGTTATGGTTAGAGTTCTGATTATGATTAGGTTAGGGTTTAGGGCATGGTTTAGGTTTAGGGTTTTCAAAAGGTCTAGGATTAAGGTAAGGTTTAGGGTTGAGATTAGGGTGAGGTTTAGGATTTGGCTAGTATTTAGAGCACGGTTTAGTATTAGGGTTAGGGTTTTCACTAAGGTTTGCGCTAGGTTATGGATTAGGTGTAGGGTTAGGTTTAGGTTAGGTTTAGGATGTGATTAGAGTTTAGTTTTAGGGTTAGAGTTGTGGTTTGATTAAGGGTAACAGTTAGGGTTAGGGTAAGGTTAAGTTTAGAGATAAGGTTTACTGTTAGAGGTGGTGTCAGGTTTGGGTTAGGTTAGGTTTGGGGTTAGGTTTAGGGATAGGTTTTTATGAGGTTTAGGGTTAAGTTAAAATTTAGGGTTAGGTTAAGGGTTAGGGTTGGAAATGGGGTTAGGTTGAGAGTTAGGGTTATGGTTAAGTTACATTTCAAGGCTCAGGATAGGATTAGAGTTAGTGTTTTCATTAGGGTGAGGGTCAAGATTTGGATAGGGTTTAATGTTAGGCAAGGGTTAGGGATAGGCTTGAGGTTAGAGTTAGTGTCTGATTTCGGGTTGAGGGTAGGTTTAGTTTTAGGCTTATGTTAGAGTTTAGAGCTTGGATAAGTGTGAGGGTTCACGTTTTCAGTAAGGTTTGGGTTAGGTTAGGGTTCAGGGTTTGGTTTAGGGATATGTTAGGGTTTTGGGTTAGGGTGAGGGTAAGAATTAGGGTTTAGGGTTAGGTTTAGGGTTAAGTTGGGGTTTAGAATCAGTGTTAGGTTTAGGTTAGTGTTAGATTTAAGTTAGTGTTAGGTTAAACGGTTTGGTTTGAGTTATGGTTAGGGTTCAGGTTATGATTAGGGCGAGGTTTAGGTTTAGGGATTTCAATAGGATTAGGGTTAGTGTTCATTTAGGGTTGAGATTAGGGTGAGGTTTAGGGTTATGCTAGGCATTAGAGCAAGGGTTAGGATTGGGGTTAGGTGCTTCCTTAAGGTTTTGGCTAGGTTATGGTTTTGGGTTAGTGTGAGAGTTAGGTTAGGGTTTAGTGTCAGGGTTAGAGTTGATTAGGTTGGTTAGATTAAGGGTTAGGGTTAGGGTAAGATTAAGTTTAGAGATAAGGTTTAGGGTTAGAGTTAGTGTTAGGCTTAGGTTAGTTTAGGTTTGGGGTGAGGTTAGTGTTTAGTGTTAGGATTAGAGTTGGGATTAGATTAAGGGTTAGGGTTAGGGTAAGGTTAAGTTTAGAGATTAGGTTTAGGGTAGGAATTAGTGTTAGGTTTGGGTTTGGTTAGGTTTGGGGTTAGGTTTAGTGATAGTTTTGTTTAGGGTTAAGTTTAGGTTAAAATTTAGGGTTAAGGTTAAAAATACGGTTAAGTTCAGTGTTTGGTTATAGTTAATTTACTGTATGGGGCTCAGGATAGGATTAGGGTTAGGGTCAAGATTCAGATAGAATTTAAGGTTAAGCAAGGGTTAGGGTTAGGCTTAAGGTTAGAGTAAGTGTTAGGTTTAGGGTTGAGGTATGGGTTGGTTTTAGGGTTAGGTTAGGGTTTAGAGCTTGGGTTAGGGTTTGGGTTAATGTTTTTGGTAAGGTTTGGGTTAGGTTAAAATTTAGGGTTACTGTTAGGGTTGGAAATGGGATTAGGTTTAGAGTTAGGGTTATGGTTAAGTTATGCCCTAAACCCTAACTTAATCATAACTGGAACCCTAAACATAACCCAAACTGAAACATTTAACCTAACAGTAACCTAACCCTAACACTAATTCTAAACCCTAACTTAACCCTAAACCTAACCCTAAACCTTAACTCTTACCCTCACCCTAAGCCAAAACCCTAACTTAACCCTAAAAGTAACCCTAAACCCTAACCTAACCCAATCCCATTTGAAAAGTACTTGAACTTCGATGTTTATTACGGCACTTTTCATGATTTCTAGGACATGGAACCAACCCAAATGCCCCCGTACGGATGAATGGATTGAAAAACTGTAGCACATATACTCTGGAATACTATTCAGCCATTAAAAAACAAAAAAACAAACAAAAAAACAAAGCAAAAAAAACCTGGTTTTTGACAGAGAGTGGAAGAATATGGAAGACTTACTGCTAAATGAAGCAAGCCAGGCTATGAAGGAGATACATTGTATGTCCCCACTTAATATATACCAAGTGTTCACACTCTATGATTGAAACTGATGAGTAAAGGATGTCCAAACACAAGAGATGGTTGTGAATGGCAGATGTCGTGTGTGTGGAGGAGTAGGGCCTGGGTAAGGACATTTGGAGGAGGGATACAGAGACAGAGCATTATCAGAAAGGGGAAGTAGTGTTGTTATCTGTTGAAGATATTTCAATCAACTGGATTGGGGAGAAACGTTCACGTATTGAAATGTTCACTTTGTAAGCTAAATAATGCGATTGAATGTATAAAAAATGTAAATAAATAAATAAAATTAAATAAATGTTATCCCTAACACTAACCCAAGCTCTAAGCCCTAACCTAACCCTAAAACTAACCATAACCTCAACCATAACCTAACCCTAACTCTAAAGTCAAGCCTAGCCCTAACCCTAACCTAAACCTAAAGCTAAACCTAAACCCTATCCTAAGCTTGCCCCTGAAACCAATGAAAACACTAACCCTAATCTTATTTCGAGTCTTATACCAGAATTTAACCATAACTCTAACTCTAATCCTAACCCCATTTCCAACTCTAACCCTACCCCTATCCCTAAATTTTAACTTAACCCTAACCCTAAACAAAACCCTATCCCTAAACCTAACCCCAAACCTAACCTAACCCAAACCTAACACTACCTCTAACAGTAAACCTTATCTCTAAACTTAACCTTACCCTAACCCTAACCGTAACTGTTAATCTAAACCCAACTCTAACCCTAACACTAAACACTAACCTAACTATAAGTCTAACCTAATCCTAACCCTACCTCTATTCCATAACCTAGCCTAAACCTTAATGAAAACCCTAACCTTAAACCTAACCCGTGCTGTAAACACTAGCCAAACCATAAACCTCACCCTAATCTCAACCCTAAACCTAACCCTAAGCCTATTGAAATCCCTAAACCTAACCCTCGCCCGAAACCCTAACCTAATCTTAACCAGAACCCTAACCATAACATTAACCAAAACGTTTAACCTAACACTAACCTAACCCTAACACTAATTCTAAACCCTAACTTAACCCTAAACCTAACCCTTAACCCTAACTCTAAACCTCACCTACCCTAACCCTAAGACAAAATCTTAATGTAACCCTAACCCTAACCCTAAACAATAATCTAACCCAAACCTTACCGAAAACATTAACCCTAACCCTAACCCAAGCTCTAAACCCTAACCCAACCCTAAAACTAACCCTAAACAAAACCCTAAACCTAACCTTAACTCTAACCTAAAGCCTAACCCTAACCCTTGCCTAACCTTAAACCCTATCCAAATCTTGGGCACACATGCACACACATGTGCCTGGAGTGAGTTTCAAGCTGCCAAGTACTACATTGGCCATGTGGGAATCCAGCACTTAGCCACTATGCCACCTGCTGGCCTTTAGGAAGAGGTTTTAACGTGGACTCAAACCTGGAACTCATTCTCCGAAACAAATGGGTATAGTTTGAGGCTGATTAAGGGGTCAGCAGACCTGACAGGCATAGTGCATAGAATATGTGATGTTGTGAGGCATGGATATTGCCAGAAAGCATGGAGATTAGTAGGTGCTTTCCTGTGGTCAGAGGGGATGGGGAGGAGGAGTTGACAAAGCTACTACACTTAGAAGGAGGCAGAAAAACCTTAAGATCTACAAAGCATCTGAAACACAGTGAGGGCTTTTTTTTTTTTTTTTTTTTTTTAGGGATTTTTGCTATAAGTCATGTGTGATTACCAGAGAGACACAGAGTGACAGAGAGACAGAAAGTGAGAAATCACCCCCAGGGGGGATGGCCACGCCACAATCCCTTCTCCTCCATTCTCCTCTCAGGATTTTGGGCACGCACGCACACGTGCTAGGAATGTGTTTTAAGCCACCGAGTCTGGAACTCAAATTCAGTGGACTACATGGGAGTCCAGTGACGTAAACATGATGCCATCTGCTGGTCTCCACAATGGGTTTGTTTTTATAGGCTCCTCCAGGTATAGAACATGACTGTAGGGAGAACACCTGAAATCTTACTATTTGCTTCAACTTCTGAAGAGATGAAGAAATGAGACCAGGATACACTTAAAATTCTTCATCATTCTGAGAGTTAAAAAGCAGTAGAGTGTTACTGTCTTGAATTCTTAATTCCAATACTATTATAATAGCCTTTAAGATTATTATTTTATTTTAACTAACCTAAAAAATACATTTAAATCCAAATGAATGAATATTCTCTAATTGCACACTAAACGGTAATGAATATATTGTCGTAGAAGATCAAGTGTATGAGGCTCAAATAGAAAGAGAATGGTTAATCCAATTTGTGTTTCTCTGTGTGTGTGTGTGTGTGTGTGCGTGTGTATATATATATATATATATATAGCCATCAGAAAAGCCATGATATATTTTTCTATGCAAAAATGCATCATGACTTTTCAGATGAACCTATATATATATAAATATTTATGTAAATAATTTCATTTACAATTATCATTTTATGTGCTGAATATGAAACACTATTAAAAATAAAAGTCAGGTCCTCACTGATTTTCTTTTTCTGCAATTTTTTTTCCCCAATCACATACATGTGCTTGCCAGAGGGAGAGACAAAGGGAAAGTGAGAAATCCCTCCCCCCAACACACACACAGAGATGGCCACGCCACAATCTCTTCTCCATTCTCCTCTGGGGATTTTGGGCCTGCACACATATGTACCCGGCATGTTTTTCAGGCCTTTGGGTCTGAGACTTGAATTGCAGGATGGGCATGTGGGACTCAGCACTTTATTACCACCCCACCTGCAGGCCCCTGAGTCGTTCTTAACTATGCTAGTCTCAATTCTAAGACCAAATCTAACTCTATGTGGAAGGGGCTAAATGTCAACATTTTATTCATAGATTAACATCTCAACTAATTATTTTATTCTTTTAGGTTTCATTTACTATTTATTTCTTCTATGAGAGAGAGAGCAACAAAGAGCCAGAGCTAGGCAGCTATGACAGGGACCTCACCAGGTCCACCCCCAGGGATCAGCCTGAGTCTCAGTCAGCCCAGACCACAGTACACATGCACATGTGTGTTCAGGGACCTCCCGGGATGTGAACCCAAGATCTTTCCTTTGGGTTCCAGCTGCTCCATCACGGTTCTACCACTTGGCCTTGACATCCCAATTTAAATAGTCAAGCTTTTGTCTCATCCTCTAAACCAGGCCCTTTCCTGAGTTTTAGTGATGACAAATCAGCCTCATATTATAACACGTGTCTGTTCTTCATTTCCCTGTCTTCTTCAGAGATGTATTCAGCTCTAAACCCCAGCCTGTAATTGAGCACCACTTCCTCTCTACAGATACTCTTCATCTATCATGTAGTTCTACTCACACACTCAGGGGTAAGCCCTTTCCACTTGCTACACCCTAGCTCAACGTCCATTCAATCTGGTGCCTGCTGATAAGCTGAGTCCCTCTCGGCTGTCTTTTTTCTCTCTAATAATGGTCAACTAGGTGGCCGGACCTGGGCCCCGATCTTTACTATATACCCCAGGCTAGTGATAAAGTCTTAACATTTTCTAGCCTATTCTTTACTACTTCCATTAACAATTATGTATTTTATCTTGAAAATATTCATATTCCTTACAGGAACAAAACTTCAGCTACCTGTGCCTGCTTTATACGTAACAACTAACAGCATACCTGTTAGAACATGGCCGTCTGTTAATGGTGGAGAGGTGAGGAGATGGCTGGTAAGAGTCCTTCAGGAGAGTTAGGATTCCAAGAAGGAAAGGTGAAGGGGAGCCCGTATTCAGATGAAGGCGTCGTTGTATCCTGAAACCATTTGCCTACCCAGAGCACAGACTTGCCTTTGGTCTAGAGGAAGTTTTTATTTACCAAGTTATTTGGAAAGCCTTGCCTTTTACAATGGGGACTCTGAGCTACCCAGCTCTCATCCTTCATAAGAAAAAGTTGCCAACGGAACCGGAAGGCATCCCTCTGAGATGCACCAAGCCACAGGAGATAATTAAAATCTATACTTGTCAGAAAAAACAGATGGAAACACAATACACTGGAAAGGTTAGGGTCGGACATTGTTTTATTTAGATAGAGCCTCTGAGCTATTTCTAATTACAGAGAGGATGAGAGTACACAGAGGCTCGTTAGGCTGGAAGCCAGGAGTCCTATGTTCAAGTTCCTTCTCTCCAGGTCCCTGGTTCCAGCACCTGCCTGAGACTAAGTCATCTGCATGGCCTGGGCTCGGCCTGGTGAACTATGTGTTGATGGTAATTAAGTGTTGAAATTCCACAGTGCTGCTTATCCTGTTCTATGAAGAACTGTTTTCCATAAGGGTGCATGAACATGCTCTATAAACACTGCAAGTCAACCGCGAAGGCCACAATCTGAACAAAAACAACAAAGAAAATACAACTAGAAATTTTTAAAAGGAAAAATGCATCACTTGTGAGCAGTGTAGTTGGTTTGAGTTTTACTTTCAAACTTCAAACATCACATAATCTTGCTAGTCTCACTTCCATTCTCATCTCCCAATAGTCTTTTTTCTATACAGCTGCTTGGATGATCTTTCAAAAGTCTAAGTGAGACCATTATAATCTCCATTCTGATGTCTCCATTCTGATGTTTGCTACAGGGCACATGTACTTACCAGAGAGACAGAGAGACAGAAAGTGAGATTTCACCCCTGGGGAGATGGCCACACCACAATCCTTTCTCCTTCCTTCTCTTTTCAGGATTTTGAGCATATATGCACACATGCCCAGCATGAGTTTCAAGCTGCTGGGTTCAGAACTTGAACGGAGGTTGACTACATAGGAGTTCATTGCTGGACTCTATAACTAAAAGAACTGCCTTTAAGCTAAGTGTATTTATTATTTGTGTGGACTTCCAAACACCTCTGCTTACCACCTTTCATGAGTTTCCATATTCCCAGAACCTAAACCTAACCCTAAACAAAACCTATCACTAAACCCAACCCAATTTCCATTTTCTAGATTAAGTCAAACTGTTTTATTAATCTTTCACTGAAAGCAGAGAACTAAAGATACAAGTGTCTTATTTTAGAGAATTGCTGATAAAAGGAGACATCTTTAGACCTTGGTGGAGAATAGGCTATTAATATTAACCACTTTGTTTGGTAATATACTACAATATAGAGTTTTTATATATTGTAGTATTTTCTGATAGTGTTGTTTTTCAATTTAGTGAAATATAAAGTTGGTAGATCTGTATGAGTTAGAAGAGTTATAAAAACTAACTAAAGAAGATTATGTTTACTCATTTTGTCTTCGGTAAAGATACATAGTCCCTGTTATCTAGCCAGGGGCAGGGGCAGATATTCTGTACTTTTAATAGCTACCCAAATGAAATTGATATAATCAGGTTTAGACTTGACAGAGAACTGGCATTTGATAACCACTGAACTATATTAGGTTTAGGTTTTCTTTCCATCCAAAATATTAGACAAGGGAACTGCAATAATTATCATTCATAACATAAGCCTAGATAGTAACTATGTATATCCATGTAAAAGTTGATTCTATGTTAAGAAAAAGCATTTATTAGATAGGTAAACATATGTTCCAGCTTACTGAATATAGTTTCTATTAACTTCTATTGTTTTCCTGTACTAAGAAACAACAACCTCCTGCCTTTAGTTTTCCAGTTTGGATAATAGTTATGTAGCCACATCACTTAAAACTAACTTGTTTTTGTATTATACTTAGAGCCACTCTGTGTTGTATTATATGCTTTACTCTTTATTAATAAATTTTATGTTTTAAAGCAGTTTTAGGTTCACAGTGAAATTTAGTGGCTGGAACAGAGAGATCCCATGTAGCTTCTTTCTTCCCACAGTAGCAACCATACTCACTCTCTTTATTCTGTACCACAGTGGTAAACTTGATACATTGGGTAGGCCCATAATTATATGAGTATTCACTCCCTTTGTTGTATATTCTATGAGCTTTGACAAATGTATAACGACATATATTCAGTATTGTCATATCATACAAAATAGTTTTATTGATTTGAAAATCCTTTGCTTTGCCAATTCATCCCTCTCTCTATCCCCTCTTCCCCAGCCTTTGGCAAACCTCTTTTTGCCTTCATAATTTTGCATTTACTAGAATGTCAGATATCTGGATTTGCACAGTACACAGACTTCTCACAATTTTTAAATGTATTCATTATAAGTAACATGCATGGAAGTGAGAATGAGAAGTAGAGGAAGAACATTCACCTGGTCTGGTCATGCCATGATGCCCTTCTTTCAGTCTTCCAGCCTTTTGGATCTTGGGCATTGGGATGTGTCTTACATAGTTCAAGCTGACCAGGCCGGGGATGAAAACCCTGCTTTCCATCTGGAATTCTGATTCTCTTGAGCAGTGCATTAATTCTTGCCATAAAACTGGCCCAGTATGTAGACTTTTGAGACAGATTTATTAATTAATTAATTTATTTTTGCAACATTACTTGAAAAAGATTGTATTTTCTCCATTGTATTGCTTTTATTTTATTTCATACATTCAATTACTGTACATTACTACAGCTTATAAAATGAATTTACCCAACATGAGCACACACTTAAATTTTTTGTTGAAGCTCAGTTAAATCTATTCATATGAATCTCTTTCGGGGCACTCTAATGCATTCCATTGATCTGTTTCTTTTATCACCAATACAAAACTGTCTTGATACCTGTAACTTTGGTGTTTTATAATAGAAAACATTCCTTGTTCTTCTCTCTAGTCCTTGTATTATTGATATTATTCCTTTCATACACACACACGCATACACGCCATGTTGCTTTTCTTGTGAACAAACTTAATTATTAGATCAATTAAGAAAAAAAAACAGCTAAAATTATTTGTCTTTGCTTATTCCTTATCTAATGTTTTTCTTTTCTTTATGTAGATCCAAGTTTCTGACTTATATAATTTCTGTTTTCTCCAATGAACTGCTTTAATAATCTTTGTAAAGCAGATTGATTCCAGATTTTGTGTGAGAAAGTCTGTTTTAATATAAAGTTTACTTATGCCTTTCTTAAGAGGAAGAGACAGAAATAAAAAGAGATAAGCACCCTCAGTAGGTTGATCCAAACAAGTTTTTGCAGACAATGAGCATCATGGGTGTGTCTGTCTGGCATGTACTGACTGACCAAGGAAGTAGATCAATCGTTCATATGGGTCTAACATTGTTAGTACCACAGTGCCTCTGTGGCACCAAACTGGATAGAAGTTTTTTTGTTTGTTTGTTTGTTTGTTTGTTTTTTCTTTGAAGGATAATTATTCAGGGTACAGAATTCTAGCTTGGTAAGGATTTTATTTTTGGTTTTGAGTATTTTTTTTGTTGTTCTTCTTTTCCTCAGTGCTTCACATAATTCACTCTATGCTCTTCTTGCTTCCCATGGTTTCTGATAACCCAGACATAATAATTCTTCTATCTGCTCTGCTGTAATTGAAGTGTGCTCTGCCCCCGGCTTCTTTCTTAGTATTTTCTTCATCTTTGCTTTTCTATAGCTTGAAATGATATGCCCGCTACAGCTTATTGGTATTTACCCTATGACATATTATCTGCTATTCTGATGAGAGATTAGGTGGGCTACTTTACTTCTGGGAAAATAGTAGTTGCCATTGTTTCTGCTCTTTCCTTTGTTTCTTCTTCTTTTGGAGTTCCTACTACAATTATATGACTTTTTTTTGTAGGTATCACACACTCTTGGATATTCCGGGGTTATTTTCTTCTTTTCTCTTAAGTTTTGAGTTTCTATTCTCACGTACTCAAGTTCACAGAATATTTTATCAACTATGTCCGATCTACAAATTAACCCATCAATGGGTTCCTTCTTTTCTGTCACAGCTTATTTTTGATTTTCAACATTATTTTTTTTATCCTTTTTTAGAATCTACATTTCTCTGTTAAAATTATTCATCTATTCTGGCATGTCGCCTGATTTTTCCATTATAGCCTTTAGCATTGCTAATCATAGTTTTTGAAATATTCTCTGGTCTCATAATTGCAAAATTATTGCCATATCTGACTCTGGTTTTACTATTTGTTTAGTCTCTTCACATTGCATTTTTGTTTATTTGTTCTGTGACTTTTAGTAGGCCTCATGATTCTTTCCTGAAGGGAAACCATGGTATACTGGGAAAGAGGAACTGTACTAAATAGGGCAATATGGGGCAAAGTGTAGGGGAGAGAAAGCACTCTGTAGTCCCATGATTAGTTCTTGGTCTTCTGGTCAATCCTGAATTGTAAACTTTATGAATGCTTCTCTTTCCACCCTTCTTTTGGTGGAGTAGTAAAGAGAGGACTAGAGTAGTTTATTTCACTTTTCCAGGTGAAACCCCAGTAGGGTAGTAAAAGAGTTTCTCTCAAAGACTATACTTATTAAGATTAACAGAATGTTCTTGACTACTTCAAAACAGATTTTTCTTCTCTTGGTAGATGCAAAAAGGGATTTTTCTCATTGTTCATGGTGAGGACCTGGTAAAGGTTCTGGTGGTACAACGCAGATAAACTGTGAGAATTTTCTTATGATTCAGCTCTTCTGGAATATTTAGTCCTCAGACTTGTCCACCCTGATCCTTGGGAATTTATCACTTGGTTCTGGTTATTGTGAACATTTCCACTGTGAGTTTCTCTGGCTATGTTGTGGCTGTTTGTATTTGCCCACCTGCCATCTACTGGTCTTTTATATCTTATCTGTTAATGTGCTTGCCATAGGAATCATGCACTCAACAGAGAGAGACAGTGGGAGTGAAGGTGAGAAATCACCCTTCAAGGGGGATGGCCACACTGCAATTCCCTCTTCTCTACTCCTGAGATTTGGGGCGAGCGTACACACATACAAACAAATGCGCACGTGCGCACGTATCTGGCATGATTTTCATGCAACCAGGTCTAGGACTCAAACTGCAGTTGGCCATGTGAGACTCTAGAGCTGAATCACCAGGCTACCTGCTGGCCCCATATATATAATTACCTCACATTTGTAATGTTAATTGTCAAACTGTATCCTACATAAATTACTATCAACTTACTTTTACTTCATTGCTTCAGATCACATTTATTAAGAGTATGATGACTAACAATAGATGAGACATATTGGTAAATATGTGACTAGATTTTTAAGATACTTTTTGTTTATTTTGTCTAGATAAGGTGTTTTCCCCCAATATGGTCCCCTAATTTCATTTAAAATATAACTTGGCATTTTATTTTATTTTATTTTTTTATATGTTTACATATTTTTATTTAAGATACATTTGTACAATGTTAGTTCATATAAAAGGTTTATTTATTCATATATACAATGTGACACTAGAACTGTCAATGTAAATCATCAGTGATCATTTACCTGTCAAATAATTCAGTTTTCAACCTGGAAAAGGGAAAGTTACAGAGTAAATAGGACAGTAGGAAAATAAACCGCATGGGAAATTTATCTAATTCTTTGAGTTTGCCCATGTATGAAATATAATTTTTTATTTTTATTTTTTCATTTCATTTTCTTCCATACATTCAATCACATTGTTATTTGTCTTACAAAATGGATATTTCAACAGGTGAACATTTCTCCCTAGTACTGTTGATAAAACTATGAAATATCTTCAACAGATAATACCACACCTTTTTTTGCCATTAATGCTTTTCCTCCCTGTCCCTCCCCCAAATGTCCTTCCTCAGACCCTCCTCTTTCACACACACTATATCTGGTATTTACATCTATATACTGCGTTTCTATATCCTTTAGACAACTAGTTTCAGTCATAGAGTGCAGACACTTGGTATATATTAAGTGGGGACATACAATGCCTCTCCTTCATAGCATGGCTTGCTTCACTCAGCAATAAGTCTTCCACATTCATCTACTTCCTGTCAAAAGCCAGGGTTTTGTTGTTTTTTTATGGATGAATAGTATTTCATTGAGTATATGTGCCACAGTTTTTCTAACCATTCATCAGTTTATGGGCATTTGGGTTGCTTCCATGACTTAGCAATCGTGAAAAGTGCCGCAATAAACATCGATGTGTAAGCACTTTTCCAATAAAGTATTCTTCTGTCTTTTGGGTAGATACCAAGGAGTGGGATTGGTGGATCAAAGATCTAAATCTAAGACCTCAAACTATAAAACTGCTCCTGGAAAACACCGGGGAAACTCTGGGAGACACTGGGGTAGGGAAAAACTTCTTAAATAAGACTCCCATAGCAGAGTCAATAATCCCCAAAATAGACAAGCAGGATTACATCAGACTAAGAAGTTTCTGCATGGCAAAAGACACAGTGATTAGAGTGAATAGACAGCCCTCAGAATGGAAAAATATTTTTGTAAACTATGTGTCAGATAAGGGACTGATCACCAAAATTCACAAGGAACTCAAACAGTTGTTCCAGAAAAAGACAATGAATCCTATCAAAAGATGGGAGAATGAGTTGAAAAAACCACTCTCTAAAGATGACATATGAATAGCTAAACGGCATATGAAAAAATGCTCAACATCCCTCATTGTAAGAGAAATGCAGATCAAAACAACAATGAGATATTACCTAACCCCAGTCAGGATGTCTAAGATTAAAAAAACAAAAAATGATAAGTGCTGGTGAGGGTGTGGTGAAAAGGGAACTCTCTTACACTGCTGGTGGGAATGTAAATTGGTCCAACCGCTGTGGAGAACAATTTGGAGCTTCCTCAAAAATCTACAAATATAACTTGGCATTTTAGAGTATACCCAAAGAATACCACATTCAACAAGTTCTTCATGCCGTAATTCTACCCCCAGACCCACTCAGCCAGGATCCTAGGCATGCATGAGCACACCTATTGAGCCCAGGGATACCTCTGATAGGAGTCTGGGACTTTCTCATTTGGCCTTGCGCTGTGGAGCATTGTGCTACCGCTGCACCACCTCAGCTGGCCCAGGTTCTTTTTATCAAGAACACAGTTCTATTGCAAAATGATCATAAAAAAGAACTAGCTATAAAGACAAAATTGTCTTAAAACAATATAGTGAAACAGATTATAGAGGTTATCTATTTTATATCTTGTTGATAGCCAAACTCTACATATCCAATGAAAACCTCTCTTTTCATTTGTTTTGTTCAGAAAGCTTGTTTACCATTTAATTTATTTTAAATTTAATTTTTATTTAAAAAATTTTCAGCATAGTGTATGTGCACTTGCTGGAGAGAGACTGAGAGAGGAAAAGTGAGAAACTACCCCCTAGGCGAATGCTTTCACCATAATCCCTTTTCCTCTATTCTCCTCTCAGGATTTTGGACAAGTACCCACCCATGCCCAGTGTGATTTTCAAGTTACTGGGTCTGGGGCTAGAACCACAGTTGGCCACGTGGAAATATAGTGCCTTGACCACCATGCCACCATCTGGCCCCTAAAAACCTCTTTTATTAAGAAATTTCAAGGAAAAAATATATACTATATTGGATTTTGTTTTTCATTTTATCTATGGCTCACTGGATAGATAAATATTTTATTGCAGAAAAGATCATAAATTAAATGTTACTAATATTTTTTAATAAATTTGATTTCATGGACTGGGAGGATCGACACCCACATGAACCAAGAGTAACAACCACACCATGCATCCCATTTCCACCACTACTACATTTTTTTTTTTTTTTTTTTTTGAGAGATTTTGCTATAGGGCACATGTGCTTGCCAGACAGACAGAGACAGACAGAGAGACAGAAAGCGAGAAATCACCCCCCAGGGGGGATGGTCACGCCGCAATCCCTTCTCCTCCATTCTCCTCTCAGGATCTTGGGCACGCACACACACATGCCCGGCGTGAGTTTTTAAGCCACTGGGTCCGGGACGCGAACCGTGGTCGACTACGTGGGAGTCCAGCAACATAGCCATTACTCTAACTGCTGGTCCCCACCACTACTACATTTTAATACACAGTGAAAGAATCAGTCAGAAATAAGGTTTATGCTACCCTGATTCCATTCCCATGATTCCCAGTACCTATGCTAATAGAACAGGAGGTAGAGTCCATTCAACAATGAGAGTGATGGGGACAAAGTCCTGCTTGTTTGCCCACTGCCCTTCTCTCTGCTGCATGGCCTGGAAGACCAGCCCTCAACAGGCCACAGACTTTCACTGATCCATGGCCCAGCCCTCAACAAGGAGCTAAGAACCCTTAGTTTAGATAATGGTTTGTTCCTCAAAGGTTCGTGTTTTGGAATTTGGTCCCAGTGTAATGTCCTTAAGAGTGGTGTTTGAGTTATAGAGACACTGCTTTTGTGAATGGACTAGTGCTCTCTTGAAAGACTGAGTGAATTCTAGCTCTCATGGGAAGGGGTTAGTTCCGGGAACCAGCAATTAGCGTAATGGCTATGTCGCTGGACTCCCACGTAGTCGACCGTGGTTCGCGTCCCAGACCCGGTGGCTTAAAACTCATGCCGGGCGCGTGTGCGTGCGTGCCCAAGATTCCGAGAGGAGAATGGAGGAGAAGGGATTGCGGCATGACCATCCCCTCTTGGGGGTGATTTCTCGCTTTCTGTCTCTATGTCTCTCTCTGCCTGTCTGGCAAGTGCACGTGCCCTATAGCGAAAACCTTTCAAAAAAAAAAAAAAAAAAAAAAAAAAAAGAAGGGGTTAGTTCCTATGAGAACAGGTTGTTTTAAGAGTAAGATGTCAGCTCCCAGGTCTTTCCCTTTGCATATGCTAATGATTGTCTCTGCTTCTGTCAGCCATGTCATGACATGGCACCAAAGGCTGGATTTTCCAGGGACCAGAATCATACATCAGTTAAACCTCTATTCTTTAAAAATAATCCAGTCTCACTTGTTAGCAACATAATAGCAGATTAAAATATGTGGTATGTAAATAATACATTTTTTTTCACTTCTTGCAATTTTTGTATTATCTTCTAAGTCCATGTAAATAGTTTTCAAGATATTTAATTTCTTGTTCAAAAGAAACTTTAGCAGAAAACCCACTCAAGAAAAATGCTTGACCCATTGAAATTGATTCAGCTCCTCTGAACTTTGCCTTGATAGGAATGAAAAATTGTCGGATTAGTGAATTTACTGTTAGAAAAAGAGTAAAATAAGCAGAAGGCAATAGAAAAAATAAAATACTTAAACATGACTGATTATCCATGTGCAGCACACATTTTGAAGATGACAAGGATACTTCAAACACTTTGGTAAAATTTCTTTCCTTTTGAGAAGAAGTGGCATAACATTTAAAAGAATATATAAATGTTTTTTGTAAAAAAAATTGAGAACTTTATTAAAAGAGCTCTCAAGAAACACACACATGGCCACAGGAGAGAATCTTAGTCAGGCATTGATCTCTTGAGATCAGATTTTATTCCCTCCTCTACCTTCCTTCCCCCCAGAAACAGAGAAGATGGGAACACTGTATTTCTGATGAATTAGTTCTTGTGGATCAAGTTTAACAGTACCTTACTTGTGAACTTTTATTGTAAATCATGAGACTGAACAAATATTTCATGGTTTAAGGTAACTATGCTACAGAACATGGGCATTTTAAAGTACTTTGACCTATGTATAATAATGAGTTGTCCTGAAAAATGTAAAAGAAAGAATATCAAAACTATAAAACTATTAGATTCAGAAAAAAATAGGAAAATCACAACACTTATACTTTTAGTTGTCAAAAATGAAAAAGTCTTGGGAACCAGCAGTTAGCGTAATGGCTATGTCGCTGGACTCCCACGTAGTCGACTGCGGTTCGCGTCTCGGACCCGGTGGCTTACAACTCACGCCGGGCGCGTGTGCGTGCGTGCCCAAGATCCCGAGAGGAGAATGGAGGAGAAGGGATTGCGGCGTGACCATCCCCCCTGGGGGGTGATTATTTCTCGCTTTCTGTCTCTATGTCTCTCTCTGTCTGTCTGGCGATCGCACGTGCCCTATAGCGAAAAACCTCTCCAAAAAAAAAAAAAATACAAAAATGAAAAAGTCTTGTACATGTAAGATAAACATAAAACACAGAGCCTGAGGAAATGAGTTAATATATCTGAAACAGATTGGGACATCATATGTTTTAAAATAGATAAGAAGGCTATGTCTGGCAAGGATAGCAGTTATATTGTTACTTATTCTTTTTTTTTTTTTTTTTTTTTTTTTCTTGGAGAGGTTCTTCACTACAGGGCGCGTGCGCTCGCCAGACAGACAGAGAGAGACATAGAGACAGAAAGCGAGAAATCACACCCCAGGGGGGATGGTCACACCACAATCCCTTCTCCTCATTCTCCTCTCGGGATCCTGGGCACGCACGCACACGCGCCCGGCGTGAGTTGTAAGCCACCGGGTCCGAGACGCGAACCACGGTCGACTACGTGGGAATCCAGCGACATAGCCATTACGCTAACTGCTGGTTCCCAATTACTTATTCTTTTAAAACAGGATTTACTTGGGGTGAGATTAAAATAATCTACAGAGTTCCTCTATAGTGAGCTACAAATTGGTTTAGCAAATGGTCTAAGTTAGTTACAGTAAACAAACATATGTTGTATCTTATAGAGATGGTTGGTTTAGTTTGTACCAGATTTTTAAAATATAAATAGTATTAATAATTGTATTGTTTATGTAACTCTGGTTTTACATATTGCTCTTTTATTCACCTTCTGAGCTTGTATTCATACATACATAAAATAAACCCGTAAAAGTGTATTTGAGTTTAAATAGAAAATAATGATAAAACATCATGACATATATGAGTTGCTATTGGATATCATGGATAATTTAGAATAGAATATAAAAATATCTATTTATCCCACAAGTGTTCATTAAGCAGTTATGTTGTGTCAGAAGAATTCTAGGCATTGCCACTTACCAGTGAGTGCAATAAAGCTTTCTTAAACTGTAACTCTAGAGTTGAAAAGGTTTATGTTCACGTTGGTTTTGAGGTAATCTTGAACATATGAATAATGTTAAAAAATAAGCTGTCATGGTGATATTTCTGAGAGATCTGGTAACTTTACCAAAGATGCTAAGAAAAAATCTGTAAACTATACATATACAAATAAATGACATATACCCAGATATATACATTTTCGAGGGAACCACAGCCCTGTCTCAGTGTCTTAAGCACATCTATCATGACATTACTGAAAACAATGATATATAGAGCCATCTATTTGTAAAATTGAGATTAGATTTAATAAATCACTGAAGAGTGACCTAAACTTACCCTAACAAAGATATATAAACAACTAAATTAAGTGGAGATGATACTTGCAGATTTATCGTTTTTTAAATTAATTTTTACATTTTTCCACAAACATTTACTTTACATAACAACAAATTTTAACTCATACTCTGTAGTTCCTGACAGTTAATAAACTTTCAAAATTTCAAAATACTGAATTGTAAAGATAATGTTCAATATATGTTTTATAATTTTGTTTGTGACTCTATAACAACATAGTATGGTTTTAAATATTTTTGAGAAAATATTTACATGTCAGCTACTCAAATTGTTGAAAACCAAATGCCCAGCACTCTAGTCACACATAAACCTTCTCAATTCAGGCCTGCCCAAGTATTCTGTGATATACCGTCTGCTAGCAAAGATCAGTCTCTTTTTCTTCCTTCAACGTCTTTCTCAAAATAATCCTCTGGTGTGGTTGCTCTTTTGCAATCTCTACTGATTACAATGCTGGGCAAGAAAAGTCCAGGTTATTTATGTTATAAATTCTTTAATATATATTTTCTAATCCTCTCTGCCAGGCAGAATTATTTATGGTACCAGGCCATCTTTCTAAGAGCCTCTGTTAGCTTACTTGAGATCCACCTTAGTTCCATAATTTTCTGATTAATATTCAGATATGACATTCCAGTTGAAGCCCTGTCCAATAAAGAGTATTTCCAATTTCTGAATCAATGGAGCAAGCATTATGGAACTTATGCAAATAATCCTTCTGTCACAAAATATGAGTATTTCCAAATATTTTCCAACTCCAGAGGGGTCAGGAAGGAAGAAAAGTGTATGTTTCTATTTAAAGAAACAAACAAGAAAAATATTTTAACATTTTGCTGAACCTATCAATGACTCAAAAAAAGTAAACTGTTTAAATTGGGAAAACAAAGCATAGTAAATCCTCTTAATTTACAGGATAAAGGATAATAAATGAATGCAGTTATGCAAAACATGCTCAAAAAATTATTGCATTCACATGTGGGTATGCAATACCAGTAGGGAAAAATGTAGCAGGGTTTTCTTATTTAGCTGAAAGAATATCAGGAAGAATACATTTCCTCAAAAAAAGTAACCATAATTCAGAATGGATATATCAGAACAAATATTTTGCATTTAAATGTTGAAGTGAAAAAAATTGAGCTAACCAGACCACAAATGACTGACTGCAGGTCAAATCCCAACCTTGGTGGTTTGAAAGGAACACTGAGCACATGCTCTTGTGCTCTGGATCTTTAGGTGATGGGAAAATGGGAGGAAAGTGACTGTGGCATGACCAGGCCTCACGGGGGGGGGGGGGGGAGGGGGACTCTCTCTGTCTTTATCTCTCTCTCTTTTTTGGAATATATATTTGTCCATGTACGTCCTCAAGCAATTTTTTTTATATTTTTTTAAATTTCTTTCTTTTTTTTTTTTTGTATATACATTCAATCGCATTGTTTAGCTTACAATGTGAGCATTTCAATATGGGAACATTTCTCCCCAGTCCCATTGATCAAAATATCTTCAACCAAGAGTACTATAAATAGCCAGGTCTGGCAGCATGTGCTGGACAGTGCTGTTATCCTGGCTGTGGACAGGTAAGAGACCAAGGTTCAATTCCCATCTCATCCTAATATAACAAACAAATAAACAAAAATGGCATGGTGATGTGTGCCTATAGTCTCAACCATTTCAAAGACTGAGGTAGAAGGAATGTTATACAGTAAGACCCTCTCTGAAAACACACACACACAAACACACACACACACACACACACATACACACCATATAAACAAACACACACACACACTCAAAAACAACTCCAAATGACCCCAAATTTTCATCCTTCATATCCTACCAGGAAAAGTGAACCAAATTCTGTAAATCCAAAGAAAGTGCTTAATTCTTATGTGACAAGTCTTTATTGTTATCTAGTCCCACAGTCATCCCCAGGGGGATGTCATACCCCAATCCCTTCTCCTCCATTTATCTATCCTTTTGGGACTTTGGGCACACATACACATATACCTTGTGTTTTTCAATCCAACGAGTAAGATTCTAATCACACAGACAACCATGCTGAATTCATCTGCCTTAACAACCAGGCCATGGACTGGCCCCACACAAAATATTTCCTATTGAGATATGTTACTATTTATTTGCATCTTCAATGTATCATTTTAATCAGTTTATCATGTTAAACTTGTTATTCAAACTCATACAGACACTTCAGATACAATTATTGTTTTATGTAGTAATGTAGGGAATAAAAAGTATTATTTTTTTCTTACCTATGCAATGTTTATGACAACTTATAACAAAAGATAAAATCACAAGAGAAAAGCCCAACTAATTTATTTTCAGGAGTGTTTTGTGACACAGAAGCCTTCAGAAGTAAAGATATTAAAATTCAAGGAGTTGTTGTAATTTATTCTAAGTCAAGCTAAAGAAGTAGATGGTGGTGGAGAAACATATTTAGATAAAAATGGGTATGATCTAATGATAATAAGCTATGGTTGGGTGGAGGACTAAATATGTGGTTGTTCATTCTATTTTCTGAATCTCTGTAATTTATCTCTTTTTGAAGTAGGCTTAATTATTTTACCTGTGTTAATAAAACACATGCACACTGATCCCCCATACATGAAACTTTATGTGTATTTGGTCATCAGAAATGTCTTGACACATTTTTACATAGAAAAACCAAAATATACATCTTGACTTTCCTAGCAACCATATATATATATACACACAACCGTATATATATATATATATATATATATATATATATACACACACACACACAACCGTATATATATATATATATATACACACACACACACACACACATACACACATGCATACACACACACATATATATGTATGTGTGTGTGTGTATATTTTCCACAAATGATTCTGAATCTTTTAAAAACTTTCATTCCGACTAATAGAAAACAGAAATATTCTACATGTACATATATAGTTTTTTTCTTTCCTTTTTCCCCCCATAGGGTGCATGTGCTTGCTGGAGAGACTGAGAAGGAAAGTGAGAAACCATTCCCCAGGGAGGATGATCATGTCACATGTCACAATCCCTTCTCTTCCATTCTTCTCTCTGGATTTTGGGCATGGATTCACACACTCCTAGTGTGGTCTTTTTCAAACTACTGGGTCTGGGACTTTAACTGTGTTCTAACATGTGGGAGTTTAGTATCTTAACCACCAAGTCTCCTGCCAGCCTCCATATAGACATTTCTAATGGACTTAAAATTTAGAAAATATTTCTTTAATTATTTTGAACATTAAACTCTAAACATTATGAGGAATATTTGTATTTCAGCAATGATTTATGTTATGATACTTTCTACATATGCACTGGAAGGAGACATTTTGAGGATTCTGTCTCATGTACAGTCATGTGCCACTTAAGGATGATTAAGTCCACAATGGGTCCACATTTAAAATGGTGGTCCCAGAAGACTATAATAAGCTACACCACATAGCTCTATAATCTTAGAGTGTAGTAGGCTATATATACCTCCTTAGCTGTGTAAGTACACCCTGTGATATTTGTACAATGACAAAATTGCCTAACAACACATTTCTTGGAATACATCCCTATCGTTAAGTGATGCATGAATGTATATCAAATGCAGAAAATTCACTACAATTACAGTATTGTTGAACTAATAATTATGTAGAATGTTTGCTCAACAGTGAAGTCTATTTTGTTTTAGATATGTACTCTCCAGAGCCAGAAGTAATCATCTGTTTTTGCTCTTCCAAGTTATTTAACACACATCATCGGCATGAGGATAAAATGAACAGATTCTTGCAAAGACAAAATCATGAACTTTCTTAGCAACACACTTCACAGTGCAATCAAGTCAACTTTTAAATAAAGATAAAATTTTGGATGTATAAAAAATTGTCTTCAGAAGCATACAGATAAGAAATAGGACTGGAGTCAAGGATTCTTGGCAATGGATTACTCTGAGGTATATTTGGGAACCATAGTGAAAGGGTCTTGAATGATAACTCAAAGTCATATTTGATTCTTTTTTTTTTTTTTTGGAGAGGTTTTTCGCTATAGGGCGCGTGCGCTCGCCAGACAGAGAGAGACATAGAGACAGAAAGCCAGAAATCACCCCCCAGGGGGGATGGTCATGCCGCAATCCCTTCTCCTCCATTCTCCTCTCGGGATCTTGGGCACGCACGCACACGCGCCCGGCGTGAGTTGTAAGCCACCGGGTCCGAGACGCGAACCACGGTCGACTACGTGGGAGTCCAGTGACATAGCCATTACGCTAACTGCTGGTTCCCAAAGTCATGTTTAATTTTTATGGTACATCAAGCACACATGGGATTTTTATTTTATATAAAGATTCTAGGCTGGCTCTGTGGCACAAAACTCATGCTCTGATGAGGAGAAGCTGGATCCCACATGGCGACTGCACTTTGAATTCCTCTTCCTGATAGCCTGAAATACTCTGGCCATGCGTGAGAGTGCTCAGGATTCCACAGGCTGGAGAGGTGCTGGAAGGTGGGTATGGTGTAACAGAACCCTGTGAAGGTTGCTTGTCTCTCTCTCACTGGTATGGGCACATGCACACTCTATTCTGAATAAAGAAAAACATATAAATATTCCAAGATGACAGAGATTTTGATTCAATTAAATGTTTGGAAACCACACTCACAAATTTTAATCTATTACAGAAATAATTTGAATTATGTCCATAGCCCTCCGATTTAAACAAGTACTAAGTTTTCTAAATTAGACTTGAAAAACACGATATTTTGGTTAAGAACAGAGCCTCTGCTGTTGAGGTGTCTGTTTTCACAACTCTCTGGTGTTTCTTTGCCTGTAAACTAAAGTGGCAAAATAACACCTACTTCACAGAGTTTCTGTATTTCAAAAGCAAAGTAGTATTCCTCAATCACTTTAGAACAGTGCCTGACACACTAAGCCCACACTAGTTGTTTGCTATTATTAATTTATGGGTGAAGGTAAGTTATTTAATACACTATCTATGAACTAGAAATAGTTTACTTAGCATTACTGAAAAATGTGGCAAGCTGGCAAGCAAAAGGTTATTTCAACAATCCATGTTTTCAAAAGGGTTTAGGAATGGATATTCTAGAGACCAGCTGATGGCATAATGGTTACATCGCTGGACTCCCACATTGCAGTCAACTGCAGTTCAAGTCCTGGATGCCATGGCTTAAAACTCCCTATGGGCATGTGTGTATGTACCCAAAATTCCGAGAAGAGAACGGAGAAGGGATAGTGGCATAGCTATCTCCCTGGGGGATGATTTCTCTCTCTCTCTCTCTTTCTCTGGTGAGCACATGTTCTCTCTGATGAGCACATGTGCCCTATAGCAAAACTTCTCTCAAGAAAAGAAAGAACAAGAAAGAAAGAAAAGGGGGTGAAGAAAGTAAGAAGAAAGAAAAAGGAAAAAAAAAAAAAAGAAAGAAGAGGGGAGAAAGAAAGGAAGAAGAATGAAATAAAGAAAAAGAAAGGAAGAAGAAAGAAAGAAAGAGAAATGGAGATCCTATGTGAAAATACCTTATGTGATGTGATAAAATAAAATAGGAAAATATGACTTCCTTTGAATCAAATCATTTTTGTAGTGTATACTAAACTCTGTTTAATGTCATTTCACAGATCCACATTGTAATTATTGTATTAGATATGATGTACTATATATATTTTACTATTTCATTGTTTTGGTATATAATCTCACCTATTATAGACTCTATTAGTGTAATAGTTACAGTATGTGTTCGATTATATTTTCATATGAAAATCAATTTTATTTACATATGTAATTTTTCAGTAAGGACATCTTGAAGCATATTACAAACAAAAAGTACCTAATGGAATATTTGTAGACAGCTGGATGAATAGAGATATACAAATTGGTGGATAGACAGGTAGAAAGTCTATTGTACATTGTTATAGTCTAATTCTCACAGTTCAGTTAACTTTATAAACAATGACATTGAGTGAAAATATCCAATATTTTCCTGACTTCTCTAAAATCATTAATAATATTGGTGTCTGCCTTATGATTCATATCTAGAAGTTTAAATTTGAGTTCAGGTAATTCATTGAACTATTAAAGTAGGATGTTTTTAAAATGTCTTTAAAGACCAATAATACAAGAATATTATTAAAACAGCTTTATCAAAAGATGAAGTATTCAGTGGCTTAGAAAAAAAATACATATGAAAATGGTGTTGGGACAGCAGGTGGCATAGAGGTTAAAGAGACTGGATCCCACAGGGTCAACTTCACAGTTCGAATTTCAGACCTAATGGCTTCAAAAACATACTACATGTGTGTGCAGAGGAGAATTAAGGAGAATGATTATTGCATGGCCATCCCCCCAGGGGCTGATTTGTCACTTTCCTTCCCTAGTTATTTGTCTCTCTGTCTCTTCAGTGGGTTTGTATTCTCTATAGCAAAAAGAAAAAAAAATCGTTATCATATACAAAAGTTGTTACATAGTGGACAGTAAAATTTACACCAAGTTATTAAGGAAATCACTCATACAAAAGAGATATAGTATCACTGAAATGATAACAGTCTTGTAGATTGTTCTTCAATGTATCTCATGTATCTAGAATAACAATGAGAAAACAAAATTAGATATAAAAGTATTCTCTGCTTAAATCTGGAACCTCCGGAAAAACTTTGGGGCTTTTGAATATCAATGAAATAAGATAGGACTTTCCCATATTAAATGTTTTTAATAATGATGCCAGCAGGTGGCATGTTGGTTAAGGCACTAGATTCCCACATGGCCTACTGCAGTTCAAGTCCTAGATCTGGCAGCTCTCTTTCTTTCTCTCTCTCTCTCTCCCTCTCTCTCTCTTCTCTCCCTCTCTAGTGAGCATGTGTGATTTGTAGCAGATTGAAAAAAATGATGATAATAATGATAAATAAAATTAAATGATTCTTTAAAAAATAATGTTAAACTACACTTGCCTATGTTTTAAGACAAAATGTTAAAGGATCATGTAATATGTATTTAATCTTTCAATAATAGCTAAAATTGAAAATAGTTATAATATTCAACTTTATTTTAAACAAACACTAGAAATCAGAGAATTCTCTCGACTGCATTTTAAGTATAGATTGCTAAGTTTCATGATAGTATTTGACACACATCTGTTTAACTAAAGAGTTAGGTCATTCTTTTGTATGATAAATACAGATCTTTGATCAAAATTCACAGAATCCTTTCAATCCAAAATGTCCCATCTGTTCAGCACAATAGGCTATAAAGTAAAAAGGTTTTATTACTAGTATTTGAAAAGGTCTTTAAAGTCTGTTTTTGGAAGACTTACTTTTTCGTTTGCTTTATATGTTGTGTATCTGTTAGTTTATTTTTTTTTCTTCTTCCAAAATAAAAAGAACAAGCATGTGAAACTGTAACACTCTATGGGGCTCACCCATTGCTAGAGCCAGGCTCTCCCCAGTGTGTCCTTCATCTTGATCATTGAAGATGCTGAAGAATCTGCTTAAGAACAGATTTAATGAGCACCCCCTATGAGTTTTATTTGTCATTTCTCACTTGGAAATATCGGAAATAATTAGTGCCACTGAAACATGGAGGAATGGAATCAGACTTCTAGTTACATTATGAATTAAAAATGAGAGTGATTAAGGTATTCAAAAAGAGAATAAAACACTAACTCCAGAGGAGATTTTACTTACCTCCAATTATTCCCTTTATAACATCCCCTGAGGAAGGGTTACTCAGGTATGAACAGAGCTGCTCCTGCAGCAGCGTAGCGACTCTGTCTGTGCCTGCTGATCTTTAGACTCTTTATTCCAGTAATTAGAGCAAACATCTATTTCTTCTAGCTGTAGGTTTTTTCCAGTGTCTGCCTCTAGGTGGCTTCTACGAATGCTCCTCTCCCTCTGTAACTGGTGAGAACCTTTTACACTTCCACAGCTAGCTCTCTTAGGAGACTTTTAACACAAGAGAGATTTTGTCCAAAAACAAGTTTTTGTTTTGTTTGCATTTCTCCTTTATTCTTGGGTAGGCAGAAGTGGAAAAGAAATTGAAAAATATTCAGCTATGCTAAAAATAGGCTTATGCATGTCCATCGTATTCTGAATTTTCACATTGACTGATAAAGAGTATCATTTTCCCTATGCCTCTAACTCAACTGTCAATTAGGTAAGATCTCCTCAAACTCTTTAAATGTCATTAAAACACAAAGGGAAGATCAAAAGTATTTGGAATTTTCAAGATCAAAATAGATCATGGACAAAACCAAATGCATTTTTGTGATTAAGTCCTGTATCACAAGTTGTTCTTGGCCTTGCTTTTATTAAACTTGATACTAGTCTCCCCAACTTAATATTTAACATTTGGTAAAATCTATATTTAGTTCCATTTTGTCAGGAATAATCACATATGCGAAAGTAAATATATCTCTAATTCTTTTAGTTAAAAATCCTTACAGTGTTTTCTCTTGTCTGAACAAATTAGAGCAAAAAAAGGTCAATTTTTGTAAATTGCAGGCTATTGTGTCTGTGCGTGTGTGAAAGAGAGGGGGCAGAGAGAGAGAGAGTGAGAGATAATGGTAAATATCTGACTATAATAGCCTAATTAATTCACTATTACAGTGTATATCTGATTTCTGTGTCCAAGAACAATAGTTTATAGAAAGTAATGGATCATCAACCTCTCAGAAGACCACCAAAGAAATCCATTGATCAAGCAAAGCTTTTAATTAGTTCAGTTGCAGGAAGGAAGAAGAAATCTCAGCCTATACCTAGAGTATGTCAAAATGTGGAGATAAGGGAAATATATTTATGGCTAAGGATGTTTACTCAATAATAACTTGGCATTGGTGAGCAAAGTGAATCTTTTGAGTCTTGAGTAGCAACCTGTAATTTTGATAAAAAAGCAGTTTTAGTTAATTCATAGACTTATTTTCTAGGAGCAAGTATTTTCTGTTACAGATAGCTAAATTATTATGGCTCATTCTCAATATATTTAACAGAGGAACACATATAAATTCTTTATTTCAGAAATGACATTGTAACCCCAAAACATAAAAGTGTGTTTCTTCACTATAGTGTTTAACAGAGAAACAAGACAAATAGTTATTTTCAGCAAAAATAAAACAACAACAACCACCAAAGCAAAACTGCCATAACTTTTATGAAGAAAAGGCAAAAAAACCACCTATTTGTCCATGTGTGTCTGTGTGTGTTTATGTCTTTAAAAATGTTCAAAAATGTCGCATAAGATATCCTTAACAAAAAAATGTAAAAAGCACACCATATAATTTGACATCTTTCTAATATTTGTTTTCTGCTCTGATCTCTTTAGTTGTCCTACAGAAAGGTTAAATACTTCACAAAATCTAGTAAAACTAGGGACTTAATGGCATAATGGTTATGTGGCTAGACTCCCACATAGTTGACTATAGTTCGAGTCACAGATCTGGTGGCTTAAAACTCACCAGTGGCATGTGTGTATGCATGACCAAAATCTCAAGAGGTAAATGGAGGAGCAGAGATTCTGGCTTAGACATCTGTCCTGGAGCCTGGTTTCTCATTTTCTGTCTTTCCAGTGAGTGTATGCATCCTAAAGCAAAAATATATAGGAAAAAAAATATATATAGTAAAAGTAACATTTTTTTCCCCTCAGAATCAATAATTGGAACAATTGTCTGAAACTACGAGTGGAGTACGTACACTCCAAAAATAGAGACAAAACTTGTGCCCGTTTCCATTGAATACCCAGTAAATAGCAGAATGTTAGAAACAGAACATCTCAACATTTTTAAATGAATAAATCATTATTTAAGTACTGGTTCTTCTGATCTTGGATTGATATATTATTTTTAATGCAGAAATCATGCCTTTGAGTTCTGTCACACAGCAATATTCACAGCCCTGTTTGTACCAACACCTGGCTTGGGCACGTCATCTTGAACACGCTAGGTACAATCGATATTTCTTGAAGTTGACTTATGCTCTGCTTTTCTTATACAGTTCAAACTTTGATGAGCCTTTTTAATTTCACCTAAATTATTTCACTGAATAAATGGCATTTGTAGTAGTAAACACTTTAGATAATTCATATAACCAATTCCCTTTTTAATCATAGAAAGTAAAAAAATGAGAAAAGCCTTAGTGTTTTCACTCATGTCACTAGCCAGGCATAAGACAAAAACAAATGTTGATTAAAAATTGTTTCTCAGAACCAACAAGTGACATAATGGTTAGATTGCTGAGCTCCCATTTAGTTAAAAATCCCTAGAGGAGAATTAGAAGAGAATAGATTATGGCATGGCCATGTCCCTGGGGGATGTAATTTCTTGACTTCTGTCTCTCTGTCTCTCTCTGTCTTTCCAGCAAATGCACATGCCTTATAGCAAAAATCTCTCGCTAAAAAATCATTATTATTATTTCTTAAGTATTATACATATCAATACATGCCTACAAACATACACTTTATCCTATCCGAATCTTCCACCACTACCAGCAACATTGTCACATACCTAGAAGTCAATCTGAACATGTTAATAGCTGAATTTAATATAATTTACAAATAAAAATGTGGAATGGTTAAGCAAGTTGCTTATATACTGTACTAGAGCAAATAGTTCTATTCAGGACTGGTCTTCATGCAGTTATTTAGAGAACAAGTTCTATCACTAATATGGTTAGGCCATCTTTAGTGCTACATTACTTCACTTGTATTCATTGAAGTGAAAGTGAGCAAACAGGTTCCCAGTAGCTGGAGCCAGCAGTCAGTGTGGTAGATAAGGGTACTGGATTCCCACATGGCCGACCATGGTTCAAGTCCCAGACCTGGTGGCTTGCTTCCTCATTTTCCCTTTCTCTCTTTCTTCTGGTGGTCAAATTAAAAAAAAAATTAAAAAATAACAATAACAAATGGAATTAAATAAATAATTCTTAAAAAAAGAAAGAAAGTGAGCGTAGGTAGAAATGCTCTTCCTCCTAAAATTCTTGGTCTAGAAATGGCATTTATCATGTCTCCTCACAAAGTTTTTGCTGAATTCACTCATATACCACATTGGAGAAAATTCTTTAATTAGACTGCAGACTTGTTGCACATAAGGAACTCCATCTCATTGTTTTCTTTCTTAGAACCTGCTGTGCTCTAAAAAATACTATTCTTATTTATTATCTTCCATACCCACAGCAGAAATCTGAAATGGGCATTCCAGAGCATTTGCTTTTTGTGGAATATACAAACACAAACAAATTCACAAACACATCATACATGTATGAATATATATATATATAATATATATATATATATATATATATATGTATATACACACACACACGAGTGTATATATATATATATATATATGTGTGTGTGTGTGTGTGTGTGTGTGTATATATATCCATGTGTGTGTGTGTGTGTGTATGAAGGGACTTTAGAAATTCATGAAAAATAAAATTATGAGTTTATATTGGTGCATATATTTTCAGGACATGCATAATTTCTACATAGTATGTATTTTCTATGAACTTTTATTTCAGGGTTTTGCCATAGGACACTTTAACTCTTACTCCCTTTCAGCAGTCTTTCTCTCTCACTTGTCTCTGAAGAAGCCAGCTGGCATGTTCTGGGATGCTCTATGGAGTGATCTCCATGGCAAGTAACCGAGCGCATCTTCCAATCCACATCTCAAGAGGGATTGAATCACAGTAACACTACGTGAGTGACTGTGAAGATAATGAGCCTGAGAAGATTGTTACAATGAGCTAACAACTTCAGTGAAGCCCTGGGAGAGACTCATAGAACATTCAGAGAAGCCATTCTCACTTTTCAAAAACTTAGAAATAATAATAACATTTGCTGCTTTAAGTTTTTTAGTTTTTGAATACTTTGTTATTCAAGAGAAAAATGAGAATTTGGATATTTGGGTAGCATCAAGTAAGCGCTGCTTTAGGCATCATGGCTATGCCACTGCTGAGTGCCCATTCCTCCAGCAACAGAGACCGACACTGAGCTCCTTGTATGCCCCACTCCTTGGGTGACCCAGCTACCTGATGGCAGATTAAGTAAGCAGAATTATTTCCAGATGGAAGGAGCAGTGTTCTGTTCTTACTAGAGTAAACACTTGCTTTGGATATGAACTCGCCTTCCCTGTACACAATGCTTCTGCTAAGAGAATGCCTAATACTCTATTGTAATGTCCTACACAGCATTACTTTTGAAGATGTAGTTCCAGAGAAAGAAAGAATTCTACCAGGAAATACAATAATGCTTCCATTCAATTTGATGTTAATAATCATTCAGCTAGTTTTGTCTCCTCCTACCTCTGAGTCAAAAGGCAGGAAAGTGATTGGTACCAACTACTAATGAAAAATCAGAATTTTATTACACATTGGAGGTAAGAAAAAGTATGTCTGAATTACAATAGATCCCTTAGGGCATCTTTTAGCAGTATGTGCTCTGTGATTAAGGTCAATATAAAGCTACAACAAGCCATGTCAGACAAACAGTTGATAGTACATAATTTTGGGGAAAGAAAGATTTTTTTTACACCACCAGATAAAAAAGTATGACCGGGACCAGCAGTTAGCGTAATGGCTATGTCGCTGGACTCCCACGTAGTCGACCGCGGTTCGAGTCCCGGACCCAGCGGCTTAAACTCACGCCGGGCGCGTGTGCGTGCGTGCCCAAGATCCCGAGAGGAGAATGGAGGAGAAGGGATTGCGGCGTGGCCATCCCCCCTGGGGGGTGATTTCCTGCTTTCTATCTCTATGTCTCTCTCTGTCTGTCTGGCGAGCGCACGCGCCCTATAGCAAAAACCTCTCCGAAAAAAAAAAAAAAAAAAAAAAAGTATGACCAGATGAGGTGTACGCTGAGGACAAAGGGAATGCAGAAAGGGTAGTGGAAAAAGGTCATTATTAATACAATTTCTAACAATATGCCCAATTCTAAAAACTAATAGTTATTATCATCAGTATATACATTTATGGAACAAGTATATTTGATTCAGCTTTATTCCTTTATCATGTAACATAATGTGATTTACTCTATATAAGTATTTATTATTAATAAATATATCATAATATTTAAGTTACCATATATAAGGTGTAAAGTACCCTACACAAAGATTTTTACTCTTCTCCTACAGAAGCTATTTGTGTAACTTCAGTTGTATGCAGGAGAGTTGCATCATATTAGTTGAAATTATGATCTTTTTATTGTTATTACTTGGAGATTCAATTTGGTTTAAGGAAATGCATACGGGTGTCAAATTGACAAGGGATAGGCTTGCAATCATTAATTCATGTGCAGTTATGGGTTAAGGAATGTCCAGATAGCTGCTGTGTCTATCGAAGAGATTAAGTTTTCAATAGATAGACTGAGTAAAGCAAGTTGCCATCTTTAATGTGGATGGATAACACTAATATACTGAAAGCTGCATTAGAATAATAAAGGAGAGGAGGAAGGGTCCATTCAATCTCTCAGTTTAAGGTGAGGCACCCTTCTTCTGTCCTTGGACCTTCATGCTTCTGGGTCTTGGGCATTCAGACTTGAACTGAATCACACCACGCTTTTTCTGGTTTTCCGATTTGCAGATTTCCAGTCTAGTCAGTCGTCATAACCATGTGAGCCAATTTCTAAAGTGAATCTCATCATGTAAATATCTATAGGTGTATACTATTACTCTGGAGAACCCTGACTAATACAGTAGGGTTTAAAAGGTTACGTAATATGTAAGAAAGAAAAAAAGAGGGGAAAAAATAAGAAGAAAGGAAAGACAGAAAGAATGATAAAAAGGAAAAAGAAAGAAGAAAAAAGAGAAAGGAAAAGAAAGAAAAAGGAAGAAAAGAAACCTCTATTACTAAAATAGAGGGTTTGCCTGTGAGGAAATCTCTGGGTGAGATCAATATTGAATGGGTAGATTGAAAAAAGCAGACGGTCTTCGCTAATATAGATTGGCCCATACAATCAGCTGAAGCCTTAAAAGTCTGACCCTTCCTCAAATAAGAAGGAATTCCTCCTGCCTCACTGCCATTGAACTGGGGACTTGTTTTGTTTTGTTTCCTTCACCTTCTCATTGGAATTGATACGTCAGCTCTTCCTGGATGTCAAGCCTACTGGCCTTCCCAATAGAACAGCATCAATGTACTCATTCTCCAGTCTTAGATCTTGAACTACAACTACATAAACCTCTCCCGGTGTCTAGTTTGTCTACTCCAGAGCTTAGAATTAGTCAGCTCACATATTGCATGAGCCAATTCCTTATAATTAACATTTCTATATATGTAGATTCTGTTTCTATGGAGAACGCTAACTAATACACCTCTACATACATGTTTTCAAGTTAAACAATAACTGGTCCTTAATAAAAAAAGACTTGACAGCACCATTTATCAAATAGCTTCTTCTAGATTCACTTAGTAATTGGGGTGACCGTCTGTGTTAATGGTGCGACTTTCTTCAAAGGAAAATAAACTCTTCATGTCTTTTATGGCAAGTTTGTACTTTGGCAACATGGAATGAGGTGCCAGTTAAAGTTAGGCTTTAACAAAACTAAACTCCAAAGAAAATAGGAGATAAAAGTTTTGGTCTGCAGAAACTGGGAAATAGGATTCTTTTTCTTTTAATATCAAATATATCGTTCCTAGGTCTTTGAAAAATATATTACTTCCTCTTAAACTTGGCAATAGGCTTATTTATCTTTTAAACAGATAGAGAGAATTTGCAATTACACATTTTCTACAGTAAGTTCTCTAAGAAATAGGGAAGGTGGAAGTTTCTCTGCTTAATTTCAGTATGGAAAATGAAGCTTATTTTTCATTTGTATTTTTCCTTGTGATCTTCCTCCTATGTTATCATAAAACCAGAGCATACAAATTTTATAATTGTTTCTACCTTTCTCTCGGCAAGTTGCAGCTGCCTAAACATCCAACACATCTATAGTAAAACAGAAACAAACCAATTATCAGAATTATGATGGGAATTACTAAGTTATTACTAAATTTTCAAAGTCAGTACATTATTTGCCCTGAGAGAAATAACTTTTGAGAACATCATAAAAGTAATGAACAATTAAATCAGATTCTTAATTAGCAATGTGCAAACATCTTTTTGGTCATGCATTATTTTTCCAAGTTTTCATGACAATTTTAGTATTTTAATGTTAAATGATTACTCATCTATTATTGGTAGCTCCTTATTAAGTCCTACCCAATCCAAACTTAGGAAGTATCTTAAACTCTGGAGCCAATTGCAGCTTGCAGAACTAGTCAGTCTTTATAACCATGTTAGCCAGTTTCAAATACAAATATCCTCATTAGAACACTAAAGCTTCCAGGAATCTGCAAATATTTGCATAATTCTGAACAATTGAAATAAAATAACTTCCCCTGTCCTTATCAATATGCTATAATTCTTTATAATTCTTTTCTTTTTATGAGAGATTTTTGCTATAGGGACATGTACTTGCCAGAGATAGGGAGAGACAGAGAGACAGAAGGTGAGAAGTTACCTCCCCCCCTCCCCTGAGGGGATGGACTTGCTTCAATCCCTTCTTCTCCATTCTTCTCTCTGGACTGTAGGCACAGATGCACAGCATGCATTTCAAGCCACTGAGTCCAGGACTTGAACTGTGGTCAGCCAAATCAAAGTCCAACACCTTAACTACCATACCACATGCTGGCCCATGCTCTGGGTTCTAAAAGTGAATTAAGGGATAAAGAGAGATTTTACCACTGCTTGTTAGTGACTTTTGAAGAAGGGAAGACTTCAAGTGTCTAGACATTGCACATTTAATGACAAACCATAATCTTTTACTTTTTACAAGTATTATATCTATGAGATCTAATTCTAGTCTACTAGGTTCCTGGTGAAACTAATCAATAGAACTTCTAGTCTTACCTTGAATTAGTCTATGAAAAACTGTGTTGAAAAATATCATATTGTTGCATTATATTTTTAATTATTTATTTTTTTTGGTATGCATAACAAGAATCTTGTGTTCTTAAAATTCCCCTTTAATTCTGTTGACTTTCTGAATAAAACATAAACATTAACCTAGAAAATAGAAACTACATTATAAGAAATAATTTTCACAGGATTACCATCATCCTGTTAAATTCTTATGATCCCCTTTCATAATACATTTGTCCATTTTTTTTTGTAAAGCACTTTTTAACAATGAATAAAAGTTTTTTTTTTATTCTATTAAAGGTGAAGTTTCTAAATTTGGAGTCTGCCATGTTTTAACAGAAGCTTTTACAGTTCTTTCAGCAAAATTACTGCCTTTAGAAACATCGTCCTCTTGCCCTATTTGAGCTCTAGAATGAGTTACTGATATCTGAGCAGGCAATTATAAAGCCTTTGACAACACAGTTATCAAATTTCCATGAGATATTTTTGTTCTCGTAAAAAAATTCTTGCTCTTAAAAAAATACTTTTTTTTTTTTACTGTATGACCGATGGTGTGTGTGTGTTTGTGTGTGAATACATACAGGGTGTCTCCAAAAAAATAGAATACATGCATTATGATAACACAAATCATGGTTTGCAAAATTTTTGGCACCAAAATAAACTCATTCTTTATTTCCATTTTCCACAAACTTTTTGGAAATCCCTACCCATGAGAGTCTAATTTCTAACCACAAGGCAATCAATATATTCCATGTGTCTCTTGAAGTTTATTATTGATTGGGTTTAAGAAATTCTGAATTTTTTCACACTCTGCTGAATATCAGTTCCATTTATCACGGTTGTATCATACTACTATTATTTTATAGTTGGAAGTTGTTGATAGTTGCATAACAATTGTCAAAGTTTACTACATGGATTGGATTATATAAACACCATATCAACTTATGGAAAAATATGGAATATTTCATTTTTATTTAAATTGGATCATTGAAAATATGAATAGTGAGTCCACTAGATGCAGGTCACCATAATACAAAAAGGGCACATGAGAAAGTGACACAATTACATCAAACACAAAGTAAAAAAAAAGAAAAAACAGGAAAAACACTGAATATTGCAAATACATCGGTAACTAATTATTGGATTTATTCTGCACAGTTATATAATCTTCTGAACTTGTGAGTTCTCATCTTCATAACAAAAGCAGCAATATCTGTTTACTTTCTCCAAATAGTAGTAAGATAGCAAAGAAAATTAGGAAAGATAATTCAGATAATGGAAATCAGACATGCACACTGAAGTGCATTTAACTGCTCGGACAGTGAAGTTATTACATAAAGCCTTATCATTCTGGTTAGGATTTTTTATGGCTTGAATGTTTGTTGTCAAAATTCATGTCAAAATAAAATTTTCAACATAAAGGTTTTGAGAGAGGGGTCTTTTAGAACTGGTCAGATGGGTTTAGTGCCTTAAAAAAGGGTGGTGGGGCTTGTTTGCCAGCAGTTGGCATAGACATGAATGTAACTGGATCCCACATAGCCAACTGTGTGAGACCAGACCAGTATCTTGAAATACACGCCAAGCACCTATGTATGCACGCTCAAAATCTAGAGAGGAGAATGGAGGAGAAGAGACTGCAGCATGGCCATCCCTTTTTGGGAAGTGCCCTCTCTTTCTCTCTCTCCCTTTCTGAACAGGCACTACATCAAACTTGAAAAAAAAAAAAAGTTTATTCTGTTTATCCTTCCACTTTTCATCATAAGGTGACGTTAAGATGTCAGTGACCAGATACTGGCACCTTGATATTGAACATCCAGATTTATAAGAATATAAATTTTTGGTTTTGTCATTATAAATGACCCAGTCTCATGTGGTCTGTTCCAGTAGCACACAAAATACTGATACTTTTTATGTTATTGTTGCTGTTCATGGGAAGCACTTGCACACCGGAGAGAGAAGGAGACCCAACTACCAAAGCGTCAGGACCCAGTCACACGTCCTCAATTCCAACAGCTTTTCTATTAACATGAATGTTACAAATTCCAAAAATTACATATACTAAGAGACTTCATATTAGCTGAAATAACATATGCTTGGGCTCAGTTTTCTTGATCTAAGCCACAGAAGCATTTTATAGTTATTATCCTTAGGGTGAGATTTTCTGCTATAGTGAATTAATTTGATCAAGGGATAATATGAGACTCTGCCAGAAAGAACTCTGCTCATCATTACTATACACACATGCATTGTATGTAAATAGTGCAAGTGAGAATAAAAATAAAAAATATAAAAGAGGTCACTTTTATGTTTCATCATTTTAGGATCTAAACATAAATCTTTGTAAGTATAGATACTAATATCCTACTTGAAAGTAAGATCTTATAAATTAAGACATTTAGGTTTACAAAATGACATTATAGATTAATTCAATACATTGTATTATTAGCATAAAAATACAAATCATAAAGGTAAGTTCCTTACTGTTTTCTCAGCCTATTTATGACAATTCCCTAAACAATAGATATTGGATGTGTAAGCACAGAACCGTTTTTGTTCTAGAACACAACTCTTGACTCACTCTAAACTTTACTTACCAAAGCATAGTGAAATATACTCACTAAGTAATAAAGAATATAAGTAACTTACTACTAATTTTTTAAAAATTATTTTTGTTTTTAGCACTGCTACAAGAAAAAATACAGTAAATAAAATTCATGTTCTGAGATGAATTGTCATTGGTGTTTGGACACGAGGACCAGTTAATTGTTTTGAAAAATATGAATGCATGGGATCAGCAGTTGGAGTAATGACTATGTCACTGAACTCCCATGTAGTCAACCGAGGTTCAAGTCCTGGACTCTGTGGCTTAAACTCACGCCGGGCGCTCGTGCGTGCATGCCCAAGAACCCGAGAGGAGAATGGAGGATAGGGGATTGGGGCGTGGCCATCCCCCCTGGGGGGCTGATGGGGTGATTTCTTGCTTTCTGTCTCTATGTCTCTCTCTGTCTTTCTGGTGAGCACACACGCCCTATAGCAAAAACCTCTCAAAAAAAAAAAAAAAAAAAAGAGAAAAAAACTGAAAGCATGATTTTCATCCAACTATGAAGTGAACATGTGGCAACAATTTTTCTTAAATCGTGAAAGAGAATACTGATATCATATTAAAACTGGTTTAAATGCAAATTTACCTAGAAAGATGATTATTTTCCACAGGAAAACATTTCATTTATTTACATGACTCTGAACAGGACTATTTGTATTGTGATGATCAGAAAACACTCAGCTTTCATTTTTCTCTTACTTTAGCTCTCCATTTAGTGTAGTGGATATCCAAGTCAGTAATAAAGACAATCAATTGTACACACATTTACAAAATCTGATCATTACAGAATTTCTACTAGACAACATCTAGCACTCCACAAAGAATATATGGTATTAAAAAGTTTCTTGAGTTTAGGGAATCAGAATATTTCATAATGAGAAGTCAACCTGCCTAACTTTTGCCCTAGAGGAGACATTATCTTTCTACTCTGGAAAGTAAAGCAAACCTGTCTGCTGCTAGCAGCACCTAATTCAAAACCTGAAGCTAAGAGTTTGAGGTGATGCAGTGCAGGGTTTCATTTTTAAGGATTCACAGCGGGACAAAAAGGAGCACAGACTAAATGGGTGTTGATAGAGAATAGTCGATATGTTTGTTACTCAGAGCATTCTTTTTCCTTTACAGTGACTGAAGGGCTATGTGGATAATTTATTTTCTCTGTGTGTTCTGGTTCCCTAGGCAAACTTCAATAGCACATGACAACTGTGGCTCGAGACTCGAACTGTGCAGTGCAGTTGGTCATGTGGTGTCCAGCCACATCAACCACCATTCCAAGAGCAGGTCCAAAACACTTCAATTTAAAGTCCTTTCTGTTAATACATTTATAGAACTCATACTTGCAATTCTATAATATTATTTTAACTTAAATGGAATAATACTAATTTTTCTACTCATAGCACCAAGTGTCCCTAACTTACTCATTTTAAGAAAACCATGACCTGGGACATTTCCTTGTGATGCACAGTGCATAGAAGAAAAATTAGGGTAATGTTTTTAATTTTTTTATTGTGGATTATTGTTTTATAAATATATTCTTGCTCATTTAATGAATATATACACACTGTAAAATTACACAAATGTACACATTACAAGAAAGGTCTACTTTCATATTGCATCAAGGATATATTTTCTCTTAGGTTTTTTCCCCCATTATTCATTGTCAGAAAAAGAGTAAAAGAGACTCTTAGATAATGAGAAAGCTCTTCAATGTCAAACCAAAGGTCACAAGAATTTTTCATATGAACATCAGATAAGATTCCTAAACTCTTTACTCAGTAATTTAGAGTTTCTTTGAAAAGATTTGACTTTTGAAGTGCAGTTTTAATCATAATTTTAGAAATGGGAGTATTATATCGTAAAAGTCCTTCAGTATGATAATAGGATACTCTTCCTATTCATTCTTCTTTAAAATGTCAATGTGAATTTAATATATTTTATATGGTACCAGTATCAGAATAGTATCTCAATATAACTACTCAGTTCTGAGATTCCTTTTAATAATTATGCAATACATTATCTCAGAAGTTCTTTTTCATCAAGAACTAACTCTTAATTACTTCTCTTTTCCAAAGGGCCCACAATGCCTAAGAATATTATTGAATGATACATCGATGGCCACAAAAAATCAGTATGACCCTTCAGATCTTTCATTGACCTAATTAAAAGGGCCATCTGCATTATTTATAAGGGGTAAAAATTATAAAAAGGTGGTTTACAGTGTAGTAAAGTGAACAAGCTAGAAGCATATATAAACAACTTATAATAGAACATATACTTTTACATATATTTATATACAGTGTTTTGAATATAGTCTAATGTTAAATACCAAAGTGCTAAAAATCTTCGAACAAATCTTTAGAAAAATAACGACAGAAGTCTCAGTAAGATAAAGGCAAATATTTCACTTCTTTAAATGGTAAAACCATCATCGTATTTACTATCATCTGTAGTCTGGTCATTTTTGTTAGGGCCACTTTATGAAACAGAAATCAGGAAAAAACTAGGTTCGAGCCACTTATCCACTAAGACATAGCCAGGGAAAAATGCATTAATTTTAAAACAATTTTTAAAAAAGCAAAGTTAATAATATGCCTAGATATTCTAGCAAATTCATTTTGGAAAATATTTTCTTAAATTAAGACTAAATTATTAATGTATCTAGATATTATTTCTAAGACATGTAGGAGACATTGTCAGAAGCCCTTCAAAGACAACAGAAAACAAATCAGCAAACAAATGTTTAATATTTACTACAGTAAGTAACACAGAAACATCAGCTATTGTTGACAGATTATATGCAGTATGCACAGGAGCTCTCAAAGAACAAAAATGGAAATATGAGAGACTAAAAAGTAAATTCAGAACTCAGCTATTATAGAACAGAAAGGAAGAAATAAGAGTTGAAAGGCTGTGGAAGATCATGAGGAAAATCATAGATCAAAGACCTGGGCTTTGGTGAGTTAGTTCCCATATACTGTGGCTGCCTCAGAAGGAGTTCAGGAGGGGTGAATGGGAGAGCAATAGGAGCTGGCACCACTGCTGGTATGAAGTGGAGTGCTGGAAGAGGCTGACAGGAATGGTAAGCAAACCCAAGGGAATATTCCTCACTGGCTTTCAGGAGAGTGCGCCTCTATGCCTGCTGTGTCTAAAATCCAAAGTGAAGGGATCTATAAAATGCAAGGGATTCGAACCACAGTCAGCCAAGTGGGAATCCAGTGCCCCTAACCACCATGTAACTTGCCGACCCTGGATAATTTTAAAAAAATTTAAGTCAGTGTTAGCTAAGATTCTTTGACATATTTTTTTGTCCCCCTTCTCCCCCCTACCCCCGTAATGTCATTGTTTATTTTGAGATTTGGTGGAGTTCTTGGATCCTGGAAAAGGCACTTTATTTTTCTTCAACAATATTCAGAAAAGGTGGAGGATACAACTCTTTATATGTAGTAAATTACTTCTCTGTATTCATATATAGCTTTGTCACAAAAATTCAGTCAAACCTTTTGTGTTTTAGGTAGCTATTTTAGCAGCTTGGACATAGTATAAGTGATTTCATCCATCCATAATATGTCCGATGATTGTCTAATTGCCAGAAAATATATGCAGGCTTTCATTATGCATGTGAAAGAGAGAGAGAAGGAGAGGAAGAAAGAAAAAGAGAGAGAGAGAGAAAAAGCTCCTCCTTCCCCTCAAAGGGGCATCGTCATACAGCAGTCTATTTTCCTTTATTTATCCATCCAGTGAAGATTTTGGCCACATAGGCACACACAGGTACCTAACATGCCTTTCAAGGGGCCAACTATAGTTCAAACCATGGCAGACCATGTGGAATCAGCCTCCATATGCACAGTACTTATTGGTGCACTAGGCCCTGTCCAAGCTGTTTATAGTTAGTGTATGCTTGTCAGACAAGGATTACCATGCATATGCAAATGATTCCAAACTCCCAAATAAAAATACTATTCATGAAAATAGTCTTATACTTGGAGTGTAGCATTAACCTTCAATAAAAATATAATCTGAGTCCTAAATTTTGCCTAGAACACTACTATTGTGTAATCCTTTCTTCAGGAGGCATGATGACGACTATTCAGCTAGTGAGAACAATTCATTTTAGTGTTTGTTTTTACAATCATTGTCTCTCATGCTGAAATGATGGAGCACAGCACACAAGATGGTCCATGACAGGAATACCACATTTTCTCATATGTTGATTTTGCTGTTTGGCATGTAATTTGATGCATTTTAACATTTAAACCTGCATGACAATGTAACTTAAAGGGAATAAATCTCCCTAAGATGTTAAAATTAATAGATGAGTTCAAATAAATTTCCAGTGTGATGAGAGATATTGTACAGATGACCTCATTCATGTAAGTTTATTATTTAGTCTCCTAAGCTTTATAAGAAATGATATTTTTAAAATTTTTTAAATTTACTTAATTATGAAATAAATCTCTCATATTTTGAAGGCTAAATACATAGTCAGGTACCTTAAGAAAAATATTCTTTATATCTCAAGAATAATATCAATGTTTGGATATTTTGAGAAAATAAATTTTTCCCCTCACTTGTAGAACATTTGCTTCACAACACCCATAGCTTTCCATTTACTAAGTTACCCCAAAAACTTTTAGTGTTTGAAGCTATTAACACAATATTCTTTTTTGAAATGCCCTTTTTCCTTGGTGTTAATGAGACCATTTGGTACAGACTCGCCTTCTGTCACTCTGTCATCTTTCCTATTATTTTCTTCCATCTCCTATCACCCAATTCCATCTCTGGCAGGGAATCACAGAGGTCAAACACAGCACAGGCTGTGAACTTAAATGTCGAAATAAGAATTCATGCACCATCTCTCAGCATCTCTTGATTATGTTACTTATTTATTAAATGAGAGTAATGTCAACCTAATGTGATTGTTGTAAGACTAAGCAAGATCACCCATGTAAAGTAATTAGACTGTGGTTGAAACATAGTAAGTGCCAAAATCAATACCTATCAGCTATCATTCTCAGCCCTTCAATGTTGGTGTCACAAGATTTCTCCAGAGTTGTTTGTCTTCCATTCACATGCACTCTTACAAAGTCATCTCTATATATTTCTGTGGATTCAATTGCTTTCTACAGATTGAAAATTCCTCAAATCTAGGTTGCCTTCATGATGCATTTTTACATAGAAAAACGCCTCACGACTTTTCTGATAAACTAATATATTTTCAGTTCTAATTTTCATATTCTAATCCAAAATATTCCACTTCTTACTTAAAATCTCTACCTAAAACCCAACATGTAAATCACTAATTTATATTTTTTATTCCCCCTGACTCCTAACAGCCAATTTATACAAGTTTTTAAATAAGCAGCTACAATACCCTGTGTATGTTTTTTTTTCTTTGTTTTCGTTTTCTTTTCTTTTTTTTTTTTTTTTTTTTTTTTGCTATAGGGCGTGTGCCCTCGCCAGACAGAAAGAGAGAGACAGAAGGACAGAAAGCGAGAAATCACTCCAGAGGGGGGATGGCCACGCCACAATCCCTTCTCCTTCATTTTCTTCTCGGGATCTTGGGCACGCACCCACACACACCAGGCGTGAGTTTTAAGCCACCGGATCTGGGACGCGAACCGTGGTCAACTACATGGGAGTCCAGTGACATAGCCATTATGCTAACTGATGGTCCCCAATATCCTGTGTATTTAGACTTGCTCCCTTCTTACAAAGTAATCATGCAGAGATCTTTGTAACGTAGCAATCTGCTGAAGTCATTCACTAACATAAAACTCATCAATAACTTACCATATTAAAAAATAACTTACCATATTCCATGTAATTAAATTGACCTATGGGTCCAGCAGGTGTCCCAGAGGTTAAGACAGCTGGACCCCATGTGACTGACTTTACGGTTTAAGACTTGTAAGTCTTGGAAACTGCACCCTGAAAATCACAAGGTACAGATGTGTGTGCTCAAAATATGAGAGGAATGAAGGAGAAGAGATTGAGATGAGGCCATCACCTGGGGGTGGGAGGGTGATGTCTCACTTTCCGTCTCTCTTGCACTCTCTCTCTGGGTCTCTCTCTCTGGAAAGTGCATATGTCATGTAGAAAAAGAATAATAAAATTGATTTTTTCCAAAATCAATTTTTCAATTTTTTTCAAAAATGTTTTCAATATTTCAAAATATTTCAGTTTTCTTACCTATCATATCAGTCATCACCAGTATCAGCATTTTTTTCAAAAATCCATTTTATTTTTTTTCATATTATATAAAGCACTGTATTTTCTTCCTCTTGTATACTTTGCTTCAGCAATTGTAAGCACTTTAAATTGCTTAAATTTACTGTGGAAGATTGTATTTTCCAAAGATGACTGATATACAACAGGCTTGGTTGGCTTTCCTGGTACTTCTAAATTGGAGTTTTCATGTTACCTTCTTTTACATGTGAGTGGGAACCTGCAACTCCACTAACCAGTAGAACACGGTGAAAATTCTAGGTATCTTCTAAGGGATGGCCATGAAAAGATTATAGTTTCTACTTGTCTTCTGTTCACTCTCTCACTCTGTTTCCTTGCTTCCTCCTTGCTGTCTTTCTATATCCATTTCCATTTTTCTTTATCATCTCTATCTCTATCCTAATTTCTGCCTTATGATACTCACCTTTACAATCTAGTACCATGCAGTGAGAAATTCCAAAATAGTCCATGAAGAAAAATGACACATTATAGTTTCTTACCAAGACAAAAACTGAAGTCCAAGTAAGCAGCTCGACATCAACATACATGTATATGTATATTGATATACATATGAATATATTTATATGTATGTATGTATACATATATATGTCAAATATTCTTGATCTTCAATATCTGCATATAAGAAATGGTTGTTTGTGCCACTAAATTTTGACATAAAATTTTATGCAGTCATAACATTTGGATTATGTGCCATGTCATATCTACTCACTCAGGATTGTCCTCCCCTTCTTGGATGATATTTTGTTTTTCTTACCTATCATATCAGCCATCACCAGTATCAGCCTTTTCCATCAATATCTATTAATCTTAATTTTAGTTTAAATATTGCCTTTTCCAGTATTTCTGGTTCCTTAGACTATCACATTTCCTAATATTGCTTACCCCATGTATGTTAGTCTTTGTCTATCAAGGCAGTCTTGGTATAGAAGGGTCATTTCTCAATACAATAAAAGCCATATATGAAAAACCTATAGTTAAGATTATACTGAATGGGGAAAAGCTAAAAGTTTTTCCACTACAACCTGGTACAAGACAAGGCTGCCTACTTTCATCTCTGCTTTTCAATATAGTGCTGGAAGTCTTAACCAATTCAATCAGAAAAGAGAATAATATAAAAGGCATTTAGATAGGCAAAGAAGAGTTGAAAATATCTTTATTTGCAGATGACATGGTGGTATACTTAGAATACCCAAAGATTTCCATAGAAAAATTCTCTAAATAATAAATGAATACAGTAAAGTGGCAGGATAGAAAATCAACATAAAAAATATAGCATTTCTATATCTAAATAACAAGTTGAATGAAGTAGAACTAAAGGAAGGAATCCCTTTTACCATAGCCACAAAATGTATAAGATACCTAGGGATAAATGTAACTAAGGAAGTCAAAGACCTTTACAAAGAAAACTATGAAAATCTTTTAAAAGCTATTGAAAATGACACAAAAAAGTGGTAGGACATCCCATGTTCCTGGATTGGAAGAATTAGTATAATCAAAATGGCCATTTTACCCAAATTAATCTGCATATTTAAAGCAATTCCAATCAAATACCAGAGACATTTTTCACAGATCTAGAAAAGACAATCACAGAATTTGTCTGGAATCATAAAAGATTTCATATTTCCAAAGCAATCCTGTGCACGAAGAGTGGAGTGGGCTACATCTCACTCCCTGACCCCAAAATATACTCTAAAGCTGTTCAATAATTAAAACAGCATGATACTGGCAAAACAACAGATAGTCAGAGCAATGGAATAAAATGCAAACCCCAGAAATAAACCCAATGCTTACAGCCAACTGACTTTTGACAAAGGTTATCAGTAACTCCAGTGGAAAAAGAAAACCTTTAGTAAATGGTGCTAGAAAAACTGGGTATTCACCTACAGAAAGAGGAAACTGAATCCCCATCTTTCATCATTAACAAAAATCAACTCAAAATGGATCAAATATCTGAATATAAGACCTCAAACTATAAAACTATAGGTGGAAAACACTGCGAAAACTCTGGGAGACATTGGGGTAGGCAAAACCTTCTTAAATAAAACTTCCAAAGCATGAAAATAATCCCTAAAATAGACAAGTGAGATTATATCAGATTAAGAAGTTTCTGCACTGCAAAGGACACAGTAATTAGTGTGCATTAACAACCCTCAGAATGGGAGAATGTTTTTGTAAACTATGCCTCAGATAAGGAATTGATAGCCAGAATACACCGGGAACTAAAGTGATTTGCCAAAAATAAATAAATAAATAAATAAATAAATATCAACCAAATTAAAAGATGGGAAAATGAGCTGAACAAAAATCTCTCTAAAGAAGACAGGAACAGTCAAAAAGCATATGAGGAAATGCTCAACATCCTTCATCATAAGGGAGATGCAGATTAAAACAATGAGATACCACCTAACCTCTGTCAGAATGGTGAAGATTAAAAATACAAAAAGTGATAAGTATTGGTGGGGATGTGGTGAAAGGGGAACTCTTCTACACTGTTGGTGGGGATGTTAATTGATCTGACCATTGTGGAAAACAAAATGGAGGTTCCTCAAAGATCTATAAATAGAATTACCATTGATCTTTTTTTTTGGAGTGGTTTTTGTTACAGTGAACATACTCTCGCCAGAAAGACAGAGAGAGACAGAGAGATAGAAAGTGAGAACTCATCCTCCAGGGGGTATGGCCATACCGCAATCCCTTCTCCTCCATTCTCCCCTTGGGATCTTGGGTGCGCAGGCACATGCGCCTGGTGTGAATTTAAGCCACCTGGTCCAGGACTCGAGCTGCAATCAACTACATGGGAGTTCAGCGACATAGCCATTACACTAACTGCTGGTCCCAGAACTACCATTTTATTTTTTTGATACCTACCCCAAAGACAGGAGAATGCTCAGTCAGAAAGTGCTTGCACATCAATTTTTATTGCAGCGTAATTGCTAAGACATGGAACTAACCTAAATGTCCACAAACAGATGAATGGATAGAAAAAGTGTGACACAAATACGCTATGAAATACTACTTAGCCATACAAAATAAGACCCTAATATTTGATAGAAAGTGGTCAATTATGAAAGATTTGTTACTGAGTGAAGCAAGTCAGGCTATGAAAGAAAGATATTGTATGTAACCACTTAATATATACGAACTAACCACATTCCATGGCATAGATTGAAATATTGGAGGGCATAAAAGCAGTAAAAATAGTTATGGATACTAAAGACAGTGTGGAAATGGTGGGGGAAGGGCATAACGAAGGGAAGAGTATAGAGAAGGAAAGCAGGAGAAAAATAGGCATCACATTTGTGGGATATAGAAATGGTTTATTACCTATTGATTATAATACAGATAGTATTCTTAACTGGACTGGTCTGAGTATTTCATGTTAGATAAATTTTCTTTACAAGCCAAATGATGTATAACAAGTGAATGCTTAAAAAATATGAAGAATAAAATAATAACAATAATTGGAGGAAAAAAAATAAAACTATTTGCCGATGATGATGTGGATAGTAATGTCTTTGTCTGAACTGACATACATGATAATTGTGCTGGAAAAAGAAATGTTATAGACAGGAAAGATATATGTGATTAAATGTAATATAGAAAAATAATAATAAAAAGGCAATCTTTAAATTTAATAGAAATAGTTGCCTACCTTCATGAAATATAAGCATAATCATGGTAGAATATTCATCTATGTTTAATTATTGTCCTTTATTGTTCATGTACATTATGAAGCTCATAGTAGATACTGAATTACTATTTTATATGAATACCTGAATAAGACAAGACAAAAATAATAATTACTAAATTTAAATAGCTTAATTAAATTTATTTTCACCAACTGAATGGACTTTTGCAAATTTGACACAGAAAAAAAAAAGATTTGAAATGGAAGTATTTGTGATTTTTGCACAGTCCTTTAAAATGCAGATTAATTCATAGATTTTACTAAATTTATATAGTAGAGCTAAAATTATAGAAGTAGGAAATAGATTCACATGTTTAATGTAAAACTTTGAATCTGTGTCTGCAGCAAGAGCTGCGGTTTAGTAGAAAGTAAACAAGCACATGCTAGAAAGAGTAGAGGTATTAGGTAAGTATTCTCGGTATAAGTAAAGATGTATTGAGATTATTGTCAGTAGGAAAAATGCATATAGTCTCTACTTTTCCTTTTCTACAAATACAGTTGTCAATTTTTTGTAGTTTGCTTTTTTTAGCTGTTTGAGCTGGATTTCTGTTTTGTAATGTTATTTGTTTTGTTACTTAAGCTATGTAATTACAGGTGGGAAGAGTTACATGATATATACATATAGATAGAGTTCATAGTCACCCCCAACAAATTTTGTTAGCTTGGTTTAACATCTCTAGAATATCAAATGATGTCTTGGATGTTGTTTGTAACCTTCTAAGATTCCTATACAAACGAGAGATTTAAATCTTAAAACCCAGGAAAAATTCAATTTGTAGCCATTTATGCTTTTTTCTAGATAAAATACTGTCAATTAAATTTGACTATAAATCTGCAAAAAGGAAAGATAATGTTAAAGTCAGAGTCAATATATAGAAAACAACTTAATTGTAAAACCCTAGATAATAATTTTACTTCTACTTCCAAATGGCTATTTGAGCATAGGTGTAGTGAGTAAATTATCTAGTCCTCAGGTTTTATCAAGAAATATGTACTGAAAATGTTTTAGGTTACTCTGTCTTCAAAAGGTCATTGAGATATTTTCTCTTCATGCACATTTTCCAGAGGACTCATCTTAGGCAAATTTCTGCCTTTCATCTATGCTCACCTTCTAGCCATGTTTAATTGTTTAATTGCTCAGTTGTTAGTCATTTTTAATCCTCCAGGAACACTTAATTTTAATCTTATGATGGAATTCAAACATAAGCAAAACATTTGGGAACTATATGACATAAAGAGGGAAGGTAATTATCTCCTCACCACTAGAATTACATATGTTTTATTTGCACCTAATATCTGGGGGTCACCTGAATACAACTTAAAACCATCAAACAAAAAGCTATATAAACTAGAACATACATTCATATGCAATTTTTGTTCCACTCTACTAGAAATTGTCACTAAACATTAAATTTAACATTTCTAAAGGTACATTTTCTTCTATTTTACCTCAAATGTATTTCTCAATCAATGGCCTCACACAGTATAGAAAACCTAATTGTACCTTTCTTCCTTTTTTCTCATTATTTGTCAGTCAGAAAACACAGATAGTTGTAGTTTATAATCATCTTTTTTTTCTGGCTGCTTTTGCTATTCTAAAAGGCATGATTGTTGTTCTGACTCACATAATTCTGTTTTCAGTACTATTATATAAATGTTCCTACTGGAATCTTTCATGTAGTCATGTTGCTTAATCTATAGGTCTCTTTCATTCTCTCTGAGGAAAACTGATTTCCTGTCAAGGTAACCCACAGGCCTAAGAGGAATCACATATCATTACTAGGCTCTTCATGTGTTCAGCTACAAGGAGTCTGCACAACCAAATTGTAACTCTGAATCTTGGGGAAGTAACTGATGCTTACATTTCATGTTTATGACTCCTGAATGCTTAGGACATGCGCAGTTTCAAAGATTGACCTCAGGATGTTGCTTTTGACCTGCTCTGAAATAAAATATAAATTTTTGTGCTTTTAAAAATTATAGTGCAAGCGGCCACCTACATGGCCTAGGGCTAGATTCTGCTTGGCTGACTGTACAGTTGGAGTCCTGACCCATTGACTTTGAAAAATAATACCAGGTTTAAAAAAATACTGGGTGCATGTGCATGCTTATTCAAAATTCCAAGAGAAGAATGGAAGAGAAAGGATTGCAGCATGGTCATACCCCTCTGTGATGTTTTTTTTTCCCCTTTCCATCTCTCCCTCCCCAGGAGCACATGTGCCTTGTACAAAATTAATTAAAAAAAAATTACAGTAAAGGCTTTCAGCTTGAAATAAAGAAATTATAAACTGGTCAAATTACTGAGGATAGGAGGGGTAAGGCAGAATATTCTTTGTTCTGAGTCCTGTATCACTTTTCCATTGCTTCAGTGACCAAGTTATGCTCAGGAACCCTCATAACATATTTTCTTTGGAAGAGTCTGAGTAATTCATTTTCTTTGAACATTGGGAAGTCAGATTTAGGCCCCAAATCCTAATATTATAAAATGTCACAGTAGGCATAATGTTACTGGTTATCTTCAATATTAGTATAATTAACTACCTATCTTTACTTTGACATAAACTTATATAGTCAAATTTTATTTGGTATTTATCAGTAATGCAGATTGTCAAAGGAAGTGACTGATAAAAGGGGTTATATTTTCAATGAATTTCTATAAAATGCCTCAGAAATTATGCATACACAAATATTTTCTTTCAATCCAGTCATTTGTTCTTGGACATTTGGGTTGATTCTATGTCTTAGCAATTGTGAATAATGCTGTAATAAATATGGGAAGTACACGTGTTTGACACAAAGTTGACAAATATGGAAGATTTAGTGTTAAGTGAAGCAAGTCAGACTATGAAAGAGACATTGTATATCCCTGCTTAATATATACCAAATATCTGCATTCTATGGCAGAAATTGAAAGATTAGAAGATAAAACAGCAGGGCGGGCAACTGTGGATAAAAGACACAGTATACGAGGCTTTGGGTAATAGAGAGTAGGAGAAATAAATCAGAAAAAGACAAAGGACATTGATCAGACACAAAATGAAAAGTTATCTGTTGAGGATAACATATATGGTAATATTGTCAACTGAACAAAAATGCACTGTATTCAGACTGAGAAAAACCATTTTGCATACTATAGAGACATAAAATGGTTAGAAGCATTTTTTTTTTTTTGGATAGATTTTTGCTATAAGGCGCATGCGCTCGCCAGACAGACAGATGCAAGAATGAACTATTGTCAGATGCAAGAATGAACAGATGCAAGAATGAACTATTGTCAGTGGAGGATGATGTATATGGTAATATCTGTGATTAGACTGGCCTGTACTACATGTGTGCTTTAAAAAATCGTATTGTAGGCTATAAAGATGTACACTGATTAGATGTAAATAAGATATCAAAGAATAATAATTTTTAAAAATTAAAATAATATTAAATATTAAGAACATCTTGGGGCCAGCTCCAGACTTGGTGGATAAGGCAGTCAGGTGGCAAATGATCAGCTGCATGGAGGCTTGAGAAACAAACCAGATGTGCAATTGTGATTGTGGATACTAAAATCTTGAAAGGAGGGAGAGATGGGGAAGAGATTGGGACTTGACTTCTCCCCATGTAGGATTCTTTCTCTTTCCTTTTCTCCCTGTCTCTCTCTGAGAGCACTTTTCCTCCAGCAAAATTAATAAAAGTATATTTATGTGTTCTCCTATTTTGTATTATCAGTACATAGTTTCAAAAAATCAACCTGTTTTAAGGTCAAACTTGTTTTATTGTCTATACTGCATTGCCTGTGAAGATCATTTGTGGTTTTTATTTTTCAGTTTGCTAAAAGGTACATGTGCTTACCAGAGAGAGAGTTGGGGGGGGGGATACATTGATGAAGCACTCCCCAAGGGGCATGGTTTTGCTAAAATCTCTTACTCTCCATTTTTCTTTCTTTCTTTTTTTTTTTTTTTTGGAGAGGTTTTCGCTATAGGGCGCATGCAATCGCCAGACAGACAGAGAGAGACATAGAGACAGAAAGCGAGACATCATCCCCCAGGGGGGATGGTCACGCCGCAATCCCTTCTCCTCCATTTTCCTCTCGGGATCATGGGCACGCACGCACATGCGCCCGGCGTGAGTTTTTAAGCCACCGGGTCCGGGACGCGAACTGTGGTCTACTACGTGGGAGTCCAGCAACATAGCCATTACGCTAACTGCTGGTTCCCTCTCCATTTTTCTTTTGATACATGCCTGGTGTGTTTTTCTTTTTGCTTTTTTGTTTCTTCTGCTCTTTCGCTTTCTTATTTTTTTTACATTCAATCACTGCACATCTTTACAGTATACTAAATGTATTTTCCCAACATGAGTACACTGCATATTATTAATCCAGTCAAGTATATCGCTATATACATCACCATCAACAGATAATGTTCCAGGTCCAGGGCTCATACTGTTCAGTTGGTCATGTGAGATTGAGCTGCCTAAACCACTATGCCAATGGCTATTCCATTTGTTCTGTTTTTATGTCAATATATTTGAACAGGTGTTCAGGAATACAATGTAAGGAAGAATTATCCAAATAGCTAAAATGCAAACATACACAGAGACATAAACATGTGTGTGTGTATGTATATGTGCTTGTGTGTGTGTGTGTGTGTGTGTGTGTATGTGTCTGTATGTCAGTGCATATACCCATCTATCAGTATAAAAAAATCTGTCATTATATAGAAATCATGACTTTAAATTTTAAAGCAGGTTTTCTTTTCATTTAAATTTTAAAATCGATTTTCTTGGGACCAGCATATGGTGTAATGGTTTCATTATTGGACTCCCACATATTCAACCACAATTTGACTCCCAGACTGGTGATTTAAACCTCATGCTGGGTATGTGTGAATGCGTGCCCAAGATTCTAAGAGGAGTATGAAGGAGAAGGAATTGTCACATGGCCATCTCTCCTGGGGGTGATTTCTCACTTTCTGTCTCTGGTAAGCACATGAGCCCTATGGAAAAAAAAAAAAAAATCTCTCAAAAAGAAAGAAAAAAGATTAGGTGGCTTACAGATTCTGGGATGATGGTAGGCAAAAATAAGCCACAAAGCATGGCTTTTTAGAAAACAAAGGTGATGTAATTGAGCAACCGCTGTAGTATATTTGGATGAGTTAACAGATTTTGAACCGATTCAAATGGAGTAGCAAATGAGGAAATGCTCATAATCAGGCTATTATCATCTTAAGGTTTGAGGCTGGTAACAAGTTTAGAGAAAAAAGGATTTCTTGAGAGCAAATCAGACCATTGTCTTAGATGAATTAATACAAGTGGTAGTTACCAAGACAAACACTCAGACTCATGGGAATAACCACTAAATTTGTACCCACACCAGTGCACAAAATCCAAATCAGGGGACCAACAAAATGCATTGTGCTAAGTAGCATAGAGTGTTAAAGTAAATCTCCTGTTAGTCGATGTAAAAATATATTCTAGAGACAAAGATGAAGCACAAACCACAGAATGAGCTCAATGAGTTTCAGTTGTGTAAAGAAGTATTCTATAGAGACTGGAAAATAGCTAGAATATGAAAACAGCTCTGCAATTTTTTTTACATCTGTTTACTTGACTCTGATATTCTCATAATTCTTAAGTAGAATGTTATGCATTCTGCACTGAATCTTTTGTGGTAAAATCTGCACAAAAATAAAGGTGCTATCGTTACATTGTACTAATCATCTTTACTAGCAGATAAAGTAATATCTGCAATTAAATGGTATAAATTTTATTCTACTTTAGAGGGATAGACCTAGTTCACATTTTATCTTTTCTCTAAATACGAATTCTACATAGTTGGACACAATGGGTCACCTGATACTCATAAATAAAACAGTCAAATAGATAACATGACAGTCATTAAAAATGGAATGAAGCTTTAGTGAGATTACTTTTGAAAGGATTCAAAAAAACCCACTACTTTGCCACACTCCTCTAATACTCTAAGAAACAGCAATAAGAAAAAATGACCAGTTTTTAAGTGCCTGTTGTATTTATAAAGCATTCTTTCTCACATTTTATGCATTTTTTTTGAGAGGTTTTCGCTATAGGGCGTGTGCGCTCACCAGACAGACAGAGAGAGACATAGAGACAGAAAGTGAGAAATCACCTCCCAGGGGGGATGGTCACGCCGCAATCCCTTCTCCTCCATTCTCTTCTTGGGATCTTGGGCACGCACGCACACGCGTCCGGCGTGAGTTTTAAGCCACCGTGTCCGGGACGCGAACCACAGTTGACTACGTGGGAGTCCAGCGACATAGCCATTACGCTAACTGCTGGTTCCTGCTTCTTATGCATTTTTTTATGTCTCTTTTTTCCCTGAGTAAGAGAGACAGAGAATGAGGTAGAGGGACAGCTACCCTTTTCTCTATATTCATGTATCAATCCACACACAGCTTCAACCAGCCCTGGGTCATGGGCACACACATGCTGGATGTAATCAGGAAGGTCTCCAGATAAGAACCAAGAGCCTTCCTGTGTGGCTCAGCCTCACAGCTGTGTTACAGTTGTGCCGCCATTGTCCACCAGAATTTTATTATTTTTAATCTTCTTAGTCATACTGAAAGGTAAATACTTGTCACACATAGTTAAAGAAATCTCAGATAGAAGAAAGAGCCTCACTTAAATGGTGAGCATATTTTTAATTGCCATTTAAAAATATAATTTTAATATATTTATTTTTGTTGCCAGAAAGTAATGTGTGCTCATCAGAGAGGGAGAAAGCACACCTTGTCTTTCAAGACTTCAGGGCTGAGATTTAAACCTGTCATCCATGTAGGATCCAGCTATCTGGACAATCCTTAAACTCTCTGTTGTTAGGCCAGCCCAGTGGCTGGCAAAGTTAACATAACAGTTTAGTGGCTCAGATATGAGTCAAAATTAAATATTTCAAACTTATTCACTGATTAAACAAATAAATGCCAGAATCCAAGTAAACCATTATCGATCACATTTGAGTCTCTATCCTATACACTATTTGGTTTGTAGTATTTAGCAACATACTTGGTAATGTCAGTCCCTTTTCTCTCTAAATAAATATTGATTGAATAGATGTGCAGGTATTTTACTCTGTCCTCTTTTCCCCTACCTGATATTTCATCTCAGTGCGGATCATGTACCAAGGAATGATTGTTAATTTAATATAATAATTCTTTTTTTTAGAGATTTTTGCTATAGGGCACATGTGCTTACCAGAGAGATGAAGAGAGAGAAAGAGAAGAGAGACCTAAAATGAGAAATCAGCACCCAGGAGGGGGTAGCCTTTCCCTTATCCTTTCTTCTCCATTCTCTCACGATCTTGGGCATGCACGTGCACATGTCCAGGGTGAGTTTCAAGCCACCAGGTTCAGAACTTGTACCACAGTTGACCATGTAGAATTTCAGTACCTGAACCACTATGCCACCTTTTGGTCTTCAATAAGATAATTAAATATATATGTTACAATATATATACAACTTTTTTCTTAAATACTACAAAACCTCAAACTTTATCTTGATTCATTTCTTCTCACTCTTCCCCTTCTCCCACCCTCTTCCCAACCTAGTACCACAACCATTTCCCATGCTGCTATAGCCTCTAATCTTTCTGTTTATGCCATAGAGTGTGGACAGACTATTTTAAGGATATCACAAGGTCTGAATGTCATAGTTTTAATATGCATATTTTGAAAAACATTCAACTTTAAAAATCACCATCTTTTTACAGTGAAGATTCAGCAGAGATAATGAACAAAATAGATGTATAATTATTTTACTATCCCTTTGATTTAGATGGGAGAAATTTTTCATTAAAACTTACCCTAACCCCTACCTCAGCATAATTGAAGTTTTCACTTAGCCCTCCAGTTCTGTATCTTATACTGCTTTCACTCTAAATCCTTCTCACGTACACTTTTCACTTCCGTGCTAAACCGATTAGTTTCCATCTGTGAGTGGAAGCGAGTAGTTAGACAATCAGTCTCAACTTCTTACTTCAAACCCATTATCTACTATTACAATGTTTAAATATGTTGTAATAACTCACTCTAGAAATTGCAGATTATCTGAATTTAGAACTAAATTTGACTCCAGGAAAAATGGAAGCCCTATAATCTGATATATAGATGGAGGCGGCATGAAGGGATGGCAGTGGGGAGAATCTGTATAAATAGCTTTATTTCTCAAATAAGCTATCCCTCTCAAGTTAAAAGTCCAAATATAACTTGCGACACCTGCTTGTTAAATTTAGATTTGTAGTCAGTATTTATTTAACTCTGAAAGTGCCATCAATTGTGCCCTCCACCCAGCACATTCTGCCCTGAACATCTGCTTACTTGTTCTAAAACTTTTAACAAAGTCGTCCTTTGCAAAATATTGTGAAGAGTTTCTTTTCTTCCAACACACCTGTTAGCCTTTTGCCCTCACAAACACATACGTTGTTTTCTGGATTTGTCAGCTTATACCTAGAAGAGCTTTGACAGATGATACCCTTTCTCTCATAGCACACACACCTCTATGTTCAGTAGGAATTTGTTCTTTTCATTTTTGTCAGCCTTAAACCATAGCTTTTATTGCCATAATGCCAGCATCTTGAAGAATCTTGCAGTTTCTCAGAGATCACAGCTTTTACCAAAGGATATGCTGTTGTGTCACTTCTTTTAATTTCATTTAATTTTGGTCTTCATTTTTGTTTTTTTGTTTTGTTCTTTTGCTTTTCTTTCTTTCTTTTTTTTCTTGGAATCTTATTTATAGTTTCACTTTGACCTAAAGGTTGTTTAGAAGTATGCTTCTTAATTTCCCTTAACAGAAAGTCTAGGTTTATTTGCAACACCTAGCTTAATTACGATGTGTTCAAAGAACATGTTTGCCACAATTTCAGTGTTTTTTGTGTATTTGTTATTTGCTTTATGGTCCAGTACATTAGACATTTTTCTTATAAGTTTGAAAAGAAAGTATTACGTTTGGCCACAGGGACCAGAATTCTACATAGGACTGTTAGCTCCTATTAGTTAATGGGGTTGTCTGTCTTAATCTTTATATTTCTTTTGTGTTTTTATTTCAACCCCTAAAATATTACTGTAAAATCTCCCATTGTAATTATGAATTTGACTATTTCACATCAATGTATTGTCAACTTTTTCTCATGTATTGTCTGGTGTTATTTTTATGTTAAAGTTCCAATTTGCTTTCTTCTTGTTGTTCTTATTGTTTATAAGTCAGAGAGAGACAGAGGAGGGTAAGCACTCTCCAGTAGGGTGTAGTCATGCCACAGTTCTTTCTACTCCATGTGTCCATCCTATTAGGAATCTGGACATGCACACATGTGCCTTAAATGTGTTTCAAGTTGTGGGGGCCAGTATTTGGAATTCTCTGTTGGCCATGTGGGATCCAGTTACCTTAACCATTAGGCAACAAGCTCAGACCAGTAATTTACTTTTTAAATTAAATCATAATGCTCATTTACACATAAACCTCATATTCAACTCCTTACCTTGCAAAAAAAATCATCCCTGAGATTTTTTTTTTTGCCATAGGGTGCTTGTGCTCATCAGAGAGACAGAAAGCGAGAAATCATTCGTCAGTAGAGATGGCCATGTGACAATCCCTTCTCCATTCTCCTCTCAGGAACTTGGACACGCATGCACACACAGCCAGCATGAAGTTGAAAGCACTGGGTCTGAGAGTTGAACTGTGTTAGACTACGTGGGCGTCCAGAGACATAACAATTACACCATCGGCTGGTGCCACGACACTTATTCTTAAGCACATACAATAATGCCACCAACTGAATTAAGATGCTAGCCACAGGGCCTGCAAGTGGGCATGGAGGTTAAGGCAGCTGGATCCAAATGGCAGATTTTGGTTTGAGTTCTTGATCCAGTAGCTTGAAAATCATGCCAGGCACATGTGTGTGTGTGCCCAAATGACACTGGAGGAGAAGGGATTGCATTGTGGCCATTTCCCCTGGGTGTGATTTCAAACGTTCTCTCTGTCTTTCTCCAGCCAGTACACGCCCTCTACAGCAAAAAGTAAAACAAAAAACAAAATCCTGGCCACAAACTAGTTTCTAGAATTTCTCCTCACACAAAATCATGTTTTAAGTCTGAAAGGCAATTTTTCTTTAAGTATCTGAAATTCTTCTTATATATGATTCTATGATCTTGGTATTGTACTTTGATCTTTCCAGAACAGCTATTTTATTGATTATGATTTGCCTGCTTCTTCTGGTTATATCAAGCAAAATCTTGTTAACTCATTCAGAAGTCACAATATACAGCCTCCCCTGACTTGGTCAACACTGAAGCCACCCAGGTTTGAAATATTTAACATTAACCAAACTCTCATTTGGCTCTTCTTTTCTACCCCATTTGCTCATATTAGTAAGTATACACTTGGTCTAATTGGTACAATATTTTAAGCTACTAACTTGTCAATAGAGAGTTGTTTCTAGTACTCTTTTACTATCTATTTAATGATCACAAAATGATTAGCCATGTTCCTTCTTTCATTTTTGGTATTTGTTGTTCTTTTTCCTCCTATTTAGTCTAGGTTAATTTATGCAAAATTTCTTTGATGTTTTCAAAGAGCAGGCTTTTTATTTCATTTATTTCCTCTACATTTTTCTGGTCAATTTTACTGACTTTAGCCCTGCTCGTTAGGTCTACTTGAATTTTTTAAAAATTTAATGTTTATTTTATTTTATTTTTTTTACAATTAGATGGTGAATTTATTTTAGTACAAAAGTTTTTGAAATTAATACATAGTTTTCCCATTACACGTATTTCCCTGAGCTTTTCAAATTTTTTAAAACAATTTTTTAATTAATTAACTTCTACTTTAAATTTAAGTTATTCTTCTCCAGTTTCCTATAGTAAAAAGTATAAGTTATGAACTTTAGAAATTATTTTTCTTTTATGATATATGAACTTCGAGAAATAGATTTCAGTCTTTCCAATGCTGCCATTAGATCCCATACATTTGAATAAGTTTGTATTAATTTTTATATAGTTAAAATATTTTTAATACTTGTATTGTTATTTGGCCAATGTGTTTTTCAGAAATCTGTTATTTAATTTTTGAACATTTCTAATTTTTCAACTATTTTTCTGATATGGTTTCCTAGCTTAATCCCAATATAATATGAAAATATACAAGGTATAATCTCTATTATTTTTATTTATTTTTTTTGTTATAGAACATGGTTTAACTTCCTGAATGACTTTTTGACCTTATAAGAAATGTGAACCTTATAAGAAATGTGAATATATTTATATAGTTTACTGGCTATATGTGACTTTTCTGAAATAAATTTATCATACTAATACTCACATATAGCTCCACTTTCTATTAGATTAAAGTAGAATTTTGTGTAAGTCTCTATTCCCTTGGTGCAATAAAATTGTCACCTTTAACTGTAGTCATTAAAAAATATTTCTGGCTTTTAAAATTTCAGCCCTGTTCACATGTAGAAGTTTCCAAGACCTAGCAATTTATAAAAATAGAGGTATAATTGACTCACTTCTAGCGACTAAAATGTTCAGAGTTATCACACAGCGGTGGAGGGCAAAGTAGAGTGGAGCATGGTCTATAGATATGTGGCCTCTTTCTGTCTAATTTCCTCACTTTATAAACCCACCAGAACTCAACTGACTGGGCCCCACCATAATTACCCAATCACAGCCTCTTCCCAAAGGCCTCAGTCTCCAACAAAATATTAGATCAAGTTTTTACCCTTTAATCCCATTACAATGGCTCACTACAATGTAGAGACATATTAAAACTATAGCAGCATATGATTACCTTTGTATAAATTTTGAAAACATGCAAAATAATGCTATATATTGCCCACGAATACATATACATTTTATGTCCAAAGCATGCATAGGAACGATAAGCACTGTATTCAGGTGAGTGATGAGTCTAAGAAACAAAAGCCAGGAATAGATAAGTGAGGGAGATTGCCAGGGATTTTACATATATCTGTAGTGCTTTACTTTAAGAAACAAAAATTAGGGGCCAGTAGGTGCTCTAGCGGTTAAGGCGCTGGACTCCCCCATGGTCTACTGTGGTTCCAGTGTGAGACCCAGCAGCTTGAAATTCATGCTAGGTACATGTGTGTGCATACCCCAAATCCCAAGAGGATAAGGAGGAGAAAGGACTGTGGTGTAGTCATCCCAGCTGGCAGGTGATTGAAGAAACAGAAACAAAAATTAAATGAGTGAAAATATGTGTAACTTTGAAAAGATAATTGTAATAATAAACTTCACCCTATACAAACATTGTAAAGTGTAAATGAGGTTGAAGTTAATTTTTGTGTTTAAGAGATTGGCAGGGGCATAAATGCTCTGTATACTTAGTTGCTTATAAAATATCTACTTAAAATATATGACTTTAAAATTTTCTTTACTGTAAATAACTTGAACAGATGATACCATTTAACATAATACCTTAAATATTGAATACTTTGTAATAAATTAAATGGACTAGACTTTTGTAGTGAAAACACAACACATTGCTGATTCAAATAGTTAAAGACCTATTTAAAGGAATAGATATGCCAAGTTCACAAATCTGAAGATTGGTTGCTTTAAAAATGTTATTGCTTCTTAAATTTATTTATATAATTTACTCAAGGAAAATTCATAAGATATCTGTAGAACATAAAATATTTGTAGAAAAATTAGCAAATTTTGTCTTACTCCATGCTCTGGTGGTTGGGGCAGCTGATTGCCACATGACTGACTTCCATGGTTTAAGTCTTTTTCTCAGTTACTTGGGAAACTCCCTGGGCTTGTGTGCATGGTTCATGTGTGTGCAAAATCCCAAAAGGAGGGAGAAATGGTGAGAAAGGAGTGTGCTATAAGCAGTCTCCATGGGGGACTACTTTCTCCTCTCCTTCTCTCTCTGTCTATATGTCTTCTTCTGGGGAGCACATGAACTTTCTAGGAAAAGAAAAATAAAACTAACCCACATATGGAAAAATAATGATAAACCTTAGCTCACACCACACACACAAATGTAAAAGATTAATTCAAAATCTTAATATTAAAGCTGAAATTACAAAATTTCCCAAAGGTAATAACTGAGAAAATATGTGTTATCTTGGTGTTCACTACTATAAAACAACTGTTCAAAAGAAAATGATAAATCTGATTTAATTGGCATTGAAATATTTTCCTCTACAAGAGACCGTTAAATAATAGTGGTGGAGGCTGGACAATGGCACAATGGTAAAATAAGTTGCCCTATGGGGCTAACCCACAGGGGAAGGTTCTAGGTTCAGGTACCGAAACCTCCCGTAGTATGCAGGGTACATGTGTGCCCGTACTCCAGGGCTGGATGAAACTGTAGGTGGAATACCACATCAAGACCTTTTGGGGATGAAGAATCTCTGTCTGTCGGAAGTTGTCTCTTTCTCTGTCTCTTCTATTCATGGAAGAAACAAATAGTAAACTCTAAAAAAATTAGAGGTAAATGACAGAATGGGAGAAAATATGTATAGTACAAATATCTGACAAATATTTGACATTCAGACAGTATTAAGAACTTAAAATGAATTATAAGAAGATAACACAATATAAAAAATAAACATCACAAAAAAAGAAAAAGAAGTCGAGAATAAGCTTATAAAAAATATCTTCGGACCAGCAGTTAACGTAATGGCTATGTTGTTGGACTCCCATATAGTTGAACTTCCCGGACCCGGTGGCTTAAAACTCATGCTGGGGGCGTGTGCGTGCATGCCCAAGATCCCAAGAGGAGAATGGAAGAGAAGGGATTGCGGCATGGCCATCCCCCCTGGGGGGTGATTTCTCGCTTTCTGTCTCTTTGTCTCTCTCTGTCTGTCTGGCGAGCACATGCGCCCTATAGCAAAAACCTCTTCAGAAAAAAATATATCTCAGCATTGTGAATCATAAATGCCATGTATATAAAATTAATAATTACATAGAATTTTACACAATTAGAATGACTAAAATTAAAAAAAAATTGTTATTACCAAACTTGCAAAGATTGTGAAGATACTAAAATTCTCATACATTACTTGTGAATCTGCAAACTCACAAAAATCTCTAATGAAAAATAGATTGGCAGTTTGTTACAAAATTAAACATATATTCTATAACACAGCCAATTCAACCCCAGTATTATAATCAATATATGTTCATAAACAGGCTATATATCAATATTCACAGTAGTTTTATTTGTAATATTGAGGAACTGAAAAAATCCAATATCCCGCACACATGTAAAAAAATAAGCATGTTATTATAATTATATATTAAAATAATACTCATCAGTAAGAAGAGTGAAATCCTCCTTCCTGCTGAAACATGGATGAATATGAAAAAAAAAATGGCTTAATGACCGAACCAGTCACAACAGTACATGCTATACTATTTTATTTATGCACATTTACTAGAAGAGTCAAACCTATTCTATAGAGATATAAATCATAATAATGGCTATTTGGATGGAGGCAGTGAAGGGATTTATAAATAAATCATGTTCAGAAAATTTTTAGAGGTTATGATATGTATTACATCTTAAAAGTAATAATGATTTTTTGTGAAATATTTTTTTCAAGACTCAATGAACTAATACTGAAAGCATTTGCATTTTAGCATGTGAAATTTGTAGTTCAAAAATAATTACTGAAATACTGTAGTCCAAGGAGAAAAGTCAATTGAAAGTGTCAGCAATTTTATGGTAATTAACTGGGAAATGCATCTTGAAATAAAATGACTGATAATATTATGAAAAAGAAAAAATATATAGTAGTAGAATGAGTTACAAAAGAATCCTCTTTAGAAAAATAGCAGCATACTAGAAAAACATATAAATCAGAAATTGATTAACACACATGTATTCTAAAAATAATTATTTTATTTATCTGTTAATATTCAGGCAATCAATGTAAGTGTCTTTTGTTCTTACTGATTTTGCTCTTTAACAACATGTATGCATTTGAAAAGAATGTTGTTTGTGAATCAAGGATGAATTTATATGTTCATCAATAGGATAAAATTGTTTTACTTTTATATAATTTTATTTATTTTAGAATTTTTGTTACTCTAAAAGTGCCCAGACTTATACAATAAACAATAATGTACATATGTCTCTATGTAGATACCATTAAATCATCTTCATCTGTCCTGTGTCACTTTCCCCAAATCTTCCCTTTTTTCAAAATTCTTTTAAAGGAGGAAACCAGCAGTTAGCATAATGGCTATGTTGCTGGACTACCACGTAGTCGACCGTGGTTCGCGTCCCAGACCCCGTTGCTTAAAACTCACGCCGGGCGCGTGTGCGTGAGTGCCCAAGATCCCAGAGGAGAATGGAGGAGAAGGGATTGCGGCGTGAACATCCCCCCTTGGGGGTGATTTCTCGCTTTCTGTCTCTATGTCTCTCTCTGTCTGTCTGGTGAGCGCACGCGCCCTATAGCGAAAACCTCTCAAAAATAAATAAAAAAAAAAAAAAAAAATCATCCAATGAGGCCAAAAATATTAAAAAAAAATTCTTTTAGAAGAGATATGATAAAACAATCTTCATTTACAGTCAGATTCTTAAACAATATCAAAGCGACATCTTATATCTCTTAACATTTTAATTCAGTACTAATTGATTTCCAAGAATAAAAAAAATCATTTTTTCACCTTTTTACATCGCATATATTACTTTTATAGCAAAGATGTACATCCTCTCTATCTGGCTAATTAATAAAAAAATTAGTCTTTACAAGTTTACCTGACCATGGTCACTTGTTATCATAATTTATGAACTTTGATTTGTGTCTCATGATTCTGTAAATTATTTGTAACACTGCTTCATGACATATTTAATAACACAGCTTTTTCTGTGTTTGAAAATAGCTGTATCATTACTATTTCAAGGTCTGGCAATAGAGCAGACATTCTGGTTCAATAAATCTCTTATTTGACTTTAGGAAAGTTCTTAATTCTCTGATTTAGAGATAAAGAAGCTATTGGTATAAACAATCTCAGTAGAAAGGATGGTAGACTTGGTGGCCCTTACACGGATTCTTATGTAATACCTATTTTTTTTTTTTTGAGAGATTTTTGCTATAGGGCGAATGTGCTTGCCCAAAATACAGAGAGAGAAAGAGAGATAGAAAGCAAGAAATCACCCCCCGAGGGGAACAGCCACGCCAAAACCACTTCTCCTCCACTCTCCTCTCAGGATCTTGGGCATGCACGCCCACATGCCCAGCGTGAATTTAAACCACTGGGTCTGGGATTCAAACTGAAGTCGACTACATGGGAGTCCAGTGACACAGCCATTATGCTGACTATTGGTCCCTCTTTTCTTTTTTTTTCTTTTTTTTTTTTTTTTTTTTTGAGAGATATTTTTATTATAGAGCACATGCACCAGAGAGACAGAAAGAAACAGAGACAAGAGCAAGAAATAACCCCCGAGGGGGAATGGCCACACCAAAATTCCTTCTCCTCCAATCTCCTTTCAGTAATTTGGGCATGCATGTACATACGCCTGGCATGAGTTTTAAGCCACCAGACCTTGGACTCAAACTGTGGTAAACTATATGAGAGTGCAGTGATGTAATGTTTACACCATCTCTTGGTCCTTGTACTTATTCTTAATATCAGACACTTTAAATACCACTAGAAATGCTTATCCTAAAGCTAAGGATAAAAAAGTTGAACAAGTAAACTGTTGATTAATTTGTTACAAAGACTTAATAGTGTTTAACCTTTATATACAAAAATCATGTAGTAAAATAATGATATATTTGTAGTCACATTCAATGTGATACCTCCATCAATGTTTAATGCATTATATGATTCCTTTATTCAAAAAAAAAAAAGTTTTTAGATGGTCTTGCTCAGTCACAATTCTGCTTCAGTCTCCCATCTGGGACCACAAGTATGTGCCACCATGTCCTTCTTTCACTTTTTAAAATTTTGCTATAGTGTGTGATGTGTGTTCACCAAAGACTGAAAAGTAATAGGATAGGGTTAGGGGAGATACGGAAAGTAAAAAAAAAAAAACAAAAAAAAAACAAAAAAAAAAACACTCATGGTGAAAAGTCATGACACAACCCCTCCTCCTCTTTTCTCCCCCTGGTATTTTGGAGATGAATGCATATATGTGAGAATCCAGTTCCTTAACCACCACACTACCTTCTGGTCCCCCAGAAAAGACATTTTAAATAAAAATGTATACTCCTGGATAATAAGCAGATGGCATAGTGGTTAAGATGGATGAATTCCCACATGAGCAATAACAGTTCAAGTCTCAGACCTGGTGGCTAGAAAAGAATAATCTGGTGCATGTGCATGCATGCCCAAAATTCCAAGAGAAGAATGGAGAAGGAATTGTGGCATGATTAGCTCCATTGAGAGCTAATTTCTGAAATTGTGGCATGATTAGCCCCACTGAGAGCTGATTTCTCAGTTTTGCTCTCTCTGTCTGTCTCCTCTTTGGAGAGTGTGCCTTATGGCAAAAAACTCAAAATAAATAAATAAATAAATAAATAAATAAATAAATAAATAAATAAAAGTATACTCCCGTTAGGACTTTCTTTTTTATTTTTTAATTGATTTTTTTATTTCTTTTTTTATGCATTCAATTGCCTTTTTTAGCTTACAAAGTAAATATTTCACTATGTGAACATTTCTCCCTAGTCCAGTTGGTTAAACTATAAAATATCTTCAACAGATAAGACCACATTTCTTTGTCTTGTTAATGCTTTGCCTCCCTATTTTTCTTCTAAATGTCCTTCCTCAGGCCCTACTCTTCCACACACACTATATCTGGTATTTACACCCATTTATTGTGTTTGTATATACTTTAGTCAATCAGTTTCAGTCATAGAATGCAGACGCTTGGTATATATTAAGTGGGGACATACAAGGTCTCTCCTCCATATCCTGGCTTGCTTCACTCAGCAATAAATCTTCCATATTCTTCCACTTTCTGTCAAAAGCCAGGGTTTTTTATGGCTGAATAGTATTCCATTGAGTATACGTGCCACAGTTTTTCAATCCATTCATCTGTTTGAGGGCATTTGGTTTGGCTCCATGTCTTAGCAATTGTGAATAGTGCCACAATAACTTTCAAAACTTCGAAGTTCTACATTTCCAATGTAAAATTGCTGTTGAATTTAATATACTGAAATTTGAATACTTCCATCACAAAAATACAACTGCAAAGGAAAGCAAAGAAAATCAAACAACAAAAACAGAACTGAAACCTGTTCTAGAGGTCATATGGTGATGTTTTCCTGAGAACAATAATGTTGGTGAGAATAATAGCATCAAGCCAATAGTTGTCAGAGTTAAGTGTTGTGTGATGTCAAGAAAACCACCTCAAGCTGTAAATACACTGAAGTGTAAAGCAGGACCATAAACTTTAGAACTCTAATTATGGTTTTGCAATTTATTTTTTTGTCTAAAATATGTCTGAGGATAGGACTACTTTCAATTTCAGAATCAAATAGACCATAGATATTAGGTGAGATATTAGAACTACAAACCACATAAAAATAAGACCATTCATTCTAAATATATCTCTATATACCATGATAGGAGGAAACTATCCAGGAAAATTACTTTGAATTGTACAGTGACTGCTCAGTGTAAATTGACACTGTGTAAATTTCCATTTCAGTTTTCTCATCTCTTAAAAAAATTTCTCAATTTTTTTGTTAACTGGATTAGAGGCATAGAAGAAGTAAAGAGTATTTAATTATCTTAAGATTAACAAAATTGTAAGCAAAAAATAAATGAATTAACAAAACAAAAATATTGAGATAGCATGTGTGCCTGATGAAATGACAGGTTTTTGGTTTTAACAATTCAAATAATAATAATTAACAATTACTGAGACTTTACTCTGTCATATCATATTGCTGGGCATTATGCATAGATTACCGGGTAAGTTTTTAAAAATTATATGAATAAATATCATTTTTATTTTCCTTTAATGAAAATTCAAAGAAATTATGTAATTTTCCTGGACTCAACACTGATAATAAGTTACACAAACTACGTTGTTTACCTAAATTTTCTAGAAGATACAGATATTAATAAGGGCATGTATCATTTAAAAATTGATGGGATGTGTTTTATGTATTTTTAATGCAATGAGACAGGTGAGAGGATGTATCTAATTAACATATGCATTTACCCTTCAAATTTTTTTTAACTTAGTATCCATTCTAATAGAAAAATGTTAACTTTTTGGTTTTTCATCTATTTGAGTTAATGTCTTTTTTGCATTCAATTTTTTTTTTTTTTTTGGAGAGGTTTTCGCTATAGGGTGCGTGCGCTCGCCAGACAGACAGAGAGAGACAGAGAGACAGAAAGCAGGAAATCATCCCCCAGGGGTGATGGCAACGCCGTAATCCCTTCTCCTCCATTCTCCTCTTGGGATCTTGGGCACGCACGCACACGCGCCCGGCGTGAGTTTAAGCCACTGGGTCCAGGACGCGAACCGCGGTCGACTACGTGGGAATCCAGTGACATAGTCATTATGCTAACTGCTGGTCCCTTGCATTCAATTTTTGAAGAAACTTCATTAGATAGAAAATAAAAGTATAGAATTAGGAAATAGAAATATACAATTTACTGGATTTTCAGCAAACATTATTTATCTGTAGAAATTTGAGCTAAAAATAAAAATATCTGTGTTACTTCTCTAGTTAAGTAAGATGTTCCCTTTATCTTTGCTTTCTATCAGTTTTACTGTAGTGACTCTGGGACTCTGAATAGATGTAATATATATTTTAGTTTTTGTTGTTTGAAGTTTATGTGTGTTTTTTAAACCTCTGCAATTATTAGTTTATTAGTATCATCCAGGACTCAGATGTTCAGTATTCCCTCTGAAATTACATAAACAAATCCAAGTGGAAAGAATCCAAGTCAAAATTATATAACAAAACAGTACTCCATCACAAAAGTGTGTAAAATTACAAGAACACTATTTTAAAATACTGGCACTTTAAGAGAACTGTAATCTCAAACCACAACATTGCCAAATTGTTCCCTAAACTATTAAGCAGATAAACATGCCTCTAATGAGTGAGTCTGGGTTTTGTAAAGAAAAATCAAATTTGAATAAATTGGCTGATTCATACTGAGATGGGAAGTTTGTGTCTTCTTTCTTCATGTCTATCTGATTTACAAAGGGGCAAATCACAGTCAAGGAATATTTCCCTCATTTTAAATATGGCATCATTTTAAAAGCTGGCCCAATTAACTAAAAATGCTTTCAATGAAAAGTCAAGTTTCCTGAGCAGTCCGTATTTAGATAAATTAGAAAAGACATTTATAGCCAGCACTTTCATAGCCTTTGCCTGAACCAAGGTCAACAAAAAAACTTAATACGGCAGTCTTGTATTTTAAGCTCATGCTTTTGGGTTCAAATTCTAAAATTTTCTTTAACATGAGAACTGCAAAAATATAACTCCATTACATTACAATGTAATGGCAGTTGAAGAATATAGAGTCCTCTTATAAAGATTAGAACATACTTTTCTATTAGTCCTTCAAGGACAGATTTCAAAATGTTTAATAATCCCATGGTGTTAGTAGACTGGTTACTCTTCTCTATGTAAATGTTAAGTGGTCTATGTGAAATTTGTTATCAACTGATTAAAATTTCAGAATTTCAGTTAGAGATGAAAACTGTCTCAATTTTTTAATACCCCTATCACGATATGCAAGGTGTGTAGACAAACACTTTTTATCAGCTAACTATAATGAAAAGATAAACACTGTGGTAATTCATGTGATCCAAAATGGGCAAAAGCAAAAGACTAGCTTCCCCTCAAGAAGAAAATTTCAGACCTATGAAAACGACAGCAAAACTAATTAAAAAATATATTTAATTAGAAGCATTCATAATGTCAATAAAACAGCTTCAACTTTTTAACTAATTTATTTATTTATTCATTTATTTATTTATTTTTCACAATTACAGAGTGGTATTCAGTTAACAGAACAACAACTATTTCATACAAGCTGCATCAGAGACAACTGGAGATGAAAAAACTACCAGCCCTATACATAACTAATTTGTGCTGTGCACCTACAAGAACCTGCTTTAAATTTCCATGCCAATTTACAGTCCCCATACTGTACCAGGCATGGTTAGTGGCTATTGAAAATTCCACCAACATAGAGCTATCTAAAGACACATACGGTAGTGTGTTACCTATACAAAAAAAAAGACACTGTACAGTTTAAAAGCAAATCTTACACAGCCTTACATTTCAGTGTTTTTTTTTTTTTTGTTTTCTTTAAAAGAAGTGAGTTGTGTACAGGGGGGTTACATTCTTTATAGACCAGGAAAAAAAAGAAAACACTATACTACAACCAACTTATTCATCATCTTTTTCATCTTCACCCTCTTCATCTTCCTCTTCTTCCTCGTCTTCTTCATCTTCCTCGTCTTCCTCCTCCTCTTTTTTCTTGCTCTTTTCATCCTTGACAACTCCCTTTTTTGCTGCATCAGGCTTTTCTTTAGCTCGTTATGGAGCAACATCCTTTTTGTATTTTTTCTTCAGCTTAGCTGCCTTCTTTTCATAAGGCTGTTTATCATCTGCAGCAGTGTTATTCCACATCTCTCCCAGATTCTTTGCAACATCACCAATGGATAGGCCAGGATCTTCTCCTTTGATTTTTGGGCGATATTCAGAACAGAACAAGAAAAAGGCTGAAGGAGGCCTCTTGGGTGCATTGGGATCCTTGAACTTCTTTTCTGTTTTCCCTTTAGGAGGGATATAGGTTTTCATTTCTCTTTCATAACGAGCCTTGTCCACCTTTGCCATATCTTCAAACTTTGCTTTCTCTTTAGCAGACATGGTCTTCCATTCCTCTGAGCACTTTTTAAAAAACTCAGAGCAGTTGATTGAGTCATCAGGGTGCTTCTTGTGCTCCTCCTGGGAGTTTTCACAAAGAATGCATATGATGAAATTTTGCCTCTCAGCTTCTTAGGATTCCTTTGCCCTTGTTTAGTTATCTTTCCTCTATGAGGCACAGTGCCCGTCGCTCTCACTGTCTCCATCTTTTTCTTTTTACTTTTTTGAATTTGTATATGTATGTATTCATTAGCCCCAAAATATTCTTTGCTGTTATCTTTTCTAATATCCTTCCCCGATCTCTACTCTCTTTGTGGCAATTTAAATACTAATTACAGCACTACTACTCTTCAAGGAGTTTATATAGTGTACATTTTAATTTAATTGCACTGCCATATTATTTTGAACTTTTATTTTTTCTAATAAACATTGCTTACTATTTTCTCATTTGACCACATTTCTAATTCTTCATGAACATCAAATAAAAACATACACAAGTCTAATCAACCAATCTCCCGAGTCACCAATCTTTAACCAGATTAATATTAAAAGACATAAAAGAGCGAACAGGTGGCTTGGTGATTAAGGTGCTAAGTCTCATATGGTTGATTTCATGGTTCTGGCTCCAGATGCTGTGGTCTGAAAATCATGCCAGGCTCATGTGCATTCATGTCCCAAATTTAAGAGGGGAATGGAGGAGAAGGGATTGCGATGTGGCCATCCCCACCCCTGAGGAGGGGAGATTACTCACTCCCCCCCCACCCCCCGTTAAAAACATAGGCAGGCCTTATCTTAGAAAATGGAACAAAAAACAAAAACACACACTCAGAAAAGAAATGAAAATAGAATAGTAAAAATGGTATGAAAAAGCTAACTTTTTTATACACTAAAAAACAATTTAGAAATAGACACAATTTTTGCAGAAAAATAAGTAAACAAAATTAATTAATACACATTAAGCTATATTTTAAAGATTTTAATTTTTTCATGTTATCCATTTAGGTTAGTGCCTGATGTTCAAAATTTATTGGCAGAGATAAGTTAGCATTTTACAAACATTTTGATAAAATGCTGACATTATGGAAATTAGAGTAAAGATGAGAAGTTTTCAATTTTTAGTAGTATGTTCTGGGCAGCTCTTACAAAGAGAGCACTTCACTTGACAAAGCCAAAGTTAAATAAATGTAGAATTTTTAGCCATTTACTAATTAGACTTTTTAAAAATTGAATGTACTTATTAAGAATTTATGTAAATAATTTTTACTTTGAATTTTTATAAAACTATAAAGGAAAAGTTTGGCAAGACATTAAGCTAAGCTTTATACAGTTATAGCTATTACTTTTATAACTTATGAATAATGGGGTATGTACCAATCAAAATATTCCATCTCGTATTTTACGTTTTCCATTCAATTCAAAATTCTCTTGAAAAGATCCACTTTGTATTTCTTTTTGATCATTTATAAAATGATATAAAAGGATTTCCATATATTAATATGGTAATTCAAAGAGCTTTGGTAGCTATAAAAGTAATTTAGGAAATAGAAACTGTAAAAGATAATACTAAGTCAGACAAATGAAATAATTATCTTTTTTTATAAAGGTATAGAACTTTTTTCTAATTAACATAATTTATAAAACCATATAAATATTTTATCAACAATCTTCCACTGTATGCGTAAGAATTTTCTATCTTAAGCAAACGTGTTTAAACCCTAGCCATGATCTCAGAATGTCTTGATATTTTATCTGTAAATACCTGCATCAAAACTAGTTTTGGGGGGACCAGCAGTTGGCATAATGGCTGTGTCGCTGGATTCCCATGTAGTTGACTGTAGTTCAAGTCCCAGACCCAATGGCTTAAACTCATACAGGGCGCATATGTGTGTGTGCCCAAGATTCCGAGAGGAGAATGAAGGAGTATGTTTATGGTGTGGCCATCACCCCTAGGGAGTGATTTCTTGCTATCTGTCTCTCTGCCTCTCTCTGTCTTTCTAGCGAGCACACGTGCCCTGTAGCAAAAACCTTTCTCAAAAAAAAAAAAAAAAAAAAAAAAAAAAAAAAATCAAAACAAAACAAGCAAACAAACAAAAAACCCCTATTATATTGTAGGCCCATTGGTGGGGCAGTGGTAACACAAAGCTTTACAAGGCTAACATGGGAAAGTTTGGAATTCTTGTCAGGAGACTTCCCTGAAAAGGCCAGGTGCACTTGGCACCCACGATCCAGGGCTGAATAAAGGTGGCAAAAAGCCTTTGTTGGGCGTTACTGTCTTTCTCTCTTGATCATAAAATAATATGAGAGAAAAACTTAGAAGAAAAATTGATGGTCCCAGCAGGTGGCATGGAGTTTAAAATTGCTGGATCCCACCTAGTTGGTGTGTGGTCTGGGTCCCGCACTTGGCAACTTGAAAATCACACCATGTTTGTATACAAATATGCCCCAATTCTAGTCCCGAGCAGAGACTGGAGAAGGAATTGTGGCATGACTATCCCCCATGTGGGGATGATTTTATTTTATTTTTTTAACTTTCCATCTCTATCTCGGGAGAGTATACATTCTGTTTAGCAAAAAAACTAGTAAAAGAGAAAAAAATACTGTCTTTTTACTTTACCAAACTGAGTCTTACTTTCACTAAAATCTGCATAAACCACTTAACCCTCAATTTGCTCATTCTTTTATCTATTTGTTTCATAGGCATTGGTCTCTGTCTAAGCTGAAAATGTATATACTACTTTTTTTAAAATTATATACTTTGAAACTCGACAATCTGGGTTCAAATCCTGGTTCTGACCTGTAATAGCTGTTTGGTCATGGGATACTTTCTTAACTTCTCTGGGCCTGGGTTTCTTCATCTTTAAAACAATAGCAGTAACAACTTTATGACTAATTTGATATTTAAAGTTAGAATCAGTGAGTTACATTATATCATACAGTAATTATATTATTTGGCACATAGAAGTTTCCATATGAATATTTTTCATAATCTATTTTTTTTCCAAAAGAAATATCCAAACGTTTACACAGAAGAAAAAATATAATAACTTGAGGTCAAATGCAGTTCAGAATACTGTTGCTGTTGTTGTAGGCTTTATTTATAACATTTTAAGACAAGTGTTTGGTTAACAAACAGTCCTTGAGTAAGTGTAGTCATTTACTGGATATAATTTACAAATAACAGATACCTTACAGGGTAGTGAAATATGTGTAGGCTTAAAGCATTCAGTAACTCATCGACAAATATTTTATTTAACGTAAAGATAAATAAGTAACTAAATAAATAAATAACAAACTCAATTGTGCAATTTCTTAATTTGCAAAATAAGAATAAAACTAACAACCATATCAAGTTATTGTAAGGAATTAATAAAATACTATCTGCAAAGTTTATCATAAGGTTATCACCCAATAAATAAAAAGTGATATAATAACAATATCTTGCTCATCTGAGAGGAAGCATCAGAGGCACTGCCATTAAGATCAGGACCATTGCAAAGATGCTCATTACTACTATTATTATTTATAATTTCCAGAGCTATTAGAAATATTTAGACAATATCCTGGAGGCATTAACCGATACTATTTAACAATATAAATCAACAAATGGCAAAAAATTGTTAGGAAAGGGTAGATTGTACTCAACATTACTAAAGACCCCACCAAATCAAGTATGCATATATCTCAAACAATAGAAAACTTCAACAAATGAACAGACTATAAAGCAACACAAAAATTCAATAGCCTTCTCTCTCTCTCTCTCTCTCTCTCTCTCTCTCACACACACACAAGCTAGTTAGAGAGTATAATGTATGATAAAATACTTTTTAGAATAGAAACAAGAAAACTGAATTCTTAGGAGCAAATTTGGCAAGAATGCCCAATACATATGTGAAGAAAAAGTTAAAACATTTTGAAAGACATATACGTAAATTTGAATAACGGAAAATATCACTTATTATGACAGAATAATTTCAATATCAACAATAAGTGATCTTTTCATATTAGAAGTTTTATTATTTTTTAAAGAATTGTTTTATTTAATTTTATTTATTATTATTTTCCAACTTGAGAGAAAAAGAGAGAGGAAAAGTGAGAAAGCAAGCCACCAGGTTTGGGACTCGAACTATGGTTGGCCATGTAGGAGTTCAATGCCTTTAACCACCACACCTCCAGCCAGACTCTAGAAGTTTTATTATTAATAGTTTATATAATAGAATGCAGAATGGGGAGGATGGGTAGTGGGGAAATAGATTAAAGAGTACAAAGTTTTAGTTAGACAAAAAGGAATAATTTTTTGATACCTATTGCACAGCTTGGTTACTACAACAAATAATAATGTAGTGTATATATCAAAATTTCTGAGAAGGTATATTTAAAAGTTTCTCATCATGGGACCAGCAGGCACCATGGTGGTTAAGGCACTGAATTCCCACATGACTGAGTCCTTGCTTGAGTTTTGGACCTGGCAGTTTGCTTTCACCGTTGTCTCTATCTCTGGTGAATTCACATGCCCTATAGCAAATAAATAACTCCTAAGAAAAGTTTCTCATCACAAAAATAAGAATGTAGAAAATGGATACATTAATTAGCTTGATTTAATCATTCTTTAGTATGTACACATATAAAAACATTACATTATGCCCCTTAAATATACAAAATTAGTATCTGTCAATTAAACCAAATCATATGGAGAAATACAGGCATAGGTCCAATAACACTAACAGAAAAAGTTGCCAACATAGCTGCTCACTACATATTAATCGTACTATAGATGTATAACTAAATCAGTGTAATATTGGCACAAGAACAAAAAAAAAACAGTGAAATTGAATAGAAATTAAATAAATGCAGAATTCTAGGTCTAGAATTTTACTTTGGAAATATTCTTCCAAAATATAGAAATGCACATGTATGCTATTTGCATTTCAAGATATTGGAAGCTACCTACATTAAAAAATGGTTAAATAATCTCCTGTATATATGAGCAATTGTATTCTGTAAGGGTATAAGCAAATGAGAAAGATTTTAATATATCAATATTGTGTGATTTGCATGTATTTTGTTGAATGAAAATAAACAAAGTGAAAAAGATTGTAGTATGCTACCTTTCATGCAAGAAAAAGAATATACATATGTCTGTTCAATTTTGAAAATAGTAACACAGATTGATGAACTGGAGCTAGCACGTATAGATTTTAAAATATAAAAATTTCACTTTTTTCAGCCCTAAAATGTTTAGAAGTTAATATTATGTATCTACAGTATTTCAATTATTATTTACTTTAATCATCCTGCTACATTTAAAGTTAAAGTTAATTATATGTCCATTTTCTTGAAAATGTTCCCATTACACCATGTATGTATAATTCTTCAATTATACATAATCTCTTTTAGAAATGCTTTTCAAAATTGAACAGACATATGTATTTTTTTTTCTTGCATGAAAGGTAGCATACTACAATATTCTTGGATATTTTGAAGGCATAGCCAAAAATAAATCCTCACAAGTATAACAGAGCAAATAAATGTCCACCTTCATAGGGAAGTGGAGATTGCCTTACAAATGGATGCATACCAATCCCTAAGCAGTGGTGAAATATGAATAAACTGATGGTACCAGGGACAAAATATGCAGAACTTTGACTTATGTCCATTTGCACCCAAAGTAATTCATCTCACAAAAGGCATTAAGAAATCACATTCAAAACATGACCCAGACTATGTTATGCCAGACAGGTTTTAAAGGACCTCAGTACTTAGACAATGGCTTTGTAAATTATCAGCATGTGGGAGAGATAAAAATTATGCATTAGATCAAGAACATAAACTCAGTCTCAACAAAGATGATCTAACTAAAAGCAATGCTCAATGCCCAATTGGCCAGGAACGGACAATACAGGTAACTCAATACAACACCAATTAAAAAAAAAAAAAGTTATCTGATCACCTATTGGGAGGTCAATAGCCTGGGTAGTAAATTTAATTTCCAGAATGTATACTTATTATGAATACAATTTAATTTCTCTACTTTGAGTATCTCTGGGTTTAAGTAACACCACATCAGGACATAAAACATACCTGAATAATTAGTAAAATATCATTTAAAATGCTTCAGACAATTTTATGTCAAAGAGATACCAAAATAGGTTAATAATGATGGATTTTATTGGTCATACTATGGAAAATACTATTGGTCATAGCCTGGAAAACACTGGGAAAACTCTGGGAGACATTGGGGTAGGCAAAGACTTCTCAAATAAGCCCCGGAAAGCATAGTCAATAATCCCAAAAAAAGACGAGTGGAATTACAACAGATTAAGTAGTTTCTGCATGGCAAAAGACACAGTAATTAGTTTGAATCGACAGTCCTCAGAATGGGAAAATATTTTTGTAAACTATGCATCAGGTAAGGGACTGACAACCCGAATACATAAGGAACTCAAGCAGCTGTCCTGAAAAAAAGATGATTAACCCTAGTAAAAGATGGGAGAATGAGTTGAAAAAAAAAAAAAAAAAAAAACAAAGAAAACACTCTCTAAGGAAGACATATGAAAAGCCAAAAAGCATATTTTAAAAAAATGCTCAACATCCCTCATTGCAAGGAAGATGCATATCAAAACCACAGTGATATATCAAAACCACAGTGATATACCTATCCCCCATCAGAATGACTAAGATTAAAAAAAAATGATAAGTGCTGGCAGGGGTGTGGAAAAGGGGAACTCTCTTACACTGTACACTGCTGGGGGATGTAAATCGGTCCAGCCACTGTGGAGAACAATTTGAAGATTCTTCAAAGATTTACAAATAGACCTACTATATGATTCAGCAATCTCACTCCTTGGTATCTACCCGAAGGACAGAAGAATTCTTAATTGGAAAAGTGCTTGCATATCAATGTTTATTGTGGCATTATTCACAATTGCTAAGACATGGAACTAACCCAAATGCCCATGAACAAATGAATGGATTGAAAAAGTATGGCATATATACTCTATGGAATACTACTCAGCCATCATCTTTTCCAGAAACTTTTTGAAGTCCTCTAATATGTGATGTGGTATCCCCAGTAGCTAAAATACATACGTGTGAGTACCAACGGGTAGAAGTAAAATTGGATCTTCCCTTTCACCATTAATCCAAACTACCCACTGTTGAACTGTGTACAACTCATACTTCCAACACTAGACTTTGATACACTGGCAACTCATGGTGAAATATATTACAGAATCTATGGAATTAGGCTCTGAATACTATCTGGCCTCTTTGGACTTATCATAGTAGTGAGCCAGCAGGCAAAATAAGTATAGTTTTGTAATATTTTAACTATATTTTCATATGGTATTTAATCTTGGTTATTTAAAACAATTATATTTGCAAATAAGCAGGTAGAATGTATATTAACCTGAGGAATTAAATGGTGCATCTCTTAGCGATCCATGTCCAATTAAATCAATGAGCAATTGGAGCAACCTAAGCCTAGCAAGTGAAAAGTAGCTAAATATTCAAACACATAGGCAATAAAAAAGCGAGTTGTCTTAAGAATCAAACAACAATGATTGTTGAAAGGAAGACTAACAATCAGGAAATTCTTCTAAAGTTCATGAAGGAAAGTTATAATCTATGGGTGCTGAAACAACTGCATTAGCTAAAAATGTGTCCTGATTCATAAACTATTGTAAGACATTTTAGGTTTTGTAAGTGAATAAAATTAAAGGGAGAAGATTCTTTGACTACTTGGTGCATGACTAAGATTACTGTTCTTGGAATAGTGGAGATTCAATTTTATAGTATTAGAGTAAGATGTTATAGTAATATAAGCATGGATATTTTTGGTAAAAGAAGTGAAACATACTGGCTCCATTGTACACTTTTCCAGATTTCACCCAACTCCACTTATTGTCTGGTTTCGAATGCTTTTAAGGAGGATGCCCACTTTTCCAACACTGTCACCTATTAGCACTGACAGATATCTTGCCTTTCTTGTTGCAACAGGTCTTTAATGTGAGCAGAACTATGGGCACTTTATTCTATCTATTATTTCTGAAAATAAAGGAAGCCTCATTTTGTAGCCTCACAATACCCTCTCTACCATTCTCCTCTTGGGATTTTGGGCACACAAGCCTGGCATGATTTTCAGGATACTGGGTCCAGGACTTGAGTCAACTATTTGGGAATCCACACCACATCACCTGCTGGCCCCAATAATATTTTTAATATATTTACATTTAACTATCACACCACCTGCTGGCCCCAATAATACTTTTAATACATTTATGAAGTCAACTAAGTAGCATTTTTAGAAGTTTTTCATCTGTATTGATAAGAGATATTAGTCTATATTTTTTATCTCATAAGACATGCTACTCTGCTGTATTTTTCTCATAAGGGAAATTCATATGCATTTTTTTTTCTTTTTCTCAAATGTCTTTGTCTGGCTTTGATAGTAGGTTAATACTACCATATGAAATGATTTAGAAGTATTCTCTTCTGATGCTTAGCACCTGAATTATTTTATTTACAAAAAGTTTTTATCAGTTTCAACTACTTTTTGAATATAAGATGAATGAAAAAAAGTTAAGCTGCATCAACATAATTTTTAAGGATGTCTTTATTGATATAAATTAGCTTATACTCTAAATAAAAAAGATTCATCAATATATAATTTTTATTTAAATTGTGACAGGGTAAAGTCAATTGAGGACAATGTTTTAATGAATAACAACAACAGAAAAAGTCCAAAATAGAGCTCTTAGAGGACAAGTTAATAGGGGAGAAATAGTAAAAACCATTTCTTGAAATACAAAGGTTATAAAAATTGAGTCTTCTAGTTTTCTAAATTCTGTTGAAATATCAAGAAATATAAGGCAGAGAACTAGAGAATAGAACTTTCTAGACCAAATGCTCATAAACACAAGAATAGATAAAAAAAATGTAGCACATATACTCTATGGAATACTACTTAGCTATAAAAAAAAACCCGGCTTTTGACAGAAAATGCTCAAATATGAAAGATTTACTGCTGAGTGAAACAAGCCAGACTAAAGGAGTGACATTATATATCTCCACTTAATATATACTGACTGTCAGCACTCTATGGCTGAAATGGAAAGATTAGAGGATATAGAAACATAGAAAATGGTTATAGATACCAGAAATAGTGTGGGAGATGGGTGGGAGAAGAGGGAGAATGTGAGTAAAGATATTAAGGAGAAAAGTAGAAAGCCAAGACATTTATGGAACACAGAAATGGATTATTATCTGTTGATGAGAAGATGTATAGTATCCCCAACTGGACTGGTGTGAAATGTATTTATGTTGGAAAATTCACTTTACAAGCTAAGTGATGTATAGCGATGGAATATATAAAAGAAATTAAAATAAAATAAAATATAATTTAAAATTAATAAAAGGAATTGTCTAGATCAGTGATTCTCAAAGACACTAGTGAGACACTATGGAGGATTTGAGTATATAAGGAGGCTTTTGTCACTTTGTGGTGGTGTTTGGTTTTCTTTTATAATAAGCAGAAATATAACTGATAATAATGTTAATATTGAATATAGTGGTAAAGTGTATTTTCTTCCATGTTTTATTTAGAAATTAGGTAGTACTATGGTGTTTCTTTTTAATGAAATAAAAAATATGATCAAGTTAAATAAAAAAAATGATTTTATGCAAGTGATTAATTGTTCTTATCTCTCATAGTTAAAGGTTGATCTAAAATCTAAAGAAAAGTTTAATCAATTTGGACGCATTGATTTTGATCACTTTTGCTCGTATACATTCAATGAAAGGTATTGAATAAAAAAGTATCTGATAATTTGCATATAGTCATATATAATTAGTTTAAAACATCTGAAAGACATTTGCATCTATTCTAGGGTGTAATGAATATTTAATTTGCTGAGCTTTTAAAAATAATATCATCATCATTATCATCATCATCTTGATCATCCTCTTGTGTAATGCTTGGATTTAATTCTATTCGGTAGCTTTGATAAAGTGCAGAAGCGGGAACTAGGCTAGGGACTATGCTTAGTGATGGGTCTGGCATCTGTAATGTCAATAACGATGTATGAATAATGGAAAATACCTAAGTTCAATATGGGTAGCTACAATGTACTGAAGGATCCTATGTAATCATCCTGCAGATAAAGAGTAAGAGAACAAATGTATGGAAGCAGTTCTGATGCAATAGATTGTGGCTGTTTCCTTTGAAATAGAATTTTTTATTAGTGGAATCTCATAAATCCTCCAGTAAATGCAGTCTATTCCCAGTATTTGTGAAATTTGTGTTTGTGTATTCACCTACTCACTAAGTTGTATTTCTGAACCTCATTTATCTTTTTCAATTTAAGTTTCAAATTAACAGATAAAATTATAAATATTTACCGGGTAAAACTTGTTTCAAAGTGTATATATAGCAGAATGATTAAATCTAGCTATCCAACATAAGCGTTACTTCACATAGCTTTCATTTTTGTGGTGAGAACTCTTCCTATTATTCTTTGCTTAAGACTACAATGCATAATTAGCCATAATCGCCAGCTTTTACAGTACATCTCCTGAATTTACTTCTCTTATTTGACTTTGTTCATTTCTCTATTTTTCTAAAATAAGCATTACAAGAATTAATTGCTTTTAGGATTTAAAGTTCTAATCTATGAAAAATATGTTTATGGATGTATGCATACATATTTTCTCCAGGAGCAATAATTTAGTATCCACTAATTAAGAGTTTGTGCTGATTTTATAGACCATTACTACTGGTGAATAATAAAAATCAACTGTCTTTGTTTAGTGCATACTTAATGAATGAATGGATGCTGCATATTGCATTTGTATCCTTGAAGAAGTACTGAGACTCAATAAAACTAGAATAAAATTTTAATATTAATGGATAGAGGTGCCATATGTAGTACAGACAACAAATTACATTGTAAAGATAATAAAATTAGCGAAATTAAATATAAATCATAGGTTTTAAGAATAATAAATATGTACATAATCTTGATGGCAGTGATAATATTATAGCTAGATATATGTCAAAACACATAAAATTGTACAGTTTAAATAATAGTCCAATGAATATGTTTGTAAAAACTAATTGTGAGTCAAAAGTAAAGATAGAAGAATAAGTGGCAATATTGGGGGCATGTCAAAAGCAAGATAAAATTAATTTCATATAACTTGTTATATATTGCTACTCAAAACTAAGACCATTTATAATGTTAAATGATATTCCCTTTTCTATTGTATATATAAAGACTTTCCACTTCAGGACCGAGGGTGAAGCAGTACTCCAGCAATGATTTTGTTCCTTTCATCATATGCTCACTCACAAGTTTTTCATACAAGGAAAATGACAGATATGATTGATGAAACTTATATCCACTTGTCAACATTTCTATCATAAGTATTTTTTGACACAGTCTACTCATGCAATGATCTTTTATTTTCAAAAAGTTATTTCTATTCTATTTTATTTTACTCGTGATAGAGTGATAAGCATTCATGAAAGAGAGAAACAGCAAGAGAGAAGCATTCTCGACAGGGTCTCATCATGGTGCAATCCCCTTTTCCAGGCACTCTACCTTGTCAGGATTTTGGACACATGTGTTCATACACCTGGTGTGTTTTCAAGTCACCCTGGGGATCCCAACCTTCCTCAGTTGGCCATGTGGCTTCCAGCACTACAGTTCAATTTACAGCTGACTGCCTTACCGGGCTGGGGCTGCATTGCTTTGCCTTTTTTTTTTTTTTTTTTTGAGATTTTTTGCTATAGGGCACGTGTGCTCGTCGGAGAGACAGAGACAGAAAGCAAGAAATTGTCCCTCTGGTGGATGGCCATGCTACAATCCAGTCTCCTCTATTCTCTCAGGATTTGGGGCATGCATGCACACATGCCTGGTGTGAGTTTTATGCCACTGGGTCTGGGACTCCACATGGGCTACTGCTTCGGAGTCCAATGACGTAACCATTTCGCCATCTGCTGGTCCTTACTCTTAACATGAAGAGTTTCTGCTTAACAATCACTACTGCTGCTTATTTATGACAGTGGAAATAAAGGGGCTTATTTATTCATTTTCTGGCATCAAATAGCTAATTTCAACAAGGTATCTGTCTCCTTCTTTGAAACTCTTCCATTTCTAAATTCATCAAATATGCCTTAATAGGAAGTGAATGTAATTTAGATCCTTCTAGATTTGTTAGGGATGTAGAAGGCTATCATATTTACTCCAGATTAGAATTCAACAGGTTAGGGACTAGCAAATGACATAACAGTTATGTCACTGGACTTTCACATAGTTGACCACATTTGAGTCCTACACCCAGCGACTTAAAACTCACACCAGGTGCATGTGCGTGCATGCCTAAAACCCCAAGAGCAGAGTGGAGAAGAAGGTACTGTTGTGTGGCCATCTTCTCTAAGGGATGATTTTTCGCTTTTTTTCAATCTGTCTCTTCAGTGAGAGATCACACACCCTATAGCAAAATAAAATCTTTCTAAAAGAAAAAAAAAATTCAACAGGGTAAAGGTGTGAGGAGTCAACAAAAAATGTCATGCTGAACCTTAAAAAACTGATTAGGCAATGTTTCCTGGAGCATAAAATCTAAGTAATTTGGATAACTTCCAAACTGGGTTAGACTACACTAACAAAAACAGTGTTTTCTTTAATTTTTAAGAAAAGCACAGAATTTATTGTTTAAACAGCTCAATGTGATTGCCTTTTGATTTTATCCCTTTATTCTGTTTTTGCTGAAACAGCTCTTTTTTTTTTTTTTTTTTTGAAAGCTTAAAACCCACGACAACATGCCTCAAGTGTGAGACCCTCGCCATCGTCAAGGTTACAAAATGTTTTACTCAGGACGAGGGTGATTCTTTAATTCCCTTACTACTTTTCTTTTGGCCCAGCACTGGTGACCCACTTCTGGTAAATGAGACTTGGAAGAAAATACTGGCAACTTTCAAGGAAATTAATGGTTTCTTTGAAAAAAGAAGAAGATGATGAAGAGGAGGAGAAGGAGAAGGAGAAGAAGAAGAAGAAGAAAGAAGAAAGAAGAAAGAAGAAAGAAGAAAGAAGAAAGAAGAAAGAAGAAAGAAGAAAGAAGAAAGAAGAAAGAAGAAGAAGGAGAAGAAGAAGAAGAGGAGAAAAAGAAGAAGAAAAGAAGAGAAGAAGGGGAGGAACATAGCAGGGAAATCTCTCTTGTGTTTTTTGGATGGTTTTTATATTTTTATTGCTTACTTCCAGAATAAACATGCTCTGAACCTCAAAACAATCTAGACACATGATGAGACTTGCACAAGAAAATAATGAGGAAATGTGTCCAGATTTGTCACTGTGCCTCTAAATTAGCCAACTTTACTGATTTTATCTCTATAAAATATATTATTTGGTCTACTGATTATTCTATTGATGTACTTTTTGTATTTGAGTAACTTATTATTTATAATCCTACCTACTATAACGATGGGTGGCTAAAGGTATCTACCCATATAGTGTTGTTTACACATCAAGAGCTAAAAAGTTGACAAAAATCTTTTTATAGGAGAAACAAATCCAAGTCTATTATATGTGATGATTAGAGTTAATAACAATATATTGTATATTTGAATATTACTAACAGTCAATATAAATGTACTAACCACAAAAAAAGGGAGATATAATGGATATTAAGAAGCTTGGTTTGGTCATTCCAACATTTTACACATATATCAACATAAATATGTAATTTTTTAATTTGTTAATTAAAACTAAAAATAAAACAAATGAAAAATTTTACCTTGGATTAATTTATACATTTTTTCCTCTTTCTTCTGAAATAATTGAGTTTTATATCCTACTGATTTTAGCATAAAATATTTGTCATTTTCTTATTTCAGTTATCAATTTAACAGCTAAATATATTCAGTAACAAAACAGATAATTCATTACTATTCAACTGAATAATTACAATAATTGGTCAATCGTATTCTATTCACTTATTCGTTCTCCATAAATTGTTCACAATTCAATCAGATTTTAAAATTTTTATTTATTTTTAAAAGAGGGAGAGAAGACAAGAACCCTTAAAAGAGTCTCATACCACAATCTTCTCAGTCTCCTTAGCCAGCCAGAATCATGGCACGCCCTGGGCTCTGCATATATAAGTTGATCTGGGAACTGACCTTCAATCTTCCATATACATCCAGCACCATGAAGTATGGGCGCTACTGCTGCACCACCACAGCTGGCCATAGAACTTTTTATAAAGTAAAAATTTCATGTTCGGGGACTAGCAGATGGCTACATTGCTGGAGTTCCGCGTAGTTGACTGCTGTTTGAGTCCTAGACCATGGGGTTTGAAACTCACACTGGGCGTGTGTGCGTACATACCCAAAATCCCAAGAGGAGAAAGGATTCTGGCATGGCCATCCCCCCAGGGAGATTATTTCTCGCTTTTTGCCTCAATGCGTCTCCCGTGAGCACACATGCCCTATAGCAAAAATTTCTCTTAAAAAGGAAAAATATTTTTTTTTTTTTTCATGTTATAAGGCCAGGTCCCTGGCTTGGTATTAAGAGAGCTGGATCCCACACGGCTAACCATGTGGTTTGATCTTGGCCATGGAACTTGAAAAATATACAAGCCATATTTGCATACATGCCCAAAATCTTAGGTGAGTAGAGAAATGGAGAAGAATGGATTGAATTGTAACCATAACTACTGAGGAGTATTTTCTCTATTTCTCTGTCTCTTTCTGGTGAGCACATGAGCCCACTGACACGAACAGCATGTAATTTACTCACAAATTTTAAAAAAGAAATCTCAGTCATTATTCAATGCCAGTCATTTTTCCAAGCACAGTTCCCTTCTACCCAATGAGATGGAACTGATTTACTGCTAGGAAATCCATATTACCATAATCCCAAATAAATTTGATTATCTCACAGGTTTGGAAACAGTTCTAGACAAGATCAGTTCTTCTAACCTGTTTCTTCCACACAGGCTGTATCAGGATTAGGTTTATTATTTAAATATGCATATTTTTAAAAAAACATGTCAAATCTTAATTTATTCAAAATGCTTTTAAAATAAAGCCCTCATCTAAAATCAGTCTTTAAGTTCTTTCTATTTCTAGTTGTTTATATTTGTATCTTAGAGCTTATTAGTTTGCCAAATTTTAGTTCTAATTTATAGATACATTATACTTTTACATAAATAATCATCTATTTGGTAGGAGTCATGGTTTCTCACTGTCATTAAGAAAAGTATACCTAAGTTTTTATGCTAATTTTTTCATTATAGATTCTTCTATTTTATTTTATTCTTAATACTAGTTTAACAGACATTAGCTACCCAATATGATGGTTTTCTTGATATAACTTTCTTTGTACTTCATACTTAGTGTGCAAAAATAAAATACTGTGAGATTCATTAATATTTTTCAACTAATATATTTCTACAAAATAATCAAACTGCTTTATTATTATTTTTATTTTTATTATTTATTTATTTATTTATTTATTTATTTTTATGGAGAGGTTTTTGCTATAGGATGCGTGTGCTGGCCAGAAAGATAGAGAGACACAGAGAAACAGAAAGTGAGAAATCACCTCTTAGCGGAGATGGCCACACTGTAATCCCTTCTCCATTCTCCTCCCCAGATCTTGGGCACACACACACACGTGCCCAGTGTGAGTTTAAGCCACCAGGTCCAGGACTCAAATTGTAGTCGACTACATGGGAGTCCAGCAATGTAGCCATTATGCCGACTGCTGGTCTCAAAACAGCTTTATTATTTTAACAATTTCTTGTATAATCGGAAAATTAAAGATTGGTAAATTATCAGTTTGATCTGAGTATTTGAGATAAGTGGTATAGACTATTTCCTAATCTATTTTTCTCGAAGACGCAAGGAATTTATTGTTCCAAATGCCAAAGAAAAACTAAAATCTAAAGTTATTAAAAAATAAATTCCCCTTTTCCTATTATATATGCATCATCAAAAGAGAGTTTTAACTTTCTTATCTGTTGTGTAATTCATGATATTCACAGAACATTTAAGTCAACAAAACAATTGCTTTGAAATGACTGCCTACTTAATATTTAACAGTAAATGTTGTTGATCATATTCATCTATTGGGTAATTATTAACTGATGCTATGCTATATTAGTAAAATGGAAGGATTTTTAAATATTTAAAGTCATAGTGTAAAAAGTTGACTGAAATATTCCAGAAAGCAAATTTTATGGAAATTAGCTTAGATGTGATTATCTGCCAAACATATTTTGTCTTTTAAGCCAGATAAATGCTAACATTTGTGTGCTTTCCATTTGCCAGACACTGATCTGCAGGAATTGTGTAACCAAAACATCCAGTTTTGCTTGCTTATCAAATACATTCTAGAGAACAATGTTATTGTATTTATTTGCTTAGGGAGAGCAGTTATTTCACTGCTACTCAGTTAAATTTCATTCTTGAGACTCAGGAGGAGGGGCAGAAATACTAGTATCTCAATTTCAAGTATTAAATATTTATATGTGAGAGTTTGTAAGTAAACCAAAACAAAATAAGAAAAATGAGTAAATAATATAAAGTAACTGCAATATTAACACCTTCAATGACATGCTATTTTTGCCACTAAATATTTCTTTATACCACACTTACTTAAATGAATATACATTTAGATATATTCTGGTTTATACCAGGGATGCAGTCATAAATCATAACAAAGGTTTCTTAGCATTCATCACCATTTATCTGCACACAACTAATTATTCTAGTAGTCAGGCAACTAGACTGAAAATTAAGTCACTTTGTTCTTTCAAACCTTTATCTTTTGTCCTTCTTCAGCAGCCTAATTTTAACAATTCTTCCCCCTATTTATTTTTTTCTTCACTGACCTATTTCAACTCCTCATTTTTATTATACTGAGTACTGCATGTGCATGGGTGGAAAATGAAGAGTCAGAGAGAGAAGCACTCTCAACAGGGTTTGGTTATGTGAAATCCCCTTTCTCTACACCTCCAGCTCCTCCAGATCCCAGCAAGTCTTCAGGCCAACCCCGTGTGCATGGCTTCCAGTTTTAAAGGATACTTCACTATGGCTGCACTACATGTGCACCACAGTCGCTGGGCCTCTATTTCAACTTTCTTTCTTTGTTTTTTTTTTTTTTTTTTTTTTTAATTTTAAGTCTATTCGTCTGTTCCACAAGTAAGAAAAACAGAGAGGGAGAGAAAACCAAAAACCGAGACAAATATATAACACAACAGTCTTGATGCACGCACATGCCCATTGTACTCATGGAGACCCTGGTCACCAATTGGCAAAATTCTCATGTTGGTCTGCATCATAGAACAATTTATTGCTATGCCATCTCTGTCCCTCCCCTATTTCAATTCTTTGCAATGTCTCACTTGAGTGACTTTGTAAGATCTTTTATTCACTAGCCATTAGTTCTTTTATTTATTTAGTTAGTTTTTTTCCATAGGCTGCATGTTCTTACTGGAGAGAGACAGAGAGAGAAAATTGCACCCAAGGGTGGATAGATATGCTTAAATCCCTTTTCTCTGTTCTCCTCTTAGGATATTGGGCACCTAAGCACATGGGCTAGGTGTGATTTTCAATTTGCTGGGTCTAGGACTGGAACCATAGTGAACCATGAGGGAATCCTGTACTTTAACCACCATGCCACCTGATGGCTCCTAGTCATTTGTTCTTTAGACTATTGTTGGAATATGTTGTCTTTGTTTAGTTCTGATAATGGAAACTACTTTCACTGAAGTGTTATTAACTCTACTAGTGTTGGTCTGGAATGTAAGACCCTGCTTGACTCTAAGCTACTTTTACAGAACTGTCTGTATTTCTCTGTGTTCCATTTTGATTTTTATTGATGTGTTTCCTAATGCTAAGCTTTGAAAACCTAAACACATTTCAAAGCTTAATTCAAATACCTGTTCATCCTGTAAAATAATTCTGGTTGCCTGATACAGGATGGATTGACTTATAAAATATTTACTATCTTTCATACACTGATCAGATTCTATTGAATATACTATTTTATAGTTGCCTGTTTTATGTCTCCAACATAATTGCTTAGACATTGAAGATTAAAACTGCTTCTTAGCAGTCTTGTGTTTTTCAGAAAATGTGTCACAATGCTTTTATGTCTTTTTTTAAAAAAGAAAAATTATAAATGAATGATCACTGTTCTGAGACTATTCAATAAGGCATTATACTTCTCTGATATTTTTTCTGGGCAATAATATTGAGATTAAATATGTTTGAACTACTCAGTTTCAGTCTCTCTTTTCGCCAAATATTTGTTTTTGTTTTTACCTTTTGTGACATAGAAGATAGATATGTTTCACAGGGACACTAAGTTCCTGGTCTGGACATTTGTTGGCTGAATATGCTGTCTTGGGTGGTGCTGCCCTCCTATTTAGGGAGAATGCTGCCCTGCTAGCTCCAGGAGTGTTACAGGTAACAGATGTGTTTCACACAGAACAGCCATAGGGGGCAACCCAGTCTTGCCCCCTAAACCACCTCTTCCTGAACGTGAGGGAAAAGTTCATCTGGTACTGAACCCTGAGGAGTTCTTCTCATTCCTTTATTCTAAAACTGCTGTAACAAGACCTTATATGATTGAAACTGGGCTTATCTTATATTTTCTATCCAAAGCAATATATGTTATTACCCCAGAGACCTTTTCTACTATCTCAATAGTAGGGTTACTTGTCTATGTAATTCAAAAATGTGGTGCCTCTTGGAAAATTTGCTGATAAACTCGATGAGCAGAAAACTGCCCGACTAAAAGCAGCAAAGCAGGATACCATCAAACAAATCCGGGATGTGACTGATTTGGAGAAGTCACAGCAGGCACTGGTTCAGAAGCACCGTTATCCTTTTTTGATGTCCAGGGGGCAAATATTGCTATAGCCTTGGAGGTTATTTACCAGGAATGACTGCCCAGAGTATATAAGGTGAAGAATCACTTGGAATTACCAGACAAGGTAGACTTCTGTTCACCCTATGAACTTGAAGGGCTTTTATGATGGCAGCAAGCTTGTGGCTTAACTTTAGAAGGTACTGGATGGATGTTCATGGGATAGAAGATGAAGCATTAAAATGTAATAAATTGCTACAGACCTGGAAAAAAAAAAAAAAAAAAGGAAATAGAGCACATGATAAATTGGATGAGGAGCATGTGTTGCAGAGCATCTCTGCCCAGCAGGAAAAGATGATCGCCAAGTGCCCTGCAGAACTGAAGCTGCTGGGAAGGCCCAGGAACTACCATTTCTGGGACTGTGTCTACTCCAGTTGAGGCAGCTAGAAACAGTTGATTGACTGAATGTTTAGGAAGGCTTACTGCTAAGTGAAGCTATGAAGGAGAGACATTGTATGCCTCCACTTTAACGTATACTGACTGTCCACATTGTATGGTGGAAATGGAAAGCCTAGAGGACATAGAAGTCTTGAAAATGGTTGTAGATGATGGAAGCAATGTGAGAAGAGGGTGGGAGAAAGGGAAGAGCATAGGAAAGAAATTCAAGAGGAAAATAGAGAGGCAAGACATTTATGGGACACAGAAATGGATTATTATCTGTTGATAACATGTTTTGTGTCCTCAAGTGGGCGAGTGTGAACTGTATTTCTGAGAGGTAAATTCAACTTACAAGCTGAGTGATATATAGTGATTAAATGTGTAAAATAAATTAAATTCTTTCCCTGATAGTTGGGTAAATTCTGTTTTTTTCAAGAGATGGAGGGGAGTTATTGTGTTCTTTTCATGGAGACATATTTCCTGGTTTATTCAGACCTGAGGCTCTTCTACTTCTAGCCACTGGGAGAAAAAGAAATCAGTCCATGTGGTAAAATATTTGTGTATTGCTATCTACTGAAGTTACAATTTACCTGTCCTAAAAAGGAGAAGTTTGAGTTTCATATAGTGAAAGAACTAAATCTTATTGGCCAGTGAGAGGTTTCTCATTCTTTGTACTCTGCATTCTGTGTTGTTCCAGGATCTCTTTAGAAATAGGCAGCTTGTATTTAATAATACCTGATTCTTGGCTAACAATTACCAAGTAGTAACTCAAATTTGTAAATAATTTTGCCATCATGAAATAAAGTGATAATTTAAGCAAAAAAAAAATCAAATATGTCATATATTATAATCCTTCCTCTTCTACCTATTTACATAAAATAGCTATACTATATACATGTTCTTACAGCAATAAAAGTAATATTTTTGTATGACTAAATTATAGGCTTATAAGTGACTCCTATTCCTTCATAAAAACAGTTTTAGCAGTCATTTACTTCCCAAATCAAGACATTATTATGCGTATTTCTGCATATGAAGTCTCTTCTTCTTTGCTACTTTATGAAATCTATTTTGCTTTGTTGTCAGACTTCAGCCTTCCTCTATTTTAAGTCAATTTGGTTATATTCTTTGAAATAAAAAGAAAAACAGGATATGCTGAGGATAGCAAAGTTTTATTGACTCTAATGATATTTACTAAAGTTCAGCCCCTAAAGTACAGAGAAAATAATTTTTCTAGTACTCATACCCCAGGTACTGTACTGTGCTGTTATTGCTGCACATTAGCAGTGATGAAAAATCTTAAGATGTGCTGTGCAAAGAAGAACCTATTAGGATTGTTCCTCTATTGGCTTTCTTAAAAGAAAAAAATGTCAAATGTTCTTTTATGTATAAAGACCACAGTGTTATTTCTATAGCTGTACTGTAAAGTATTTCATGGGTCTCCATGGATTTAGAGGTTAAAAAGAATGTTTCCCAATCAGTCTTTCTTGAAGACTCTACCTCATTTCCCCAAAGTCCTACCTTGTAAAATTGCTTTCTCTTTCTTACTTCCAAATGTCAAAGCTCTAAGGTACATATGAGGGGAAAAATATCCCCTGTTAAAAACAGTACCACTTATCTAGAGAACTTAACCTAGTAATCATCTTGGTGTCTAATTCTATCCAAATCAGATTTTCAAATAACAGCAGATGTTGTTAAGTAAAAAATACTTATTTTTCCTCTTAAATAATCTTTAGTTTGCAATCAGTAATAACTAGGCAAAAGGCAATCATTTGTGTTTGGCTACTTTTGTTAGCCACCTGGTAATATCATATGACTCAATCAATCATAAAGTCCATTTTCAAGTCAACCATTCAAAGGCATCTACTTATTTTTAGTTCACCATTCGAACTAGGATATTTGATATTATATAAGGTATTCAAAAAGTTCATGAAAATATGTATTATGAAAGAAAAAGGCATGTATTTTAAAATATTTTGTGCTTTTATAAATTTCCACTTTCTTTTCTTTTTTTTTTTTCCATTTTATTTTTGCTATAGGGCAACTGTGCTCACTAGAAAAAGAGACAAAGACAGAGAGAGAAAGTGAAAAAGCACTGCAGGGGCGATGGCCACACCCTAATCCCTTTTCTTCCATTCTCCACTTAAGATTTTGGACATGCATATCCACACAGCCAGTATATATATATATATATATATACACACATATACATACATACATATATGTGTATATATATATTTTTTTTTTTGGAGAGATTTTTGCTATAGGGTGTGTGCGCTCACCAGACAGACAGAGAGAGACAGAGAGATAGAAAGCGAAAAATCACCCCCCAGTGGGGATGGCCACGCCGCAATCCCTTCTCCTCCATTCTCCTCTCGGGATCTTGGGCACGCACGCACACGCGCCTGGCATGAATTTAAGCCACTGGGTCCGGGACTCGAACCGTGTTCGACTACATGGGAGTCCAGCGACATAGCCATTACGCTAACTGCTGGTCCCAAGCCAGTATATATTTGAAGCCATTGGGTCCTGGACCCAAATCATGCCATTATAGCCATGTGTGATCCAGCTGACTTAACCAGCTGGCCCTATAAACTTACACATTAATTCCATTTTTGATGAACCTCTTGAAGTCTCTTCATATTATTACATCTGATTGCATAGTTTTCCTTTGGTAATATGTACATTCCTATTATAGATATGTTGTTTTTTTGTTTTGTTTTGTTTTTGTAATCTTACTAACTCCTCTTAAAATCGATGCATTTTAATAAAGGTTTTTGTATTTTGGACTATTACTAGAACATTCATCAATTACCCAAACCTCTCAAAGGATGATGATAATTTATTCTGTAGATAACCCAACTTCCCTATATATAAATTTGATAATAATCCAATTTACTAGAAATTATTCATATTGTGGTAGAAACGTAGAGTAATATTATGTGTATGGCACCATCAAGAAAGACCTATTGGTGACTATTTTAGCCTTCATTAAGCTGAGTAGGAAATTTAATAAATTCATCTCATACAGTTCATTACTTAGAAAAAACATTAATTTTTTTCAATACAATAGGGAAATGAAAGTAGTCACATAATTTGAGATGCAACTTTATTAATTTTGAAAGCAATTTGAAAGATATTTCATGTATGTCCAGTTTGCTGTATTAAACTGTGCATTTCTTTATTTAGTGTTTGGGAAACCCTTGTCACCAATGATTCCAATAACATTGAGTGTTGTACTACATGTTTATTTTGAAAAAGTGATTTATGGAGATGTATTTTTTACATTGATTTGATAAATGGCATATTTTTCTTTGATGTAGATACCTAAACATTTCTTTTATTAATATTTTAAAAATTAGGATCTCTATAGTTAGGCTTCTAATTTCCACTCATCTCATGAAATCCACTATTTATAAATCTATTGTTTATTATTTATTAATGATTTTCACTGTCAACATCAACATTTTAAACATGATTTCAAGGGTTTTCTGTTATAATTTCATATTATGCTTAAATTACAAACAATAAAATCAATAATTATAATATAATAGCATCTTACAAGTGAACTGTACAGTTGCTCACAGGGACAACAAAAGTATATTTTACTAAGAGTAATTTTTAAGCAATGCATTTGTCAAATTACAAAGGACGGGAAAATAAGAAATATCCACAAAATCCTACAGAATGGGCAAAGTACAAGAATTTGTAAGATGTGGATTGGGGGATTTCAAATTATGTGTGGGTATATGTGTGGGTGTATATATGTTACTACATACATATGTGTAAAAGTTTGTCTGTATTTATTCATATTTTTCCAAGAGTTACACTGAATAGATGAAAGGTCACAAGGCAATATTTTGTCATCCACTTCATTGCTCAGAATAGGCCGTATTTACATTGTAGTTAGTGATAAACTTTAAATGTTGTGCAGGATACTATCTTGAGTAGATGAGTACTTAAGAATGACAACTTACCCTGTACAGAAAATGACTTAGAGAAGTGAGGGTTGAGAAAGGGAAAAAAACTGCAGGTGGATGTTATCATGGGAGTTCCATTGAGGAAGAATAGTAAGATGTTCTGGATCTGAAGAAAAACTTCAATTTTATCACAGACAGCAGAGTGACAGAGTGGTAGGTAATATTTCGGCATAATAAATTCTGTCATGTATATATATATTTTTTTTTGGAGAGGTTTTTGCTACAGGGCTCGTGTGCTTGCTAGACAGACAGAGAGAGACAGAGAGACAGAAAGCGAGAACTCACCCCCCCCAGGGGGGATGGTCATGCCACAGTCCCTTCTCCTCCATTCTCCTCTCGGGATCTTGGGCATGCACGCACATGCGCCCGGCATGAGTTTTAAGCCACCGGGTCCGGGTTGCGAACCGAGGTCGACTATGTGGGAGTCCAGCGACATAGCCATTACGCTAACTGCTGGTTCCCTGTCATATTAAACTACAATGGATTTAGTATATATAATTCACAATTAATAATACCTTTTGCATATTGAATTCAAGCTCTTGACAAAGCCAATGACAATGTGTTTATCAGTAAGCTTCAGAAGAGTGATTTCTACATATCAGTTTCCAAAAATTAACAATTTTTACTGTTTTTTGAAACTATTCCTTTAATATTTTGATTCAATTAAAAGTAGAAATCAAAATATTTAAATTGCATATAAAAATTTCAGCTGTTTTTTTTTTTTTTTTTTTAACCTCATTTTCCTGTATCTCACAAGACCAAGAGCATATATTACATATTCTGTTTTTGGTACATGTAATTATGAGTTGGAATACATAGACTTTTTTATTTAATTAGCAAAATGAAAATATACTATATAAAGAAAAAATATGTATTTCCTTTTCTACTTCCCAGTTGTAGTTTGTTTTAAGTCTTCAATTTGTTGAGTATCTTTTCCCAGACATCTTGTTGTTTTTGCAAATAAAATATTTCATAGACTAAGTTGATATTTAGTTTTATGCATAGTACTATGTAATGGTGTGTTTTATGTTGAATTGAAATACATAAAATGGTTGAGAAAACAGTCGAAGAGTGTAAGTCCTTCATTCTTGATATTTCTGTTTATAATATATGATCACGTATATGCTACATTTCTTACTTTTTTGATGATATTTATCTGATCTTCACCCTGTCCATAGCTTTCTAGTTTTCTTCTCACAAAAAATAGTTTGATGACATTTCAACACATCTTACTGAAATTGATCCTGGCCCCTAAGAAGTAAAAAAAATAAGTTTCTTTTGTTTAGTGTTAAATATATTTACCAGGTTAAAAAAAATAAGAAATATGCTATAGAGTCCTAGGTAATTTATTTTACACAAGATGAGCTCATGTTCTTCTTTCTTCCTAATTAATAATTTCTGTAGTCCATGACTCTGGGTCTGTAGTGATCAGATTGTGATAGCCTTAATTGTTCGACTTTCACAAGACATAGTAAAAAGCAGCATAGAAATATGAAAGAGATCCGAATGTCCTAAGAATTCTTTTGTTGTTCTTTACCCAGAACAAATCTGATAATAACACCTCACTCTGTACTTTCCTTGAGAACTCTCAACACCAGGAAAACATTATCATCCCTCAAAGATAGAATTATAGAAACTTTGCTAGAAAGCCCTTCAAATCCCGCCACCAGACTCTCACATTGTCACTTTCCTGACTTGAGTTTAAAGACTGATAACCAGAATATATAGGGAACACAAGAAATTTACCTGAAAAAAAAAAAATCAACCTAATCAAAAGATGAACAAATGAGCTATACAGACAAATCTCTAAGGAAGACATATGAACAGTCAAAAAGCATATGAAATAAGGGTCAATGTCCCTTATCCTTAGAAAGATACAAATCAAAACCACAGTGAGATACCACCAACCCCAGTCAGAATGGCTAAGATTAAAAAATTTAAAATGTAAGTGCTGGTGAGACTATGGTGAGAAGGAAACTCTCCTACACTGTTTGTGGAAATGTAATTTAGTACAGCCACTGTGGAGAGCAATATGATAGTTCCTTAAAGACCTACAAATAAAACTACCATATGATTCAATTCCACTCCTAGCTATCTATCCAAAAGGTAGGAATGCACTCAGTCAAAAAAGTATTTGCACATCCATGTTTATTATGGCACTATTCACAATTGTTAAGACACGGAATCAATGCAAATATCCATTAACAAATAAATGGATTGAAAAAATGTGGCACATATACACATTGGAATACTAACTAACCATGAAAACAAGACCCTGGAATTTGATAGGACATATACAATTGTGGAAAATTCACTGCCAAGCAAAGCAGTCAGACTATGAAAGAGAGGTATTGTATGTCCCCACTCAATATATAGTGAACATCCACACTCTTAAGCAGAAACTGAAATATTGGAAGATATAAAAGCATGGAGAACAATTGTGGATGCTAGGTACAGTGTGAGAAATTTTGGGAAATGGGGGAAGGTGAGAGGAAGGGAATCAAGGGGAAAAAAAAAAAGAAGCAGAACATTTAAGGGACACAAAATTGGAAATTATCTATTGATGATAACGTGAATAATAATATCTTTAACTGGACTAATAAACAGTGTATTCATGCTGGATAAGGGAGGCAAAAACTCTGCTTTTTCTTGAACCATGGAGACAGTACTTTAAGAGTTTTGGTTGATATTTTCTGTAATAAAGCTTTACTATGGGACAAATAGTCAGGCACAGTCTGTGCATTTGTCTGGTAACAAAGTTGCACATACTATCAAAGTACCAGTTGACCAAGTTCTAATCATGATGGCTTCTGTCCAATCCTCAAATGTGCTCAAAGACTTTATTCTTTTATATATTTATATTTATTAAAGGGAAGAAAGAAACATTTAATGGACAAAAAATATAAAGTTATCTGTTGAAGAACATTATATATATATATATATATATATATATATATATATATATAGAGAGAGAGAGAGAGAGAGAGAGAGAGAGGATATATTATAATAGAGACTATGAAAAATGTGAAACTTTTCTTAAAAAATAGAAATAGAAAAAAGAATAATCTGAGTCAAATATTAAAAACATAATAATCTTCCAAGTGCTGATAATAATCACCAAGTGCTGATTAGTGTGGTAAAATATAAAAATATCTTGTGTGTGTGTGTGTGTGTATATATATATATATATATATATATATATACATATATAAAATTTTTAAATTTTAACTGAAACTTCATGGGACTGTGGGACTCATTTGGATTCCTTTCCTGTGTTTACCTAGCCCAGTGCCTAGTCATTTACAGATTCACATATTTTTGAAATACATGACTTTAAGTATCCATTAGTATAGGTTTGTTTCATTTAGCACTCAACAAAATCCAATGATATGCTGAATCTACTCAGGTGCTCAGTTCTTTTATAAATATGGGTCTCACAGGAGCCTGGTTTACTCTCTACAGGGAAGTTAAACATTTAAGACGGGACTATTAAATAATCAAAGCATTGCCTATGGCTATTCTGTGTTCACTTTTTGTCTTTGATGTGTAGTCATCCCATGTGGTGTATTTCTCTTCAAGCCTCAAGCTAAACTTGAGCTATTTTTCTTTCTTTCTTAAACATTTGTTGCTGATTACATCATTTTTCTAAACTCGAATATATGTCTTATAAAGAATCAGTCAAATGACAAATTCAGATATTGTAAGCAAAATGTGGCATCCCAGTGATTCTCACTATAATAGGTAGAGATAAACTCTTCAGCACAAATGTTGTTTATACGTGCACACACATAAATATACACAGACACATTCCTACACACATATATTTACATAAACACACGTGTATGCCATTAAACATTCATGTATGTGTACAAAAATAAGTGAAAAGAATGTAACATTTATTATTTTAAAATAATAATTATATGTGGCAGCATTTTGGTTTGTCTACATGTAGAGGGTTCAAGACTTTGCTTAAACCTATAGCTATTTATTTCTAGGAGGTTATTTCAATATTATTATTCATCCTGAAATATGTATCTTTAGGGGAAAAAAAACTATTATCTTTTCAGTTCCACTCATGTTTAAACTTCCAAATTTTGTCCTTGCCAGCAGAGATTTGCTGTCATGGACGTAATTTGATGTTTAATCCCAATCTGTTAATGACATATATAGCACTCAGGGCATATTTGGCAAACTGAGTTCAATTTACTTAAATTTGGGGAATTGTACTAATCACTTTTATGGTTATGTTAAAGGCAGTACCAACAGTATATTGGTAGAGAGTTTAATCTTAACCAACAGTCATATTTATTTTAATTTACATAGGAATAATTTATCTGATTATTTATTCATTCACTGATAGACATTTTATAAAACAAAATGGTTTTGAAAGATTAAAAGAGATTACTTCTCATGAAAATTTCATTTTCATTTTTTTTCTTTGAGAGAGATTTTTTGCTATAGGGCATATGTTCTTGCCAAAGAGACAGAGACAGAGAAACAGAAAGTGAGAAATCACCCTCACAGGGCAGATGGCCATGCTGCAATCCCTTCACTTCCATTCTCTCCTTGGGATTTTGGGCATGCACACATATGCACCTGGTGTAAGTTTCAAGCCTGCAGGTCTGAGACTCCAACCCTGGTTGACCACATGGAACCCAGCACTTTAACCCTTATGCTACCTGTTGGCCCCTATTTTCAATTATTTTGACATAAGCATATTAGAGCTACCACAGATAATTTTTTTTCTTTTAAATCCTATCTTTCTATTTAAACAAGTACATATTTCTAAAATGTCTCAGTTGATATGCAGATCATGTAGTTTATCTTAAGCAATAATGTTTAAAAGGCAAATAATATTGCTGTCATGCTCATGGTACATTAATCTGGTATTTAAGAATTTGCTAAACAAACTTATCCCATAAAGTGATCTGCAGACTTTTTTTTTTTTTCCCCAGACCCTATGCAGGTAATTATTTACTTAGTGAATTACAAAAGACTATTTCCATTTGAAATCGACCTTATTTTTTCTGCCTCTGCTCATTCAGCAGGAGAGTGTGTCAGTAGCTTATCCAACAGAAAGAGTGTTAATAAAGATTTTGACACAATTTCAGCTTTAAATAGAAGACACTTAGGTTTTGGCATTTTAATTTCTGTGGTATTTTGATAAGTTTAATTGGGTTAATAAATTGTCTTTTCTTTCACATTTGCTAAGAATGAATGTTGATTTTATTTAAATTTTATCTATAAGAGTATTTGTCCTTTTGAATAAAAACTATTTAAGAAAACTTTCTTGATCAAACTTCAGTCAGGTTCTTATGAGCCTTTTCATTATACCTCGGCCTTGGACTTTTTACATTCATACAGCATTCAATTTTAGCAAAGCCTGCTAAATATGGTTAGAGAATATCTTCCCACCCTTGATAGCCAATCGCTATGGACTGACCTCAGCAAGAATCCTGTTGTATTAGTCTGGTAAGAATTCCTGCTACCTTTGTCTTAATTTTCCAACAAACATCTGTCCTCTAACCAAGTTCATGGCTATAAATCTTCACCTGTACTCATTGTATACAGAGTTGAGTATGATCTTGCCTATTTCAGTAGTCTTAACACTACTGCAATAATTCAGAATTAAGTCTTCCTATTTTAATAAATACCAGAATTTTTTTCTGTAGCACAGCTAATATTTTGTTAAGATTGCTACATCTAAGTTTATATGTAGAAACAGCGTATCCTAGATTTGCTATAAAAATATTTGAAATTACTTTTTTCCCCTTTCCTAAAAACATTAATAAAATACATACATTTTCTCCATTAAAGTAGCTAGCACTACTATATGTGTGTACATGTGTGTGTGTGAATGTGCAAATGGTTTTAATTATTTTTTGCTTTTTAATATTATTACTTTATTATTTTTTATTTTTAGTATTTAGTATACCATTTATACAAACAAATGTGTGTTTGCCAGAGAGAGAAATAGAGACAGACAGAGAAAGGGAAAGTGAGAAATTGCCTCCACAGGGAGATGGTCATAATGCGATCTCTTCTCCAATATCCTCTCTGGTTTGAGGTATACCTCTACACATGCCCAGCGTGATTTTCAAGTTGCTATGTCCAGGAGTCTAACCACACAGATGGCCTATGTTGAATCTGGTGCCTTAAGCTCCAAGTCACTTGCTGGCTCATTGCTTATATTCTTTTCATGCTGTTAGTGAATTCAGTTTTCTAAATATTATTTCTTTTTTCCAACACAATTTTTTGTTATTATAACTTTAAAAATTTTTATTTCTACAAAGTAAAAATTACAGAACTTTATCTCCTTCATCACATTCTCCACCTTCTCCCACCCTCTTCCCGCACTGTCTGCAGTATCTGTAAGAATTTTCCACGTTTCTATAGCCTCTAATCTTTCTGTTTCTGCATAGTATCCTCAGCTGGACTGATGTGAAGTGTACTTGTGTTGGGTAAATTCACTTTACAAGCCAAGAGATGTACAGAGATTGAATGCACAAAATACATTTTAAAAAATTACAGAACTTTTTTTTCCTTTGATAGTATTTTCTCAGCATGAATACATTGTATTTTTTAAACAGAGAACTTTATAGTCTTTTGTCTGTTAAATGTTTCTCCCTTTTGCCCCTTCCACCCATCCTCCACCGTCCCTTCCCCTCTCTCAAAGTCTCTGGCATCCACATTTATCCTCCTTACTATCATAATTTCAGATCTTTTCATTTCTGCCTTAAGGTACAGATATTCAGTATATATTGAGTGGAGATAAAAAATGTGTATCTAAATTTTCTTTAAATTATTGTTATCTGTGATGTTTTAGAAAAGTGTCCATTTTGCCTGTTTTCAAATATACTGGATATAAGAATTACTCTATTAGTCCCTATCAACTTCTAACTTTATTTTTTTTTTAAGTGTGCATGTTTTGTTAAGTAACTATCATTACTTGCTGGGAAAGTAATAACTTATTTTTCTTTATAAACCATATCATAACATTCCTGATGACCCAATTTTTTTTTTTTTTGCTTAATGACTCTTTTTCTCCTAGATCAATTTTGCAGAAAGATTTTTATTTTGTAAGTACTTTCTTGTTTATATCTCCTTTCAGTAAATCCAGTTTCTACGTTTTCTACTTTATAAATTTATTGTGTATTTATCATTTTTGATTTGCTTTGGATATAGTTTATAGTTTTATATGCTTAAAACTTGACTTAATACGTAGCCCATTATTTTTCAATATTTCTTATGTACCTATGCAAATATTTAAATCTAAATATTAATGTTTGTGTACCATTGCTTTTATATCTGACAAGATTTGATATCTAGTATATTTCTTGTCAGCAATGTAATTTTCAATATTTTATAATATCCACTCTAATAACCTCTTTATTTATTTATTTTTTATTTTTTTTTTTTTTTTTCTTTTTTTTTTTTGCTCTCTCGCCAGACAGACAGAGAGAGACAGAGAGATTCAGGGGGGATATCTTCTTCCATTCTCCTCTTTTGGGCAGCAGACGTGCCCGGCGTTTTGCTCCGGGATCCAACTGCGGTCAACTACGTGGGAGTCCAGCGACATAGCGCTTGTCCCTAGAGAGACAGAGAGCCAGACAGAGAGAGACAGAAAGTGAGAAATCACCCCCCGGGCAGGATGGCCACGCTGCAATCCCTTCTCATCCATTCTCCTCTCAGGATCTTGGGCACACACACACATGCGCCCGACGTGAGTTTTAAGCTTCCGGGCCCAGGATGCGAACCGCGGTTGACCATGTGGGAGTCCAGCAACATAGACATTACGCTAAGTGCTGGTCCCTAATAACCTCTTTATTGATGAACTATTAGTCACATTTTATTTTCAAGTGTTAGAGATATTTTAATATCTAATTCATGATTTATTTCTAATTAAATTGTATTGTATCTAAGTACAAATTATGGTCTCCTATTATATGAACTATTTTGTATTTCTACATATTTGTGTAATGATTTCATAAACAATTTTTGTCAAATTTATGTGTTTGGAAGTAATGTATCCCATACATGTGTTGTGAGTGATTTCCCATATATAAAAATAATCCAAGATTGTTTAATTTTTGTTTTTGTTTGTTTTAGAGGTTTTTGCTGTGGGCGTGTGTGCTCACCATGGAGTGAGAGAGAGACAGAGACAGAGACAGCAAGAGGGAAAGTGAGAAATGACCTTTCAGAGGAGAAGGCCATACCACAATCCCTCTTACTTCCTTTCCTGGGATCTTGGGCATGTACACACATGTGCCCAGTGTGATTTTCAAGCCACCCTGTCTGGGACTTGAAATGTAGTCAGTCATGTGGGAGTCCAGCAACATAACCGCTACACTATTTGCTGGTCCCTCATTTAATGATTATAATAGATACTCTGTTCAGAGATTTATTCATTGCAGCAGTTTTTTTTTTTTTTTTCTCATTAGTACTGTTTTTAGTTGCGTTGGCAATGTGTGCAATAATAAATCTTCCAAGCTTGTCTTGCACTTAATGTGGTCTATGTATGTGTGTGTGGGTGTAAGGGGTATGTCTACTTACGAATTCAAGAAAAAAAAGTAAATGATATATATATTTTTTTTTTTGGAGAGGTTTTTGCTATAGGACATGTGCGCTCGCCAGACAGACAGAGAGAGAGAGAGACAGAGAGATAGAAAGCGAGAAATCACCCCCCAGAGGGGATGGTCACGCCGCAATCCCTTCTCCTCCATTCTCCTCTCGGGATTTTGGGCATGCACGCACATGTGCCTGGTGTGAGTTTAAGCCAACGGGTCCAGGACTCGAACAGCGGTCGACTATGTGGGAGTTCAGCCACATAGCCATTACGCTAACTGCTGGTCCCAAATGATATCTTTTTTGAACTCTGAATGTGATACTCTATACAGACCTAGTCCAGAAATAGGCTATTGAAATTTGCAGGGATTTTGAGGTGACGAGGCTCAATTGTAGTCAGCTACAGGAAAGTCCAGAACCTAAACCACTACGCCACTTGCTGTTCTCATTAACATATATTTTTAAAATTCTACAAGTCAAATTTAAAAGGGGAATTAAATTAGTAATGAAAAAAATTTATGAAGGAAAGTCATGAGGCTAGCAAAATTATGAGAATTGTCTTTTTATAAAACAAAATAAATTTGAAAATATGTTAAAATCTGTCTCCATTCTTGGAGTACAGGAAATAATTGGAAGTTTTTAAATACGGTTGGTTGATATAGAATGCTACAATTCTTTTGAAGTAAAATTTTTCTAAATGTAATAAAATCAAAATTTCAGACAATCTAGGAATCAATAATAATATTGGTTCATACATAAGTATGACAATATTCACTTTAGCTCAGGTTTTTTTGTAGTGGCTAAAAAGGAAAACATTGTAATATTCATTAGTATGAAAATAATTAAAGAGAATATAATATTAAGTGTGATGTGAACACATTTCTTGACTAAAATGCAGCACGACAATTCTAGACAGACAGACTGAAAGATAGATACATAGGTAAACTGATTGTTCCAGACCCATATATAGATATACTAAGATTGTTTCTTCTAAAATAATGCTGAATGTTTTAAAAGTTAAATTGTGTTATATCATTATTTATACATATTATGTGATAAAAATAAAAATAGAACACAAAATATGTCTCTATATGTTAACAGTTTGGAAGGAGCCTCACATTTTCACAATAATTGTTGCTCCTTGGGAGGAGAAAGACAGAATTGTTTTGACAATAATGCTTAGAAGGGATTTTAATCACTTAGGAAGCAAATGTAAACAAAAAATGAAAATTATATTTAATTGTATTTAATTTTATTTCCTTTTTTACACATACCTAACAGTAGAAATACAAGAAATCAAATATGAGCAGATGACTCACTGGGGCAACTTTATTTCATAAGTTATATACATTGTATTTCATAATTATATATACACAAGTCCTTCCACTGCTGTCTGTGTATTTCTTTGTGACACTGGTGATTACTATGTATTCCCAATAACTGACAAGTGTCTGGTCCATGAGACTAATAATAGTTAACACTTACCAATTCTTTTCCTTGCTCCAAATACTGTGTTGTTTCACATATTCACATCTTACTCACATTCCCATTCATATCTTCATAGTTCACATATTTACAGATCCCACACAATATTCACAATATTTCTGAAATAATTGACTTCATTTTCAGATAAATAACTGAGTTTCAGAATGTTGTTTTGACTTGATAAATGTCACATAACTTGCAAATGAAAAGCTGGCATTTACACTTCGATATTTTTGACACCTAGAACTTTGTGTTATATTGTTCAATAAATATTGGTTGGATAGATGATGTACCTAAATCTGTCTCTGAAGAAAAATGAATTTTCATTCAAGGTGTATAGTTAGAATGAGTAATTTTACAATGCCTCCAGCTGGGGAATAATGGTATCATAATTTCCTAAGGGTTGCGGATGGAGGAGAAAGGAGAATAGTTTTATTGCTCCAATTACAATATATAAAATTTACTATATTGTGTAATAGATGTGGCAGTTATTTCAGACATTTATGTTCACACTAACAAGTTATATTTTTTAAAAAAGTGTGAATAACTTTAAGAATATATTGTCTCTAGAATCACATGAACACTCAATTACTGTAATATGTCAGTTTGATTGATTTGTACATGTTGACTTTCAGACAAGGGATTAATGCCTAAATGTGGATTATTAACATAGACATATCTCCCTTTGAAAAGGAAAGTAAATATCCAGAACTTGAACAAGGTATAGTTAGTGCCTGGGTATTTTCATTTAATTTATGAATAGGTCTGATGGAGCAGGAATGAGGATAAGTAAGAAGATAATTTCCTCCTGCCCCCTTAAAATTACTGCTTAGTGTCTTTATGATCTCTAAGAACAGGCTGAAGTTGTTTGATTTACTGTAACACATACAAGCCAGTGTACATAATACTGTTGGAAAAATGTGAAATAAAAGAAGTTATAGTCCAAATAAATTCTCTTCACATCTTGTATATTGATGAGCATCTGAAGAAAACGCATAGTTGAAAAGGCTTAGTTATGTGAATATCACTGGTTGAAACAGTCATATTTTTAGAAACTTTAGCCAAAAACTAACCTATTGGTCCATGGAAATCAACATTGTACAATGTTAAAATAGCTAGGTAGCATTATTTCCAAGTAAAATGTATTTTGTCATAGAACTTTTTTATTTAGATAGGCATTATTTGCCTGACTTGAAAACAAAACTACTTCAATTAAGCATAGTTTATACAAATTTTACACAGGTACACTAGCAGTATTTGTAGGATATAAACCATATACAAAGTGGAGAATACAGAAGCAGCTGATCGAAATATGCTATCACCAAATTGCAGAAATTGCAAAGGCAGAAGGTGAATGAAAAAGTGGGGACACTGGCATGTGAGGTCACAGTACAATAGGACTAAAACATGAATATAAGTATTTCATATGTAAGAGAATCCATTTTTTTCTTTTTCCCAAAATAAAATTTTGTTTAATTTTTTTTAAAAAAGAAAACAAATAAAAATGTAATTTCTTATTTTCTAGTATGTGTACAGAGCCTATTCTTTTAAATATAGTAACAGCCATCTTCTTCAAGAAGGCACACCTCTTGCAATAGAGTTATGCATATTAATCTTCTATAAATGAACTGCTAATATATTTAATTCTATAAACTTCATCACTTTGTTAACTGCCATAGGCTTTAAAATATAAAGAAATATCTTTTTCATCTCATTTAATATACACCATGTTTTAGCTACAAATTGAGATGCTAAGATATTTCAGAAATACAATTTAGTCATAGCTATAATGTCTGATTTTTTAAAATCTACTTATTTAAATTATTCCTTTTGGTTAATACATATCAACACTCAGTTAACTAAAGATATTAGCAAAGTAGTAAACATTTAAAGAGAAAAAATCTATTATTAGCTTGAAGAAAAGTTATTACAAAACTCAAATGTATCATGCAATTTGCCAGTACAATTCTTTTATTTGAAAAATTATAGAAGATATTTGTCAAATTCTGATTCTACAGTATTTTTTTTCTTTAACTCATCTGTATTTGTTACCACCTCTTTAAGCAGAGTGTAATTTGGGCACACTTCCATTAATAAGCCTCACTGAGTTACTTTTCCCACGGCTCTCAGCATCCTCAAGTTGGCTTATGGTTATGTTCCACTAAACGCTTTTCTGATTCTACAGTATTTAAATAGCTAACATATTTTAAAGAACACCTTTACCATTGGATCTTGATGAAAAAATAATCTTTTGGGAGATGCTCTGAAAGCTAGTATTCTTTCTTATCACTGGCAGCTTGAATGGAAGCAGTGTGATATAGCCCAGCCATTTAGACAATCCTCTTCAAGAAATGGAATCCACAAAGAGCCACTCAAAGATTCAGTAACAACAATGAAATGATGACAAGAACAAAAGTTTAAAATTTTCTCGTTTAATTACATTTAGATCTCTATTCAATCGCAATGACACTATCAATTTAATTTTCTGGGATTTCAAATTAATTGCTAATGATGTCTAATCTTTTTCTGCTTTTTCTAGCATTCTTGAAAACTTTATTTTTAAATTATAAATTATATTTTTATATATTCAATACAAAAGTTTTATTAACCTAATGGTATTTTTTTCCTTTGTTGTTTTAGAGAGATTTTTGCAATAGGACTAGTGTGTGCTTGTGGGAGAAACAGAAAGAGATAAAGAAATTACCTCCATAGAGGATGGCTATGATACAATCCTTTCACCTCCATTATCCTCATAGGATTTTGGACATACATGCACGTATGCCTGGCATGGGTTTCATGCTGCTGGGTATGGGACATGCCCTTCTCAATCCATGATCAGCCATGTTGGAGTCCAGCACCTTAACCACTATGCCTTCTGCTGGCTCTTCCTAGTAATATTTTAGCGGATATATTTAGAATTATTTATTAATAGTTGCAATTATACAGTTGTATCAAAATGGACAAATAACTATATATTAATTCTACTTTTATGATTATTCCACTCAAAAACTTTTCAATTATTTTATAAGTAGAGTTTTAAAACTTTATTGAGGTATACATTTCAAACAATAAAATTATGAGTTTTTCTTTTCTTTCTTTTTTTTTTTTAATGTTTGTTTATTCCATGAGTGAGAGCAGGAGAGAGAAACTGAGCATCCCTGACAGTCTTAACTACATGATCTACCCACCTACTCACTGCAGCTTCAGCCAGCCCAGAATACTGAGAGATCTCCGAGCAAGAATTCACAACTTTCCCATAACATTGTACCAATGAGCCACTATCCAGCAATCAGATGTATCTTTTGTTAGTTGGATACACTCATATTTTGATCTCCATGGTATCACTTACTTCCCTTTAAGTTTACATCAGCATTCTCTAAAGAAAACCACTGCTTTGAATTCATTACCATAGTTTAGAGTTTCCAATGGAATTGATGTGAATGTATCTGTGTGTACCTCCTTTCATACAAGATAATGTATTTTGAGATTCATTTATGTTCTGTATCAGTAGTTTGTTTCTTCTTGCTAGGATATATTTACAACTGGAACATAAACATATCACAAGGTAATTATCTATCCTTTTATCAGTGGTGATTCCAGCGTTTTTTCCAATTATTCTTCTAAATACATATGATATAAATGGTCTTTTGCTGGACATTTTATTGCTACATGCTTTTATATGATTAGGAAAAAAATTAAAGGTTATTAATGAGTTATTGGGCAAATACAGAAAACAGGTACATAAAAATTATAAATTTAATTTTTAAAGTTTTGAAAAATTATTTATTTAATTTCATTTGCTAGTATTATTTTTGATTTTGACCAGAGAGAGAGAGGGAGAGACAGAGAGAAAAGGAAAGTGAAAAAGCAAGCCACTAAGGTCCGGGAATTCAAACACATTCAGCCATGTGGGAATCCAATGCCTTTAATCACCATGCCACCTGCCAGCCCCCTAATTTTTAAAGTTTGAACAGTTTACATTTTCCCCAGTGTATTTGAGAGTAGAATCACAACACATCCTTAGCAACATGATATTTTTTAGTTATTTTAATAGAATTGAAGTCATATATTTTTAATTTAGTTTTTCCCTAATTATTAATGAACCTTTTTTCTTATGATTATTAACCATTTATACATATTAGCTGTGTGAGTTTAAAAGTATTGCTCAAAATTTTTATGTAATTTGTCTTTTTAACATTGGATTGTAGGCCTTTTAAAAATATATTGTGTATACAAGATTTTGTTAAAAATATTATGCAGTTTTTTTCAGCTTGTGGCTTATTTTTTCCTGATTTTTTTCTTCCTAATGTATATTGATAAGAGCACAAATCTTTCATCTTTAAAACAATCTATTTTTTTAATATTATTACTAATTTATTTTTACTAGTTTATTTTTGCTTACCCAAAGACAGTACACATATCCATTAGTAGTTCTTAAATGTAGTGTTTCATTATTATTTTGTTTGGAATGTTATAAAATTTTTAATTATTATTTTTTAATTTTACTGTTGTGCCACCTCTGCCACATCTCTTAGCAAGATCTCCTTTGAATGACTTTTTGTGATCATTTATCCACTGGTTTTGGTTCTTTAGACCATTTTTTAATTGACATAATAATTGTACATATTTAGGAGCAAAAAATGACTTTTTTAATCCATGAATACAATGTACAGTGGTCAAATCAGGGCAATTAGCATATCTATCATCTCAAACATTTGTCCATTATTTTGTGCAGTGAACATTAAAAGTCCATGCTTAAGGTAACCAGGAGTTGGCGTAATGGCTATGTCGCTAGACTCTCATGTTGACAAGAGTGGTTTGAGTTCCGAACTCGGTGGCTTAAACTCCTGCCAGGTGCATGTTTATGTGTGCCCAAGATCCCGAGAGGAGAATGGAGGAGAAGAGATTGAGGCATGGCCATCCCCCCTGGGGGGTGATTTCTTGCATTCTATCTCTCTTTCTGGCGAGCACACGTGCCCTATAGCGAAAACCTTGCCCCAAAACAAACAAACAAACAAAAATCCTTGCTTAAAGTTATTTTGAAAAAACTATTATTTATTCTATTTCTTTGTTTCTGTTAAATTAAACTGTTTCTATTGTTAAAAAAACTAACTACAGTTATCCTATGGTTCTGTAGAACTCTATAATACATTTTCTTACACAACTAGAACTTTCTTAGCCAATTATGGCTCATCTCCTCATTCCTTCTACCTTTCCAAACTCTGATACATTTTTGAGGTTATTTCTTTCAGTTCTTGCATGAGGGAGAAGATGAAATTTTCTTGCTTTGCCCACGTTATTTCACTTATTATAATGTCCTCCAGGCTTGTCTATGCAGCCTCAAATGAAGGATTTTTCTTTTTTCTTTTTCTTTTCTTTTTTTTTTTTTTTTTTGAGAGAGACTTTTGTTATAGGGTGAGTGCACTTCTTGAAGATACAGAGAGGCAGAAAGCAAAAAATCACCTACCCAGGGTGAATGGCCATGCCACAGTCCCTTTTCCATTCTCCACTTGGGATTTTAGGCATGTACATGCATCTGGCATGAGTTTCAAGCTTCTACGTCTGAGACTTGAACCTTAGTCAGTCATGTGGGAGTCCAGCAAACAATCAATATGCCATGTGCTATCACCGGGATTATTTCTAATAGCCGAATGTCATTTCACTGTATATATTCATTTATCTCTTGATGGGCACTTAGGTTGATTCCATATTTTGCCTATTGTGAATAGTTCTACAATAAACATTGGAGTGGAGCTATCTCTGCAGCATGCAGGTTTCCTCCTTTGGATATATGCCTAGTAATGGGATTTCTGGATCATTTGGTAGTTCTATTTTTAATTTTTTTGAGGAACCTCCATACCGTTGCCTGTAATGGCTGTACTAGTTTGCATTCCCCACAGCGGTTTTTAAGTGTTCTTTTTCTGCATCCATGCCATTATTTATTTTTGATCTTTTTGGCAATGGTCATTCTAATGAGAATAAAATATTTCATTGTTTTAATTTCCATTTTCCTAATGATAAATGAACTTAAGCATTTTTTTAATGTGCTTGTTGACCATTTTTGAGAAATGGTTATTCAGATCACTTGCCCATTTTTAAAACTTTTCTCTGCTGAGTTTGACTTTCTAGTATATGTTGATTATCTTCTTGTTGAATGCATGATTTGTAAACATTTTCTCCCATTCTATAGATGGGAGCTATGATGAAGCTTTTTAGTTTGATATAATCCCATTTATATATTTTTGACTGTGTATTTGAAGTCTTATTCAAAATTTCTTTTCTCCTACCAATGTCATGAGGGGCTTCCTCTTTGTGTTTTACATACACATAATATTAGTAAAATCCATGTGTTAGTTCTACAAAATTGCATTCAATGATTTTTTAAAAATAATTTGCTATATACACCATATATAATTTTGTCAGGAACCATCACAAAATTTAAAAATAATACTATAAATATTGTAACTCAGCTAAATATTTTAAAATTGATTATATTAGTGTATAAAAGTAAAGTATAAGCCATTTTAGAAAACAGTTTCATAGTTTATAAAAAATATAAAAATCAGGGCCAGCTCTCTGAAATAGTGGTTAAGAAACCAACATGCGGGGAACCAGCAGTTAGCCTAATGGCTGTGTCGCTGGACTCCCACATAGTCGACCGTGGTTCATGTCACTGACCTGGTGGCTTAAAACTCACGCTGGGCGCGTATGCGTGTGTGCCCAAGATCCTGAGAGGAGAATGGAGGAGAAGGGATTGCGGCGTGACCATCCCCTGTGGGGGGTGATTTCTCGCTTTCTGTCTCTCTGTCTCTCTCTGTCTGTCTGGCGTGCGCATGCGCCCTATAGCAAAAACGTCTCAAAAAAAAAAAAAAAAAAAAAAGAAAAGAAAAGAAACCAACATGCCACATGGACAACTGTGGTCCAAATTCTGGCTCCATTGGCTTGAAACACATACTGGATATATGAGACTTCATGTCTAGTGTTCTGACAGGATGGAGAGGTGGAGGTGAGGGGATTTCAGTGTGGCTATGTCTTGATAGGAAACGCTCTCTCTCTCTCTCTCTCTGTCTCCCTCTTTCTCTAGTGACTGCAAGAGCCCTCTGACAATGAGAATAAATGATGAAGTGTACAGGATTCTCAACTGGACTGGTCTGAGGTGTATTTTATGTGGGTAAATTCTCTATACAAACTAAATATATATATAAATGAAAATAAACACATGACCCAGAAATTTCATTCACAAGTTGTGTGAGGAATGAAACCATGTCCTCATAAAAACGTCTGTATAAATATTCACCGCTGCATTATTTATAACAGATAAAAACTAGATTGTATCTAAATGACCATCAGATGGTAGATGGATGGTTATAATGTGATATACTGATGAGAAGGCATACTACTCAAAATCGAAAAGGAACAAACTACTGACACATGCTACATTGTGGATAAATGTGAACAACATTATGCTAAGTCAATAAGAGCCAAACACAACAGATAACATTCTGTCTTGTGTAATACATCCAGAAAAGGTAAATTTATAGCAACAGAAAGTAGAAGAGTGGGTGCCTGGGGCTGGAAGTATGATTCAAGATTTCCTATAAATGGGTAAGTTGTATTTTACTGGGGAAATAAGATTTTTTTAAATCAATTTATGTTAATGGTTGTATTATTTCTGGCACACAATCTGGCTGCTTCTATTAATACTTGTAGTCAATGAAACAAGAGGCAAAGATCGAAGAAGATCGAAATTTGTTTCTGCAACAGGGTCACAGGGAGACAGCCAGCAAGCACCATCAAACTGTCTTAAGAAGCTCAGCGTGTGCTCTATATTTATAGATACAAGCACCTGCAAATAATTCCTCAGTACAATCATCAAAGTCAATCACTTTCCTTTGAGCAATTATCCTGATTCCTCTTCTTCTTTTAATATCTATTTCTGGTTCTTCATCTGACCATTTTTTTCAAACAGACTTCCTCATGACTCAGCACCTGGTTAGATTGTTCTCTTCAGAGGCTTTTCTTAATTTCAAAGTGGTTGTAATCCTGCTGAACCTCAGACTGGCCCATTTCATTACCACTCAGAGGGCTTACTAAAAATCACTTGCAATGAGTCCATCAAAATACGAAAAATATTTCCCAATAAAATTCTTTACTAAAATATGGAATAGAAAACGTTAAGAATAAAAAGTATAGTAATCAAAATGAGTTGTATAATCAATGCACCTAGCATATTATTAAACTTGTGAACATTTCAAAATAGCAGATTTTTCATTTTGCAGGTAAGTTCATTTGGACTTACCCATGTCTATTCTCTGATGAGTAAAAGGATAATGCTACCACGTGTATGACCTTCTGAATGTGTAGGTGAGATAACCCTAACTGCTTCCTGCTTCCCCTAAGGAATATTTAAAAATTGCTAAACCTATTGGGAAATTAAATAGCTTCATTTAGTTTTCATCTTTTTCTCTTTTCTTGCCAAATCTCTAATGAAAGTGCTAAAGAGCAATGAAATGGCCAAAGGCAGGAAGCCAGAGAGAAAAAGGAGAGAATAAAGAGCCAAATAAGCAACCTTTAAATAACTCAGTTGATTGATTGATTCAACCCATTTAGACAATTATCTTAATAGCCCTGTTTGCTAAAATTTCTTGGTGATCTTGCCAGATACTCTAAAATAGCTGTGATTCAGAAATAATATGAGTGATGTTTAGGTGTACAAGATAGGGTCTCAAACAATCTTGATTTAAAGAGAGTCTCTATGAGTTTGGATCTTGCAACCTAAGATTCAGGTCTGATTTACTGATCATGGACTTAGTGAAGTCACACATGTCACACCTTAATACAGTATCTGATGTATTATATTTACTCAAGAAATAAATGTAGAATAAAAATAAATTAAAAGGGGCCAACATATGGGGTAGTGGTGATGTCACTGGACTCCCACATGGCTGGCCGACTGTGGTTTGAGCCCTAGACCGGGTGGCCTGAAACACTTTGAACACATGTGCGTGCATGCCCAAGATCCCAGGAGAAGAATAGAAGGAATTGTGCTGTGACCAGTCCCCTGGGGGGTGATTTTTCACTTTCTTTCTCACTGTTTCTGTCTCTCTTTCTTTCTTTGGCAATTGTGAACACCTAAAACAAAAAAAAAATAATTAATTAATTAATTAAGAGTAGTCCTCATTAATATTTTAGGAAACCAATCAGGAAGATATAAATATACCACATATACTACAGATAAAATCACATTAGAAAAGTGATTGATATCAACTTTTCATCAGTGTGTTCAATTTAATGGGGGAAATTCTTTGTAAGGAATCATTCATTTAAAAATTTTCTTCCATATAACTGATAATAGAATTAGTTATTCTGTATGCCCAGATTTGTCTTCATATTTTTTTCTGTTTTAAATAAAATATGTGAAAGGATATATAATTTCTAGATTAATGTACACAACTAATAATCAAACAATACATCCCTTTGATGGAGAAAAATGTGTAAATATATACCTGAGTAATAATTTTTCCTATCTAATATGTCAAAATTATTCATTATGCAAATGTTTTTTTTCCAAATAGCTATTATGCATCAGGTTTTGCATTAAGGTACACAAATGAATATGTAAAAGAGTTTGGAGAAAGTATACCTTCTTTGATTAAATATATGTACAGAAAGCAATGATAGGAGTAGTGGGGGAATGAACTTAGGTGGAGAAACCTACCTCTTTCTGTGATAGAGGTCATCAAGGTTTTTCAGTAAATGTCAGACACAAAATGTTTCCAGCTTTACAAGTTGAAGAGCATCTGTCAGAATTATTCAACTGCTTTTGTAGCTGGAATTAAATAAAAATATCTTTTCCTCACTCATCGTATGTTCATGGCCAAGACTCCTATAAGAAAAAACAAATTAACAAGGAAAATGCATATAAATATATTCATATAAATTATATGTGACATAGGAGCCTTCACATACACACAGACACATACACACACTCACACATAATGAAGACCAAAAGAAATAGTTGAAGCTAAGTGTTTTGTAATATTAGATTTGATGACAACTGGATAGTTGGGAAGAACGATGATAGAGCAAAAATGGATGCTCTAATTGTAATGAACTGTCTGAAATGTCAAGGTCTGTTTGTTCAAATTCATTTTGTAATCCTTTGTCTTCAGAAATAAGGATGCTTCTTTCTTCTGGATACTGAAAGGGCACCTCTCAAATGAGAACCTTATGACCGACTCCAGGAAAATGTCAGAAAATCCTCCATATGTTTTATGGCCTAATTCAGGGGAGAAGAATGAGAGTAAAGAGAGAATGTCTTTTTTTCCATGTTTCTTTTTTTTTTTTTCTTTCAAATTTTGCAGCTTAAAATACTCAGTACACCAAGGTGCTACATTTCAGGAGCATGTCTTAAACTGCATGATAACCATAAAGAATCCATGGACAGTGTTAGTTAGTTAGTTAGTTACAAATACTGTGACAGTATTCTAGTACACTGTTATTTACAAAACTTGGGCTAATTTGACCTGAATGCCATATATTTTTTACCCTATTTTACAGGAAGATACTTGAAGGATAAACTAGATTTGTGAGAAACAAATAGGACTGAAAAACTTTAATGCCTAAAAAGTTTAAACTTGGCTCACATGCAAATGTTTTCAAAGTTAATGAAGTTGAATTCATTATGTATAAAGGAAAATAGATAGGAGCCGCTAGGGTGATGTGGTGGTGGTTGAAGAAGCTGGACTGCCACATGGCCAAACATAGTTCAAGTCCCTGACTTGGCAGCTTACTTTCTCACTTTCTCACTCTCTCTCTGGTCAAATTGAAAAATAATGATAATAAATAAACAAATATTAAGAAAATAGATTGCATTTCAGAAAGACTGTTGTTAATGTAGTGTCAGCTATCTATTGAAAATGTCAATAAAATATAGTTTAACAGAATTGTAAGCCTAAGTCCTTGCTTTAGTGTGTAGAAACTCACATCTTTTCTATTTAGCTTTTCCTAATGCTGTCAGTTACTTCAATCAAATGCACAAGTAATTTGGAGTTGCAGCTACAAAGCTACAATATCTCTCCACCAAATAGGTATTATAAAAACTTAAAGCAAAATCAATAATTGCTCTAATGGTAAAAATTCTAATTCAGAATTTTAGGAGATGAGCTGAAAATGTTAAAATATTCAGTAAGTTTTGCTCCTTATACTTGCATAGAAAATTCAATATTTAAAATATATGAAGTTAAGGTTTAGAAACTGTTTTTATTAATTAAAATAAAACTTTCTAGATCTATGATTTGTGTAAAACTATTTAATTTTCAAAGCAACCATTGACTGGTGCCTGTTATTAGCCATATTTACAGTTACAGTTAGACCATATCCAATAATGATCTTATAGGTATATCTCAATTCATAAATATAAGGAGGATAAAAGCTCAGAAAAAAGTAATTACTCTAATTGTGAATGAACACGTCATGATGAATCAAATGAAGTCTTTATAGCAGATAGCAGCTTTAATTGATAAAACCAAAACAAATTATGTGTCTCAATTACTGTTTCATATTAAGGATAGAATGAAGAAAACATTTACTCTATTCTGTGGTGTAAAGATAATAGCCTTGTCCTACATTAGGTGACAGTCAACTAATTTAAGTAAGTACTACATCCTAATTATTGTGAAGTGATAATGAACCACACCTTGCAAAGAAGACATCATTACAACAAGGAAATCCCCCTCAGGAGGGTTAAGTGCTCGAAACACTGTACAGAAATATAATGAAAGTCACAGAGGTAGTTTTAAGTTTTCTAGTAACCATATTAAAAATAATAAAAAAGAAGCAGAATAAGTACACATGTTGCAACCTGTAGTATCCTCGTAGCCCTGTCTCCATAGAAACTTAGCAACTCGATAAGTTCATGTACGCCTACATATCTAACAGCCCCAATAGCTCAGTGTATAATTATATAACAACCTTATCATGTAAGTTATCCAATGAAAAGTATGCAAAAGTGTGTTTAACCATATAAAAGGGACAAAGAGACTAAAGTGAATAAAAGGAAGGGCCCCTGGAAATTCGGGGCTCAGCCTTTGCATGCAAATCTGGTAAGCCAGTGTTTGCAGTAACAAATCACTGTTTTCCTGCAAAAGCCTCTGTGTCCTGTCCCTCTATTGCTGAATATTCCTCAACACTATTTTTAACATAAAATGAATTGTAAGTTAACAAAGACTGTCCCAAGGAATCCAAGACCGATTGTTACCTTACTACTAAATAAGTTCATCTTTTGTGTGTGAGTGTGTAAATATTAAGTCCTTGAATATTTCTGTTTTAGTTTTCAAGTGTGCTTGGGATAGCTACCATTCTATGGCATTGAGATGGGTTTCTGGTCAATATGCTTCCTTTGCATTGAGGTGCTTTATCTATTCCACTCAGAACATAAACCCCTTTTTTTCTTGATGACTCCAGTGTTGGAAGTGTCTACAGGTGTTAAAACTCATGGCTTCTAATCTGAGCATGAACAAAGCATGACAAACATTCTCCAGTAGGAAGTCCACCTCTCCTTGTTGATTAAATCTAGTATATCGGTTCTATATGTGGTTTAGAAGAAAAAGTTGATCCTAAAAAGTTTAAACAGGCTTGAAGTTTATTGCAACAAGAAAAAGAGACAATAACTCAATCTGAACCCAACTCTGCTGAACTAACGGGCAGGAGGGATGTTTGTTCTAAAAATGAGCTGCTTGAAAATGTTAGTGGGAAGGAAGATCCACAGGATGTGTCAAGCACATTGAGTTTTTTTCTGAGTTTGCAGCTTACCATCAAGTTAGGCTACTAACTTCCTACTGAGACTGAGACAGGGATTCAATCTTGCTTGATGACTGCATTTCAAAGTGATGTTTCCCAGGCCTTTAAATTTTTTTTCTATGTTTTAAAACTGGGGAGAGATATTTAAATAAAGACACATCTCAAAGGGGCAGAGGAGGAATGTTTTATTAATACAATTTCTAAATAGTGCTCTCAATTAAAGAAGGTTGGGGCTAAGAGTCTGGATGAAGTCTCTATAAAGTTAGTAAAGCTGAACAATAAAATCCTACAAGGAAACCAGGAATCCAAATACATAGAGCTGCCCCAGTGGGGCTGTGAGGGAGGCCTTATCATAAGGACTGTGGTAAATGATGTATATTCACTACCATTTTGGATAAACAGTCAAGCATCTGTTTGTGGGCAAGGACTATTGCTTACTTGTATTAAAAAGATAGCAGCAGGATAAGGTGTGGAGAATAACAAAACAGACCTGAAACATTGGTCAATGTGTCACCTGCTTTTAATCATATCTACCAGTGATGATCTTCCAAGATTTATGACTATTGTTTCACTCTTGCCTTGCACATGATTAAATACATCTTTGGGATGATGGTAACTCAGACCATTTGAAGGAGTAGCTTCTGTGAATGTCTCCAGTTTAACTAGGTTCATGTAGTATTGTCTAGCACAACTCAGATATTGTCACTTTGACACACATCATTTAGACTTTTTTCCACTCATATTAGAAAATAATGGTAAAACCCACTCTAACTAATGTTGTATAGCAATCCCTTATATATTCAAAACCATACATGTTCTATCTCCAATACTGCATATATAGTAATTCAATCTCCATTATTGGGTAATTGTTATTGCTTTTCTAGTTTAGTAACATTTATCCTTTGGTACCCTGTAACTTAAATACTGAGATAAATGTTTAGTCATATTAATGCATCTTTTGATGAGCAGTAGAAAATTAAAGGAGAAAAAGTAAGGAAACAAGGGAGGCTAGCATATGAATATATGAATACATACTATATACATTCGTATCAAAACAAAAAGGAAATAATAATTACTGATACAACTAGACTCGTAATTATAGTTGGCATGTATAATTACTTTCTTCTGCTTCTTAAATGATACTTAACTTACAAACATCTCAACCAGTTGTGCTTTTTTACTAATGCATGATAATTAACTTATTGGTGAAGATTCTGTGCTATCAAGAGTCATGTGTATATTGGATTTAGTAGATTTTCCTTAAATGTTAAGAAAACATATTGAAGCATTAAGGTTACCTTACAGACATACATCTCCATGCCTCATCTCTATAGTAAAAACTCAGTTTCACTCCCAGTATTACAATGACTCACTTTTCTTAACTGTTGATTGAATGGCATGAGGTGCTCTCCATCATGAGGTGACAAGCTCACTTTTAGTTTATTGGATCTATTATTTTATCCCTAGATGTCAATATTCATCATTGGAATTAAGGCCTCTGAAATGAAAATCTACAACTTAGATGAGATGGAAAAATTTTGGTAGCTCATCATCAGGGACAGAAATGATAAGGAAAGCTTCCATTTCTACCTCTTGATTCCTAGGTACATAGATTCTGGTCATGGGGAGACAATGCTATATATTTGTCACTAATGTAGGAAGTATCAATTTATTGCTTCCTGGAGATCAATATCCCAGCACAGCATGATTCCACATAGCTTGCAGTGTAATTTATGGCTAAAAAGAACATTTTATCAGTCCTAGCTACTGCACAGTGGTAGGACATATGATTTCACAGTGAATTCCATAAGAATAATCTGAATCCAAGAATAATAGAGAAGTGATTGCAGTGTGGTCAGGCCTTCTGTGTGTGGGGGTGCTTTCTCACTTCCTCTCTATCTCTCTCGTTTTCTTTTCTTTAATCCCTATAGCAAAATTAAAAACAAAAAAGCAAAACAAAAAACAATATTCTTTTGGAATTAGACACCAGCCAGACAGGTGTGGATAGCTTCCTATGAAAATGTCTTATCTCAAGTTCTTTAAGTACATCTCTATACCCTGTTTCCAGTATTTAATCAGTCCTATCAGGATTTTATTATTGTGCTACTCAATTTTTTATAATTATTCTTTAAATTTTCCAGGTAAAATAATAATGTAATGTAATATAATATTATTAAGCATTTATTACTATATGTCAATAATTGTTCTAATTGCTTTAAATAAATTACTAATTGTTACGAAACCCTATGAGGTACTATTACTGCTTCCCTGTTACTGATAAGCAGAGTCATAGATACTTTATCAGTAGGTGTTCACTTTCAGAGAATTGAAACTGTTTAAACTGTTTTAAACAAAAAGGGATTTAATGCAGATTATCTAATGGTTTGAGAAATGGTTGAAAAGGCTAAACACATGACACTAAACTGAGCTTTCAGGAACACACTAATTTCTTCGGGCTGCCAGAATGAAGTACCACAGATCAAGGTATCTACAGGATTGGTTAATCCCTTTTGATGGCCATGAAAATTAATCTGCCCATGGTGCTCTCTTGGGCTTGTAGTTGATTATCTCAGTCCTTCCTATGTCTTCACATCATCTTCCATCTGTATGTTTGTGAGAAAATTTCTCCTAAAAATTTTTTTAAAAACACAGAGGGGTAGTAGAGTAGGACACACCCTAACAATCTAACTTTTATATGATTACATCTGTGTAAACTCTGTCTCCCAATGTGGTCACATCCTGAAGCCCCACTGGGGATTACAGCTTCAACATGTAAATTGGAGTGGGCTGGAGCAGGGGTGGGAGGGGTGCACAATTTATCTTATTATAAATTGTGCTGCTCAAATCCAGCCTACAAACTGGGCGATGAAGAAGGAATATATTCCTATGTCATGAATAAGCAAATGCCCATGGGATCCAAGAATTTGAACGGTTATGGGCTCAGGAATAGTTGTCATTTCCCTAAATAAACTTGAATTCAATTCTCCTGCAATGTGCTTGATTAAGCTACTTAGTCCAAACATATCAGTAACCCTAGCATTAAGTAATCTCATAAATGTAGCATTTACCAGAATGATTACTAAGCAAGCTAAATCACAGAATTTGCTACAAAACGGTTGAGTAATTTGCTTGTTTTACGTTTAGCCCATAACGAACCCCAGATTAAAATTTAAAGAACAACAACAGCAAAAAATAGTTTCCTAAAGAATGACTGGCAGTAGAGGTAGAATAACTTGGAAGAAGAAACAATAAAGACAGTCAAATCAGAGTCCTAGAATCAAAACCAAGGACATCACTTGTCAGATAAGATCATTAAAAGGTTGAGGACTTGCGGGTCACACAATTGGAAAATTTCCAAAGCAAGAGAAGAAACTAAGCCTACGGAACTCTATTTTAGTAATAATATATTACTACATATATATTTTTATACTTAATATATAATACGGCTGAAAATATATTTACCCTATACTATACAGTAATATAGTACTAAATAAATATATTATTTACTAAATTATATATTAGTTACTAAATATATATTACTAAATAATGCTGGTATTTACATAAATATTTAGTACACACTATAAAGTTGAGTGACTGATAGAAGGAAATATCTAAAGACAAAAATGATGAACAGATTAATAAAGGGATTTTTTTTCAGAGCTTCACAGATGAAGAATCACATTTTAATAATTAATCACATGACTGGCACTATGATGCAGTGGTTTAGAACTGTGCATTGGGAACTGGATCCCATAATGCCCCACCATGGTTCATATCACTGCCCTGGTGACTTGAGAAACATAGCAGATGCACGTGTGTGTGTGCCCCCAAATCCTGATGGTACAGAGAAATGGAAGAGAAATTATTTTATTGAAATATGACCTGCCCCATTTAAGAGTGCTTTCTTTTTCTTTTTCTCTCTCTCTGGGGACAATATGCCCACTCTGGCAGAAACAAAATAAAACAACTAGGTGGGTATAATTTTATTTATTAAATATATTTGTGGTTTATTAGCTGCATTTTTTATATAATTGCTGGACAAATATAGTTGAAAACATACAGGACTGAGAGGTTTAGAAACTTTTACCCACAATCCATCTCTACTTTCCCTGTACTTTTTAGACATTAAGAATTTTTTAGACCTTAAGACTTTCATATACAAAACATAAAATGTAAGCTAGATACATTTTATAATTTTTCTGCTTTGAATTAACCTCAACAATAATATTAATAAAACATATAACAATGAAGTTCAAGTATTATCACTTTCTGGGAAAAATGAATAATTTTAATAAAACTAGAGTTTACAATATATACTTAATCTGACTCAGGGTATATTGTCTTTACTTATGGGAGTGCATTTGTACTTTATTTAAAGTTTCCCTTCTTTACTAGATAGATAATACTCATATACTGATAATATGCTCTAATACTGTTGAAAAACGCCTTGATTTCTATGCAACGGATACAGCATAAAACCATACAAAATGGAGATCCTATTGCCAGTCAGAGGTTTAGTGATTTTTTTCTACTAAAACTGTAACTCTAAAAGTAGAGCAATTTATTAGGCTGAGATAATTTGATGTAATTGCATATGCTCACACACATCCACCTACCTGTAATCTGGCTCTATATTAATAAGCCATGCCCAAGCTGCATTTTTATTTGTTGGTCATACTTATACCAAAGGAGCCATTTTATGTGCATTTCTGCTCTCAGAGTTTGCATTACATTCACATCCTGCTCTTAATTAGCAAATTAAATTTAGTACATATATTACGTCTCATTTGAGTTTTAGTAAAGCAAGCAAAAAAATGTTTTTTTAGTTGAGGTAGATGTGAACATCTCATAAGCTAACCATCTGGACAGCCAAAGACTGCAAATCAAGCCAATGTTGCTTTTTCAAAGTAGTTATCTTGGGACCTCTTCTGTTACAATAGTCTTCAAAAATTACATTATTATCCTTTCAATGAGTTTATTATACTGTTTCTTTAGAAGTCAATTAAAAAGTCAGGAAATATAAAGTAAAATAAAATAGTTCAGCTATAATAGATTGTAAATATTTAAAGAATTGTAATAGCTTGACTTTCTTAAATTATTGTTCTTTGGAATGTGAATTTGTGAATGATTAAGAAATAAATTAGTGCAAATGATATTTCTGGCTGTGAAAATTTTAACTCGAGAAAACGTCTCAAATTGGTAGTGGTAATGCTTCTGAGTGACCTCACTGAATTTCAGATGACTTCTATGGTTTTGGAAATGTTATCATTAACAATAAATAAAAATGATATGACAATGTATATGTGATACTAAACTATCATGCTAGATAGTCTAGAATTGAACTGAAATTTATAGAAAATGCTATTCTATAATATCTACTGCATTGTTAGTAGTATGTATTGTTCTCAAGCACAGACAGTATAACTAAAGTTAAAAGTTAACTGGAAATGAACATTGAGATGGGAACTTGCAAGCAGGATGTTACTGGAAACTGTTCTTGGGTACCTTAACAAAGTGAGGCAGAGATGATTACACAGCAGAAAAGGTTGAACTTTAAGGCAGATGTAGTAAAGGTCTTAGAATATTCCATGAGTTCCACAGCTAAAATTGTCCTTTAAAGATATTGTAAATTAAAACTAAGGGTCAATTCTTTGTATTTTTGCATTTGCAACATTTATCACGGGATGTGGTTTAAATCTGGGGTATGTTGAACCATTGCTGTGAAGGTAATTCCTGTGGAGAGAACCAGATTTGCAAGATCAGCAGACAATCTACAAGCTGAGACTGTTCAGTCTTGAAGAATAAGATCAGGAAAGCAAGCTACAGTGATACCAAATTCCAGAACTTGCTATTACTCAGACCCACTGATTTCTTGAACGTTTATACCATTTGGAACATGCTCCAGGCAGAGTTCTGTTATTTCTTCATTCTTAGGGGACTAAATATTGAGCTGTCAGAAAAGCCATGACATTTTTTGCATAGAAAAACATAAAAAAATATATATATCATGACTTCTCTGACAACCCAGTATATTAGTGGGACAAGACATAATCCTTGCCCCAGCACTGGGTTATGAGGTCAAATAAAACTCATATCTTCTTCCTCTATTATAAACTCTAGATACACTTCTTTGATGAATAAACCCTCTACATGTATTGGTGGGTATCTGGTGGGGTAGCTTGTAACTCATCATTGAGATGCCTTTTCTTCTGGATACCCTACTGGTTTCTGACATGACAGATATATATTTTGCATTAATATCAGTCAGGATTATTTCAAGAGATACACTAAAAGTTACTTACATAACAAATATAGTCATAACTGCCTAGTTTCAAAATCAAAGCATTATTACAAAACTCATAATGTGAATTATCTTAATTCCTGTTAAGATGGTGACTTTCCTCACCTTCTTCCATTAATGTTCAACAGGACTCTTATCCCTAGAAGAAGCAGTCCACCACTGGATCAGTAGATGGTTGAGCTGAAGGAACAAAAAATTTGAATTCGCCGAGTGAGTCACTGAGAAGAATGATAGGCAGGGCTATTCTCAGTTCTACCTTGTAATATCCGGACATGTGTTTTCTCCATGCTGGATATATGTACCGCAATAGTCATTGACTTAGACTGTATAACACACTAGTGAATGGAATCCCATCATTGCAGGTTTCCATCATCAAGTTATTTCCTCCCTTCTGCTTCACAAAAGTTGTTCTAGCTTTCTTTCATGTCAGTAGTTATTAGAAAAGTTAATGTAAGATCAGACCAGTAAATTACATAGTAATTAGCCATCTGCCACGCAGTTTCAGTGCAAAGTGGGTCATTTGATAGAATGTGATGTAATGTAAGATCCCTTTTCAACAGATCAACTGTTCCTAAGTCCTCTGACAATGATGCTGGCTGAAATCCTTCAATATAAAAGGCAATCCAATACTTAAAAAGTTGCAGACACCAGAGAAGATAAATTTCTGATTCTTTTAAGGTAAAAAATTTCCAATTTAATCCACTTGCCATAAAATTGTTACTTCAACCTCTTCTTGAGGTTGGAGCCATACTGGGGTTTTACCATCATCGTTGATGCTATAAGACTGCATATGCATCAAAGCATAACAGAGACTAGCTTGGTGAGATAAATTCAAGCTGTTGATTATGACACCACTGTTGGTCCTCTAGCACGTATTGCACTGACACCAGAAGACCAATAAGAAAAATGCAAGCCAATTGGCCTAGTTGCTGTCTACAGGGTTCTTTATTTTGCTATCTATGAGCAATAGTCTTTAGTGGGTATTAATATATAAAATGATTTATAATATACAAAGATCTTCGCACTTTCTGCCCACTTCCATTCACATGGACATTTTTCATATATCCTGTCCCTGACCTTTAAAGATTTTTCCTTCAGTTATCTAACAAACCAGGCAAACTATTTTCTATGTTTATAATCTTATGTGCACACACACACACACACACACACACACACACAAACACATATTCTTACTTCCAGATAATAGTATTTCCAAATAAAGTATACAAAGACTACTTCTTAACTGCCACTCATCCCTAAATACAGCAATAGGTGTGATGTGAGTAACGAACACCATTGTAGATAACATGGATGACTGGAATTATAGTCACATACATATACAGTGTAATAGTGCTCTCTGGACCAATTTTTCCCTAATTCTGAATATAAGAATTGATATTAACATGTATATGGTAATATCTTTGTCTTGACTTATGTGCACCCTATTCATGCTAGAAAAAGCAATATTGTAAACTGTAAAACTATATAGTGATTAAATGTAAATTTAAAAAAAAATTGATATAAGCATGAATTACTTCTAGGCTTTCTAGAATTTATAAATGAACCCAGCAGAACACAGCTCATAAATGGTATTTGATACATAATAATATAATTTCCCATGTTCAAGAGTCTCTTTTCTGCTAAGCTTAGGAATTGCTCTCCAAAGATAACTGCTGCTCTGCTTCACATACTCTGGCCTCCCTCGAGAACCCTAAGTTCTACATTATTATTATCTATGGTTGAATATTCTACCAAGTGATCCTATTACCCTTACATCCGAAACCTGGTTTTAATTCTCAACTCTTGCTAGCTTCCAGTAACAGAAACTACTCTTTTTACTGTTTTTTTAAATGTATTGTAAAAATATGCTTATTTTATTCACAATAGAGAGCACATAAACATGCACATGAAGAAGAGACAGAGAGAGATGCATCCTCAACAGGGTTGCATCACCCATGACCCCTTTCCCCCGGTCCTCCAGTTTGTCAGGATCTTAGGCATTTGTGTGTTCATTGGTGTGTTTCAGGTTTACCTGGTTGGAGATTCAAGCTTGTGTTCAGTCATGGGGCTTCTAGAACTGTAGTATAATACACTACTGACTGCATGACTGAAGTTTGAACTGCAGTCTTTCACATGCTCACAAAATACTAACTGACTTTGATTTTAAGGCTTAAATTTAAGATAATGGCTCTGCAGAATGCCTTTAAAGGTATCAGGATAGGGGACTAGCAGTTAGTGTAATGGCTATGTCGCTGGACTCCCATGTAGTCGACCGCGGTTCGCGTCCTGGACCCGGTGGCTTAAAACTCACACTGGGCGCGTGTGCGTGCATGCCCAAGATCCCAAGAGGAGAACAAAGAAGGGATTGCGGTGTGGCCATCCCCTCTGGGGAGTGATTTCTCGCTTTCTGTCTCTCTGTCTCTTTCTGTCTGTCTGGCAAGCGCACACGCCCTACAGCAAAAATACTCTCAAAAAGAAAAAAAAGTATCAGGATACAGAGTGATTTTTTTTTTTTTTAAACTGGGGTGAACTAGATTAGATAGCATCAGTGAAAGTGGCAAAACTTAAGACAAAAGGCATAATTCTCTTGATAACAGCAAAAAAAGGATACAAAGATAAAAACCAGAATACCATGAAATAATCAGATAACTTCCACAGGAGAGGTGTATATATTCACATGGACTGTCCCATTTTTCTCACCAAGCAATGTCACGTGAAAAAAAGAAAATGCAATCTTTTTAACGTCTCATAGGGATCAGGCAAGTCATTTTAGTACATTATCTGTCTTCCCAGTGAAAATATACAAATGTGCATTTTAATTAAATTTATATTTTAATAAATATTTGCTAATTTTTTAATTATTAAAATTAGTTTAAAGGTTTAAAATTATTTCTGCTCCAACTGTGCAAACAAGATAATTACAATGTTACCAGCTTTATAACATAAAAGTATACTGAAATTTGACAGAATTTGAGAGAGGGAATATGAAAAAGATATATGGAGATAGAGATAAGGGGTTAGCACATTTGTTCTATGTACTGGGAGCTCATAAAGCAGAGCTTACAGTGTTTAAAATCAAGCATTAATGTTCATGTAAATTTGAATTTTTTAAAAAATTAACTCTTGCTGTAGGGTGCATATGTTCACTAGAGAGAGAGAGACAGAGACAGTGAGAGGGAAAAGGAGAAATCACACCCAAGAGGAGATGGTCACACCAAAATCCCTTCTCCTCAATTCTCCTTCTTGAATTTTGAACCTTAATCACCAAGTCACCTGTTGACCCCAATGAATTATTTTTTAAAATTTTATGTGAATAATTGAAAATTCAACAGACAAAATTGAGAGTAATGATAATATTAAAATGATAGATGATGACTATCAATAAAAATCATTATAGATAGCAATTAATTACAGAAAATAATAGTGAATTTAAAGTTAGCAAAATAAATATATTAATTAGTTAACTAGAATTAACTGTTATATTTAAAGACATAATGTTTAAAAGCTATTTCTTCTTGGGACCAGCTGTTGGGGTAATAGCTATGTCACTTGGCTCCCATGTAACTGTCCACATTTCGAGTCCCAGACCTGGTGGCTTAAACTCACTGCGGGAGCATGTGCGTGTGTCCCCAGTGTGTGTGTATGTCCCCAAGATCACAAGAGGAGAATGGAGGAGAAGCGATTATGGTGTAGCCATCCCCCCAAGGGAGCAATTTCTCTCTTTCTGTCTCTCTGTCTTTCTGGAGAGAGCCTGCACCCTATAGCAAAAACCTCTCAAAAAAAGAAAAAAAAGTTATTCCCTCTTGGAAGCAATACAGAAGATGGGCAATGCTGTTTTTTGTTATAAACTTTATATAATGTATATGCATTATTAAATACAAAAAAAGCAATTGTAATACCTATCAAAATTATAAGAAATGCCACAAACTTTAATATATAATTGAGAATATGCCTTAAGGAAACTATTCAGCATAATAAAAAAAGCTATATTCTATGAAAACATTTATTGCACAACATGTATAATTTTGAAATGTGGAAACACCAATAATAAGAACAATATATCCTACTATTAAAATAAATAATTATGAAGCCTGAAGGAATCTGAGGCTAAGACCATACATAGTATATTGTAGAAAAATATAATTGTATGTATTCTATTGCAATTATGAGTTTAGAAATAATTAGTCTAAAAACAGCAGCTGCTAAAATAAGATGGTTGTAAATGTATTTCTGTGTTCTATTCTGTTTTGTTTCATTTTTGCATTTTCTAAAGCTTTCTATGAGTAAAGACTCTGCAAAGAAAGATTTTAGTGATGATGAAGTTGGAAAATATAATGAAGATGAGAATCCAAAGATCAATCAGGAGAATGATGCTTGGGCAGAGAATCAGAATTAACAGGGATGTAAAAGATGGTAAAACAACTAAACATTGCCATAATTAGGGCATAAGTAAGGGCAATCTAGGCCTCTGTCAATCACTAAGAAAAAGGAACAGAATAAAAACATGCAACTCTAAGACAGAAGTGACTGTGTGCAAAAGCAGATCATTCATGATAAAACAATTGCTTAAATTCTTAAAATTATTATTCTTTTTAATTTACCAGAAGGCACATGCACTCACTGAAGAGAGAGACAGATATATAGAGAGAAAGACTGAGAAAGCATCCCTCATGGAGAATGGGTCATGCTGCAATCTATTCTGCCCTCTCTTTGTCCTGGTGGGTTTTGGGACATGCATGCATAGGCGACCAGACATGGCCCACTGGTTGGGACTTGGAATTGCACAGTTGGCCATGTGGATTCAAGCTGTCTTTACCACCATGCTATGATGGGCTCCTAAAATTAAATTTCTATCTGAAAATTAAGTGATATTCACTTGAGTTTTTGGGGACTTGATAAAGCATATGTTGACCTAACCTAGCCATGATCACTGTCAGAAGTTCTGCTATCAATAGCAAAGGAAATTTGATTGCAGTCTTGTTGTTTTATATTTGCTGTGATCGTGTCTTGTAATACAAATGCACCCGTTATTTCCTTAGGTTTGCAATCAGACATGTAGACAAGTAAGATTAAAAATGCAATAAAAGTAATTACAGAATCCACAGCTGGATATAAATGGTCAACAGAGATAAGAGAGAGTGATTTGCTGTGCAAGAAAGACTGCTGTATGGTACAGTGTAGTCAACTAAATCACCTGCTTCCCTCTTCTATACCAGGAATAAAGGTAGAAACTTGATCTCTTCCTTTCACACAGTGCAGAACACATTTGTCCGCATATCCCCAAGTGAAGGAGTCTGTCTATTCAAGCCCCCATTCAGAAATAGTCCTACCCACTCCCCCTGCTCCCCCCAAAAACAAAGAAAATAAAATCCTTTAAAATGTTTTTCTTACTGTTCTCATGATCTTGAATATGTATGATGGTGTAAAGGCTATACCCAGTGCCGAGGTCTAGCCGCGGCCGGGGGTGGGTCGACTCGACGGAGGTGGTGCAGGTGAACAGAAGACAGAGGTCTCGTTTCCTTTTCATGCACGTCCTATGCCGGGCACACCTAGAGATTGCTCTCTGAGGAGTGACAACTGCTAGGAATCATCGTGCCTATTTATTGAAGATGTGATACATGCAAGTAAATGGGCAGTAAAAAAATTTACTATAAGGAACAGGGTATACAAAGCATGGAAGTAATAAATATAAAACATGCTGTTTGTCTTGTCAGATCAGGTAAAATCAATCACAGTTCTCGGGATGAGGAAGTCCATTTGTCTGTTGTATCTTCTTCTTAGATCTTGATTGCTGGGAAGGGTCTTCACAAGAGAGGGCTTGCAGGATGTTTGATAACTTTAGTCCTGGGCCAGGCCGATAACATTGCTCGTTGCAAAGACCTAGATAGAAATATTGTCTTGCTAAGTAAAGACACAGTTAATATATGGACTATTCATACATTACAACAATAGAAAGTGAGTCTATGATCTTATATGGGAAAGGAAGATGATCTTGTAGCTCAGGAGACAACACAGGATGTTTTATTAGCAGTTTTTCATAGTCAACAGCACATAGATGAGAAACTCTTTGTAGTTGAAAGCTACCTGTTGCTTTAGATAAGAGCTCCCAGCTAAGTTGATCTTTCTCTGGAGCCCTCAAGTTTGTTTATCCTGTTGTCCCAGCCAGGCCTTTTCCTTTAACAAACCTGCAGGTTTCTGCATTTTATTTGCTGAGTCTGTCAATTAGTGAGTTCTTTTGTTTTATCTCTGAGTCTCTGTTATGTGGTGAATGTGCTGACTTTGCCTAGCATGAGTTAACTTCGGCCTGTAGCTTTAACAAAGGGTATTTTCAAAAACTAGCCTTAAACTAACTTAGTCTGCATATGCTTCTAATGCTAATTTGGTTTATACTAACTTAATCTATATGTTAATTTTGGCTTAAAAACAGACAAGTGGGTGAGTCTTAAACTTCCTGGTCCTCCTGTCAGTCTTAGGGAACCACATTCTTACAAGGTCACTAATTGGCTTTATTGTAATGGTTGGGGGTGATGTTTTACCCTTACAGGGTACCGTAATAACAGTAAAACTTACGGCAGAGAAATTGAATACCGGCCAGTACAAGGACACAAGGGAGGGCTCATAAACTGGGCCCTGCCTCAGTTTCTTCCCAGTCCAGGCCCTGCCTTAGAATGGGAGGCAGCATCCTTACCAGCTTGTGTTGCCTGCATGGCCCCGTCAACCCAGCATGCTTCCCTTTATAAGTATTTCTAAGACTGACTTTCATTTTGTCAAACAGCTTCTCTTAACATCCAGGGACTGGATCAAACTGAAACAGTTTGCCTGATTTTGAAGAAAGGGACAGAGGTGATAGGATTTAGTTGAAAACAAGGTTGCATTTTTAGTAAGCGGAAAGGTGATAATTATAACATCAATGGACAACACATTAACACAGGAATATAAATAACCTTGAGGCTGAGTAGAAAGGTATAGCATATTCATCTCTTGTAAAGTCCTCTTTCATGATAGCAATAGGAATACTTTAATATTCCTCCCAAATGCTTCCTTCCACCTCTGGGGGTTCCTGCATGGTTGGTGATAAAGGTGGCTTGATTCAAGCAGGGTTGCAATACTAATGGCTTTATGAAATGAATCAACTGTTTGGAAGTCACAACATGAAAGAGGAACTTTGCTTGCTCTTTATAAAACACTAAAATTTATAATCTGTAAAGTAAATTTCAAAGAAAGAAACTTTTATGGTCCATAAGAAATATCACTATCAATTTAAACCTTGACATTTTTTCCTCTAAATATTATTTTTATTAATTATCACCTAGAAACTACTGCAAGCATTTTTCACAGATCCTGGATCTCCATCTGTTTCAGTTCATCATGTATCTGCTGAATAAATGATAGATGAAAAATATCCTACTACCACACTTCTAACAATTATCAAAATTACCATACTTAAGTCTCTCAAAACAATGAGAGATAGTTCTGTGTATACACTTGTTATGAAATTTTCTTCCAAATACAGTTTCCTTCTCCCTTCTCATGCCAAGATGCAATTTAAATGAATAATCTCTCCTAATTCTGTGTTTTACATTGCTTTCTATGACAACTCTTAACCTAAAACTAAACAAAATTAATCACCTGTTTTATTGAACAAAATAAAACATGGATTTTAATAGTGGAATATATTTATTTGCAAAACAATTCCAAAAATGAATATTTCAAGCCACTAGCAGTACACACTCAGGGTTACCTTTGTTAAGATCAAGAAATGAAAGTCCAGTTTAATAAAAGATGGACTAGAAAGCATGAATCTATACCCTTACTACCATCTTTCTATTTAGAAATATATAGTCCATTACTCATTACAAATGACATGAAAGAAACTACTGGGCCACATTCAGCCAGAATTCAAAAGAAAAAATCCCATCAAAATAACCTTTCCATTCTCTAAGGCAGAGTGACAGATATGAGCAATCAAAGCAAGGCAGTACATGTAATCTATATCAACTTCAGAAAGGCTTCTGATGCTGTCCTGCCAACCACATCACTAAACACTCTGGAAAAATATGACCTTGACAACAAAATTATTGAGGAAGCAGAATAACTGGTTGTTGAGTTTTAGTGGATTATGTCAACTGAACAGGAGGAATAAAAGATGCCGTTAGTGATCGCCTCTCAACTCAGTGATATTTATTACTGCCATCCATAACCTAGATCGATACTTTCTTTCAGAGAAAAAAGTGTCCTTGTTACTCACTTGGGCATCAGGGGACAGTTATTGTCCAATATGCCATTCACCATTTCATCTTTGTCTCAAACGATACGCATATCATTCTTGTCCTTTTGAGGCCATTCTCATTTCCTTATTTACCATCTGTGAAATTGTTTGCAAAAAACATCATGAAATATTGTTGTTCATTCACTTTTTTTGAAGTCGTACAATGTCATATGGTACAGGTTGCCAAATAATGAATGAAATTAAGCGATCTTAGAAAATGTCTTTTCCTAAGATTTATACAGGTTCACGTTTACAATTCAGTTTCCAGTCTTTACCTAAAGTTACTGATTCAAGTTGGCAACTGGGATTTCATACTCCTCCCAATTGGCATGCAACTATGCATGATTGGGAAACACTGATTTCAGTAACATAAACTAACATGCTCTTCATGTGTTCAGATCAGAATGCAAATAGAGAGAGGATACAAGATTACCAGTTGATTCTTCACTAATTCCTTTCATAGGAGTAGTTGAAATTGATCTACATGCTGAGATCAGGTCTGAGGAACCATTAACCATTGCAAGAATTTAAGAAGGTTACTTACTGGAACTATTTCAGATATTGCAGTCATCTTCAGGTTACACTTCAAATCATTCTCTTTTGTGGTCCATTCCTCTTTTGTACTTCCTTATCTTCTTTACTACTTTTTTTTCTTTCATTTTTTTTTTCCTTGCTAGCAAAGATTAAATATAAGAAATCTATTTATGTTTCTAACCTCCTGGGAATCTTCAGGGGAGAGTTGAAATGGAAGATGCAAGTCAGTGATAAATTGAGATAAAATTTAACGTCACATTTGCACGCACTGAATACTTACCAAATTGTCTAACAAACATGTAAAAAGGAACAAACAGACTCAGCTTGGTGAGACGATCAGTGCTGGAAGCCATGTTACCAGCTGGGGGTTTGGATCCCTGGCCCAGGGGACCTGAAAAGTACCAGGTGTACATGTGCATGCACAGATTTTGATGCGCTAGAAGACTGGGGGAAGGGGGATCACAGTGTGATGAGGCTCTACTGAGAGCACTCCTCTCTTTCTTTCTGTTTTTCTCTCTTGTGCACACACACATTCTTTTTTTTTTTTTTTTTTTTTTTGAGAGTTTTTTGCCATAGGGTGCATGCGCTCACCAGACAGAGAGAGACAGAGAGACAGAAAGTGAGAAATCACACCCCCCGGGGGGATGGCCACGCCGCAATCCCTTTTCCTCCATTCTCCTCTCGGGATCTTGGGCACACATGCACACGTGCCTGGTGTGAGTTTTAAGCCACCAGGTCCGGGACACGAGCCATGGTCAACTACATGAGAATCCAGTGACATAGCCATTACACTAACTGCTGGTCACACACACACACACACATTCTATCATGGAAAAAAAAATAATTAGGAAAATCAAGAAAAGGAAAATAGCAATGTTTAAATTCATGTGATTGATTGTTTCGTTTCCTAATTTGAATGAAAACTCTTTCAAGTTCAGAATGCCAAGCAAAAACCTTTCATCTCACACTAAGTATTTCCCTCTTAATAAATCTGAAGTTTTTCTTTTTCCCACAATTTGCTAATAAACTTTGTTTGATCACATCCATATTGGGAAATCTCATTTACCTAGAGAATATGTCTCTGATAAAGTTTTCTTTTCCTTTTGTTCTAAATTACTTAGTGTAAGGTTGTATTACATAATTTTACAGAATGAGCTTATGTTTGATTGTTAGCTCATTCATTTATAAACTGTGACCTTTGATAAGTTACCATACCCTTGATACCTGAGTTTCCTGAAATAACAATGTAAACCTGTATCATGGGTTTGTTGTTAGGATTTCAATGAGTTCCATGATAGTGTTAGAACATGACTGTGTAGCACACTATTAGCACTATGTGTGGTTAGCCATTATTTAAAAATTTGTATTATTGTTATTACTGCGAAACCAACTTCAGCCCCTGTTTAAAGCTTTCAAGATCTGAAACAATGAACCCTCTCTAATTTCCTGTTTAGGCTCAAATTCTACTTTCTGACCTGGAAGCCTCTTTCCCCTGGACCTAAAGTGGCATGTCCTACTTCTTCCCTTTAATTATTAATATTTTGGATGATTTAGTGCAGACTCAGTTATTATATATATAAAATTACATTTAATCACTATATATCTTTACAGTGTACAACATGGTTTTTCCCAGCACAAAGACAAAGAAATTGCCTTATACTTTATCATCAGCAAATGACTTTTTATATGATATGTTTTAAAACTGATTCATTTGTCTAGAAAGTTGAAATAATTGTCTTTTTACTCTCAATTCAAAACAATTTGAGTTGCTTAGGAGGGAAAAATATATTTCATTTTCCATACATATGTCTAGACAAGAGATGATCTTGGTTTTGTAAGTCCTCCTCTAATCAATTTTGTAAGTGTTGTATTTGAGGGGAAGAGTGACATTTAAGTTGCACAGTCCACATCAAACTTCTTTTCTCTTTAACTTCACATTTAACAGGAAAACCCAAATCAATTTAATAATGAAAGAAAATCAGTATTCTATATTACCAAACCCAGAAAAGTATGAAGTCTAATTATATATTCCTGAGATAATATATAAGAAAAAGTGGAACTTTTCCAAATATTTCTGACATTAATCCTTTAAACCTGGTGAAAATGACTATGCAGTTTATGATTTTAATGCAGAGTACTTTGTTTTCCATAGTTTCTGGGTTTTAGTTGATTGACTACACAATACAAAAAGAGTACATTTTTAAGTTTGTTATTTTTTAGATTCATAGCAGGCAGTAGACTGCATTTATTTATTCAATGAGTATTTATTGAATAATGATTGTATGCTGGGTAATTTAGATAAGTAGAATCAATAATAAAAAGAAAATCTTGAGCTTCATATAGTCTTACAGGACAGATAAACATGTTAACAGGCAAATAAAATTCAGTCTCCTAAATGTTATCATATGAGTATCTGAAAGACGCTATAGAAGACCATAAGGGAGTTATCGGTCTTAATGTGTTCAAGGATCGTGTATGAGTGAATGACACATGGAATATTTAAAGTCAGTGAATGACATGATCTGAGTTTTACTTTACAAAGTTCTCTTTGGCTGCCAGCTGGGAAACAGATTGAAAAAAATTTTCTTAACATCTTAAGATGTCGCGTTTATTCTATACATTTTTTATAATTTGCTTCCATGGATATGATATTTAAAAAGTCTCTAGATTCTCTGTCCACTCATCTTCATTAGATAAGTGATATTTCTTAGTAGAATCCTCATAAAGAGTTGTAAAAAATGTCATATTTTCCCTTATTTTATTGTTATTATTTTATAATTATCTAAAGACGTCCTAAAGAAATTTATCTTATAGGAAACTTGAGAAGACATTCCCCATGGCTCTCTTATTTAATAGATGCTGGCAAAATAGGAGAGACTCTGTGAGAAGAGGTATAGGGCTTTGTTATTCACAGCCCAGCAGCAGCAGGATCTCCATATTTGCACTGATTTCTCTTGCCCTCCACCTATCCTAGAATTATGCAATGCAGCCCCGAATGCTGCACAAAGAGGTTTCCATCACAAGTAGGGAAGCTCTAAGTTTAAGAAAACTGCGATCTTACAAGGAAGTTGTTAGGAAGCCTGCTCGAACTTTGCATTAGATGGGACATCATATTTATCACCCTGGAGAGTAAACAAATCTACACTGTATAATCACTAACACTAATCTCCCAAGTTGTTCTCTATACAAACATTCTTGAAAGAGCAGTCCAGTATAAAAATGGATGTAGAAGATGTGCAATAACTTAGGTGACGTTTGGGAAATATGCTCCCATCTTTCCTGTAATCGCAAAACCGCTTTGGGCCATTAGGTAAAAACTAAATTAAGTTGTACAAACACTGACTCTTCAAAACCTAATTTTGATTGTAATCTCTTTTTGGACATTGGTGCTAGACAGTAGTTTACAAATTCAGAATCTCTTGAGGCAGAGACTAAACCAAAAATTATTGTGCAAGTGATAAATCAAGGGAAATATGTGGGGTAAATATTGCATAAAAATGAGGGAAGTAGGATTAAATACATACACACACCCATATACAAACATGTATATGTAGTTCTGCTATAACAGATATGGACTATGAAACATAGTCCATAAATAAACATATATATTATATGTATCCATATATTGTAATGCACTATATATATATTTATACATCTCGTCATAAATAAATATACCTGTATATATAAATATATTTTTCTGACATTCCAATATATAAAGACTTATAACAAAAACAAATATAAATATACATTAATATATTAAGCAAATATAAATTTGAGTAAGGCGTAGAGTCTGAGGAAGGACATTAAGGAGAACAAAAGAGAGGCAAAGCGTTTGTGGGACAAAGAATGGGTTATTATCTGTTGAAGATAACTTTATAGTATTGTCAATTGGACTGGTGAGAAATGTTCACATGTTGAAATATTCATTTTGCAAGCTAAATAACGTGATTGAACGTATTAAAGATATTGAAATAAAAATATAAATTAGAGTAGACAAAGTATATAAACAAGCAAATATATGAACAAATGTATATATGAATATAATAAAACAAATATAAATATATATTTATATATTAAGCAAATACAAAATAAATTAAACAAACATATATTTAACAAATCATATATAAAGTAATATATATTTATGTATTTATATATTTAGTTTATGTTGATATACTTATATATATATTAGTTTATATATTTATATTTCCTTCTATAAATATCTATTTATACTTTTTACACATAATATAAATATATATTAATATAATAAAATGTTCATTTCTTTATATATTGCTATGCATTTGCTTTTATAAATATATAAACTAAGATATAATTCATTTTTATGATGTCCTATCATTTGGAATGAAAAGAGTAATTAATATCTTTATTTGATTAAAAAATCTTCAGCTAACGCCTGATTTTTATTTTCCATTACACTTTCCCTGCAGCATGTTCTGGCAATTTCAACAATAAATTGCTAATAAGAGTAATCATAAAAGACTTCTGATTTTTGAGTTCTTAGAGTCAAGTGCCCTGGCAGTTGTCTGAGATTTTTTACACGGAAAATGAAATGGAAATTATAGAATAATATCCTATTTCCTACTAAATATGTTCAATTCTGTTTTAGCATAGACTCTTTTCTTTCTTAAATTAGCTAACACTTTGTGAGGATTAAAGTATGAATATACATGTTTATGGGGTATAATGTTTTAATAAACGTATACATCTGATAATGAAAATGTGTTATATTTACACAATCGACTAGTATTCAGTCATAAAAATAAGGAAATCCTGTGATTTGCAACAAAACTGTGGAATCTTTGTGGAACCTAAAAAGATTAATCACATAGAACTCAAGAGTAAAATATCTGGTTTCTATATCTAAATTCCTCATGACCTTTCTGGATGTCAGTTCTTCATCTGTGAAATAAAGAGATTGGATCAAATCAAGTGTAAGTTCATATTTAGATGAACATATTGTGATTCTATGTAAGATACATATGACAGCACTCTGTTAACACAAATATTAATTTAAACAATATTTTAGTACTTTATAGGGATAAGGTCACTATGCTTAAACATAAATTGCCATTAATATTTTAAAATATAATCTAGATCCAGAAAAATATTAATAATTACCTCATGGGACCAACAGTTAGCATAATGACTGTCGCTGGACTCCCATATAGTCAACCGTGGTTCAAGTCCTGGACCCGGTGGCTTAAACTCACGTCGGGTGCGTGTGCGTGCATGCCCAAGATCCCAAGAGGAGAATGGAGGAGAAGGGATTGTGGTGTGGCCATCCCCTCTGGGGGGGTGATTTCTCACTTTCTATCTTTCTGTCTCTCTCTGTCTTTCTGGCGAGCACACGTGCCCAATAAGAAAAGGACCTCTCCATAAATAAATAAATAAATAAATAAATAATTACCTCATTAAAATGTATACAGCAGTATATATTTTCTGGTAATATGGAACATTTATCTGATATATAATTAAATATTGATCCCACAATAGTCCTAATTTAGGTAATATTTAGCTAATTTAGGTGAATGTTTTATACAATACTTTTTTTTAAAGAGAGATGTTTCCTCTAGGGCACATGCTTTCTCTGGAGAGACAGGGAGAGGCATAGAGAGACAGAGAAACAGAAAGTGAGAAACCACTCCCCCAGGAGGGATGGCCATGCTGCAACTCCTTCTTCTCCATTTTTCTCTTGGGATTTTGGGCATGCATGCACCTGCACCAAGTGTGTTTTAAGCTACTTGGTCTGGGACTTGAATTACTGTGTGGGAGTCCAGTGAGTGACATAGCCATCACATCATCTGATGGTTCCTATAAAATACATTTTTAAGTCTGTTTCTAAGCTACTATTGATACTTCACACATACTAAATGAAAAAAAATGCTAAATAACTAATCTTGAGTTGTTTCAGAAATCAATGAATAGCGATTTTAAGAATTTGAGTTATGGACTAACAGGTGGCATGGTGGTTAAGGCACTAGATTCCCACATGGCCATCAATGGTTCAAGTCCCAGGCCTGGTTGCTTGTTTTCACACTTTCCCTCTCTCTCTGTTTCTCTCTTTCTCTAAGGTAAGTACATGTGCCCTGCAACAAATTCTTTAAAAAGAAAAAAATATATAAACAAAATTAAACATTTTTTTAAAAAATTTGAGTTACTTGCAAAATTAATGATTTAAAGTAGAAATAGTAAACAAAGTTTACATTAATATGAACTATATTACAGAAAATTAATAGCATTTTTAAGTAATAGTTATTTAAATAAAAAGTAAAATATTTGTTGCATTTTTAAGTTGTAATGCTTTATCTCTTACAAATAGCACATTGATGTTATTATAAGAGTGACTGACCAAGAGTTCATATGGCTTTGTTCTCACAAGTTTAGCTTATTTCAAGAAAATATTGGGCGAGGTGGCACCCTCCCTATGGCAAGAAAATATTAAGGAACTTTAAAATGTCATAAATATTAGTTTAATAATTTGTAGCCTGAGCATGGTATCAGAATTTCACAGATACTTCTCAATCTTCTTAAACTGAGTGTAACAAATTAAATTGAAACAATCTAAATTATTGTGTTAATATAACAGTAGTAATATTTTACACTGCCATGCTTGTTTTGAATGGAAGAAGTGAAACTATATTATATTTGATTTGAGTAAATATCATAAATATACTTGATACTTATATTACATTCAATTGAATGGAAATATTCTACTGCTATATTCAACAGTCCTATGAAATATGATTAATTATATGTAAGTTTATTGAAAATAAATAATTTTACTCCTTTAGTAACCACTGTTCTTTCATTTAGAAAAATTTCCAAATAATGGTGTTATAATTCTTTTAGGTTAGTAACTCAATAAATTATTATTAGTCTCATGATATTAAGGAAAACAGTATGTCCTTTGTAAAGTACCAACAATCTCATCAGTGGCAGTGGTGAAACTACTTAAGAGTTTTATTCCTATTCAGCATTAGTATATTAAAATCTATCTTTCAGGGCCAACAGGTGATGCATTAGTTAAGGTGCTGGACTCCCAAGTGGCTTACCACATTCAAGTCCTGGATTGGTGGCTTGAAACTCATGTTGAGCATGTACGTGTGCATGCCCAAAATCCTAAGAGGAAAAGGGATTACTGTGTGGCCAAACCCTGGGGGATGATTTATTGCTTTCTGCCTCTGCTTTCTTTCCATCTGGCTGCCAGCACACATGCCCTATAGCAAAAAACTCTCTTTCAAAAAAAAAAAAATCTATCTTTCAAAATGGAATAATTCACAGCCATTCAAAACCTCTTCATACTTTATTCCTTTGAGGATTTTTAAAATGACAATACTTTGTGAAGTTTTCTGTTTTAAGTAAATATACAGATTTTCTTCAAGAATATATTAGTTACCTAAAGTAAGGTATATCAATATAGATAGGGAGTTAGGTAGACTAACCTCTAGACACTGAAAACCTTTATGGGCCTGAGTTTCAAAATTAAAATTAGTATTTATTGGACAAACAAATAAAAAAAGTGATGTTGTCTGTCTATGTATCTACCTACATATATACAATGAATATTATTCAGCCATTAAAAAGAATAAAATACTATCATTTGAAGCAACATGGGCAAACTTGGAAGATGTTATCTTAGGTGAAATTACCAAGGCACAGAAAGAAGAAAAATCGCATATTCTCATTAAATTGTGAAAACTAAAAAGTTGACCTGTTTAATAAAGAATAGAAGAGTGGTTATGGGAGGTAGGAAAATGTCAGGGAGAAAAGAGAGTTGAAAGATACTTAGTAATCACTTCCCAGTCTTGATTGTTTAGCTTCTTAGGACAGGGGGATGTAGCTTTAAAAATTGAATGTTAATATTATCACATCATTAGCTGTTCATATCTTTATTTGTCACTCTCATTAAAAAGAGATGATTATTCCTAAAGGGAGGTTATGAAATAAATGTAAAAAAATTAGCGAGAGAATCTAACATTCACTTACTGAAAAATAATATTAAGATCCATTTTTTTCCTATTGGTGTGATGAATCTAAATTTTCTTTAGAAGAAAATGAGATGGGACCAGAAGATGGCATAATGGTTATGTCACTGTGGTACCACGTAGTTGACCATGGTTTGAGTCCTGGACCTGGCAGTTTGAATCTCATGCAGGGCATATGTGTATATGTGCCTAAAATCCCAAGAGAACATTTCCATTCAATCACACTTTCTGGGACCAGCAGATGGCATAGCAGTTGCAGTTACATTGTTGGATTCCCACATGGCCGACTACAGTTTGAGTCCTGAACTCAGTGGCTACAAATTCACATCAGACTTATTTGTGTGTGTGTGTGTGTGTGTGTGTGTGCCCAAGATCCCCAGAGGAGAACGGAGGAGAAAGGATTGTGGCATGTCCATCTCCCTGGAAGGTGATTCATTGCTTTCTGTCTCTCTGGCTTTCTCTTTTTCTCTGGCAAGTGCACATACTTTATAGCAAAAATCTCTCCAAAAAAAAAAAAAAAAAAAAAAAAGATAAAAGAGAAAGGAACACAGAGTTTCAAAATCCTTAATGAAATGTTTGGAGAATTATGATTATGAAATTATCATATTTAAGAGAAATTTTTGCTACAGTGGGTGTGCACTCACCAGAGAGAGAGAGACATAAAGTAAGAAATCACCACCCGGGGGGATAGCCACACCACAATTCCTTGTCCTCCATTCTCCTCTTAAGAACTTGGGCATGCATACACATGTAGCTGGCATGTTTTAAGCCACCATCTTCTGTTTCCTATTGTGAAATTTTTATAAAATTATCAGAAAAAATAATAGAAAAATTAAAATCCTTAAAAAAGTATAGATGTAGCAAATTAAATTTTCTTGCTTTGTTCCTCTTTGGATCTTCTTGCAGGGATAAATACTTTATTTGAATGAATGTATAACAGGACATTATTTTTTGTAATTTTTTTTTTTTTTTTTTGAGAAAGGTTTTTGCTATAAGGCATGTGCTTTTGCCAGAAAGAGAGACAGAAAGCAAGAAATCACCCACCAGAGGTAATGGCCATGCCACAATCCCTTCTCCATTCTCCTCTCCGATCTTGGGCACACATTTATATGCGCCCAGTGTGAGTTTAAGCCATTGGGACTGGGACTCGAACTGCGGTTGGCTACATGGGAGTACAGTGATATAGCCATTACACTAACTGCTAGTACCAACAGGACATTATTAAAAATAGTTAGGTTCTCAAAGGCACAGCAATTTTGAATATAAGCAAAAGATATGCTCTTCTTGGAGCCTGTATAATTAGAGGGTTATACACACAAGGAAAAAAACTTCCTTTTTTTTTTTTTTTTTCTTTTCTTTCTTTTTTTTTTTTTTTTTTAATTCCCTGGGCACACCTGTGTTAGTGTCTCTAAAGTCAGGTCTTAAAAGCACTTACATTCCTATGTATGGCCAATGAAGATAATACATACTAATGGTTTTTAATGAAAAGTTTATTCTTTCTTTTCATTTATTTATTTATATACATTCAATCACATTGTTTAGCTTATGAAGTGAACATTTCAATATGTGAACATTTCTCCCCAGTCCAGTTGATCAAAATATCTTCAACAGGTAACACCACACCTCCTCATCCCATCAGTGCTCTGCCTCTGTATCCCTCCTCCAAATGTCCTTCCCTAGGCCCCACTCCTCCACACACACTACATCTGGCATTCACACCCATCTCTTGTGTTTGTAAGCAAGCCAGGCTATGAAAGAGAGACATCGTATGTCCCCACTTAATATATACCAAGTGTCCGCACACTATGACTGAAACTGATTGACTAAAAGATACACATTCTCTCTTTCATAAAGTATTTTTGAGTTGAAGTTTCCATTGTTTTCTGAGAAGTTTCTCTTTACTGAGAAAAGAGCTACCATGCACAATCATAGACGTGAACCAGTGGTGACTGTGACATGATCCAGGTTTGCCTGGACATCGTGAATCAGGACAGATGGTTAAATCACCACTTCTGAGCCCCTGAGTTACTCCGGACCTTGCAATGGGAACAGAGCTCAAGCAAACTCTCTACTGGCATCTTGCGTGGAGAGAAAAAAAAAAAAAATCTCGGACTTATGTAGGATTTCTTAATGCTGACTCTGTTTCAAATAGCAGATGTAATGGGGTACATGATTGGGTTTATATATTTTGTAAATTGAAATATATTTTAAATTATGTAGACAATTATTTTTTTGCTGTAGAATACTGCTTGGAATTCTATAAACTGCTTTTTTCCCCATTTTTTTGAACAGTGTACAGTCATCTTTACAAGTCAATTCACTTGAGTAACTTGGAAAGTAATTGGAACTGAATGTACACTTTATGCTGTCCATCATGTGTCAAATCAGCACTCTTATGCATGAGAGAACAAAGATCATTCTTTAATCCATACCACCCCCAAGACTCTCTCTCTTGTCCTTTCCTAGTCAGCCCTACATTTTCATATGCCAAAAAATAGTGGAGTTACCTGGAAAGAATGGATTTATAGCTTTTCATTATAGATAACAATCATTATTACTGGAATTGCTCTATGAATCTGAAGATGCAATGTAGATTTTGCCATGAGTTTATTGGAACAGATAGAAGAAATTATCAGTTCATGCTAATAAATTGAGCAATTCTAAGAAGAATTAAACAGCAAGAGACAGTTTTCTGGAGTCTCTCTGTGACAGGTACTAATCAAAGAAAAGTGTGATCCTAACAGAATATAAGAATATAGAGTTATGGGGGCCAGCAGTTAGCGTACTGGCTGTGTTGCTGGACTCCCACGTAGCTGACCGCGGTTCGAGTCCCAGACCCGGAGGCTTAAACTCACGCCAGGTGCGTGTGCGTGCGTGTGCGCGCGTGCCCAAGATCCCGAGAGGAGAATGGAGGAGAAGGGATTGCGGCGTGGCCATCCCCCCTGGGGGGGGGGGGTGATTTCTTGCTTTCTGTCTCTATGTCTCTCTCTGTCTGGTGAGCGCATGCACCCTGTAGCAAAACCTCTCCAAAGAAAAAGGAATATAGAGTTAGACACCCATTAGAAGACCCTTAATATCTCAAGAAGTAAGCTTAATATAAACAAAAGATAAGTTGATTTAGTTTGTGAAAGGATTTACAGGGTTGATCAAACTACAAAAATCTAAACGCTGTATAGTGATTTAATGTATAATAAAAATAGAAATAATAATAATAATAAAAGAAAAAAAATCTTCTCTCAAACTGATTGCCTGGACATAGAACAAAATAAATTTAAGTAGATTTTTTGCTGATTTATGGGAGTGATAACCTTTATCTCAAATTAGATAAGTTTTTCATCTTTAATATAACAAACACAATGTGTATCTACAAAAAGAAGAGCAACAAATATACCCATAAAATTATAGTCACTTTTACACACCAGTCCTGAAGTGTGTTATGTGCTGATGCATTTCTGTATCCTTCAATTGTATTCTCTATTTAGTATCTTCCAGTAAAAGCACAGTGCAAATCTAATGTACAGGGGAAACTATGCATTTCTTAAGTAGGGATTGATCTGCTAATAGACAGCTACAGGCTGCATTTAAAACATATGCTTAGCCTTTTAGCAATTTACGTTTCTTACTCCAGTTAGCGATGCCCATGACATGACCTCATCCGCAAGTTAAAGTGATATCCAACTAAATCCAGCATAGGCATCTGTGCTGGATTAAGTAGTATGTATGAAATGCCTTCTGGGTTATGTTTTCCTACGCATGGTTTAAATGTAAGGGCTATTATACAAGTGTTCTCTACACAAAAGTGACTCTGATAAACTCCCAGCACTTATAAATCCCACGCAGTTGGGAGAGAAAATGGATGTTGTACAAAAGATTCAAATGACAACAGCTGCAGACAAGCTGTGCATCTGGCACATTCTGACTCTCGTTATCACCACATAGTGCAAGTGACAATTGCTTTCGTTAATCCTGTGATGGTGTTCTGTACAAGTTGAATTATATCTCCATAGCTTTTGGACCTCCTAGAGACATCCATGTCCCAAATTTGATCTTTTATTGCATTACATCATAGTACTGCAGCAGTACGCAGTAACACTATAAATTGGTATTTTGCATGCTGCCTCTGTATGCATTTAATACTGATAAAAAAAACTACTCATAACAGTAATAGGGTGAGACAGGTAAATAAGAATTATTTGGAGCATAACAGTCACTCTCAATTTTATAAGTGGCAATATATTTTCTTGTTATGTTCAGTTCAACAAATATCAAGACCTATATTTGTAGAAAAATATAATCCCAATATTAAAGAAAACAAAAATTATCCATGAAACATTTGAGTATAATCTAGATAGCACTGCTGTGCTAAAATATTTGATACAAGTTTTCAGTTTTATAGGTGTGCTGACGTGATGTGAACCAGGGGAGTTTATAAGGCAAATTCAGCTGCCTTACAGGGACATTCTCGTAGGCAATAGCAATAGCTGCAATTATTGAGTTCTTATCATTTATTTACCAGACACTACACATTAACACATTTACTTCTTCCAGCAACCCTGTAGCTATGCAGTATTATCAAAACATCAGATCAGAGATGCTAACATAAGACTTTGGGTGGTTTAATATGTCTCTAGTTATTTCTTGCACTAAATTCGAATTTAGGGTATTCTGACTGGAGTTTATCATCATCATTGACTGGTTGCTAATAGAAACAGTATAGTTTTTAAGATTACTCAGTGTTAAATAGACAAAAATCTTTTGTGTTCTCAGAATCTGAGTTAAAGTTTTTCATATTCCCAAATACATTTGGCTTTTCTCAATTTTAAAACATTAAGGAAGTAAGACAAAGTAACTAAATTAATTCCAACTTTTTTAAAGATCATTTTACCTTAGGGTGCATGCACTCATCAGAGAAAAAGAGACAGTGAGAGGGAAAGTGAGAAAATGGTGTTCTCCAGGGGAGATGGCCATGTAACAATCCCTTCTCCTCTATTTTTCCAAGAAATTGGACACACACGCACACATGGATGGCATGACTTTCAAGTCACTGGGAACAGGCCCCTTGAACTGCAGTCAGCCATGTGGGAATACAGTGACCTAACCACTATGCCATTTGCTGGCCTCAATTCCTACTATTTTTAATGGGAACTTAAGTATTTGTCTGAAAGAGAAATTCCTCTGACTGTCATTACGTTATACCTTTAGACTCTCTTCTCAAAAACAGTTCTTAGGGACCAGGAGACAGAGTAATGGTCATACCACTGGACTTCCACATAGTTGACTGTGGTTTGAGTCCTGGATCCAGTGGCTTAAATCCTAAGAGGAAAATGGAGGAGAAGGGATTGTAGCATGTCCATTCCCTTGCCGCCTCGTCCCCCCCTCTCCACGGGGTGATTTCTCGTGTTCTGTCTCATCAGTGAGCACACAAAACTTATAGCAAAAATCTCTCTGAAAAAAAGAAAAAAGAAAAAAAACACATGCACAAAAACAGTCCATAAATCTGTCTCTTATCAATGGCTAGGATATCATATCTTTTTTTAATTTTTTTGAGATTTTGTGGTAGGAGTTGTTTTAGCAATCAATCTTCAATCTCTCTGTCTTTGTTTTGTTTTTTTCTTCATGATTCCTTTCTTACTAACTTTTATTTTTTAAAAGGAGATTTTTGCTGCAGGGGATGTGTGCTCACTGGAGAGACCGAGAGAGACAGAGAGAGAAAGGAAGAAAGCATCCTTCGGGGGGGGCGGGGTGGCCATGCCACTACCCTTCTCCTCCATTCTCCTGCTGGGACATTGGGCATGCATACACATGCATCTGGCATATTTTAAGCCTCTGTGTCCGGGACTCAAATCTTGGTTGACCATATGGGAGTCTAGCACCTTAACCATTATGCAACCCACTGCCCCCACCTTACTAAATATTTTTTAAAGTTTATTTATTTACCTTTTTCATAAAAAAAGAGACTAAGTGAAAAAGAGAGAGAAAGATGGGCACCACCAATAGGGTCTTCACACTGTTATCTACCAACGACCTCAGTTAGTCTGACTCACAGGAGTATACATGTGCACCCAGAATGTATAGGGAGGCTCAGGATGCAAATTGAGAACAAAATGTTGGTTACCACTGTGCCATCAACTGTTTTCTCATAAATTTAGTACCGGTTTTGTCTGGGAGTTATGTAGATAGGGAGATTTATAAATTAAATACAAACAGAAATAAAGTTAGTTTTTTATTTAAGCCAATGCCTTGGCCAAAGCATTTATTTCAAAGAATACTGTGTCTTGAGAGTTATTTGGGGTTTGTGAAAGGAGAATAAAGAGAGAAAGAGAGAGAGAAGAGATGGGAAGAGGCGAATTTCTAGTGTAAGTATCTGTAGCCAAAATCTTGCCTTCTTTTTTGATTAGTTGAATGGATCTGGGGAGACATAGCTCTTAGGGAACAAAGAGAATGTCCATCCCTTGAGATGTGGGCTAATTAAAATAACTCACATCCTCTTGTAATTGCTGTTATCTTTACACAGGTAGTTGCCATCTTCACCTTTAGTGGCCTTAGTGATCCACTTTAAACACTATTATTACTGTCATGTCATCCAACTGGCTTTACAGAAAAACTCTTTTAGTAGTCCTGAACTTCTACCAAACAATATAACCCAAATAAATTGGAAGCTTAATAAACAAATATGAAATATTATTTTATTTTTATTTTGACTAAGCAGTGTCATATATTAGTTTGAATGAACTTTTGTACCATCTTAATGTACAGATTACTCATTTTTGGAGCAATTAGTCAAAGTTGAGTATTAAGAAACACATATATATGAACAGAAAGATTGTTGTTTTTAAGAAAGAAATTAAATGACTTAACTTTGATAATTAGACAAATTACTAAGCTACATCTATCTTTATTTCTCCCCATTAACCACATAATGCATGTCTAGTAAGAAAAACCCATGAGGCTGACAGTCCGCAAGTCAGTCGGAAGGTTTCCTGTTTCTCTCTATTTTCTCTGAGTTAACTGAGTGAGTCCAATAAAACCTTTAAGGCAATCATTCCTGAATTATTATATGCTACTGACTGCACTCCAGGGACACATACACCGACAAAAATACAGGTGGCAGTGGAGCACTTCACTTAATTGGACCAATGTTACGAGCTGACATTAAGCTTTAGAATGACAGAGATTGTTTTGGCAATTCAGGAAATCTAAGATGTTCACTAACAGGGAAGTAAATAACTGTCTGAATCATATTCTTCATGTTCTTTAGGATGGTTTCTGGCAAAAACGTGAATTAAAGTCTGTTTTAGCACTTCTTATCTCGCCACCTATCAAGCTTTTCTTGGTAGAATATACTTGAAACGATCTGTTAACCAATGTGCATGATTGGAAATCAGTGTGTTACTTTTCCAAGTATATTTTCAAACTTTATTTGTGGTTGTAAAATGAAAGGTTCTGTTTAAAAGGCTTAAGCTTCAGAAGCAGGTAGCTTAAACATTTAGCTGGCATGGACACCTTTCAACCTCTCTATCATTTCCATTCCTGACCCTGTAGTCAGGCCAAATATTATATAAGGCTCATCATGTTGGGATAATGCAGAAAGTAAAAGATTACAATCCCCACTTAATGTATACCGAATATCTACGCTCTATGGCAGAAACTAAAAGATTGGAAAGTATAAAAACATGGAGAGCAACTGTAGATACTAGAGGCAGTGTGGGATGAGGGTGTTAAATAGGGGAAGATGAAAGAGAGAGAATCAAGAGAAAAAGAAAGAAGCAAAGTATTTAAGGGACACAAAAATGGAAAATTGTCTGCTGATGATCATGCGTATGGTAAGAACTTTGAATGGACGAATATACAGTGTATTCATGCTGGGAAAATTCATCTGATATGATGCAATTATATACAGTGATTAAATATAAAACAATCATCATAATAATGAAATTGAAAATTACAAAATATAGATTGCTACAGAAACAGTAGAGAAAAGAGGTAGGGAAGAAACAGCGGGAGTTAACTAGGCTTTGTGGAGCTGTTAGTGCTTTTGGGAAGTTAGATAGCCACCAGAGAGCTACAGCGATCCTCTATTCATCCTCCATTATGGCAAAGTCAATGATGTTGAGATTTGTGACGTGCTGCTGGATGGATGTATTAACCTTCCTTTATTTTCAAGTAGGTATTATATGTTACTGCAATATGTAGTTCTCATTTTACATTCTCCCCCCATATTACAAATGCTCATAAATAAAACTTAAAAAGATAGGTTGTTTATGAAAAACAAAGTAATGTACACATTATTTTCTCCCTGAAATCACATGAGGGTTTAAATGTTTAATAAGTTTTGTGTTATAATTAATAATTCATTCCAATATGCAGTAGAACCTGAAAGAAGTGCCAATAGAGACTAGATATAAGAAGCAAGTATCAAAGCATCTGAGGCTGATCCAGGTTCTATTTCTGACCAAGGGAAAAATATCGTTTTACAATCACCAAAGGTTTATATATTTTAATTCCTTTTAAAATACCGAATATCAGATAAAGTTCAATCAGAAAATGCTAAATAAATTATTTTACTTTAGTAAAATCATCATTCTTCCCCAGTTTCTTACCCTCTACTAAATTGTCATTGAACAGCACCTGCTGAAAAGCAAGTTCCATGTTCAATTAAAATATTGTGTTTTGATGCCAGTCTACCCATTAGTCAATGAGTCCTCTGTTAGAAAGGAAATATTCATGTTGCATATTTTATTACTATCAACAGGGATACTGCTTGGCCCATGGTAGGTGTTAGTTAACCTAATTGAAAAACCAGATGATAAATTTTCAGGTTCTGGGCCACCTCCATGGCTTGGTGGTTATGCCAGCCAGATCCTACATGACTGACCTCATGGATTGAGTCCTGGATCAGGAAGCTTGAGGAAAAGCTGTGTGGGTGTGCCTACATGACCTAAATCCTGAAAGGAGAGAGTAACGGTGGAAAAGGTATTCCAGTGTGACTATTATCCGTGGGGGTTGCTTTCTCCCCCTCTCACTTGTCTATCTCTGGTGAACACATGTGCCATGTAGTCAAAGAAACAAAAATAAAACAAAACAACAACAAAACAATTTTATAGTTTGATGACCAGTTAGTCTCTGAAATCTGTGAGAGTTACAATAATGGACAACTGCTTAGCTGCCATTTAGAGAAGCTAGTGTGTCAATAACCTTCAGTCAAACACCAGAAATCAGAGGTGGGTTTTTGCTGTATCAAACCAGTTGCATATAATGGGGGACCTGTGAAAGAAGAGTTGGGTGAATAGACTTGTTTTAGGTGATTTTGCCGATGGTTCAGGAAGTAAAGAGATATTCTGAGTAGGATGTAGTGCAAAAGTGGTAACTCCATGGGTGGTATCTTTATAAATCTTATCTAAAAGGATGTACTCTTTACTTGGTAAAAGAAGCAACAGGTACATACATTAGCCATTAAATAAGGAATAATTAATGATTTTTGTGCTCTACATAGTGAACTTGCTTTTCTTCTCAGACAAGATTAAAAAATACATTTTTTGTTGTTTTGCCTCAATATCAGTTTGATATTGTTTTGTGAGACTGATTACAGTCAATATGAGGAAATTTCAGGCTCATTTTGAGTGCAAAAGTTCCTTAGAACACAGAGGTCTAGCTGTGTCTTCCAAAGCCAGGTGATACTACTCTCTTTCTCAATATATATTCTTATGACTTACATAAAATATCTTTTGAAGAAAGTATTAATCTCTACTCCTTAAGTTAGAGATGCACATAGAGGCATTCTTCCAAAGAGCACAGTATGGAGATAGAGGAAAAAATACTAACTTTCCACTGGAGATTTTTTTTCCCTAATTTGCTATAGGGCATGTGTGTTCATCAGAAAGAGGCAGAGAGAGAGAGAGAAAGGGAGAAATTAACGCCCAGGGAGGATGATCACCCTATAATACTTCCTCTTCTGTTCTCTCAGGATTTAGGAAAGGCATGCACATGTGCTGGGTGTGATTCAAGCTGCAAGGTCTGAACTAGAATTTGTGCAGTTGACCTTGTGAGATCCAGCTGCTGTAACCTCCACACCATCTGCTGGTCCTAGAGACATTTTACAAACCCTGTCTCAGTCAATGATAAATTTTTATGGAATTCATCCTGTTAATACGTACCTTTGATATGAGGTTTTCTTTCTAAAGCACATGGTCTCATTCACATCCAGGGTTAAACATCAGAAAACTGTCAATGGAGAAACATTCTACATATGATCTGACTACCAGTACTCCTCAAAGTGTCTAGGTTACCAAAAACAAGAGAAGTCTGAGAAACAGTCACAAGTGAAATTCAGGGGCACATGATGATGTAATATGGTATCTTAAATGGTATCCTATAAATGGAAAAAGACATTACATAAATGATTAGGAAATATGAATAAAATGGACTATATTTTATAATTTTATATCAATGTTAGTTTATTAATGATAATAAATGTACCTTACAAAAGTAAGACATTAATACTAAAGAAAACAATGTGCAATATGTGGTAACTTTGTATTATTCTTTTTTATTTTCGTTTTTTGAAAATTTAAAAGCTATCTTAAAATAAAAGCTTATTAAAAATGAAAATTCATCCAAAACTCAATTTATCAATTGTAACAGTCACAGTTGAAGTGCTCAATATCAACATATATCTTATGACTATTCTGTTAGACATCACAGGTAAAAACAAATAACAGAAAAACATAGTATAAAAACATGTTCTTCATTCCATAAAACTTTTAAGAAAATATTATTCTAGCCTGTTTTTCTTTTTATTTCCTCTCTTCTTATTCTGAGTTAATTTCTCTGCCACAATTCAAAGTCCTTAACCTAGGGAATTAATATATGCTGTAGTCAACTGAACTTGTGTAAAAAGTATTCATGTTGGAAAACTCACTTTAGATAATAAGTAATGTATAGTGATTGAATATATAAAAGAAATTAAAAATAAAATAAATTTTTAGAAAACATATTGTAACTCTAAAGATGTAAAGTGATAGAATGTAAATAATAGTCCCCTCCCAAAAAATAAATGAAAATAAAATACCCCCCTCTCCACACACACACATCCACAAAAAAAAAATGCATATGTAATATTTCTTTGTTTTTTTTCCCTACATTTCAGATATTAGATTTTCACAGTATTATTTAAAATTTTAAGCATCTAGTCTCACTAAGTTTTGGACTCAAAAAGAAAATGTGTTTGTTATACAACCCTTATTATAAAGAGACAAGTTCAACCTTCAATTAATTATCTTCCCATAGTTCTCTAGGAAATTTAGTCAGATACTCTACTTTTTTAAAAGTTATGAAGCCTCTGGGTATTTTTAAAACTTTTTTCGCTTGTACTTTATTATAGGAATGTTATGGTTTATTAAAATTTTCAGCACATCAACAAAATAATGAAATTATACTATGGGGAATCTACCCAGAAGGAGCTAGATTTCTCTCATTTTCCATAAACTGCTTCTTACAGAGATGGTTAATATCTTTGATTCCACCTTCTCTATTATTACTTTCTGAGAACTTTTTTTTTTTTTTTTTTTTTTAGTCTGTTGTATGGAGCTAAGAATAAATACCTCCTTCATTGTTGTATTTGCTTATTCATTTTTATAGTTTCTGATTTAAATATAATCATAGTCATTCTTTGTAGGGTACAATATGGTTTTGTAAACCATGAACACAGTAAGCAATAATCAAATCAGGGATATAAGCTTATTTATCATCCTCAACATTTGACATTACATTATGTTGTGCACAGTCAATATTCTGTCTGCCCACTTGTTTTTGCTTTGTTTAAGTTTTTGTTTGCAGAATTATACATTAAATTGATGATACTTTTTTGTTTGTTTGTTTGTTTTTTTTTTTGTTGTTGTTTTGTTTTTTTCTCTGTGGCACACTATCTCAAAATCTGCTTCACTTGTTTGTTGGACCCACCAACGGTGAACAGCTCCTGAGTTGGGAGGGTGAGGATTAAAGAAGACAAGACAACAGGATAGAAACGGGAGGACTGCCAGTCAATACTGGTCAGCCTTGAGTGTACTTTATTGCTAGTATTTATGCACAACCATCTGGCTTTGCAGGCGTGGGACTCTGTTGCAATAATTATTTGAAATATTTTTTCCCATAACAAGTTTCAGGACATTCTACCCATAACAATCTAGTCACCCAAGGCCAAGTCCAGACAATGACCCTGGTCATAATCTGGTGGTCTCATCCTGCACATTTCTCACATCTCCTTCTTGACACCCCACACTTGTTCACTCACATTTTTGTTTCTGTTTATAAATTTTCATAATGTCTATTCAGATTTATATTCCCATGGATAGTGTAAAAGAGTTCTCCTTTCTCAATACACTTTCCAGCATTTTCTCTTTTGTATGTTAGTTATTATAATAGGACATGTGTGCTTGCTGGAGAAAGACAGAGACGGTGATAGAGAAAGTGAGAAATCACCCCTCGGGGGGACAGCTATGCTGCAATCCCATTGCCCTCAATCACCTCCTGGAATTTTGGGTTGTTTTAAAAGGAAGATGGCTTCCCCTGCTTCCTGGAAGCACCTTTTATCCTCTCTGGTTCTCTTAGCCATGTCATGACATATCTGGCTGAATGCCGGTTTCACAGATTTCAGCTTTGCAGTCATCAGAATTGTGAGTCAAAAAAACATCTATTTTAAAAAATTATTATTATTATTGTTATTATTTTGGAGACGGTTTTGCTATAGGGCACATGTGCTCACCAGAAAGACAGAGAGCTAGAAAGCAAGAAATTAACACCCAGGGAGGATGGCCACGCTGCAATTCCTTCTCCTCCATCACCTCTAGGGATCTTTGGCACGCACGCACACACACCTAGAGTGAGTTTAAGACACTGGGTCTGGGATTTTATTTATTTATTTATTTATTTATTTATTTATTTATTTATTTATTTATTTGGAGAGGTTTTTCGCTATAGGGTGCGTGCACTCGCCAGACAGACAGAGAGAGACATAGAGAGAGAAAGCAAGAAATCACCCCCCAGGGGGGATGGTCATGCCGCAATCCCTTCTCCTCCATTCTCCTCTCGGGATCTTGGGCACGCACGCACACGCGCCCGGCGTGAGTTGTAAGCCACCGGGTCCGAGACGCGAACTGCGGTCGACTACGTGGGAGTCCAGCGACATAGCCATTACGCTAACTGCTGGTTCCCTGGGTCTGGGATTTGAACTGTGGTCGACCATGTGGGAGTTCAGAGACATAGCCTTTATGCTAACTGCTGGTCTCTATTTTTTAAGAGATTTTTGCCATAGGGCATGTGTGCTTGCTGGAAAGACAGACAGAGAGACAGAAAGTGAGAAACCACCCCCTAGGGCAAATGGCCAAACCATAATCCCCTCTCCTCCATTCTCCTCTCAGGATTTTGGGCATGCACACACATACGCCCAGTGTGAGTTTTAAACCACCAGGTCTGGGACTTGAACTGTGGTCGACCACATGAGAGTCCAGGAAAGTAACCATTACACCATCTGCTGCTCCCTATACTTCTATTATATATAATTCCCACAATTTCAGGTTCTGTTAGTGACTCAATAGCAGACTAGAACATCACAATAATTTTTTCCTTTATTTTTATTTATTTGTATCTTGAGTATTTAAGGAGGATGCATGTTATTTCATCACTTTCTTAAGACCAATAATCATATTTTATCATTAAAAAAATCTAGCTCTACTTTTCTTATCTGCCATTTTTCTTTTACCTTAGGCATTTTATGGATTGAGGCAACTATTTTAAGGTGGGGAAAACTTTATTAGTGACAGTTCTGATATGAAGGGTTCAGGAGCTACTTCTATCAATCATTAACAGTAGGAGTTATGAATAAGTCATTCTATTTGATTGAATTTCCTTTTTTCTTTCTTTGTTTTCATTTATTTATTTTTTAGAAGTTTTTGCCTGAGGGTTCAGGTGCTCACCAGAGAGAGAGAGAGAGACAGTGAGAGTGAAAGTGATAAATCACCCCCCCCCCCCAGTTGCTTTTTCATTCATCCATGCCAAAGACATTGCCAGAGACTTTTCCCACAACTGTGGGAGAAAGGCATTTTTTCTCACTCTAGGCCCATCTGGTTTACGAGTCATGTAAGAGAAAGGAGGGAATGCTACGAGATAAGAAATCTGCGCAGGTCGCATCCTTGAAACACAGCCCACCACGAATGGATTTTCTTGCAAGATCGCAGAATAATCTTCCTCTCCAGGATTTACCAACATTCTAACAGGGTTCAGGATGATGACAGTGGATCACAACTGAAACAACTGTAAGAAGTAGACTCGATGTAAAAAGCACTCCTTGGAAGAGACCAAAGTCAAGGAGAGACAAAAATCAAAGAAGTTTCTGTCACCTACAGGTGCAGTAAATATTAAAATAAATAAATAAATAAACTCCCCAAACCCAAAACGCAGCACTGAGTAACATTAATATAAATCCCCACACTAGAGTTTTATTTACTGCAGTTGGTATTATCTAATATAACGTATCTGGTTTTCAAGAAAAATTGCAATGCATGGCAAAGAAGAATATATAAGGTAGTCTGAACAGGCAAAGTAAGCATAGGGGCCAGGCTCAGATATGACACAGATGTTGCAAATCAGCCAGGGAATTAAAAATAATTACAATAGACATGCAAATTATTCTGATAGGTAAAGTAGTTAACATATGAAAAAAAGGTGATTAACAGAAAAACTGAAATTTCTTTTTGAAGGATTATTTAATTTTATTTATTAATTCATTTAATTTATTTGACCAGAGAGAGAGACAGAGAAAGAGAGAGAGAGAAAGTGGAAAAGAAAATCACAAGATCCAGAACTCAAACCTTGTTCTGCCATGTGGGAGCATCCAGCACCTTAACCACCACACCACCTGCTGGCCTCTGAAATTCTTTTTTTGTTTTTTAATATATTTGTCTTTTTTAAGTTTTTATTATAAAGTGCATGTGCTTGCTAGAGAAAGACAGAGAAAGGGAAAGCTAGAAATCACCCCTCACAGTGGATGTCCATGCTGTAATCCCTTCTTTTCCATTTTCTTCTAAGGATATTGTGAATGTATACACACCCACTCGGTGTGATCTTTAAGCTGTCCAGGCTGGAAATTGAACCATCATGGTAGCCATGTGAGAATCCAGCATGCTAACTTCTACATCACCTGCTGATCTGAAATTCTAAGAAACAATATGTTAGAAATAAAAGAAAAAACGTGGTGCCAGAAATCAAGAATGTCTTTGCTGGAATCAATAGTGAGTTTTGCCAAAGAAAATAATCAGCAAGCTTGAAGATTAGTTTAATAGAAGTTTTCCAAATGAAAAAAATAAAATAAAAAATAATAACAAATTAGCAGTTCACTATGGGGAAAATTGTAGAAGATGTATCAAGTATATAACTAGAATATAAGAAAAAAAGAGATATGCTGAGATAGACATCAAACCACAAACCAGAATACATAGAAAACAAAAATAAATATCATCAACCAACCAAAACTACACCAACAATACAAATAAGGATGCTTTAAGACATATAGTTAAACTGAAGAAAACCACATATGAGGAGGAAATCTTGAAAACATTTTCCAGTTCATGGGATTTGGTTTGAAATTGCATGGAATCTATAGATTAATTTGGGTAGATTATTATATAATCATAAAGGAAACATTTTGTAGATTTATTTTTCAAGGTGCTGGAATTTCCTCTATTCTCAGTGTGCTGAGAATTTTTATAGTGATTGGGTTTTAGATTTTATCAGATATTTCTTGGGGAATTCAGGCAGTATGTTTCAGCTTACTATCTAACAACAGAATACAAGAGGCAAAAACTGGTAGACTGAAAAAAGAAAATGCACAAATAATCTATTTAGATGATTCAACACCCTTCACCACCAAATGATAGACAAGCAGTCAGAAAATTTGTAAGTATGTGACAGAATTAAATTTCTCTATTGATTGGGCTAACATAAGTAAAAATTATAGTACATACCTTCTGAAAACAATAGAATATAGAATTTAACAGAAACAAGAACGGAAAATTGTTAGCAATGATATATATGGCTATATCTTTGACTTGATCAAGACGCTTTCCATGCATACTTTATAAAACCACTTTTTATACTGTAAAGATGTACTATGGTTAGAGACAATTAAAAAGATTCATAATTTGAGATAAAGAATAGATATATTTGAAAATAAGTTGAATTTATAAGACTGAAAAATTAACTGTGTATGAGAACTCTACATCACAAAGTATACATGAGTATTCATGTTAATAATTCTAAACTACTATGTATCAGTATACATAGTATACTATGTATACTATATATAGTTGACTAATTAAGTTATAGTTAACTATACGGTGTATAGTTGACTAATTAAGTTAATCAATGACAGATGATCAAAGCAAGTCCTTCCACTTTTGGAGTGTGAGGTTACAGATTAGAAAGTAGAGGAAGCCTGATGATGAAAATAGCAATGGTTTAGCAATGCTATATTCAGGAATTATTATGATAATACTAATTACAGATTGGTAAGTAAAGGAGATCAGATTATGAATATAGCAATGGTCTATGACTGGAAGTTAAACTGAATAGATACATTTTTGGTATTCTATAAGAGAACATTTGTGAAATGAAGACAAATAGAAGAAATGAATGGACATGCTGTAATTTCTTAAGATACCAGAGAAAATCTGTGGGGCTATTTTTTTTTTTTTTTGCATTTTACTATAATACTCTATATTGTAATAGCAACATTTATTACCATTAACAAAACTATATAATTTAAGAATATTACAATTTTAGAATGCTAAATATACTCTATAATCCCAAGCTTTTGCTAAGTCATATAGACCTGATGCATCAAATTTATATGAAATAGCAACCAATTAATTTATTTGGTTGTTAATCAACTGAAGACTTTAACACTGGGAGGAATAGCAATAATTACTGTTGCAGAAGTAAAGAGAGCTCGTGTGTCTACGTCTTTTTTCAAACAAGAGAATTATTTTTACTTGAGTGTAACTTCATTTTTCACGCAAGCAAGTACATGGTTAAAGATTTTGTATTTCATTCTATAAGATTTCCTAGCATTTTTCCTAAACATAACATTTCATCTCTCTGAAGATACGGGCATTAATGGCTAGTACGATTTTATTTAATGCAGCTGCGTGCTGTGGAAATACAATAGTCCATAATGAGACAAAAGTTGAAATTTGAAACACCATGACCTGACACAACAATTTTTACAGACTGTGACTTTAAACAAACTTACTGTCAGCATTGTCTGTCACTTTTTGTTTGAGTTTTGCAGTTTGATTGAATAAAGTTTCTATTCACTCGGCAAATTGGTAATACTTTTATCTCTAGAGGCATTTCTTCACTGGGAAAAAAGTTTTTTACTAGGGGAGAAAGGATTTTTTATTCAGAGCTTTTTGAGAGAGCAGTGAAAGCTGTGTGCTTTCTGAGTCAATATTTTTTCTGTAACAAGTTAGGCAAGTGACATGATTCAGTATTTTAGTTAGTTTCGAAGAAAAATTAAATATATCCATCTTACAATGATTTATTTGTTTAATGTAGTAACGATGAATTAGATTAATTTACAGTAGAAAAAAATTGGACTCAACGATTCACAAAACCTGTAATACTAATTAAATGACAAATATTTTACTTTACATTAATTGTTGTCCCCATGTGAACTCATACATATTTCAGAAACCACTAGAAAGACTGATATTGAGCTAAGTTTTGTATTTAAAATCAAGGGTTGTAAAATATGAGGTTCAATAAAGAGAGAGATTTTCAAAAGTTTCCTTTCATTTATTAGTATTTCCAACTTTCTTTAGTCCTGAGATTGAAACATATTCTAAACTCAAATCTAATAGTCATAATTTAGTCATTAATCTTACTGCCCCATTAAACATTTTTTACTTCATGTGAATTAGATTTTATGTTACTATGTTGTACTAAATTATTATTTTATTTTTTAATATTTATTTATTTATTTATTTATTTATTTATTTTGGCATTGAGCATGACCAGTTTCCAGACAGAAACAGAGAGGGGGAAAAGTGAGAAATCGTCCCTCAGGGGAGGTGGCTGCACCACAATCCCTTCTCCTCCATTCTTTCAGATTTCTGGGCAGCATACACATGCACCAGGTGTGATTTTTAAACTGCTAGGTCTGGAATTTGAACCACACAGCCATGTGGAAATCCAGTGCCTTACTACCATACCACCTGGTGGCCCAATACAAAAAATTTCAAACCACTAACTATTGATATTTATTTCATAGTGCTATTGATATTTATTTCATAGTGCTATTGATATTTATTTCATAATGCCTTTGACTACCTGATTTCTAAATATCTTAATTACCAAATCATGACAGTGCAGTTATTTTTCATATCAATTTTGAATGTGGAGGGTTAAATATGACTCCTTTAGTTATTTTTTTTTCTTCATCTAGGTTTCTAATTGTTTTTTTTAAAGAATTATTTTATTTTACTTTATTTATTATTATTATCGTTATTATTTTCCAGTTTGATCAGAAAGAAACAGAGAGAGAGAGAGAGAGAGAGAGAGAGAGAGAGAGAGAGAGAGAAAGTGAGAAAGCAAGCCACCAGGTCCAAGACTTGAACCATGGTTGGCCATGTGGGAGTCCAGCGCCTTTAACCACCGTGCGACTTGCCAGCCCCTCTAATTGTTTTTTTTTGTATACTGCCAGGGAAGGATAATCAGAAAAACTGTAACTTTTCCTAAGTATATTTATAAGACAATATTAAAATAAAGAACAGATGCACTGAATTTATTAACCATAAGTATTCATGCTATTTAATTGGTTAAATAACAGCATTAGCCTTCACTGTACACTAAAATAAAATCAAATTACTTAAGTATAATCGTTATTACAAATAGTTTATTAAGGTCAGGGAAGGATTTACTATTGACAAAAGTCTGTTAAAGTTCTGCTTCTGCCTAGAATGTTCAAAGGTGGAAAATGCTACCTCTCTTATAACAATGAGAAAGGAAGGAGATAGGAAGGAAAAGAAAGAAAAGTTACAAACATATATAAATATATATATACACATATAACATATACATATGTGTGTGTGTGTGTGTGTGTGTGTGTGTGTGTATATAATTTTGTGAGTGCATGCACCTGGCATGAGTTTTAAATGCTGGGTCTGGGACTTGAACAGTGGTTGACACTGACACATAGGAGTTCAGCGGCATAATTATTAAAATTACTAAAACATCTGCTGGTCCCACAAACACAAAATTTAACAATTTTCAGAAATATGAGGCTTCAGGGGCACCAGCATATTTGACATTCAATAGGAAACAAACCTTCCTGAGGGGATATGGAATGTATAGATCAATGGATAAGACTGGACTATCAAATAAACGTGTTGCAATGGAAAACATGGGAAACATGTATGAACATATGGGGGATATCAGTGAAGAATGAAAACTGCAAGAGATCTAAAAGAAAAAAAAATCACTTAAAAATATAACGTAAGAAAAAATGATTTCTTTTGAAAAACTCAAGAGTGAAGGACACACATCCAAGATATAAACACAATAATAGGTTTGAGCTATGGTTTGAATGTTAGGTCCCCTCCAAAATTCACATTGAAATTTAATTGCTAGTGTAAAAGTATTGGGAAGTAGGACCTTTAAATGATGATTTGGCCATGAGGCCTCCAGCCTCAGAAATGGGTTTAATGTCTTAAAAAAGGCTCTTTGGAGACAGTGCTTTCTCTCTTTTGTCCCTTCAGCCTTCTGCCATGTAACTACCCAGCCTTTCTCTCTCCCAGAGGACATGGCATGGAAGGCATCTCCTTAGGAGAGATTTTCTCACTGGATATCAAACCTGCCAGTTTCTTGAGCTTAGACTTCTCAGGTGCCAGAAATGTGAACCAATAGATATCTACTGTTTATAAATATTTTGCATTAGCAGTACAAAATGGACCAAGTCTGTTAAAATTACTCAAAATAAAACTCAAAAAAGGATGAAACAAATATAACATATACAGGGATCATGAGATAGAATAAAAATAATCAGGAAAATATTTATTTAAAAGGTATTGGATACTCAAAAATCTTTCTAGAAATATAAAACACAAGAAACGACAGATACAAAACATGAGATAATCACATTTGAGCTTTTATTAAAATCAAAAACAAAAACAGAATACAAGCATACACACAGATATAGATGCATCATCTTGCAATTTTTATATTAAAACATGTGAATTGAAGATAAAGGAAAAAAAATTTTTTTGGAGATGTTTTTGCTATAAGGCGCATGTACTCGTCAGAAAGACAGAGAGAGACAGAGAAACAGAAAGCGAGAAGTCACCCCCCAAGGGAGATGGTTATACCACAATCCCTTCTCCATTCTCCTCTTGGGATCTTGGGCATACACGCACATGCTCCCGGAGTGAGTTCAAGCCATGAGGTCTGGGATTTGAACCGCGGTCAGCTACATGGAAGTTCAGCGACATAGCCATTATGCTAACTGCTGGTCCCCAGATAAAGGAACATTTTTGAAGGCAGCCACATTGGGAAATAAAAAGACAAATTACATGTAGAGAAACACCCCCTCACACACAAATTGTGACATAAATTACAAAGACGAGAAGGCAGTGGAAATATAATTTAATTAAAAAATTAAAAAACATGTTAACTTAATTAACTACAGTATAATATTAAAATTAGAAAGATGCCTGTTACGATATGTCCATACAGTTCTATGCAATTATTCCAAATGTGTAGGTCCATTTAATGACCCCCTAATCAAGATATAGAACTATTGGGTTGTCAGAAAAATCATGATGCAATTTTGCACAAAAAAATAAGTCATGACTTTTCTGGTGACCCAATATATTTTTACAACAAAGTTCTCTTTCATCTTATCCTTTATAGTTATATCTATTTTCTAGTTTCTAGAAACTATTCACTTACTTCCCATCTATATCACTCTTTGTCATGTTGAGAATGCTAAAACAAGTGGACTTACACTGTATATGACATTTTGAGTTTAGCATTTTTCAGTTAAGTCTTTTACATGTAGTTGTATTTTCTGTTCTTCTGCACTATCGATCCCTGTTTTTTTAAAACACATTTTAAAATTAGATTTATAGAGATATAATTTATATTTAGTTACATTTACTCAGTTTGTTGTTCTATAAAATTTTTATTGTAAAATGATAATCTCTGTCATTACATTGGTATATTTAGACCATTTACATTTAATAATTACTGAATAAGGAAAGGCTTACTTTTATATGTTATATAAGCTTTTACAATTTTATTTTCAGCAATATAGAAAAACATTAGAAATTAGTAGCCCATAAATCACATCATCTGACTTAAGTTGTAGAAGGAGCCTTCTGCCTGAGTAATGACAAACTAGGATTTTGTGAAATAATTATACAATAATAGTAAGATTGTGATGATAGCAGTACAAATTATGAGAACTGCATTTTTTAAAAGAACATTTGAATAAGGTATACATATTGTGTAGCATTACACTATTGAACCAAAAAGGACAACTGTAAAGCAAAAGTTAAAGAAAAGGGGTAGTTTATTACTCTATCAAAGCTAGCATCAAATAAGAGTCAGACTCTGGAGTCATGCAGTGAGACCCACCAGCACCATGACCAGTGGAAAGGACAGCATGTCTGTCCACATTGAAAAGGTGAGGTTATTTAATACCAGTAAGAGGATTAGGATACACGTAAGTTGCTTTAAAAGTTCTCACACTGGGCTAAGATAAAAGAGAAGGTCTTATGCATATGAAGGAAGAGACAGGATGGTTAAAAATCTAACAGCAGAAGCTATCTGAAGAACCGTATTGACAGTGATGGTTGTCCATTCAGCAGAATGTGTGATCAGCCTAAGAAAGTCTGCAAACCTGGAATTATCTTGATAAAGAATTTCTTGTAGAAGTCAGTGCCAAAGTCAGTAAGAAAAAAAGCACAACCGGTAAGCAGGCTGGTCAGCAGCATAGTTCCTACCTTATAGTTCTCTAACTCCTGTTTCTCTCTCTTTTTCTCTGTCTCACCCTTTCTTGATGCTTTTGAAATTACCCAGTGTCAGATATTGTATTATAGCAGCATACATATATACATAGAGAGAGCCATCCCTTTTCCAGATAAACTTTATCTTCACATACTATACCCCAAAAATTATGTATAATCATGTCAGTTAAAAAAATTCCTCTTGGGACCAGCAGTTAGCGTAATGGCTATGTCGCTGGACTCCCACGTAGTCGACCGCGGTTCGAGTCCCGGGCCCGGCGGCTTAAACTCACGCCGGGCGCGTGTGCGTGCGTGCTCAAGATCCCGAGAGGAGAATGGAGGAGAAGGGATTGCGGCGTGGCCACCCCTCCTGGGGGGTGATTTCCTGCTTTCTATCTCTCTGTCTCTCTCTGTCTGTCTGGCGAGCGCACGCACCCTATAGCAAAAACCTCTCCAAAAAAAAAAAAAAAAAAAAATTCCTCTTATATACAAAGGTGTAGTAATTATCTGTCATCTAAAGTGAAATGGATGTATTTCAGAAGTTAAGTAACTTTGGGAAACAGCAGTTAGAGTAATGGCTATGTCGCTGGACTCCCACGTAGTCAACCACGGACTGCGGTTCACGTCCTGGACCCAGTGGCTTAAAACTCATGCCGGGCGCGTGTGCGTGCGTGCCCAAGATCCCGAGAGGAGAATGGAGGAGAAGGGATTGCAGCATGACCATTCCCCCTGGAGGGTGATTTCTCGCTTTCTGTCTCTATTTCTGTCTGTCTGTCTGGCGAGAGTACGTGCCCTATAGCGAAAACCTCTCCAAAAAAAAAAAAAAAAAAATGAAATTAAGTTTAAAATAAATTGTCAAGTTATGCTCCCTCCCTCTTTTTTTTAAACTTATTATACAGACTCTATCAGCTTTGAGTTAGGAAATTTTGTATTTTGTATTATGAACATAAAAACCTATTAACAAGTAGATTTTATATTAGATGTTCTTATCACAATAAAATAGTCTATGGAAACTTTATAAACTGTTTACAATAAGACAATGGGTAAGGTACAAATAATCTTAACTTTTCTCATGTAAAATAAGATAAGCAATATATTTTCAGTTGTGCAATTGGCATTATAGCAAGATTTATTTTCAGTCCAAAACCACTGAATAGTCTTAGCAAGACAATAGAACACATGTAGAAAAGATAAAAACAAATGTATATTAAATATTTTTAAATAAATTGCTATTCACTAAAACAGGACATTTGAGTCTATTTATAGTTGCAGATTTTCTGAGCAGTAAATTGCCTATGGGATACAAGGATATTTTGAAAATGTATTGCAAACAAGGTCATATTATGGTTTATCTTCTTTAAACAGCAATTTTAACATGTTCTTTTAAAGTAAAAATAAACTAAATTATTTGAAACTTTTTTTTTTTTTACTTAGTAGAAAAAAAATAGTTGCTATGCATTTTCATGTGTCTTTCCAAGGGAGCTCTACATGCGATGAGACTTTTTCTGAACTTTCTATCTAATCCTCAGTAGTCCATTTGAAAACAGTGTGCTTTAGGTAAATCTGGGCAGATCGTAGCTTAGATTCAAATTCCTTATGCATTTTTTTCTAAATTAAACACTGGTGCTTCTTAATATTAGACATTGCTAATGTCTGCTTTTTTTTTAAGCAATGCTTTAGTTCTATAACTAATATAAAAATAAGCTCTTGACCCTATAACAAAATAATCAAACAAGTAAAAAACTCAGAAATAAACCCTCTCTTATCCAGCTATATGTACATTTTTTAAAAGATGACAAAATAAAATATTCAGTTTTTAATAAAATGGGCCAGCATGTGGCATGGTGGTTGAGGTACTGGACTCCCACATGGCAAGCCATGGTTCAAATCCCAGACCTGGATGCTTGCTTTCTCACTTTTTTTTTTCTCTTTCTCTTTCTCTCTCTCTATTTGACTCTCTGGTGAACACACATGCCCTATGACAAATGCACAAATAATAATAATAATAATAAATAAAATTAATAAAAAAAATATAGAGCTTTTCTCATTAGGGCACATGTGCTCACCAGAGAGAGAGAGAAACAGAGGCAGTGAGAGAGAAAATAAGAAATCACCCCCGAGTGTGGATGGCCATGCCACAATCCTTTCTCCTCCATTTTCTTCCCAGGATCTTAGACACACATACACACACACAAGGCCTGAGTTTCAAGTCACCAGATTTGAGACTTGGACCACAGTCAGCCCTATAGGAGTCCAGTGATGTAACTGCTTTACCATCTGCTGGGCCAATGTTGATTTAAAAAGAAAAAAAAAAAATTCCAGCTGATTTTTCAATTTATTAACTCAAAGAATATAATAAGTTTACTTATACTCAGATGATTTAGAAAACAACAACAATGGCAACCAAAACACTATCTTGAGTCAATTAATTATTAGACACATTGATTCCCTTTATTCCCCTCAGTAGTTTATACAGTATGTAGAAATGTTGAATTGTATCTTGCAAGATTTATAGTACATGGAAAGTTATTCATTCTCATTTAAACTCTTAAGGTTTTGCAATTAGAATAATTTTATGTGAGCCTGTCTGTAGTACAAAAAAAATTAAAATATGTGAGGTTGGTAAGAATATTTTTTCTTTTCCTATTTTTTCACATATTTAAAATTTTATTTTTTTAAATTTATGTTATACATTCATTTGCTGTACATAACCACAGCCTGTAAAATGAATTTTCCCAGCAGGAATAAACTGATATTTGTTTCTTAATACAATGCATACATAAATAGCACTGATATATATATATATATATATATATATATATATATATATATATGTCAAAAACCTGTCTTCACTTACATCGTGATTAACATGAATTAAAACTAGATTATCAGCCCAGACACAGTGATACTGTGGTAACCCAATTCTCTGCAGTGCTGGAAGTCATATGGATGACAGGGATTTGGTTTCTGAGTTGATCTGTTCTGATCTTTATATGTAATGTGCATGCGGTCATGCCTGTCACTGATTCTGACTAGAGGGGTTGGCCGGAGGAGAACAGCAGTATGAGACCCAGCTGAGCGTATTTATCTGTCTTCCTTTCTCTCTCTTATGAAAGAAAAAAAGAAAGAGAAAAAAAGTGAGAAAACTAGGTTATCTCTAAAAGAAAAAAGAATAGAATAATCTTAAAAAATTAGAGGTGGACAATTTCCTTAACTTTGCTCGATAAGGATAAACCATAGGTTCTAAAAATAAAGCCCGAATTTTACACTTGCAAAGCACAGAAGACATATTTTAGATTATGGTCTTTGAGGATTACTTGAGTAGGACGTACACAGATTACAGAGTGAACGCAAAGGAAATTTACTATTTATGAAAAAGTAGAAAGATCATTTAACCAATTTTAGAAAACATGGCAATAATATTGTCCCTTAGCTCAAAGTGATACAGCAGTGTAATCAATTCCAGACTTAAGACTGAATGGTGTGGCTACAGAGCGTGATAGGATTTCAAACAGCAAAGTGTGTCAAGGTCTATGATTTTATTATTATTATTATTATTTAAAGAGATTTTCACTAATGGATGAATGCGTTCACTGGAGACAGAGACACAGAGAGACAGAAAGTGAGAAGTCACTGCCCAGGAGGGACAACCATGATGCAATCCCTTCTCCTTCATGTCCCTCTTGGTATTTGCGGCACATTTACAAACATACCCGGTATGAGTTTGAAGCCACCAGGTGCAGGACTTGAACTGTGGTTGGCTATGTGAGAGTCCATTACACCATTTGCTGGCCCCAAGGCCTATGACTTTAAAGAACAAGGTTTTGAAATATTTTCTGATTTGTTGTTAAACAATGCAGTTTCTTAATATCTTTTTCTTAATAGTCACCAGTAGAAGTTATTTCATTGTTTTACACACCTGTATTCCAAAATACTATACTTAATTCTGAATTAAAATAAATAATAATTCTAGGTAGAAGATCATCCTTTTGCTCTATAGGGGAGGCAAAAATGTAACCTTTTCCCCTTTGCAATTGTATGATGTTTTTGCAGAACAGAACCTGAGAATAAATTTATATACAACATATAAATAAGTAAAAAGCATAAAAATAAATTTAAAATACATTATTATTATTATTATTCTTCACAGAGGGTATGTGCACTTACCAGAAAGAAGAGAAACAGAGATGAGAGATGGAGAGACAGAAAGCACTCTCACCCAACATGCTGTGGTGGAGGAGTCCAACCCAGTGGGGCTCCAGGACCCGTCTGAGCCCTTTGATCTTTGAGCATCGCTTCCGGTTGGTTCAGTATGCTGGCAAGGCCACTACTGTACGCCCTCCGACCCTGGAACAAGCTTGGATCAATTAGCATATTGGCAAGGCCGTTTGCTATCCGCTCCGGGAAATGTAGTAGCCTTGCTGGGAAGTGACCCCCCTCTGACTCCCCGATATATTACTATAAAAGAATTAATATAATTTTTTCATACATCTTTGTAGTAAGATTTCCCCAAAATCCCCCGACCGCTCCCTTTACTCTAATCACTTACTGTTAATTACAGCGCTTCATTGGACACAACAAAGGGTGTGCTAAAGTTCTTCTTGATCTCCGGAAGGCCTTCCTTTCAAAACACATTTAAACTTAAAAATCATCTCTTACGCAGAAACTGACCCAGGACACTCCCGCCTCACTGTAGTTTATGTTCTGACAAAGTACATGATGGTGGCAACACAAGCACAATACAATGCCTAGGTGTGCCACAAAGTTTTTCGTTAACTCATTAGTCACTTCACCACCAGTTGAAAAGGCTGTGTCCCCGCCCTCATCAAGTGAACACTAACTTCACCCTTTCAGGATAGGTAAATATATTAGGATTCCTTTAAATAAACTTTAGATCTCTATAAAATTATATAAATATCATTCTTTATTGAGATTTATAAGAACTAATGTCTGTACTTGAGATTTTCCTTTATAGAATCACAACCAGTAACTGCAAGATTGCTGCCGCCAAGTACTGGCTGATAATTAACTCTGCCTGCTGGAGCTGTTCTCCGAAACTACACTCCCAGAACAGAAGTTCCCAAAAGCTTGCTTACATCAATCAAATAATTGTTGAATTGTATCGATGATTAATAGTCCTGCCCTTTATCAAACCCTGAATAGAACCTTTGATCTCTATTGTTAAAACTTTATGAATTGATAATTAGAACATGTAGCCCCTCTCCCATTCACTTGCATGTATCACATTTTCAATAAAAAGGCACGATGATTCCTAGCAGTTGTCACTCCTCAGAGAGCGATCTCTGGGAAGTGTCCGGCTGAGAGGACGTGCATGAAAAGGCACCGAGACCTCAGTCTTCCTTTCCTTCGCCGCCTCCGTCGAGTCAACCCACCCCCGCCGAGGCTGGGCCCCGGCACTGTGGTATGCTTTGTTCCTTTCCCTTCCATTAGTCCATCTCCTCAGGATGTGGGACACTAATGTGCATGTGCCTAATATGTTTTCCAAGACTCTTGACTGGGATTAGAATTGCAGTCTGCCACGCAAGATTGACAACCTATGCAATGCTGAACCACTGTACAGTGGGACTGACTGCAATATAAGATTTAGGTGACATAGGAGTTCTCATAAGGAGTGAATACCAAAAAAAGTAGTTAGAGTCTAATACATACTAAATTGGGCAAAAACTAGTAAGTTGTAAAAACAACTAAATTATGTGGAGAGGCTAAAGGAAGATTAGGTTTGTATTAACAAGATCTGTTTGTTCAGAATTTGCATGTTCTCGCCATTCGGTCCTTGATGATAACAATACTATTTACCTTTTCCATTTCATCTCTTGCTTAAAAATAAAGCATGAATGTGTGAATGTTAGAATGATCTTGCACCGCTTCTTTTTAATTGTTTGTTTTTAGCATATAGGAGGGTGTTATAAATATAACTCTTTTAGTTTATACACATCTAAAGAAATGTTTGTTTTGTATTTGTTTTTCCAATTACTCCAAAGCATTAATGGATTATATGATGTTGTTTGCTACATTTAAATTTAGGGGAGGGACCAGCAGTTAGCGTAATGGCTATGTCGCTGGACTCCCACGTAGTCGACCGCGGTTCGTGTCCCGGACCCGGTGGCTTAAACTCACGCCGGGCGCGTGTGTGTGCGTGCCCAAGATCCCGAGAGGAGAATGGAGGAGAAGGATTGCGGCATGGCCATCCCCCCTGGGGGGTGATTTCTTGCCTTCTGTCTCTCTCTGCCTGTCTGGCAAGGGCACGCGCCCTATAGCAAAAACCTCTCCAGAAAAAGAAAAAAAAAAATTAAGGGAAAAAAAAATGACAAAAGTCACAGATATACCTCACAGTAGGATTGTATTGCTAGTGACTTTCTGCCGTGGGGTAACTTGAAAGATTATTTTCCCGGGAACCAGCAGTTAGCGTAATGGCTATGTCGCTGGACTCCAACATAGTTGAACGCGGTTCGCGTCCCGGACCTGGTGGCTTAAACTCACGCCAGGCGCGTGTGCGTGTGTGCCCAAGATCCCGAGAGGAGAATGGAGGAGAAGGGATTGCGGCGTGACCATCCCCCCTGGGGGGTGATTTCTCGCTTTCTGTCTCTATGTCTCTCTTTGTCTGTCTGGCGAGCACACGCGCCTTATAGCAAAAACCTCTCAAAAAAAAAAAAAAAAAAGACTATTTTCCCAGTGTAATGACTTTTTCATTTCACACATTTTAAATAAACAAAGTTGAAAAGAAAACACTCTCTAAGGAAGACACATAAATAGCCCAAAGGTATATAAAAAATGCTCAATATCCCTCAATATAAGGAAGATGCAGATTAAAAGGTTAGATAATCATTATTTACATTACAGTTTATGTGCAAATTCCATTTGCTTGTTTTCTATGGGTATATTTATAACCCATAGAAAATTGTTCAAACTTTTATGTTTGTTATTTTGATTATTGGATATTCAGAGCAAAGATAAAATACATTGAACATTTTCTCATTAAAATGAATGGATTTGCTATTTATTTTATTTATTTGTTTATTTATTTATTTGATGTAGAACATTTATTTATTTTTTCCATAAAACACTCAAAGTTTAGTTCAGTGATAAATAATTTTAGTCGAAGAATTTTACCTTCTCTTCCTACATATCCTGCCTTTGTAATAGGAAGTGACATTGTGATCCATTTCACCACAAGTAAAGTATTACAAAATATTTACAGGAAAATATTAAAAATAACTCAAACAGGAAAGGCAAGATGAAATAAACTGGATTTTCAGAAATCTCTATTCCAGTGCCTACAGTACACAAGAGAGTCAAAACAATATATAACTAAGTTTCCCCTGATCGCAAATTTCCAAAGGACTGGAGAAGGGGAAGAAAAGGGATGAAAATGGTGTGAAAGGGAATAGATGTTAGCAGTGCTGCTTTGATAACCAATCTATTTAATGAAATATCCTCTCCTATATGCAGTAAAATCTGAACAAGTCTGAACTTTAGGATATTCTTTGAACTGAAATTAGAAAATACCCTATCAGTGGAAATAGTTCTTTCAACTAAGTTTTATAGCTTAGCCTCTTTTCCAAGAACCACTGTTAAGAACAAAAGCCTGTTCTGGCATCAAAAGTGATCACTGTTGTTCTTCCACCTCTGTCATGAAAACTTCATAAACCATCTTTAGTTTGAACTGTGACAGAACAGAAGGACCAGATTTGGGGGCTGCTTTGGCAAGAGACACAGCAGAATTATCCTCTGAATTTTTGGGGGGAGTAGCCATAGCCCCTTTATTCTCCCAACACACCCTCAATGCAGTGGGCACAAATCGAGTGATCTCTGCCTTGGGATTAGTGATCTGTGGCTTGGCACTTTCTTCTCAATGGTGGCTGAACTTATATCATCTGCCTAGGGTCACAGAATCAAGTTGGGTGGTACATTTAAAACCCCTGTGTTGAGCGAGGGGCCTGGTGGAAAAAGCGCTGGTTCAAGCAGAAGCACCAAAGGTGGGTGCATCATGCCAGGATGAGGTGAAGGGACACCTGGAGGTGCGGGGGGAGCTAGCCTTGGTGGGTTTCCCTGAAGAGGAGGACCCGGAGGCAGACCTGGTGGTGGACCTGGGAGAGGGCCAGGAGGTCAGCGTGATGGTGTTCCTGGTGGTAAAAGTCGGGGTAAAGGTCCTCAGAGCCCTGGCATTGCAGGTGGTCTCAGAAATGGAGGTGCTCCTGGTAGAGGCCCAGGAGAAAGGCCTGTGGGTGGCCCAGGAGGCCATGAAGGTAGGGCAGATGAAGGTCTGAGAGGAGGGGGTCCTGGCATGGGAGGTGCTTGTATCTGAAAAGGCAGAGCAGACTATGGGGGTGCCTGCTGCTGTGAAGAAGCAGTGGATGTGCCATCAGAGTGCAGTTCCTCTTTATGCTGTTTTTGTGACTGCTTTCGTGCTTTGGAATCATCAGAATCATCAGCAGCAGCATCATCCGAAAATCCCTCTACTTCTTGTCCCTCCTCTGGGATTTCCTGACCTGCCATGCAATGCATCTTGGCTTGAAGAAGAGTCAGCTCCTTCGTGTTCTTCCACTTCCTTGATTTTCCAGGCATATCTGCAAATTGCACACTCAGACCTGACTTTTTCCCTCCATTATTGTCTCTCTTTCTATCATCCCAATGCACAAATTCATCCTCCTCAGTTTCTCCATCTGATCTTCCAGTATACCGTCATGTTTACCTTGATCCATGTCCTCTGGATAGCTATCATCTTCACTGGTGCAGGAATATCATCGTCGTGACCCGGCTGAGCAAGTTCAGGACTATATAACATGTCTCCGTCTTGCCTACGAGGAGGAAGATCTAGGGCAAAGGCTGAAGAGGAGGCGGACTTGAGGGGGAGGCCAGGAGGTTTCTTCCAGGAGACAAAGATGGAACACCATGTCCAAGAAGAGGATGTGTTGAAACTGTCCAAGTTGGAGGTCCATACACTGAGGTTTTCTTAAGGGTGGCCAGGCCCCAGGAAGTGGAGCGTCCTGGATCAAGATGTTGGATGGAGCATATGGCGTTTCTGGCAAAGGAATACTCTCCACGGCTGCATGCAGAGCATCCTTGACACCATCCAATACTGGCTAAGTTGAGCCTCTTCAGTTCATATTCTACTTCTAGCTTTCACAATTCCTTATACACATCTGGATTCTCTTTTTCATAGAGTCATAGAATATGTTCAAATGTTTCACACAGCTTCTTACTCTTGTCTTTCAGTACTTTCTCATTTAATTGTGGTTGTTGAACTGGGCTAAACTACATTTCAATCCATTTTCCCATGTCCTGATAATCTGTTTGGCATCCTTTGTCTTCAAAACTGCAGCTTGTACCATCATATGTTGTGTTTTGTTCTTTTTTTAAATTCTCTCTTCCAGGCTTCCATTTGAGCTTGGTCTGTGGGGTTCATAAATTTCCCACTCTTACTGGATGATGTCGATCTCTGTTCCATGTTGATAATCTATATAGCTCACTTATTCATTTAAAAAAATCACTTCTGCTGGACTTCCCTGTTTGCACGAAGCAGTGAAGGGATAATTCCTGGTCTCTCTTACTTTGTAGGGGGGCTTTCACCTCAGCCTCTTGGACAACCACTCAGACCCCGCCATCTTGAAACGTCATGCCCCTCTGCCATCGTTACGTCACCTGAATTTGTTATTTTAGAAATTGCTTGCCAGATACTCATTTAATAACAGGATTTTTCATGAGAAAATAAGACTCCCCTTAGGCTAATGGCTACTACTTTTGTTTTTCTTCGGTAGAAGACTTTTGCCAAGTAATCAGAAAAGAGATTAAAAGCTTAAATAATCAGGTTTGATAGTGGCACAGCAATCTTGAGACATTATGTGAGGTTGACCCACATGGGAAGGTTTTAGGTTTATGTCGATAGACCTCCCTGAACAAGCTGGGTATATAGATGCTGATGGTCTGTGGCTGTCTGAAACTGAGGGTGTGGAGAACCTGTTCAGGGTATGCTGTCTCATTGTGTCTCTCTTTCTGTCTGTCTTACTCATAGAAAGAAAGAAAGAAAGAAAAAATCTTATAGAATTAAATACTGAGAACCAGATATTAAAATATTTTCTTACATCTTCACATTGCTAGCTTATTCAAAAGGAGTAATGTTCAGCTTTTTTTTGCCAACATTGGGAATAAGGAATATGGAATAAACAAATATTTAATGAAATATTAATTCCATGAACTTACTAAGGGAATAAAATGTTGAACATTTACTTCTAAAAAACAGTGAGTAATTTCTGACATCTCATTAGTTCTTACAGTCTTCCGAGCAGAAATATCCTCAAATTTTTAATAATACATGTCTATAATAAATTAATTGGAACATATACCCCCAATATTACTGATTGATGTATATATTCTATGCATGTTCTACTACATTAATGTGATATTAAAAGATATAACAATTTTCAATAAGGCAAGATGTTCCCAATTTGAGCATTTTTTAACAAAATTTTGCCATAGTATGCATGTACTTGTACAAGATAGAAAGAAAGAGGAGAGAGAGAGAGAGAAATTGAGAAAGCACCCATGGGGAATGGTCATACCACAATTTCTCTTCTCTATTTCTCCCTCCTTTCATAATTTCAAGTATACAAGCATGCATTTCTGAAACATTTCCCAAACCTCCAGATATAAGTCTCGAACCAATCAGTTGATCATGTAGAATCTGGCTGCTTCAACCACAACACCATGAACTGGCTTGAATATTTTATTAAAAAATACTTGTAGTGAAACAAATTGATTTGTGTACACCTATCATACTATAACGTCATTTTAGAGATGATTTCTCCAGGAAGCAGCATCACCTGTAAAATTATGTGAATCATATGTGGCTGACGGGTGTGTGTAGAGGGTAGTTTTAGCAATTTTCTATTTTATTATTTAGTTTCCTATGATATATTACATGTACAAGCGCTTTGTTCTCTTGTATCAATAAAAAAAGTAGTTATTTGAAATTTTTTCTATTATTATGGTGAGTTATATTGCTTGCTTTTTATTTCAATATTGTACAAAAGTGAAAATGATAACACTGTAAGCAAGACTTTCAATCAGAATTATATTATCAATATAAAGGAGGGGCCAGCTCCAAGGCCTGGTGGTTAAGGTCGTTAGATCCCACATGGCTGATGGGATCCGATGGTTTGAGATACATGCCATACCCATCAGCGTGCAAACTCAGATTCTCAAATAATGGAGAAGGAACTGAGGCATAACCATTCACAATGGGGGAAAATTCCTCCACTCCCTCTTTCTCTGTCTCCCTTTTTCATATGTATAGAATATATACAATACTTTGACATATAAAAAGTATCTTTTTGAAGCTTGAAATTTCTTATTGTGTGGGGCCTAGGTAAATGTATCACTCATATATATATATATATATATATATATATATGTGTGTGTGTGTGTATATATATATATATATATATATATATATATATAAAATTTCAATTTCTTTTATACCTTCAATCACATATGTCACTTAGCTTGTAAAGTGAATGTTCCAGCATGAATACTTTTCTCACCAGTCCAGTTGGAAATAGTATACACGTTCTAATTCTTAATCATTAATACTGACTTCCAATACTTCATATTTTAGAAGTTTTTGTAAAAATATGGTATTTTATTTATAATAAGAAAAATTCATTATATTGTTGGTAGGAAAATTAACTTTTTTTATTCCCTAAAGAACCATAACATTATATTTTCAACATATATACACTGTTTCTAAAAGTTTAGGGAAATTCTAACATAATATTTAATTGATTTATGTTTCCATTGCATATTATAATCACATCTAAAATAAAAGTTTTTGAGAACCCAATATATGTATTTTCATAAACCATTTCAAATGCTGTATTTATATAACTGCTGTACTGTGTGTCTTACAGTGATTGAGTTCAACTCTATTTTAAATTGTTTGGCAGATCAATTGTATCTATTACCATAGAAGTACTTTTCTTCTCTTATTTGAGCCAGTGTTGACTTATCTTTAGTTGACATCTCTTCGTATAATTTCCATCTGTATAAGAAATGTAAAATACCATCTCTTCTCTTTTTTCAAGTGGTACCTACAACCCAAGTGCCCCTTCAGAGCATTATATTCAATATCCATCTTCATTTAATTCCCAGGTGCAAAATTTCCTAAATTACCACTCTGTGGTTCTAGTTTCAGGCAATCCGGGACTACTCTCCTAAATTATAGCCTACAAACTCTACAAGTAAAATAATTTCAGGAATTTCATGGACCTTCCTGTCTTAATAACAGCAATGACAAAGCACAGCGGGGGAGAAGAGACTGAGGATGGAGATGGCTGAGCGAATGTTAGCAGTCAGCTCAGTGCTGGGAGTCAAGTCTCACTAAAAGTGTGTCCACGTTTGCTTCATCCAAAGATGATTAAGAGAAATTAGTTACATTTCTTCCTTTTTTAAAAAAAATGTTTATACTTTATATATATTTTTTCATATTTTTATTTCAACTTATTTTATACATTCAATCACATATGTCACTTAGCTTACAAAGTGAATATTGCAACATATATACATTTATCACCAATCCAGTGAGAATACTATACATATTATCTTCAACATATAATAACCCATTTCTTTGTTCCATAATGCCTTGCCTGTCTATTTTTCTCCTTAATGTCATTCCTCAGACTCTCCTCCTTCACTCACCCTCTTCCCACACTGTATCTGGTATTTATAACCATTTTCTATGTTTCTATATCTTCTAGTTATTCAACTTCAGCTACAGAGTGCAGACAGTTGGTATATATTAAGTGGAGATATACAATGTCTCTCCTTCATAGTCTGGCTTGCTTCATTCAGCAATATATCTTCCATATTTATCCGCTTTCTGTCAAAAGTCAGGGTCATTTTTTTTTTTTTTATGGCTGAGTAATACTCTAATTTGTGCATTAGAACAACAGAACTTGATGCATTAGCGTATAGCTCATGACATATCTGATATTCTATAATCCATTAAACAGAAGAAAATAAAGGTCTAGAAGTGAGACTATGTTAATATTTCTGGACAGTCAGATCCAAATATTGCATAATAGTTACACACTGGCCTACATATACAAATATTAATATGCTTTGAAACAAGTAAATATGTAATGAATACATGGAAATGAAAAATAATTATATTAGGTTGGGTCAGCTTGTGGTGCAATGGTTGAGGTGGCTGGATCCCACAAGCACGATGGTGTGGTTCAAGTTCTAGACTCAGTGGCTTGAGGAATTCACTGGGTACGTATGTGTGTGTGCCCCAAATCCCAAGAATAGAATGGAGGTGAATGAAGGGATTGCAGAATGTTCATTTCCCATGGGGAATAATCTGTCTCTCTCTCTCTCTGTCTGTTCAGCAAAAATGTGCACCATATAGCAAACTATAAAAACCAAAACCAAAAGAAAACCATACAATTAAATTGGCATTATACATATGTGTGTGTGTGTGTGTGTGTGTGTGTGTATGGAGAGAGAGAGAGAGAGAGAGAGAGAGAGAGAGAGAGAGAGGAAAAATGTGAAATTACCCTCCTCCCAGAAGGTATGGCCAAGCTGTAATGCCTTCTCTTTTTCCTCTTGGGATTTTGGGCACTCATGAAAATTCACCCAGTGCAATTTATTTACTTATTTTTTTGTTTATTTTATTTTGAGAGAGATTTTTGCTACAGGGTACATGTATTTTCTGGAGAAACAGAGAGACAGAAAGTAAGAAATCTCATGGTGATTTTCAAGCTGCTGGGTCTAGAACTTGACCTGCAGTCAGTCATGTGGGAGTCCAACACCTTAGCCACCATGCCACCTCCTGGCCCCAGGCATTATATAGTTTTAAAGACTACAAGTTAGGGGACCAGCAGTTAGCGTAATGGCTATGTCGCTGGACTCCCACGTAGTTGACTGCGGTTCGAGTCCCGGACCCAGCGGCTTAAACTCACGCCGGGCGCGTGTGCGTGCGTGCCCAAGATCCCAAGAGGAGAATGGAGGAGAAGGGATTGCGGCGTGGCCATCCCCCCTGGGGGGTGATTTCTCGCTTTCTATCTCTCTGTCTCTCTCTGTCTGTCTGGCAAGCGCATGTGCCCTATAGCAAAAACCTCTCCAAAAAAAAAAAAAAAAAAAAAAAAAGACTACAAGTTAGGATATACTCTGCTATTTAAAATAAAAAAGATATTTAAAAATAATTGATCTTATAGTTTCTTATAGCATTTAAAATATTTAACATTATCAATAAAATATTTAAAGAAAAAATATTTACTATGCAAGCTTCTAAAATAATAATAAAATCTGCCTCAACATAAACAGAATTTATTATGAATAGTGCTCATATATATGAAAGCAGAGAGTCATAATTATCAAATGTATTTTAAAGGAAAACTTTGACTTTCCTCAGGTATAGCACTTTAACTTTTTAGTTTTGAAAGTTATCACATCTTAACTAGTGTGTATGAAATATCCTCCCCTCAAAAACTTGGACCACAGGTAATAGTTATGAAGAATAGACACATAATAAGAGGTAAAAGCTTTGTATTTTAGACAAAAATCATAGTGATTAAGCTACAATTAAGTTGTCAAAATAATAATGGCTAGACTCATTTATTCATAATTAAAGAGTAAAAACTGACCTCAAGACAGGACGACATTTTTCTCACTGACAAATTTTACATAAGACCATTTATGCTTTTACATGCCATCAGCCCACCATAAATGGAGCCCCTCTAACAAAATGCTCTAGAATCTTGCCTAATTGCAGCACAGCATGGCACTTGGTATGTTCTCCCTTCCTCGCCCTGCAAGCCCTCCTCATTGTAGAGGTATTAGCAATCTTCTCTCGTGTCTTCTGTGGTCTCTTAATAGTCCATGCCAGCCATCAGATATCCATGGACTTCTGGCTTTTTTAAGTTTATATTTCTTTCTTTCTTGTTTTCTTTTCTTTGAGAGGCTTTTGCTCTAGGGCGCTTACGCTCAACAGACAGACAGAGACTGAGAGACAGAAAGCGAGAAATCACCCCCCAGGGGCGATGGCCACGCTGCAATCCCTTCTCCTCCATTTTCCTCTCCGGATCTTGGGCACGCACGCACACATGCCCGGCGTGAGTTTTAAGCCATGTGGTCTGGGAAGTGAAACACAGTCGACTACATGGGAATTAAGCGACATAACCATTACGCTAACTGCTGGTCCCAAGTTTATATTTTTTTCATGAGAGTAAGAGACATGTGCCCAGTGTACTCAGGAAGGTCCTAGGACACAAGTCTAGGGCCTTTCCCATATGGGTCCATTTGCATTATGATTGCACCACCACCTGACCCTCCATGGACTTCTGATGCTACAAATTGCCCTCCTTGAACTCATGCTATAAGCCATTAAAGTGGTAATTACTGCATTAGAGTTCAATGTTCTTATGAATTTCCTTTTACCCCAGTGCAAAATGTCTGAAATACTGGCTTGGAGCTGGGTGTGGAGAACAAGGAGTGCTTCTTTGAAGTGACATTACTTGGATATAAGTTAGACACACGGTGAGGGTGATGCGTGTTCTCTTTGTTTTCTCCTGGGTGGGAACTTTTGCCCTCTGTGCATACCCTCTGGTATGATAATACCAGAGACCCATGTATCCTTAGCCTGCCACATCTTGGGTACAGCCTCAACTCCACAAGTGGGAATTGGGTTGAGAAAGGGGTTTTACAAACTCTTGTTTACCTTCACTTATAATTAAGCCTCTGTAGGTTGGTAGGTTGGTTGGATGAGCTATACTAGCTGTCTGCTCCATTTATGGGTATACCATGGACTTCAAATATAAGCTGATAGGAGAAGCTTTATGTTTAGGATTGTATCAACCCAGAGTGGAGTTTCTGTCATGCTAGGCTAGAAGGCTGAACAAAAAAAAAGCAGATTGTTTAAATGCCACTGTTCTTACTAAGATTCAGTAGACATTTTTAAAATAAATATTTTCTGTATACCCTTAGGTAAATTTTCAGAGATTTGATATGATTGCATTTATAAAACAATTTTCACAAGTTAGGTTTGTTTCTTTGGGACCTAAGTCCCTCTGGCTCTTCACAAAATCATTTGAAAATGGAACTCTTGCAATGTAAACCTTTCATGATAATAAAGTTCTAATAAATATATGCAAACCATATTCACTTCTTTAGTATTAGAAAAAGCATGCAAGGGAACCAGCAGTTAGCGTAATGGCTATGTCACTGGACTCCCACGTAGTCGACCGCGGTTCGCGTCTCGGACCCGGTGGCTTACAACTCACGCCGGGCGCGTGTGCGTGCGTGCCCAAGATCCCGAGAGGAGAATGGAGGAGAAGGGATTGCGGCGTGACCATCCCCCCTGGGGGGTGATTTCTCGCTTTCTGTCTCTATGTCTCTCTCTGTCTGTCTGGCGAGCGCACGCGCCCTATAGCGAAAAACCTCTCCAAAAAAAAAAAAAAAAAAAAAAAAGAAAAAGCATGCAAAATGGTTATTTTAAGAAATATTTTGCACAAATTATTTGGTATTAAATTGAATTTTTAGTATCTTACTTAAATTTAAAATGCTTATTTTATATTTTATTTAGTCCTCATTATTTTGTTTCTTACAATAATATTTTTATTTTCTTAATAAGTAACTAAAACTCAAGAGAGTTAGGAAATACCCATAAAGTAACACAACATGTGAGTCAGAAAGCCAGGGTTCATTTGGTACTATGTAGAAATTAAACTGAAATGATCTGGGCCAGCAGGTAGCACAGAGGTTAAAGCATTGAATCCCACCTGGCCAGCTGTTCAGTCAGAGTTGCAGAACCAGCAGCTTGAAAAGCATATTGAGTGTGTGTGTGGGTGTGTGTGTGTGTGTGTGTGTCGTGTGTGCTTAAAATCTCCAAAGGAGACTGTAGGAAAGGGGATTGTGTCATGGCCATTTCTACTGGGGGGGAGAATTCTCATTTTCTCTCTCTCTTCACTATCTGGCAAAATGAACAAACTCTATAGCAATCAATCAATCAATTGATAAAAAATAAAAGAAAAATTGTAACTGTCCTCAGTTGCTAGGTTCCAGTAAGTTTCTAAATCATGCTAATATGATTTAATAAGAAGTAATGAAAATAAATAAAATGTGTTTTTTCCAATATTTGGTAGATAATCTTTTTATTTTCCTTGCTAGTCTGAGATTATATCATCTGCAAAGAGACCTACTTGGACCCTCTTATGTGGGATGAAGATAATTTTAAGATGAAAGCAACAGCTGCAAACAACAGCAATAACAAAACTTGTGTAAGCTTATTTAGGTGACTTAATCAAAGACTTCCAAAAATAAAACCATCATAATTCCCCTTTTTGGAAGCTTATACTCAGAAAGGAGACAGACCACTCACACCTGGATGAAGAAATCACAGCTGAAAAGTCATCAAAATTTCCATCATTTTCACTTATTTCCCTGGACTTGTTTCTCATTAGTTTCCCACCATTTGTTTTCCCCTAAAGTCTTAACCTCTTTCTTATTATCATGATACATAAACCCTTATATCTGGCTGTTCAGTGAGCAAGCTGCCCATGCACCCTCAGGTACATGAATAAACTTTCTCTTTTCTCCTATTAATCTGTTTTTGGTCAATTCATTTTTAGGAACTGATCATATATTTGAGTCAAAAAAGAACATTATTTTTCCCTCCTATTATCTATTTTGGTGGGCTATGATGATTATAATTCAATTTTGACTGCCCAGGTAATCTTTGATCAAAAATCTAGACAGCAACAATTCAGATGGTGAAACTAAGAGAAAAGTAATTTTAAACTGAAATTGAACATTAGTCACAGAAAGACTAGACTTTTGATCTACAGGAGTTACACACACTTATAGATGGTACAAAATAGTTTTCTAAAACAGTAAAATAACAAGAGGACTAATAATTTAGAGGGAAGCAAATTAGTGAAAATAGACAAATTCATTATTCGAATCAAAGTCAAATTAATCTGATGAGGTGGGAAAATAAACTGCTAGTTTGTAACTCAAGGCATAATGTTGTATTTTAAAGCATGGTTAAAGCACCTAAAACCCTATTGGAAAACTTGGGGTACACTTTGGTATCCCTATAATTTTGTGAATTTCTAGGATCTGAAGGGTTATGTTCTCTTGGATAATATTTGGTTAAAACTCTTTTATTGAATATAGATTGATTCTATATTTTAACATAGTCTGAAAAGGTACTGATGAACATTTTTGTTGAATTTTCCAAACAACTACAAAAATTGCACTGATGAGCAGAGCCACTGAGTAAAATAAAGCTTTGGAGGGAAAGAAATTGATATTGCAACATTTCAAACACGTTGACATGTATTAAGATACATGTGTATGTATAAGATGTTTCTTGGAGTGCTGCTTGAATGCAAAGTTGAGAACCATTTTATTTCAGTGAGTGGATGCATATGTCCAAAAATGTCAGAACACTCACATAGAAGGTATTTCTAAAAGTGTAGCTTGCATACAAATTTGATGCCAATGCTATTTCAAGGAATAAATGTGTTCGATACATTATAATGCATGGAAAACAGAGTTTAAAAACACATGTATAAAAATATATTTATGTCCAAAAGTTCCCCTAAAGCACCCTATTACCTCACATTTTCCAAAGCTATACCACCTTATATTACACATCAATCTGTCATGACCTTGCTTTCTTTTCTTTTCTTTTCATTTTTTTGAAGCTTTCTTGAAGTTTCATTTGTCTTTTTATTCTTCTCCTATCTACACCCAAGAAACATAACCAGTGCAAATAACACATCTCTACCTTCTAAACATGCAAGAAATTTCAGTGTTTTGCATTATGCCCTCCTTTAATCCTTATGTCATGTTACAGTATTTTTCTGAACCAAAGTGAGTTCTACTTTTAAAAGAATTCAAATGAGGGAACCAGCAGTTAGCGTAATGTCTATGACGCTGGACTCCCACGTAGTTGACCGCGGTTCGCGTCCCAGACTCGGTGGCTTAAAACTCACGCCGGGCGAGTGTGCGTGCGTGCCCAAGGTCCCAAGAGGAGAATGGAGGAGAAGGGATTGCGGCGTGACCATCCCCCCTGGGGGGTGATTTCTTGTTTTCTGTCTCTATGTCTCTCTCTGTCTGTCTGGTGAGTGCACGCGCCCTATAGCGAAAAACCTCTCCAAAAAAAAAAAAAAAGAAAAAGAATTCAAATGCCAGATTTGTCTGTATGTTTGTACTTTTATGTTTGTATTTGTACATTGATAATATCTGTAAATGTAACTAAAGTAGACTGTGGTTTAAAAAAGTAACTCTATGCACACATTTAAAGGCCTTCTGTTATGGCAAATACCTTGCTTTTACCTAGCATTATGTCCAAGCTGATCTACTCATACGTATTCTTCTTGTTCTCATGCTTCTTTGGCACTCTGTCATTTTCTGAAAATAGTTTGCAGTACAAAATTACTTTGCTATGGACTATTCTTTTTCCTGAGCTATAATGTCTTCTCCCTCCAATTCCATGCTTCAAAACCAACCCTATCTTCCACATCACGCTAAAATACAATTAGATTTATGGGTGCATTTTGCTTTAAGCAATAAAAACTTTTTCACCATTTTAAATCCAAAGAAGATATCTAAGATAAAACATTCTTACAGAGAAATTCTTTCTCTAGATCTGAATGGTCTCACTTTGAACTGATTTATTAAAAAAAATTAAATAGCTTTGATATTATAATTAGTAAAATTGAAGCTAGGTCCATAAAACGTGGTGTTTTAAGCTACATTTTGATCTATGGTACAAGTGGCAGACTTCTCTTTGCCGATTTTCAAGTTAAAAAGAAAAAGATGCTTAAACTATCACATTGTTTTTGCTAGGATTGTCATTAAGACCTGTCATAAAACCTGTAAATTTGGACCTGAGATTGTTGTGTTCATTTATTTATGTGTTTTCCTTTTTGGGGCAGCAAACAATATTTTTATATTGATATTCTTCATTTAAGTTTCAAAATATCACATATATGTATATAAGATATATAAATACATTATATATTTATATCTATATATATAAACATTTGTACTCTTTTAGACAGAAATAATCACTTCCACTTATTTTTATTCAATAACCAATAGTTATCAAGTAAATAGAATAAGAGAAAACACTGTTTTCTTTCTGGTTAAAACAATATAAATATTCTCTACCTCAACTAATTAGGATAACATATTTATCCCTGTATAGGCAAATGGCTTAAAACAAATTTTGATAATAGTGTTGTTGCAATCAGCTTTTGTTTCTCATCAAAATCAACATAAATGACAGGTAATAACAATTTAATCATTTATTTTTAAGAACCATTAATTTAGTTTCAATTATTATTATTATTATTATTTAATTTGCTATAGGAAATAGTGAAATTTCACATTTCCCCAAGGGCACATGCTGTAGGGGATTAATGAGAGAGAGAGAAAGAGAGAGAGAGAGAGAGAGAGAGAGAGAGAGAAAGCTACCAGATACGGAATGTGAACTATGGTAGGCCATGTGGAAAGTCTATCATTTTTTTTTTTTTTTTTTTTGAGAGGATTTTGCTATAGGGCACGTGCACTCGCCAGAAAGAGCAATACAGAGAGACAGAAAAACGAGAAATCACTGCACGGCAGGATACCCACGCTACAATTTTTTCTCCTCCATTGTCCTCTCGGGATCTTGGGCACACACACACACGTGCCCAGCTTGAGTTTAAGCCACCGGGTCTGGGACTTGAACCATTAGCAACTCCATGGGAATTCAACGACATAGGCGACATAGCCATTATGCCAACTGCTGGTGCGGAAAAGTCTAGCATCTTAATCACCATGCTATCTGCTGGCCTCAATTAAATTTTTGAAAGCAGGTCTGATATTGAAGTGTAGACCTAACAAGAAATTTTAAACATTTTGAGGACTTGATTTTTCTTGCTTTTCAACTTACTAACCTAAAGCAGCATTCCCAATGTTTTAATGAAGATCTGACCAATATAGTTTTATAAATTCATTCTATAATATTTATTTTAAAGGTGATTCCTATGGGCTGAACATGTTGAAATTCTAACCCGTAATGTGATAATATTAGGAGATGGGACTTTTGGAAGGGAATTAAAGTAATACATAGGATTAGTGCCCTTTAAAAGGTACCAGAGAACTCTTTTACTTTCTCCATGATGTGAAGAGAACAGTCTGACACTCAGAAGAGAACCTTCTCCAGATTTCAGCCATGTTTGTATCCTACTTTTGCCTTTGGGTCTCCAGAATTGTGAGAAATAAATTTCTATTGTTAAGCCACCTGGCCTATGGTCCTTTGTTATATCAGCCTGCATTGTCAAAGACAGCAATAAATGATCCTTACACCATTAAGTTCAAGTGGAAAAATAAAAAGACACAGTCATTATAGAGTCTGAGCTCAACTGTACTTAAACGCTTTTAACTTACAGATAGGAAAAAAATGTATTTTTAACTTTGATTTGTTATTTAGCTCTGAATTGCACTATATCTGACATTTTCAGTTGAAACATTAGCTTTATTCATTTAGTTCTTTATTGTTTCATTACAAAATTTAGCACTTAAATCTATTATTAAAAATATTAAAGCTATTTTAAGTTGTTTTCTACAATTCGCCAAAATATTATGGCTTACTTTATCTTAGATGAGCTATTAAAACCTGTTAATTGTTTATATTTCTTACCACATCCTTTCAGTTTATTCCATTGTGCCTAATATGATTGATTTTTCAGCCCTATTATTTTCTGGTTCTGTCATTTCTGAAATCTTTTCAAAGTACTATACAGCTGGCTTGAATCTCAAAACCATGTTTTTTTCTTTATACTTTTTATGTTTCCTAAAAGCAAAATAAAACTCAATGAGCCAACATTTCATTTAAATATAGACATTATTAGCACACTCACACACCAACATTAAGGATGAGTCAAAATGGATCATGGAAGAAACAGTGAATTTGAATTTGCCTCATTGTGATGTAATCTGTGAGAATATACAAATCATATATAACTGATTTGTTATAACTCAGTCCTCCCAATTAGAAATTAGAAATTACAATATTTATTCTAAGATACAGTTAGGATAGATGTAGTACAATATTATAAATAATAAAATATATGATGATATCTATTAAATGTATATTTCTTCTTTATGAACTCAATATGATCTCTTTTAGGAATTCTTCATAGCCACAATTAAACTTTTGTTAATAACTAAGTTTTGTGGACTTCCTTTTCATGATTCTGAATTCTGCATAAATGTATTTATATTTGGTTCTGTTATATGTGAGATGCAATCAAAGAGTTCACTTGTACTTTAATTCCATTTTTCATGAACTTTTTGAAGTCCTTTTATATCTTTTGATTTAATTTGCCCATGTATATAAGCATATTGTTGGCTTAATGATAAAAATATATGATGTTTAAGAATGTTTCCTATTGAACTGTACTTTTCTTTCTTCTCTCCTTTTCCTTTTCAAAGACCCAAGAGAAAAGAAATCTTATTGTTTTCTTTAATCTTTTCAATGTGTTTAGGACTCAAGTAAGAATAATATTCATTCGATTAAGTGAGTGTCCTATCAGGTGAAAATCTATTGGGATTACTACCGTCCTATTAATAAAGCATCTTATCTAAAATTAGAGCAAGTGTGCTCTCCAATCAAATAAGAGACTAAGAGCAGCAGGTTGGGACAGGTGTTACCTAAGAAGCAGTAGGCTAGTTCTCACACTTGAGTTTTATCTCTTGTAACCCAGGTGTCACAGTGCTCGCCAACTCTCAGTGATTATGAAATAAAGTTTTATTGCTATTTTATGATCAAATTATAGGTAATAGAATTCCTACAGCCTGATATACACAAGCTCATTCAAAGTTCACCCCTTTCCTATTATTTATGAGTGTTCCCAAAGGGCTCCTTTATCTGTGCATACAAAACAGTCCATTAGCATCAGGCTCTGTGCAAGATCACAACCCTGTGACTACGTGTGCCCACTGTCTGCCAGACTGCTGACGGTCATCGCAGTCACGTCCCACTGCATGAAGAGGCTAGTGTTTGCTTAACACCCAGAATTTGTATATCTTCATCTTGTGGAGTAGTACATTACCTGGTTGATTTTGGAGGTGACTTTTTTTCTTTTTTTCTTTTTGTCACAAAAACTGTGAGTTAGTGATATCTGTGGTCAGAATTCCATATCTCAGAAGCCTCATTTTATGTATTCAAAAAATTCTGAACCCTACCTTATCTGTTCGTTTGTAAACTAAGTTGTAAAACCTAACATTGATAGATGCCATCTGTATGCTCCCTGGTCCTCTCCTCTCCTATCTTCTCCTTCGCAACTTAAAATAGCTCTATTAATGACAAAAAAATCAAATTTTGTTTGAATATATTAATATGAACTGAAATTTAGGGTCAAGATATAACAGGTTAAAGGAGATAGATTTACCTGTTCATCAATTTCAAAATTTTGCTAGGTTCAGCCCTGTAGTCTAGTGGTTAAAGGATCTGAATCTCATACGACTGATCACAGTTCAAATTCCCACCCCAATGGCTTGAAAAATAAGCAAAGCACGTGTGCGCATCCCAAAATTTCTATCAGGATGGAGGAATGGAGGAGAAGTGAGCACACTTTCTTGGAGGAGGGTACTTTATCTCTCTCTCTCTCTCTCTCTCTCTCTCTCTTATTCGCTCTCTTTTCTCATTCTCTGTCTCTCTCTGGTCAGCACATGCACCCTTTTGCAATTAACAAACAAACAAATACTATGCTCAACCTCCCATAATTAATGAGTACCTTAAAGACAAACTTTAAGTAGAATTCAATTAAGTTGGTACTTTAAATTAGATTAGCAAATGTTCAATTGAGACAAAAAAAAAAGAAGGAAAAGAAAGAATAATGAACTGACTTGCAGTTTGTAACTCTCACTGCCATTGCAGTCAGGAAAAATGCTGTGTGTCTATTGAAATTGGTGAGGAGGAAGATATGATTCTAAGCCTGTGCCGGGTTTTTGAATTAGACAAGTCATTCTTTTTTCCCTTTCATACAGAGCCAAATATGATTTTAATGCATAAAGACATACAATATTGTATACAAATGTAAATTAATTAGTTCAATGGCAGTCCAAAAAAAACTGATCTAAAAGATATCATTTGAGTGTGATTACTTTTTTCAAAGGGTTCTCTAGGTAAATGTTGAGTATAAATGATTTTCACTGTTGGTACTGATTTGGAATCATTTTTTTATAATTCAATTCCTAGGGTAGAATTGCTTAGTTAGAATTCTTTCTTTTCTTGGTAGCCAGTGAGATATTGCTTCAAACTTAAGGCTTTTGGTGGAACCCAGTTTATAAAACACTGTTTTAAGACCAATTATGATGATCAGGGTGGATTTTTGTAGTCATTAGTGTATTTGAGCTCTTCTCACCATTTAATGTACATATAAATTACTTGGGGATCTTGGTAAATGGCACATCAGATTAAGTAGGTCTGTGTAGTCCAGATAGTCTTCATTTATAATGAGATCCTGAGTGATTCAATTATAACTATTGTACCCATACTTTGAGAAGTAAGGATGTGCATAACTTAAATAAAAATGTCTTTATTTTAAATAAATTTATTTTGGGCCAACCCCCAGACATGTCTCTAAATTATAATAGACTTTGTCTTTAAGCTATTTATATGATTATTGATCATTCCTTAAGCACATAAGAACTGAGTATCGGGGTGAGGCAACCTGTCATGAATTGTGCTGACAATTATAAGACAACCCAAGCCCTAGTAAAAAGAGAACTATATCATTTTTGTCAGGAAGATTAATAGCGAACTATAGGGGGCAGCAGATGGCATACTGGTTATGTTGTTGGACTCCCACATGGCTGACTGTAGTTTCAGTCTCAGATCTGGTGACTTAAAACTCATGATGGGCCCGTGTGTGTGTGTGTGTGTGTGTGTGCCCAAGATCCCAGGAAGAGAGTGAAGGAAAAGGGATTGTGGCATGGCCATCACTCCAGGGGGTGATTTCTCACTTTCCTCATTGTCTCTGGATCTGTCTCACTCCAGGGGGTGCACATGTTGTAAGATAAAAAAATGAAAAAAAAAAAAAAAGGACTACAATGAATGTGCTCTAACAATCATACACAGTAATGGAGTCCTTTGAGAATAAACATAAGTACAAACTTGTATTCATAATTTTCAACAAGAAAAAAGATACAATAAATCAATATTAAATGATTCTTATGAAATTACGAATAAAGGAAATATAGTGCTGCCACCCCTGGTAAGAGGTACAGTAGCATAGAAAGTACTCTTTATTGTTGTTACATTTGTATATTTATATCCATCTTCTCTTTCTTCTTCCTTCCTTATTTATTTTATTTTTTTTATTATTTGCTATAGAGCACATCTGCTTCTTAGACACAAAAAGAGAGAGACAGAGGGAGGGAATGTGAAAAATCACCTCAAGGAGGGAGGGATGGTCATGCTGCATTTCTTTTTCCATTCTCCTCTTGGAATTTTGGACATGAGTCTGAGACTTTAGCTGCCCAGTCAGCCATGTGGGATTCAGTCACCTTAAACCCCATGCCATTTGCTGGTCCTGTGCATCTTTTTATAAACTAATAGTTACAATGTCTGACTCAAGTTATGGAGGTAGATACATCAGGTATGTACACTCATTTGTGATTTTCTTTCATTGGGTTAGTAGATTATAATACATAGTTTCTTTGTGTAAAATAATTAACCCATTCCTCTTTATTCTGTTGTTACCAGCACAAAAGAAAATGAGAATTTTTATACTGAGTAAAAGAGTATCAGCACCATTTTTATTAGAGGTACATTGTTACTAATTAAAATTTTTTTCCTTCTGGTAAATTTGAGTTTTTTAGGGTCAATCTTATAGCAATAGAAAGAAGAAACAAGGTAAATAACATTGTTCTTTTAAAAAGTTATTTTAATACTTGGCAATATCGGAGGGCCTAATGTATCTTCTAATATAATAGTCACATGATTTTATAGATTATTTCATCAATTTGATCAGGCAACATAAAATTAAAATCTTTTAATAATTGTTTTAGCTCTTTTTTAGAAGCCTGAGATGCAGGGTCAACAAGTGGTGTGGTGGTTAAGGCACTGGGCTCCCACATGACTGTCCATGATGTGGCCTTGAAAATCACACTAGAAGTGCATGTAGGCATACCCAGCATTGCAGTAGGAGAAGAGGAGAGGCCATGGTTCCATGGCCATCCCCCCCTGCGTGGGGTAGGGGAGTGGGGGAATCACATTGAATATGTGGGGGTGTGGGCATGGGAGAGGGGTGGAGGGAGTGACTTCTCACTTTTTTCTCACTATGTCTTTCTGTCTCTGGTAAGAAGACATGCCCTATGGCAATAAACCTATAGAAAAAAAAAAAAAAAAAGAAAGAAAGAAAGAAAGAAAGGAAAGGAAAGAAGCCTGCACTGCAATTACAGTTGCCTACCAAAAGGTAAAAGTCAGGTCATTGAAAAATATGGGAATGAGTGCCTGGACTCAATGCTTATTTGTTAAAATAATTACTGACATAAACAATGGGAACATCATACTCAGGGTATAAGTTGATATAATGGGAAGATATCGGATGGAGTTCCTTGATTTTATCTTTTTTAAGAAATAGTTATTTGATTTTTATGTAGAATCTTCTGTTTTGTAAATAATTCCCTTTTATTCTTTTTAAAGCTGTAGGTTTCTAGCTTATGTGGTGGAATTACAGAATCTCAAAACAGCATATTTTTGTTAGAGATCATATCTTTCTTTTAACAATTTCATAAGGGAGTATTCTAAAATTAAATCTATTTGATCAAGATGTCAAAATCTCCAGATTAGAAACCAGATCCTTTGGGCCTTGGTCTGTTATCTATCAATAAGGTAAATACTGACAAACGGTTTAAATTTGAAACCTTTTAAAATTATTTTTTAGGTTTTTGCTAGAGGGTGCTTGCTGCTGAAGAAAGAAAGAAACAGACAGTGAGATAGAAAGTGAGAGACCATCCCCTGAAGCTTTTGAGTATGCACGCACACACATCCAGCATTGAGTTTCAATTCACCAGGTTCAGGACTCAAACCGTGGCTGGCTATGGAGGAGTCCAGCAATATAACCATTACACCATCTCCTGGTCCCTATTCTGGGTATTTCTGTGAAGATATTTTGCATGAGATTGTCACTTCAATAGGTAGACTGAGCAGAGCAGGTTGCCGTTCACAATATATGTGAGCCTCATCCAATCAGATGAAAGTGTGAATAGAACGGAAGCCTGACTGTCCCCTCAGTGAAAGAATTCTACTATCTGACAACTTTGGTACTGGGATATTGCTTCTTCATAGCTCTGCAGTAGCTTGCTTGTAATAGTCATGAGCTCTGCATATTTTGGTTTTGCATGTCTCCATATTACATGAGTCAATTCCTTATAATAATTTATTTCAATCTCTCTGTTTCTTTCCTTCCATACCTATGTGTATATGTAATATATATATGTGTATGTTATATATGTATTAATGTGTGTCTATATTAATGTTTGTATGCATATATATATATATAGAGAGAGAGAGAAAGAGAGAGAGAGAGATTTATTATACAGAATTGGCATATATATGTATATATACATATATATAGAGAGATGTATATGCATATATACATCTATCTATATCTATCTATCTATCTATATATATCTATATCTATCTATATCTATCTATCTATCTATCTATCTATATACATACACACATATATGTATGTATGTATGTCATTGGTTTTTATTTTTGTGAAGAACCTGGACGAAAGTACATTTTTCTTACATGGGATTACCACTTCAGTGATTTATCCTTCTATCAAAAATATGATGAATGTGTTGTGCTTGCAGAAATCTAGTGTTATCAGATTAGCTTTCCTCAATCAGTGAAATTAAACTAATTCCCAAATGTGTGTAAAATGAAACAGTTGTAGAAAACTTGAAATATGTTCGGAAACAGCAAGGACTTTTCATGTTCTTTAAAATATTGTAAATTCTCTAGTAAAATATTTGGACTACAATGAGAAAAATAATAGATTATCATCTCTTTACTACTCGTGAGTTTTTGTGTATTTCAGGTATCTTTTAAAATTCCCATGGAAAGTTTAAACAGTTGGTTTCTCTTTTTCTTTTTCTTTCTTTCTTTTTCTGAGAGGTTTTTGCTATAGGGTGCATGCACTCAGCAGAAAGACAGAGAGCGAGAAATCACCCCCCAGGGGGGATGGCCACACTGCAATCCCTTCCCCTCCATTCTCCTCTCGGGATCTTGGGCATGCATGCACGCACCTGGCGTGAGTTTAAGCCACCAGGTCTGAAACTTGAACCGCATTCAACTATGTGGGAGTAGACAGTAATAATTAATTGGACCACAAAGGATCATATACGCAGATAATAGCATTTTTTTTTCATTGTCATTCCCTTGCCAAGAGTGAATTGTTTTCTTATTGACCAATACATATCACTGAATGACCTCTTGTATGCATTAAACCAAAATATACTTAATACTTGTATTATAGTTCAGAATCTTTTCTAAGTATTACTCATATTTCAATATTTTTAGGAATGTTCTATATTTTTGTGAATGCTGCTTTTCTTTTAAGACGAGGGCAATTAAAATGAGGATACTTAATTAAAAGACTCTATGAACTGATCTTGGAAGTTTTGTAAAACATAACTTATTTCTGAATAGGAAAAGTTTGTATATGAGAAATACAGTATATCTCTGTAGTGGAGGCACCCAGGGCCTCAAGGAATTTTATTTCATCTGCAGAGTATGGCCAGGAGTCTCACATATGACTTGGTCATAGAGAGCCTGTGGATGGTTGATCAATGCCTGTGGAACCAGGTCAACCTCATGTAAACCACAGTGAGGTACTACTGGGAGTACCCTTACTTATATTATTAAATTATTGCTATATCTACAGTATTCACTTTACTAGGTTATTATCGCTTTAACTGCTTTTTGTCTATCTACACCATATATATTTATGTCAAAGACATAACTTCTCAATATAAAGCTATTTAAACTACACACACACACACACACGCACACACACACGTGTATTTTCTAAGACTGAGGAGCGTGAGGTGAGGAAGCCAATTCATTACCACCCAGCTCCTTGCTTTTAGTTCTGAGTTGTTTTCTAAAGTATTCAGAATAATTTTTCTTATCCTTATTCCATAGCTACTTCCCACTCTACATTCATTATGGATTGTTACTATTTATGACATGATATAGTGGAAAACATAAATAGAAGGTATGGTTTTTTATAACTGAATATGTACATATATTATAAGTAAGTTACTAAACACTATATACTCTGGAGATGATTATATTTTGCTCATTCTCAGGAAAGCGAAGTTAAAAATATTATTACAACATTTATAATAAACTACATGCTTCCAAGTAAGAAGATCAAGCTTTAGGATTAAAGAGTCCTACATGGAGCAAGAGAACCATAATAAATATTTATTAATAAATGCTTGAATTTTGAATACATTTTGTGTACATCAATCCACCTACAGTTTAGTGTTTAAAAGGAAGACTTAGTATTAAACAGTCAGAAAATGCAAGGAGTTAAGAAAAACTTGTAGATGTTCACGAGCTAGAACACATATAATAATTTAAAAATATATCAACAGGTAATCAAAAGCACTAGCCTATGAAAAATGTATATCACTTCAAAGAATGGCAGCTGAGAATGTAAGACAGAAAACAAACATGCTTCAAAAATTCCCAGAACATCCTTGTGGTTCAAAGAGCAAACTGAACTCAGGTAAATAACACTTGTTCTATTCCAAAATCTAAGTTTAAATATTCAATATGATTTAAAAAAAGAAAAATCTGACATCCACAATGTAAAGGGATTTCCTATTTTCTTTCCAGGTAATGTAACAAAAAGTTTAAGAAGTAAGGCAGATAAGACAAGATGAGAGGAAAAATAAGACACTGACACTTGATGCAAAGTAGATAAACATGGAAGATATAATGCTAAGGGAAGCAAGTCAGACTAAGAGACATTGTATGTCCCCACTTTATATATACCAAATGTCTATACTCTATGGCAGAAACTTAAGGATGGAAAGGAACAATAGTTGGGAGAGCAAGAGTAGATACCACAAAAAATATAGGAGGAGTTGAGTAATAGGGGCAGGGAGGGAGGGAATGTAGGAAAAAGACATTTGTCAGAATGAATGAAAAGTTTATGGTAATATACTTGATTGATTGAAACGCACTCTATCCATAACTTTGACTTGATTGATATGCACTGCATCTATGCTGGGAAAACTCATTCTGTAGACTGTAAACCTGCAAGGTGATTAAATGCAATATTAAAATTGTTAACATATAAATGAAATATTTTTTTAAATGTGTAATAAAAATAAAATTAATTAAAAAGAGAAGAACAAAATATCAAACCCCCCAAATTTTACAGTAGAGAAAGAGATGCCTATATGGAAGAAAAGCAATAAAAGAGTAATACCTGAAAACACTAGCATGCCTTAAGATAAATAGTCTAGAAGAAAAGTTGAGACTGCTGTTTGGTGGTTGATAACATGCCTCAATATTATTTTTAATGCAAAAGGTTGAATGAAATGTGTAATCGGCCATTGTATGTCTTGAGGTGGAATATAGTAAGTACCAAGCAATCTTAAATTCTCATGGCTTAGCACTGCAAAGCTTTATTTTCCAGGCACACTACGAATCTATCATGTTGGCAACATATTTAGATCATTCTATTACAGTTATTCTCAGACTCTGGCTGATAGTAGCTCCATCTTAATATTTGCTTCCAAGATAACCTTAGAGAGAAATGAAATGTGACAAATTATTTTCAGACTTTGTAACACTATAGTTGAATTGATACATGTCACCTCTGCTCATGTTTCATTGAACAAACCAAGTCACACTACTATATTCTATTTTACACTGACAGTATTCAACTAAGTTGGCAAATATCAAGAAAGCTGGAAAACATTGGGGTTGGTTACAAATTGGATGAGAGATTAAAAAAAAAAATAAGGAATCTTCCATGTCTCCAAATTCCCTACTTGTTGTAATTGGATAGCATTATAAGAAAACCACATAACCACAAAAAAAAAAAAAAGAAAGAAAAAAAAAAGAGAACTGAAATCGACTCTCATCCTTAGTGAGATCATATGTCAAATATTCTGTGTGTATCTGTGTAGGTATGCATGTTACCACATGTAGTAGATTTTGTATCACAGAGGAAGTATTGATATTTGAAGTGATAATTAACTTACTATAAATAACAATGTCTTTACATGATTATATGTTGGCTTTAGATTTATGAAGTAATTTCCTCATCAATTCAAATCTACTTGTTTTTCACTGCAATGTGATACTGGACATGAACCTTGCAAACATTTCCCTTTTGTCAGCTTGCTATCGATATGGTACTGTCAAGAATGGGCTTCCTGGTTTTGTTAGTTTCTCTTTCTTCTTTTCTCTTTCAGTGCACGGTACCCAGTCGGTGTGGGATGCCTGGTGACATTGATCCTCAAGTGAGCTTCAGGGACATACTCCCAGTTCTAGGACTTAAACTGTGGTTGACCATGTGGGAGTGAAACGCCCTAACCACCACACCATCTGCTGGCCCCTTTCTCCTAAGTCTTGCAGGTGTACTAGCAGGTAACTTCTCAGCATGTCAGCTGCTTCACAGTTTTGTGGTGGTACCTGTACAGGTAGCTTCCAGGTAAGTTTTACTAACATATTGGAAGATGAGAACAGTGAGTTTTGACAGCACTCCCAGGGATGACTTTCTGCTGTGTTCAGTTGAAGCTGCAGAAAGATTCAATACATTTCTTTGGGATTCTAGTGAGCAGTTTTCTGCTTTTCGGCTCCAGCCTATCACATTAATCATTATTTGATGCTCTGCATTCTATGATGCTTTCATATATTTGGGCCTTTCTAATGCTAGAAAGACCGTCTCTACCAAGGTTTGCTAGGTCCTAAGAATAGAAAACAACTTGTAGGTCAGCACATCTTTCATGGGTAAGCCAACTAATCTCTCTCTCTCTCTTGCCATATATAGAGAGAGACACTGGAGAGAGACAAAGATAAAGTGATAAATCATCCCTGACAAGAGATGACCACAACCACAGTCCCTTCTCCTTCACTCTCCCCTCAGTATCCTGGGCGTGCACACACATGACCTGGAATGGGTCTCAAGTCACCCAGTTGAACTAGAACTGCAGTCAACCATGTTGGAGTCCAGCAGCTTTACCACCATTTCACCTGTTGGCCCTCACAACCACCCTTTTTATCTAACTCTCACACACCAAGACAATGATTTATCTGCCTCAAACTATCTCTGAGTTAGACATCAGACAGCTAGGGACCACCTGTATAGCACAGAGCTCACCAATATTTTCCAAACTAGTCAGTTCTGGAAGTGTTTATCTTGTCCACTCCTATGTTGAAAATCACAGAAAAGGCACATGTTCTTACCTTTGCCAGTCTCCTTTGGCCTCCTGACCAATCCCAGTGTTTCCTCATGTGGCTCTGTGTAACGTAATATGCCCCCTTGGGTCAGAACTATAAATATAAAACATCTTTCAATGGATTGATCTCACCATCTTGTTATTCAGTTACCTCTTTAAATAAAAACTGGGGTACAATCAAAACATCTGTAATACCATAATTTTGTTTGTTACATAGTGGGTTAAAGATATACTTTGTCGGGAACCAGCAGTTAGCGTAATGGCTATGTCGCTGGACTCCCATGTAGTCGACCGCGGTTCGCGTCTCGGACCCGGTGGCTTACAATTCACGCCGGGCGCGTGTGCGTGCGTGCCCAAGATCCCGAGAGGAGAATGGAGGAGAAGGGATTGCGGCGTGACCATCCCCCCTGGGGGGTGATTTCTCGCTTTCTGTCTCTATGTCTCTCTCTGTCTGTCTGGCGAGCGCACGCGCCCTATAGCGGAAAAAAAAAAAAAAAAAAAAAAAAAAAAAAAAAAAAAAAAAAAAAAAAAAAGATATACTTTGTCGATATAGTATAAATGTCAAATTCAGGGAGACTTCTTAGAAATTTGTTACTGTCTTGGGTAGTCTGCCTTAACCACAGAGATAGTGGCTACTCCCTTTATGTTCAATCCATGTTTTGTTTAGGATTTTATTTACTCTGAGGGAAGAAATCCTTTCCTAGTTACTAATTTTTCATATAGACATTTTATGATCAAATTTTCTGTTTTTTTTTTTTGTTTGTTCATTTGTTTTTTGTCTCTTGACTGGATGCTTACTGATTTGAAATTCCTATCAAGAGTGAAAACTCACAAAACTGATATTTTAGGATTAGGCTTGGCCTTGAGCTTGAGAGCTTTACTCTGGCTCTTGAATATGGCAAATAATGTTATCAAACTGTAATATAAAGTAGTACTACAATTAATTCTGCATTTATTGTGAAGAATACCGACTGAAATGCCTTGGGAGTCCAAATGGCTGTAAAACTTGACTATCGTGGAATTTTAAAAACTATGGATTGGTTTGGATTTTTTTTTTCTGGCAATCCTTGGAAGTACAGAAGGAAAAGACTAATGTTTTAAATTTCAAAGGTTTATCACAGCTCAAGATCAGCCTAAGAACCTAAGAGCTTCCATGACACTTCTATAACAATATCTTATTGGTTGTATCCCAGGCCTGGTATTGTCCTAAAGCAAACACAAAATATAACATATGAGCTGCTAAATTGTATCAGCTAAATTCATAGCCTTGTCAAGTTTCTTATGTAAATGTCTGGGCTTTGCATGGAAGGACTAGTTTGTCAAACGTAAAATGGGGTGTCCAATTATACTCAGCCTAAACTGAAATTTTGTACCTGAAAGATGTGCTGATCATATCATATTATCCAGGGGGAAAATATCTTGACGTCATACATTTGAGGATACTAGTCTTCTTTTGATTTATAAATCATATACTACATCCTTTAAGAATGTTTCCTTCCAGTGGGTACCATAACTGAATCATCAATAAAGTTTTCAACTTTTAAGAAAACAGCCACTCTAAGACTATTGGGCTATGTGCTCAAATAAATTCCTCGAACTTGAAGCCATTTCTGTTCTTCTCTGAGAATGGAAATCTTCAGAATAAGGGTTTCTATGGGAAATATCATAAATGTGAGTAAGGCTTTCTAGGAATTCGTAAATTGTAGTGCTATGCTCTGAGTGTTGTGTCTCCCTCAAAGGCATATGTTAAGAGTCTAATCTCGAAATGATGATTTTAGGATATAAAGCCTTTTAGGAAGTGATTAGGTCTTAATAAAGGAGTCTATATGAAAGTAATTAGTTTCTTTGCAAAATAGACCTAAATGTCCTTTTACCATATGAAAACACAAAAAAGAAGGTACCGTGTATAAACTAGTAATTGGACCCCCAACAGACATTAAATCTAATGGCTTCTTAATCTTTGCCTTCCAGCCTCCAGATCTATGAGAATGACGTTTCTGTTGCCTATAAGCTGCCCAGACTGTGGTGTCTTTTATAGCAGCCCAAAAGACTAAGAGAGGTGGTGTTTCCAGAAGCATTACTTAGAGAGAAATTAATCTGTATCCAGAATATATCTGTTTCAATGAGAACAAATCTCTGTGCTTCCATGATGGAAGAGATCCAATCTAATAAATAGTCATCAGGTTGGCTTGCTTTCCTCGGCAAGGAACAGATAGGACCCTACCTGGTCTTCACTGTCGCCCTCAACATTAACAAATTAGGTCCTCAGCAGTATTGTTAGTCGGGTCAACCGTGGTAAAGGAAATTCTTTGCTACTGAGTGAATGCATAGTCTCCCATTTCTGCCACTGTGACCAATTTATTCATTTGTCTATTGAACTAGCAAGAAATTGGGAAAAAGTGTTGACCAACATCCAGAGACCGTTTTTCTTTTATCCGATGGATTATTTTAAATGTCATCTGCAGTGAATGCCTTTTGACATATATTCACACTGGCATAAATGTATTCAGTCTGTGCTGCTTCTGAAAAGTCCATCTGGGGACTTCTTTCCCAGATTTCCCTCTTACCAGTCTTCCTATTCTGTTTCTTTCAAAGCCCTGACCATTTGGCTAAACTGAACAATATAGATCTAAACATATATGAACAACATAGGTCTGGGCTTCTGGCCGTCTGTTAGTTAGACATATTGGACAACTGAATGGACCTTTTCAAGTGCTGCCCAGTGGGAGATGTTCCACTTTCCACTTTTTTTTTAAGAGATGACTGTGTGTGAGACTGGGTGATGCAGCTGTCTATGTTTAGGTTCTGCCAACACGTCACAGTTATACATATGTAAGCTCAGTGAGAAGGTTTGTATTTGGTTATTGTTTTCTTCTTCTCTGTTGTTAATCTTCAGTTAACTAATTATAAGGAACATCCTGGGATACCATTGGACTGCATTGTGGGAAAGGAGAAATTACAGCAATTGATGTTGAACGCATTTGAATCACCTGGTGATGAAACATATTGGTAACTTCTGGACTTGCTCAAGCTTGGATTTAATTTTCCTTTTTTTCTTTTTCTAGATCTTTTGATCCATATAATCTAACAAAGTTGTGATAGTTACCCCAGTGGGCAGTTTCTAAGTGAGTTTTACAGTTGCTACAGGTGAGGATTTATGTTAAGTTTCTGTAATGTACCTACGGTCATCTACCCAGTGAGTCATCTCTCAACTCAGTTTCTCAGCAAGTGTTTTAACATCAATGTGAGGCATTAGTGCTTGCTAACCATGGCCCGAAACATCACTGATAATTTCCCTTTTTTCTTCATTACTAGAGATACTTTCATATTTTTTTTTTTATGAGATCTAAACTCTAGCCTCAGAAATCAGGGTTTACATTTGTTCTTTTCTTTATACTGGGCTTCAGTCATAGAGATTGCAATTTTTCTCAAAATCGACTGGGTTTTAGCATTTTATGATTCCTTAATATTCAATCTATTATTAACTAATAAATAAGGATTTAGATTAAATTTTCATGTTCAAAGTATTATATGATATTTATTTCATATTTAGATCAAGACTGATATATTGTAATTTTCCTTGAAGCCTCTTTATACTTTATAATTTCTTGGGACAAATCATTATTTGTTGTTGTGGTTGGAGAGGTTTTTGCTACAGGGCACGTGCACTCACCAGAAAGACATAGAGAGACAGAGAAACAGAAAGCGAGAAATCACCCCCCAGGGAGGATGGCCATGATACAATCTCTTCTCCTTCATTCTCCTCTCAGGATATTGGGCTCGCACATACATGCACCCGGCGTGAGTTTAAGCCACCAGGTCCAGGACTCGAACTGTGGTCGACTACCTGGGAGTCCAGTGACATGGCCATTACGCCAACTGTTGGTCCTGGGACTATCAAACATATAGCAGAGACTATGCCAAGTGTTGGAATGTCAGTAATAGAACAAAATTATACAGTTTCTCTCTTCATTTAGTAGGAAGTAGAGTAGAAGATTAGGAGCAGAAAGAAGTCACTCCATACATTGTGCAAGAAGAGGAACTACTATAGACTATTGTAAAGAAACAGTTTCTTAGGGTATTAATATTAATACCATGCACATAATACTTGAAAAATGAACTAAGGGGGAAAGTACAGTGTTGTCAGTTGAGAAAATATAATTTGCCAAGATAATTGACACAAGTCAGAGACAGAACAAAGCCTTAAGTGAAAATAGACGAGCGTGGGTATGAGAGAGAGAGCCTCTCAATCACCCACAAAACTATCTGCATCAGTGATCGATCACTTTAAGTGCTATGTATGGAAAAGACCGAATGGATGTGTCTGGCATAATGAAGGTAGTGTTTTAGGGGAAAATATCAGGGTGCTGTTGTGGCACACAAGGCAACAATGAGGTTTGCTGAATTTAGGGTGATGCAGAAGTGGTAAAGTGTATTGGACAAATTTGCAATATAGCATAATCAACTTTGAACTCATGATATTTGATTCTCAGGAGTAGAAAGAAATATATGAAAAATGACTCAAAACGATAACTAAGATTCAGAGAGCTAAACTAACAAAGCTTAGGGAAAAAAAAAAAAAAAACACTCCAAAGGAGATGTACAAAAAGGAAATCATTGAGAAAAGACATTCCCTATCACCAAGTTTTCAATCACTGTCAAATAACTGAGTCATAATTCAAACAATAATTTGGCAAGGATGAAGTAGAAAGTATTTGATTCCATAATGGATGGTTGTCAAATCTAGCTGATCATTGTAATCATCTTAACATGTACTTAAAATGAGACACCCATGTTCTTTTCTCTCATCTACAGTATCAGAAACCACTTGAGTTGGCATGTTTGAAACTTTAACACTTTTCAAGTGATTCAGATCACCCATGTGTGACAAACACTGGATGATCACTAATGTCCCATCTTAGTCTGAAATTTTATGATCAAAATAAATCAGCAGATCAACTGCCATTGGCATTTGTGTGAGATAATGGAGAATATTAGAGCAATTACTTTATAGTCTAGATGTTTTGTTTGTTTGTTTAGAGAGATTGTTGTTATAGGGTGTGTGCATTCGCGAAAGACAGAGAGAAAGCAAGAAATCACTTGTCGCCACACCACAATCCCTTCTCCTCTCAGGATCTTGGACACACACACCCATGTGCCTGGCAGGAGCTTTAAGTCGTGGGGTCTGGGATTTGAACTGTGGTTGACTATGTGGGAGTTCAGCGACATAACCATTACTCCGTCGCTATCCTAGTTTTTTGTTTATGTTTTTGTGAGAGGTTTATGCAATAGGGCGCGTGCGATTGCCAGACAGAGAGAGACAGAGAGACAGAAAGCGAGAAATCACTCCCCCCGCCCCGGGAGGACGGCCACGCAGCAGTCCCTTCTCCTCCATTTTCCTCTCGGGATCTTGGGTGCGCATACACACACACCTGGCGTGAGTTTAAGCCACTGGGTCCAGGACTCGAACCGCGGTCGACTATGTGGGAGTCCAGCAACATAGCTATTACACTAACTGCTGGTCCCACTATCCTAGTTTTTAAACACGAAGTTTCACAGAACACAGAAACAATTTTTGTTTTGAGAAGCCTGTAGAAGCAAAATAAACAATGCTCTAACTAGGACTGCTAAATCTCAACTCCTTTGAGTTTATAGGCCTCTTATGGCACCTGCCTAAATGCAAGAGCTACATAAGTTTCAACGACATTGATTTCTTAATTTTGTGGTTAGCATTGTGTCCCAGTAAATGTGCATCCAGGTATAGATCATTCTTATACAAGAAGACATTGCTATGGGTTTGCCACTGTATGGAGAAACTATAATCTGAGCTATTCATAAAATGTATGCATTGGTTTTCGCAAATAGTGTAATGGTTATGTCGTTGGACTCCTATGTAGTTGACTACTGTTTGAGTCCGCAACCCAGTGGCTTAAAATTCACACCAGGGACATGTGCATGCATGCCTAAAGTCCCGAGAGGAGAATGGAGTATTGTGACATGGTCAAACACCCTGGTGGGGGTAATTTCTCACTTTTTGTCTCTCTGTTTCTGTCTCTACAGTGAGCGCACACACCCTATAGCAAAAATCTCTCTTAAAAAATATGTGTAGGGATCAGCAGTTAGCGTAATGGCTATGTCGCTGGACTCCCATGTAGTCGACCACGGTTTGCGTCTTGGGCCCGGTGGTTTAAGCCTCACGCCGGGCACGTGTGCGTGCGTGCCCATGATCCCGAGACGAGAACGGAGGAGAAGGGATTGCAGCATGGCCATCCCCCCTGGGGGGTGATTTCTCACTGTCTGTCTCTCTGTCTCTCTCTGTCTGTCTGGCGAGCGCACGCGCCCTATAGCAAAAACCTCTCCCCCCAGCAAAAAAAAAAAAAAAAAAAAAAAAAAAAAAGTATTAAACCTCCATCCCTTACCCCTTTCAGTTTGCATACCTCTTTATTAATTGATTTGTAGAGGCAATTATTTCCTGTGGTATTTACAATAAGTCTTTCTTTTCTCCTTTTTTCTTTCTTTCTTTTTTCTTTTTTTAAAGAAAAAGAGAAAAACAAACAGGGTCTTCCTATGTTGTGATCCTCCTGCTTTGGCCTCCTATGTCATTGGGGTGACAGAAGCTTGCCACTGTGCCCTGCCTTTAGGTTGGACCAGAAATTGAACTTGGGCCTCCCATAAGGTCCTACCCTGTGTAGAGCATCTAACCAGCACGTGCCACTATAGCTTGGTTTTAGATTATGCAATAGATATGGGGGACAACAATGGAATAATCTTTGGAGCTCAACTACTTAGTGGTGAGATACACAAAGAATAGATAAACTAATTTTTTTTTTTTTTTTTTTTTGAGAGGTTTTTGCTATAGGGCGCGTGCGCTCGCCAGACAGACAGAGAGAGACAGAGAGATAGAAAGCAGGAAATCACCCCCCAGGGGGGATGGCCACGCCGCAATCCCTTCTCCTCCATTCTCCTCTCGGGATCTTGGGCACGCACGCACACGCGCCCAGCGTGAGTTTAAGCCGCCGGGTCCGGGACTCGAACCGCGGTCGACTACGTGGGAGTCCAGCGACATAGCCATTACGCTAACTGCTGGTCCCAGATAATTTTAAGGGAAATAAGAAGGAATTAAAAAAGACAAAGTGTAGAACTTGCTTCATATAGAGTGGGATAAGACTTTAGCCAAATAAAAATGACAGAAGAGAAAATTTCAAACAGAGAAATGTATGAGCAAATGTGTTAATTGGAAAGAACAGGATTTGTGGTCGTGTTACTGAAAATATTAGTGTGTGCATATCATGGGGAATAAAGCGTGGACTGGCATACAATGAAACTGCGAAGTTGATCAGGGACAATAAATATCAGCTGAAGATACTTACCGGTATCTCCTGCCTAGTAATTCTTCATTGACATGAGATGCAGTCCATCAAAGAGTTCATGGAAGATGCGTATTTTTAACAAACTATGCACAGGTTTCTAATTTCTTTATTGCACCTAAATTAACTCATATTTTAATTTCACTTTTCCATAAGTTATTCGAAGTCCCTTTATATGCTTGAATAAGACTAGCCACCATTAATCTGCCTGGTGTGAGATTCTGCAAGTTGCATTGATTAGGTAAATACGTATTGAGCTACATTCATTATACTGTATTAGGATCCTAGGTAATTTAGACACAAAGGAAAGTTTTGCAGTCATCCTCACTCACAATTTCACTGTATGTCCTTGACTCTATGATCCATATTCTTTTTTATGACATTTTTTATGGACAATATTTCCAAGTAAAATAGTGCTAATGAAATAAAAATAATGAATATATTCACCTAACTGGAGATGGGGAAGAAAAAGAAGTGGATACAAATAAACTTGGAATAGATGAAAGATGTGTGTAGAAAGGGTCTATCATGTGTATTCACAGTCCTTGGAATACCACAATTGAGTCAGACAGACTCAGATTGCTCAAGATTCACTAACCATGTGGTCTAGAGGATAGAACTTCTTTAAACAAAATCACTCAAATCCTTTGAGCCCAAATTTAGCTAAAATGAAGATGAAAACTGACTACTTAATAGGCCCATTGTGAGAATTATTTCAGTGCTACTTAGCACTTCCTTTCACTTTCTTGCAGACAGAGAACATCGTGAACATGTTTATATCCCAACGAGTTAAACACATAAGACGTTTCTGGCTTGTTATTACTTAAACAGTAGCTAGTATTATAGATAGTTTTTCTATAAGATTACATAGGTCAGCAATTTCTGCTTTGAATTTGAATTTGAGATACCACAAAAGATACAAAGTGAATTTTTTTTTTGTCCCTTGACAGATTATATATGAAGTATATTCATGTTGGGTAAATTCACTTTACAAGCTAAATGATATATAGTGATGGAATGTATAAAATGAATTAAAATATAAAAGAAAGATCATATGAAACTCTTTACTAATTAAGTTTAAGTTAGGGCAAGCATCCACTTTGTGTCCTTCCATTTTCAGTGACAGTCTAAGTCTCAATCACGGTATACTTGCATATATCTTTGGGCTGTGTGGTCCTAGAACAAATTTTTCCTTGATGATTGTCATCTTTGTTCCTTTTATTTTCTCAAGACGTTTTGCCTTATGGCATGTGAGCTCACCAGAGAGAGAGAGAGAGGCAGAGACAGAGACAGTAAGAGAAAAAGTGAGAAATCAACCCCCAGAGGGGATGTCTATACCACAATCCCTTCTCCTCCATTCTTCTCCTAGGATCTTGGGCATTCAGGCGCACATTCACAGTGTAATTTTTTTTTTTTTTTTTTTTTTTTGAGAAGTTTTTGCTATAGGGCTCGTGACAGAGAAACAGAGAGACAGAAAGCGAGAAATCACCCCCCAAGGGGGGATGACCACGCCGCAATCCTTTCTCCTCCACTCTCCTCTTGGGATCTTGGGCATGCACACATGTGTGCCTACCCAGCGTGAGTTCAACTGCCTGGTTCGGGACTTGAACTACGAATGACCACAGGGGAGTCCAGCGACATAGCCATTACGCTAACTGCTGATTTCCCCAGCATAATTTTTAAGCCACCAGGTACCACAATCGGTCTTGTGGAAGTCCAGTGATATAACCACTACACCATCTGCTTGTACCTTATTTGTTCATTTTGCCTCCTGTAATATTTTATTGATAGTGAAACAAAGACCAGCAATATCTATTGGTTCTTTAACCTCAACATTTTCCATATTTTTTTAATTCTTCAGGATTTCAGATTTTCTCTGTTTTCCATTGCCATAGAATTCTCACACTACCTGTGCTTCTGACTGAAGTGTGAATGCGTGTATATTTTCATCAGTTTCTCTTTTCTTTATAGAATGCCAATGCATTAGATAAACACCATTATAACACAATCTTTTGAAACTTCTTATTCTTCATATTTAAGAAATTATACCTTCCTTTGTAAATTTTTACATCTTCTTTATGTTCACTTGTTTTTTCTAAGATATTTTTGCTATAGGGTGGGTGTGCTCCCTGGAGAGACAGAGAAAGACAGAGAGACAGAAAGCAAAAAATAACCCCCCAGGGTAGGGCCATGCTACAATCACTTCTTCATTCTCCTCCTGGGATCTTGGGCATGCATGCACAAGCACCCAGCATCAGTTTGAAGTCACTGGGTCCCAACATGGTCAACCATGTGGGAGTCCACCACTATGCCATATGTTGGTCGAATGCTTACTAATTTTAAGTGATGTTAAATATGATTCCCACATATTATATATGAGATGATTAAGGTAGACAAAATTGATATAATAAGGAACAGAGGTCATGTAAATAATATGTTTTTCCTTAGATGACTAAGTGTTTACTAATACATATAAGCTTAATCATTGGATGGGTAACTTCTGAATATATACATAGATTCCCAAATTAAAAGGTCCACTTAATTCAAATAGGTCTCAATATTACATTATATTTGCACAATTCTCACAACTTTTATTTGATTTGTTCTATCTCAAGTGTTACTTGTTTATTTGTTTGCTGACATAAATTTACTATTATATTTTATACAAAAAGACAAATCATTTGTGAACCTAAAATAGTAGAATTTAATTTATTATGAAACTTACAAGTCACATATAATTTATCTTCTACTATAATTACTAATAAATTCATAAGCCTCTTTTCACCATTAAGAATAGGGAAGTTTTAATTTTTGAGGTGGTTAGTTTTTTCTTTCCCAAAGAGTGATAAAAATCCCTGGTGGACATCTGATAAAATGCTTCTGTATAATTCAAATCCTTTGGCAAAAGAGAAAATAGAGATTTTCTGTTGTCATGATATTAGAAGAAATTCCAGACTAGCCTGTATTATTTATTTGAAAAAGAAAATAATTTAAATTTAAAATTTTAAATTTTAAAATTTTTCAACTAGATAAATTAACATTTGAGGGCAATTAGTTGAGTAAATGATTGCATTTGTTAAAATATAATAAATAAATAGAAGACATGGAAATAAAATATTGGGATATGAGTGCATATGTTTACAACAAGAGAAATCCTTCTTTAAAAAAATCTAATTTGGGGTCCAGTAGTGGTGTGGTTATTGTGGCGCTGGACTCCCACATGGCCGACTAAGGTTTGAGTTCCAGACCTGAAACTCATGCTGTGCCCAAAATCCTGAGGAGAATGGAGAAGAAGGGATTGTGGAGTGGTCATTTCCCCAGGGGATGATTTCTCACTTTCTCTCTGTTTTTTATTTGTGTCTTCTGTGAGTGCATGCGCCCTACAGAAAAAAAAAAAAAAAAAAAAAAAAAAAAAAAAAAACCAGAAACAAAAAAAAACAACTCTCTAAAAAAGCAAAACAACAACAAATCTAATTTGGGTATCTTGAAAGATTCAGAAAACCAGAAACCCCCCAAATTAGGATTACTGACTAATTAAGACTTCTAGCCCTGTTTTCTAGAAAATATGAAACAACAGGCCTATTTCACCCAGGATGATGCTCTAGTGTCTGAATGATTTATATGAGAAAATCTCTCTATGAAATGATTGAGTACATGGTTTTTAAAATTCTTTCTTAACTTGAATGTTTTCACATTTTCTTCACAGAAGTGTGTTCACCCTAATGAATTAGAATAATTTAAAGTTTATAAACATCCAGTAGCACTGTATTTCTCTTCCCAATTGTAATTCAGTCCTAAATATAAATATCAATTTCCTTTTCATTAACCAGCCTTTGTAGATATTGGTCATTAAGAACCTGGCGAGAACAGACTTACTTAGGGAATGTCTGCAAAAGCTCTCTTTGCAGTTCCTGTGCACATTTGGTTTAGCAGATGTTCTTTGTTGATCAAGGCACAAGCGACTACATCCTAGCGTTGCCTAATATTGTTCTTTCCCCCATGTCATTCTTTTCACTGTCTGTGTTAATCCACTAGTATATATTTCAAAAGAAGTAAATAAATGGTTGGAAATTAACTTATACTTAAAAATAGGAAGGCTTGGTAGTCATAATTGCTTTATGCTTTATGCATAAGTTTTATCAAATAGTAGAAAGTTACTGGCAAAAATGTATGCACATAAATCAACATATCATTAAACATTTTTAAGTAAATTATTTTTTGTATTTAGATTTTAGAAAGATTTTTTAATATAATTTTGTATGATGCTAACTCTTTAAGTGCTATTCTTTCCAGAAGAAACAGTTACAAATATTACAAAATCTCAAAATAAAAAAATCAGTTAACAGGAACAATAATATAAAAGTATACATAGAATAAGGCCCAGTAACAGCCAATACACTACTATTAAGTGGTAACTACTCAGGAGCTATTGCTATGGACTGGGTAGTATTCCTATGCAATTGCACCCCTAGTGCGAGCCGTAGTGTACTGAACTGCCTTGCAGGAAACCACACAGCCAACGTGACCTGTCATCCCCAGCCCTGTTGACTGAAACATGCTGGAAATGTGTGCCCAAGACTTGATGAGCTGTAGGTCAGGGGGAAGGGGGTCTCAGAATGACAAAATCTTATAGAGAATCTCTCTCTTCTTCGTTCCTCAACCCATTTGCAAAAAGGATCTCTCTTTCATGCATAAGATAAGTAGACTTTAAACAAATTTTTTATATGTAGAAGCCTTAATTTCCAGTGTGGTTATCTCAAGATAGAGCCTTCAGGAGGTTAATTAACGTTAAAGGCTGTCATAAAGGTGGGTTCCTAACTTGATACAACTATAGCCTCATAAAAACACAAAGAAACCTCCCTCTCTTTCCCTCTCTCTCCCCACTAAGTTATGACACAGTGAGAAGGCAATCGTGTAAACCAAGAAGAGAATGCTCCCCAGAACCTGACCGTATTTTTCATGTATTATGACATTGGAAAAGAAAACAATTACCACCATTTTAATAATTTCTACATATTCACTTTTTTTTCTTTTTAGAAATTTTTGCCTTCAAGTACATGTGCTCACCTGAGAGAGAAAGAGACACACAGACAGTGAAAGCAAAAAGTGCGAAATCACCCCCAAGGGAGGGTGGACATGCCGTAATCTCTTCTCCTCTATTCTCCTCCTGGTATCTTGGGCACACGTGCACACATGACTGGCATGATTTTCAATCCACCAGGTCTGGGACTCAAATTGCTGTTTGTCATATGGGAATTTGGCAACGTATATTGACCCCTCATATTTAAAAGGCAGTTATTCTTAGCTATTGCTGTATATTTTTGGAGGTATGGGTATTGTTGTTTATCTGTTGATATCAAACTCCTACAGACAATCAAGGTCCAACAAATGTATTAACTTAAACTTAACTGGAGAAGAATTAGCAATCAATTATCAGAGAGTCCATAAAACAGATCTGGCGTAAGTATTAGAAGCAAATGATAGATCAAGAACGTTAGATGAAAGATGAGGAGAGGGAACCAGCAGTTAGCGTAATGGCTATGTTGCTGGACTCCCACGTAGTTGACCGCAGTTCGTGTCCCGTACCCGGTGGCTTAAAACTCACGCTGGGCGCGTGTGCGTGCGTGCCCAAGATCCCGAGAGGAGAATGGAGGAGAAGGGATTGCGCCATGACCATCCCCCCTGGGGGGTGATTTCTCGCTTTCTGTCTCTCTGTCTCTCTCTGTCTGTCTGGCGAACGCACGCGCCCTATAGCAAAAATCTCTAAAAAAAAAAAAAAAAAAAAGAAAGATGAGGAGAATTTTCAGAGGTCTCTGGAACTAAGTTGCCAATAAATTGATACAGAGGATGAAGGAGCAGATGTTCGGAGAGCTATTCAGCTCAATATGCAAAGTAATTTCAGAAATAAATCTCAAGATATTTCACAGACACCAGGCACCACTCTCACCTCAAATGAGTTGTGGAAGAGAAGAGAAGCCTACTTTGAAAAGTACCAGCTGCATCAGCAATAGTACTCTCAACAACAGTGACAAGAACAGCAACAGAAACAGCAGCAGCGACAGCAAACAGATCCACCAGGACAGAGCTATCCATGTAAATTTACAGCAGTGTAAATGTAAACCACAAGTTTAAGAGCACTTGGGAATTATCTAGATGATGCTATGAGGGAAGAAAACGTTCTTCAGGCACCAGTGACCATGTCTTTGAATGTTGTCGGAAATAATTTGAAAAAGGAAGAAAAAATAATGCATTTTTAAAATAATATGGTTATTCATACTTTTCTACATCATCCTGTGTGATTACAGCATAGGATCCATTTTGATAATGTGTCAAAGAGAATAATGCTCAATAGAGGAAATAAGACTTTTAGATGGTTTGTACACTAAATGATTAAACAGTATAAAAATGAACCTATAGGACTATATAATGATTCTCCAAATACTAGCCAAAGAGGCATTCAGTAATTAACTAAATATAAAATATAAAATTATAAAATATGTCCTCTACAATTAAAATTGCTGAGCAGAAGAATCATGGCAACAACAGTTGATTCCTGAGAATAACAGAAAAGGTGAGCAATAATTTCAAAAGTCTAACATATTCTGTTTGCTTTTATGATGGTTCCCTTTGTTTTCCTCAATAAAGTCTTTATGACCAACAAATATACTGTGGGTTTCATGGAAATAATTTCAAATTGGTTTGAATGATAATATAAATATGCAAAAATACTTTAAATATGATTATAAATTCTTATATGTATATTTATTTATAAAGTTTCCATTTATTTATGATCATGATTGTGTTCCTTCTTGGAGCATTTTTTTTTTTTTTTTGAGAGGTTTTTGCTACAGGGTGCATGCACTTGCCAGAAAAACAGAGAGACAGAAAGTGAGAAATTAACTTTCAGGGGATATGGCCACACCACAATCCTCCATTCTCTTCTTGGGATCTTGGGCATGCATGCACATGTTCCCGGTGTGAGTTTAAGCCACCGAGTCAGGGCCTTGAACTGCAGTTGACTACATGAGAGTTCAGTGACATAGCCATTATGCTAACTGATGGTCTCGGTCTCTTGGAGAAATTAATATTGATAGTAATCCATAATAAAATAAACAATATATATTTAGAAATAATCAGTATATGATTATTGATTCATAAGACTAAAGAATATAACATAAAATATAAAAAATAGTTCCATGATTGTCTGTTTTTTAAGAAAAAATTCTTCTTATTTTATAAATGAGAGAGAGCACAGGTGCACTTTATGTGTTTCAGGTCAATCAGCAAGGAACCAGAACTCACTATTGGCCATGTGGCTTCCAGCATGGAAGTTCAATACCTTATTGACTACACCATGGAGACTGGGTCCCAAGATTGTGTTTTTTAAATTTTTTTTTAATTTTAAATTTTTATTTCATGTTCTTTTATACATTAAATCATGTTATTGAGCTTACAAAGTGAATATTCCAAAATGTGTAAATTTCTCCCTAGTCCAGTTGATAATACTATAAAGTTATCTTCAACAGATAATACCCCATTTCTTTGTCCCATTAATACTTTGCCTCTCTATTTTTCTCCTATATGTCCTTCCTCAGACTCTACTCTTTCACTAACACTATATCTGGTATTCACAACTATTTACTGTGTTTCTATATCCTTTAGTCAATCAGTTTTAGTCACAGAGTACAGACACTCAATATATATTAAGTGAGGACATACAATGTCTCTCCTTCATAGCCTGGCTTGCTTCACTCAGCAGTAAATCTTCCATATTCATCCACTTTCTTTCAAAAGCCAGGGTCTTTTTTTTATGGCTGAATAGTATTCCATAGTGTATATCTATATGTTATTGGTTTTCTTTTCTTTTTGCAAAGTAGCATAATTACATTCAAGTGTGTAATGCTACTACTAAGAAAGATATATTTAGAAGTATATTGAAAAGACTTTTTTATTTTTTTCTTATTTTATTTATTATTATCATAATCTTGTTTATATTACATCGAATCACATATAACTTTACAGTGTGTTACATTTCTTTTTCCAGAAGGAATACCACGCATATCAGTTAATACAAAGACATTAAAATTAAAATCCCCATAATCATCAAATAGCTTTTAATTATTTTTTCCAAATTATTATTATTATTCCAATTATTTTTTAAACATTCAATCATTATTTATCATTTTACTTGTAAAAAGACTTTACCCAACACAAAATACTTCTCAGACCAGTCCAGTTGAGAATACTATACACGTCATCATTAACAGGTAATAAACAATTTCTGTGTCCCACTAATGTCATGCCTCTCTATTTGTTCTCTTGCTATCCTTCTTTTTTTCTTTTTAATTAAATTTATTTATTTACATTCATTCACTGTACATCATTACAGCATACAAAGTGAGATTTTCCATCTAGAGTACACTGTATATTGTCTCAATCAAGCACATCAACATACATGTTACCGTCAGCAAATAATTTTCCATTTCTTGTTTTCTGTATATATATATATATGTATATATATATATATGTATATATATATATATATGTATATATATATATGTGTGTGTGTGTGTGTGTGTGTGTGTATATATATATATATATATATATATATATATATATATATATTTCCCATCCTTGATTTGTGGTGTTATCTGTTGAAGATATTTCCATCAACGGGTCTGGGGAGAAATGTTCACATATCGAAATGGTCTCATTGTAAACCAAACAATATGATTGAAAGTATATACAAAAATAATAATAATAATAATAATAATAATAATAAATAATGTGAAAAAATAAAAATTGAAAAGACTTTTTGATAAAGCCCAATCATGCATGATAAGCCTGATTGTCATAAGCATATAAGTGAAAGTTGCTCTACAGATGAAATCGTATGAAATACAACTTCCTAGAGGTCCTATGGAGAAAAAAAACAAAGTATCCAAAGATGCATAGGGAAAGAAAAATTAAAACAAAATTCATAGTGATAATTTGAGACCAAACTGTTGTGAACACCAACATATTCTCCATAGCAGAGAATACCCAATGTATTTGTAATGATATCAAGTTTTAAACTGTATTTTTTGGAAAGTCTCAAGTCTTTCATAGTCTACGTTTTTGTCTGTATTGAAAATCTTCAAACTACTCTGAAGATATTTTTCTAAATAACCATTGACACAAATAGAGAAATTAAATATCTTCATGTGCTGGAAGATGAAAGCTGTTAAAAAAAAACCTTAAAATCGCGATTGATAAATTAGTAAAAAGAAAAAAAATAAAATGGGTTGTGACAAAACAATGTAAACTTTCTCAGATTTTCTATGTAGGTGGTATAGATGTTAAAGGTGGACTTTTGCTGAAGTCATGGAATTTAAATATAAAAGGAAATGTCGAAATCTCTATGCTTCAGACTCAAATATGCAATGACTATAAATAAGCAACAAATCTGAGTTGACAAACTGGAGTGATTATGTTACTAGAATTTATTTATATATTTATTTATTTATTTATTGGGTTTTTGTTATAGGGCACATGTGCTTGCCAGAAAGACAGAGAGAGACAGAGAGACAGAAAGCTAGAAACCACCTCCCAGGGTGGATGGTCACACCACAATCCCTTCTCCTCCATTCTCCTCTTGGGATCTTGGGCATGGATGCACACATGCTCAGCATGCATTTAAGCCACCGGATCTGGGACCTGAACCGCGGCTGACTACGTGAGAGTCCAGCAACAGCCATTATGCCAATTGCTGATCCTGATACTAGAATTTAAATGCATGTATCTAAAGTGAAAATTTTAGTATGTTTAAAAACATATATATAGACAGAGAGAGAGAGAGAGGTGTACACACACACATAAACACATTCCTTTTACTTTCTTAGTAGCAGTAAAATGTCTTAAGAACATTAGCTTCACAGTGGTATGTTTCTTCTGTAAAATATTAATTTGGTTGTTACCCAGATTTCTCTTTTCAAGGACAATTGGTCCATGTACATTTTATTTGAAAAAACACTACTTAGCACTTCTCTTTCTGAACGACCTTTACATATATTTTCAATATTTGTAATCAATACATCTTAAGAGAAATCTGGACACCATCCATCACTTAGCAAATGTGACAGGTCAGTGTAGACGGTCACTTAAATGTCCATTGTCCAGCTTCTACAGAAAATGATTTAACTATATTGAAAAATAATGATTCTAAAAGAATAGTTCAGAATTGGTTACATTTCAATATTACTTCAATATTAAATTGAGAAAAGATATATTAGAATTCTGTACTATTCCAAGTAATTTGTTCTTTTGTCATGTTCCATAAAATGCTACAATTAATGTCATATTGACTTTAATATTACCATGTTGGACCTTAATTTTCAATACACACTTTGGCAGAAAAATCTCTGAGTAGTTTTCTTTCCTTGTAGTTTTAGTTTTGGGCTATTTGTTAGATTTAGAAAACTTTCCCACCCATAAATCACCTTTTCTTTCCTTGATGGATAATTTTATAGTTTTTTTCTCAGTCAGATATTAAGTGTTAGATTAAAGCTCCAAGGTTGAGTGATTACCTTTCATGAGAAATGCAAGTAAGCTTCACCATTAAAGAGCACACAATGAGTTCTAACAGTAACTAAGTCCTGCCCTCACAAGCCTGCCTTAGATCATTTGTTTTCAGAAGCCACCCTGGAAATTATATTTGTGTGTCTAAGCTTTTCTGGCTCTATTGTCAATTGTCTTTTCTATTTTGTTATTTATATTTGAAACACTTTTGATTTAGTTTATAATCTTCCTGCAAGAGATACAATGTACTTTTGTGCTTCTTCATACATTATACATAACAATAAGCAAAATTTACAGCAGTGTAAGCAAAAGAATAGTTAGGTTTACTGCAATGTACTAAATTCAGCCAATTCAGCAAAAGACTTACAACTCTAGTAAAAACATTTTCATAGGCTTTGTGTGTTTTCAAATAAGCCCTTCAAATGTGTATGTGTTTGAGATATATAAACATACATGTGCATATATATATTAATATATATTTATACATATATATGTGTATATATATATATATATATATATATAATTTTCCTTCAGAGAAAAATGGAATGACTTAGTAAATTCGAGGAGACGAGTAGAAGCACTCAGTGTTGTTAGCAGTAATTGTGTTTAATATTTTATTTCCAAGCCTAAGCTCTTTAAAACATTTGTTTAAAAGAAAACAACCTTAATTTCAATTTTCCACATAATAACTAAAGCTTTCAGTTGAGTATATAGCTGTATATATAGGAAAGTATTGAAAAGCAAAGAAGTCTTAACAAGATAGCCTTATAGTTCCCTCAGTTCTGGTGGTGGGGAAGCCCAAGATCAAGGTGCTGGCAGTCAATATTGAATAAGGACTTTCTGTCTGCTTTAAAATTGACCCTTTTTACTGTGTCCTCATATGGAAGAAACATGAAAAGGGCAAAGGGCATTCATCTCATTCATGAGGGTGGTGTCTTTATCACTTAATCACTTCTAAAAATGCCCCACCTATTAATAGAAGCACATTGGATATTAGATTTTAATATGAATTTGTGGAGGGATACATATATACAGATCATAGAACCTTTCTTTTCTTAGATCATTTACTGGAGAAAACTTGTGATTATGAGTTCTTTCTCTACCTTTTTGAAAAGTAAATCTTTTTTTTAAAGAATTATTTTATTTGACTTTATTTATTTATTTTAATTTGATCAGACAGGGATAGAGTGAGCATGAGAGTGAGAGAGAGAGAGAAAGCCACCATGTCCGGGACTCAAACCGTGGTCAGCCATGTGGGAGTCCAACACAAGTAGCCACCACACCATCTGGCAGCCCTGAAAAGTAAATCTTAGCTTCTTGACAGTTTTAGAGTGCATGTGCTCACCAGAGAGACAGAGACAGAGAGACAGAAAGCAAGAAATCACCCTCGGGGGGATGGCCACGCCACAATCCCTTCTCCATTCTCCTCTCAGGATCTTGAACACTCACACACATGCACCAGGCGTGAGTTTAAGCCACCGGGTCCAGGACTGGAACCGCGGTCGACTACATGGGAGTCTAGTGACATAGCCATTATGCTAATTGCTGGTCCCAGCTTCTTGATAGAGTTTAAGTCCGTGGATTTCTTTCTCAAGGATCTGGGACATATATATCTGGAAATAAAATAACTGAAAAGGTTAGCACCCCCATCTCCTGGTTTCTCTTGAAGAGTAAGAACTGATCAGATCCATTCAGTTGCTGATAACAGGAACACTGAGTCTGTGTAATTTATAAAAATGCAAGTTTATTCTAGTCATAGTTTGGAGGTCCAAGATCTAGAAGCTGAAACTGTTAAGGGTCTATTTGCTGATAAATTACATGATTAGCCAGCAGGACCTTAAGGAGAGCACACAGTAACTGTCTCATTATTGTTCCTTATAAACCCATTCTGATACAATCTGGGAGGCCTCACCCTGAGCCTAATTACTTCTCAAATAAAATAATAATAAAATGGTTCTAAATGTTTATGAAGGACTTACATGCTTGCTGTAGGAATTTTAGGAAAAGTAACCTAGCAGGTGGTGTAATGGTTATGTTACTGGATTCCCATGTAGTCAAATATGATTCGAGTGTCGGCAGCTTAAAACTCATGCTTTGCATATTTGCATGCGTGGCCAAAATCCTGAAAGAAGAATGGAGGAGAAAGGATTATGGCATGGCTATACCCACTGGACGGGGGGGGGGGGGGGGGGGGGGGGGGGGGGAGGTAATTTCTGGCTTTTTTTTATCTCTGTGTCTCTTTGTTGGTATGGCAAGTGCCCGATAGTAAAAATCTCTAAAAACAAACAAACAAAAAACTCTCTGGGTACTTGTGTATGCAAGCCCAAAATCCTGAAAGGAGAATGGAAGAAAAGAAATTGCAGCATGGACTTTCCCCACTGGCGAATGCTTTTTGCTTTTCTTCTATGTCTTCTTTTTTCCCCTATTTCTCTCTTTGGGAAGTGTATCCATTTTATAGCAAATTAAAACAAAACAAATAAACAGAAAACCAAAAACCAAAATAAAAACTAAATCCTTCCTGTCTTTTGTTTTAGTGGAGTTAAGATCAATATCCCTATACTATTCCAATAGGGGTTAAGACTTAAAGTCTTCCTTGCCTGTTTAACTCCATTCAGTGTAATTATTCTTTAAAATCTTCATCCAGAATCACCAAGTGAAATAATTTTTGGAGAATCCATTTCTCTAAAATCTTAACTTTAGATATAATTCAGTCAAACAATATTCAATAGTGCAAATTCAAAGATCTCCAAATTAATCATTTACTAATGAGAAATTTTATATTTTTATCTATACATTTCATTTTAAACAACCTTGTTTCCTATTCTCTTCTGCTGATACTGTTTCATATTACTTGACCCATTAAGTAACTGAAGGTGATATTTTTATACTAATGTGGTTTTGCTATTTGAAACTCTTTCTATAAATTTGTTGACACTATACCAATGCTATTGTATTTTCCAGTGACTTTAAGTCATCTCTTGGTTTTTACTCTCTGAATGCCCCTTCTCCCAATAAGGAAAAGAGGAAGAAAAGACATTTATAGAAAAGAAACAGAACTTCTATCCTAAGACACCACTGTACACTCACAACTTTGCTGTGCTTTCTCCTTGGCCAATAATTGACAAGAGCTATATCTATGTTGATATTCACCATGTGCATCCCATCAGATATCTTTGATCTTTCTTTCATGGACTTAAAGAGAAACATTTTATCTAATAAAATGTAATTAATTTCAGCAATTGGTGCTGGGAGAACTGGATAACCACCTGCAGAAAAGTGAAATTAAGCCCCTATATCTCACCATTAATAAGAATCAACTGAAAATGGATCAAGAATTAAATGTAAAGCATTAAACTATAAAACTATTGGTAGAATACTTAAGGGAAATTATTGAAGACACTGGAGTAGCAAATATTTCTTAAATAAATCTTCTAAAACATAAGTAATAATCCCAACAAATAGAAAAGTGGCATTATATCAAACTAAAAAAACTTCCTCCCAGCAAAGGAAACAACAATTACAGTGAAAAGACAACCCTCAGAATGGGGTAAAATATTTGTACATTATTCCTTAGACAAAGGATGGATAACCAGAATTTATAGGAAACTTAAGCAATTGATTCAGAACCAGGATCTTTAAGAATCTATAACTTAAGCAATGGTCATTTAAAAAAATCCAATTTAAAAAAAAAAAAAAGGGAGAGGGCTAATGAGTTGAATAGACAATTCTCCAAGGAAGATATACAAATGGCCAAAAGGCATATGAAAAAAATGTTCAAAGTTTCTTGTCATAAAGGAAATGAAAATTAAAATAGCAATGAAATACCATTTAACCCCAGTTAGAATGGCTAGGATAATAATAATAATAATAATAATAATAATAATAATAATAATAAAGGACAGGTGCTGGAGAGGCTGTGCTGAAAAAAGAACCCTCTTACACTGTTGAGGGGAATGTAAAGTAGTATAATCTCTGTTGAAAACAACATGGAGGTTCTTCAAAAACCTATAAATAGAATTACTGTATAACCCAGTAATCTCACTCCTTAGTATTTCCGCAAAGGCTAGGGAGACACTTGTACATCCTTGTTTATTGTAGCATTAATCACAATTTCTATGACATGAAATCAACCAAAATGCCCGAAAACATACCTGCATTGGAAATCAGTGGCAGCTATATTCTATGGAATATTACTCAATTATAAGGAACAATAGGACATTATCTTTTGATTTTAAATGGGTGAATATGTTGGAACCAGTAGATGGCATGATAGTTACATCACTGGACTCCCATGTAGTCAATCACAGTTTCAATCCCAGACCCAGCAACTTGAAACTCATGCCAGATGCATGTGCATGTGTTCCCAACATTCAGAGAGGAGTCCATTCTTTGAATGTTGGGAAGAGGAGAAGGGATTGGGGCATGCCCATCGCCCCTGGGAACTGATTTCTCACTGTCTCTCTTCTCTTTCTGTCTCTCTGGCTAGTGCATGCACATTATAGCAAAAATCTTTCCTTAAAAAATGGATGAAAATAGAAGCCTAACATTAAGTGAAGTGAGTCAGACTTTCAAAGATACACATTGCATATCTACACCTAACATGTATTGAATGTCTGCACTCTATGGCAGAAAATTATTAATTCAAAGGCATAATGGAAGGGAGGATAAGTGTAGATAGATTCTGTAAAGGAGGGTAATGGATGGTAGAGGGTTAATAAGAAAGGCAAAGAAGAAACACTTAACAGACTAAAGAAAATAAAGTTCTCTGTTAAAATAAAAGAATCTCAAATTTTTGCTTTACAGAATTAAAAAGTTTCACCTGGTATTTAGATCTTACACAATTTTTTTTCTCATAACTTTTCTCTTCAAAATACACTTTCTTTTTGTTTGTTTGTTTGTTTCTTTTTATCTATACTGAGATATAATCGAAACAAATTTTATAGGAGACAGCAGGTAAAATGGTGATTGAGCTGTCTGGATCCTATATGGCCAATTCTGTGGTTGAGTTTCAGACTTGGTGGCTTGAAAAAAACACCAGGCATATGTATGTGTGTGCTCAAAATCCTTAGAGGAGAATGGAGGAGAAGTTATTTTAGTGTAGCCATACCCCAATGTGATTATTTCTCACATTCTCTTTCTGCATCTTAATCTTTGTCTCTTTCAGGTGAAACCACCTGCAATATAAATTATTTTAGAAGTATATATTTAAGGTAAACAATGTAATGATATATAAACACATATTTTAATCATTACGATAATTAAGCTAATTAACACATCCATCATGTCACATAGTTTTTTTTTTTGTGTATGTGTGATGAGAACACTGAAGATCTACCCTATTAGATAATTTCAAGTATAAAATATACAATTATTAACTGTAGTCATCATACTATACATTTGATCTACATTTGATTTGCAGAACCTACTCATCCTATAACTGAAAGTTTATGCTCAGTCTTACACTTGATTTACATAATATATCTCAATGAGCACTTTACTTAGGCTTTAATTTTTTTTTTATTTTATCATTGTAATTTCTGAATAGCATATAATCGTACACTTTAGAGAGTTATAGTATGGTTTTTGAAAGTATATGTACAGTGTGTAATAATTAAACCAAGAATGTAAACATATTTATTATCTTCAACACTGAACATTACAATATGTTCTGTTGTGCACATTTTTTGTATGAATGCCCTTTTTTATTTTTTATAATATATTTTTGTTTAGTTTAGTTTCTTTTATATATTCAACCACTGTACATCATTTAGCTTGTAAAGTGAATTTTCCAACATGAATACATTTCACACCAGTCCAGTTGGGGATACTAATGCATGTCATAATCAACAGATAATAATCGATTCTGTGTACCATAAATATATTGCCTCTCTATTTTCACATTTGATATTTGTTCTATTAGTTTCTTTTTTCTTTGAGGTACGCATTTGATTGACAATGACATTTTAACCCTGTTGTGGCACATTATTCCATAACCTCTTCCACTTGTTTACATGCATTCTTATATCTGTTAATCATTTGATTCAAAGCTCACTTATCTCTAAAAGTGTACCTATACATAAATGCTTGAAATTCTATTTAAATTTCAATAAATGATAGAATTCTTTACTGAGAGGTGCACATTAAATAAGATTATGCTTCCAAAAGCAACTCCTCTCTACATCTTGAATTAATAGAATAGTTCAGGTGCTCTCTTATTCAACCTCGTCTCCTATTCTCTGCTCACACTGTTTCATATTACTCAACTTACTAAGCAACCGATGATAATATTTTCATATTAATCTGATTTTTCCATTTGAAACTGCTCCTATAAATTGGCACTGTATCATTATGTTGCCCAAAAAATAAGATTTTTGACCAAAAATATGAGTCAAATTCTACTTGAAATTATAACCCACTAACTGCTCAGTATAATTTCTTGTTGGAACACTTGTTCTGTAAAGTTTTTACCTGGTTGTAATATTTTCTTCAGTTAAATTTAGTCTTAAAATGTCACTAAGTACTTTCATTTTTTAATGATTGTTTCCTCTAGTGTGTCATTTTAATAGTACATACCACCTAATAAAAAATCTGCCTAGAGTTGCCTAACTTACATTAGTAGAATACTATTATTTCATCAAATATTGCTATTTTTAAAACTTCTCTTATGTTATAAATTACCATAAACATTAGCAGAAGGTTTCCATCAAGATTCCACAAATATCATGGCTCAAGAAAAAGACGTGTGTTTTTCTTCCTCCTCACTTCCTCCATGTAATCAAAATATGCCAAAGGGTTTACAAAGTCTGTGATTAAACAGTGCTATATTCCTGTCTAGTTCATCTTGGACCAAGTGGTCACCTTTTGTCTATAACTTTCTTTTTAGGGATTTAGACCAGAAACCTAAAAAAACTGACTGGCAAGCTATTAGAACTGTGACAATTATTTACTTTATCCCTGGCATCAGGAAGAAGAACATATGCTCAGTAACTTCATTGGCTCCAAACGGACAGCTCTCTTTGATACCTTCTTCTTATTTTATGACAGTGCATACCTTTATTCTCTCATAATGTTTCCTGAAAGGAATTTTAAGAACTCCAAAATTCAATTGCTATAAGAAGTCACATGTGTTTCTCTCTTTGTTTGCATTATATAAAAATAATGAACTTATATTATCTCCCCAAATAAAAATTGACATAAAACTTTATTTTCTTTTTTATCCTGGAAGGTAATCAGTAGTTTGTGAACAGTTATCAACAGACTGTTTAAATATTTTATAATATTTATAGACTTAAATAATAAAAAATATGGGGCCAACAGATGGTATGGTGGTTAAGGTGCTGGTCTCCCACATAGCCAAACATGATTTGAGTCCCAAACCCCATGACTTGAAGATCATGCTAAGCATGTGTGTGTGATGCCCAAAATCCTGAGAGAGGAATGGAGAAGGGATTATGGCATGGTCATACTCCCTGGGCAGTGATTTTCCACTCTTTATGTCTATCTATCTCCAATGAGTGCACAAGTCATATTGCAAAAACCTAAAATAAATAAATAAACAACAACAACAATAATAAATACTGCGTTTTTTACTATCTTCATGATTGGTACACAAGAAATTGAAAAATTCAACAAATCGAAACCAGGACTTGTAATTCACTGCTATAGAGAACAGACAGATTTTCCCATTGGTTCTATCTCTTTGTGTTCAGACTTCTGTAATTCCTTTATTTGTGTGTGGGAAGACATGTTGCTTGCTTCTAACCAATGGAATATCTCTACGGTGATGGGATGCCCGTAGCTGAATCTTTATTATTATAGAAATTTGATAATGTTGTGGAACCCATCTAACATGTATCTTTTTCTCTTGCTTTCTCTCATTCTCTCTCATGCGCTCTCAGTCAGGTTTTCTTTCCCTCTTTCTTTTCATTACTGATTTTAAAATAAGCTGTCTCTGTGCCCTGTGAATTCTTACAAAAATCCTGAGAGAGCTTACAAGTGGGTTCTTTCCCAGTCAGTTCTCCACATGAAAATGAACTCTAGTTAGTTAAAGCCTTGATTCCACTCATGTGAGTCTTGAAATAGATCATCAAGCCAAGTCTTCTCTGCACTCTTGAACCACAGAAATGGTGAAATAATAAATGTGACTCATTAAATAATTTTATGTGTAATTTATTATGGAGTATTAGAAAAACTAATATGCTTACAAAGGCTACTTTCATTTTTGGTTTTTAGTTTTTCTGTTTTACTCACCAATATCACTATGTATCACCAATGTTAGTATAAAACTGTTAAAGTGAGTACATTATAAATCACCATAAATGGGTTTAAAACATACCACCTTAAATTTTTCTTTTCCAGCATTACCAACAATACTCAGTCTTTCAATTCATTGTATAATTTCATCCCAGTAACTGATGGATATAGAAACACAGTAAACAGATGTAAATACAGATATAGTGTGTGTGAAAGAGTAGGGTTTGAGGAAGAACAATTAGGAGAAAAATGGGGAGGAAAAGCATTAATGGGACAAAAAAAGTGCCAATTTCTGTTAAAGATATTTAATAGTTTAGTCAACTTGACTAGGGAGAAATGTTCACACGTTAAAATATTCATATTGTAAGCTACATGATGTGATTGACTGTATAAAAGAAAATGCAATTTAAAAGATAAATAAAAATAAAAATAGATTATACTACCTGAATCATCTGTATAAATTATAGAATATTCCCATAAGACAATAATTTTCCTCATGTAGATTTCTATCTCCTCATCCTTACTCTCATTCTAAAACATCTGATGATGTGATTTCAATCACCATAGCTTTATTTCTTTTAGAATTGCAAAATATGTAATTATACATTATTTGCTCTTTTATGTCTTGTTTCTTTTACTACACCTAATGGTTTTGGAGAATCACTCATATTAACGTGCAAGTCACTTTTTCTAACGAATCTACAAGGTGATACTTTGTTTTACTTACTATTTTAAGCCAATATTCATAATATAAATAAATAAAGCTTCTTCGAACATTTATGCATCTGCCTTTTGTAGACATGTTTTCATTGCTTTTGCCTACATATCTTGTAATAAAACGGCAGAGTCATGAGCTATGAGTCTGTTTAAAATTATAAAATATTAAAACAAAATAATAAAACACTGAAAACAGAATTTATATAGTGTAATATTTTACACATTCATTACATTTTTTCCCATTTTTTATTTTTAATTTCATTTTCTTTTATACAGTCAATCACATTATTTAGTTTACAAAGTGAATATTTTAACATGTGAACATTTCTCCCTAGTCAAGTTGACTAAACTATAATATATCTTTAACAGTAATTGGCACCTTTCTTTGTCCCATTACTGCTTTTCCTCCCCATTTTTCTTCCAATTGTTCTTCCTCAAACCCTACTCTTTCACACACACTATATCTGTATTTACATCCATTTACTGTGTTTTAATATGGCTTAGTCAATCATTTTCAGTCATAGAATAAATGTTCCAGTTTCATTCTTATAACCCGACACAACAATTTGTTTTAATATTTGCCATTCTAGTGGGGTACACTAATTAGTTAAACATAGATTTATTTTTACTTTTTACAAAATTTATATGTAAACCCTATAGTAAATAACTACTACCTCTCTTTCTAGCTATAATTCTACTAACCAAATAAATTCATTCATACTCCAGTAATATATTCTATAAATAATTCTAATATTTTGCTTTATTCATGCATTTGATTGATTTATTTTCCTTTTATATAATTCTTTAATTTTATGCCTTCTTTCTGAATTATATTGATTTATTTAATACTAAGTTTATCTCCCTTGGGAATTACTTCTTTGCTAATTGAGAAAAATCGAAGAAATAAACCAAAAAAACTCCATAATAAAGCTGTCATTTTTAAGTGTCATCCCAATATCAGCAACACAAGTATAATTTGAGAACTTGCTAGAAATTCAGATTATCTGGGCCCTATAGTATAACTATTAATCAGAAAGTCTGGGGGTAGAGCCAATGATTTATGTTTTAATAATTCCTTTAGGTGATTACAGTGTTTACTTGAATTTGAGAGCTCTGCTCTTTTCTGATTATATTATTTCTTGATATTTTGTATGACAGTTTACAAATCTGTTTTATTCAACAGTCTATGGGCTCATTGAAACCAGGGACTACCGGTTATTCATTTTTCTGCCTCCCATTGCATCAAAGACTATGCTTTGCACAGAACAGGAATATCAATGATTTTTAAAATTAAAACATATTGTAAAGAGAATTTTTTTTTTCCTATATAAACTGAGTTTTTTCTTTTCTTTCTTTCTTTTATTTTTTTTATTATTTATTTATTTTTATTTTATTTTTTTTTTTGAGAGGTTTTTGCTATAGGACACGTGCACTCACCAGAAAGACAGTGACAGAGAAAGAGAAAGGAGAAAACACTCCCCAGAGGGGATGGCTATGCCACAATCCCTTCTCCTCCATTCTCCTCTCAGGATCTTGGGCACGTACACACACGTGCCCAGCGTGAGTTTAAGCCACCGGGTCCGGGACTTGAACCACAGTTGACTAAATAGGAGTCCAGCAACCTAGCCATTACACCAACTGCTGATCCCTTGACTGAATTTTGAACAAATGATATTTGTCTTAAAATGTACACCAAAACATAAGAAAAAAAATTTTAATGCACTTTTTTTTAACTAATTTTACTCTTAGGTAGTCTCAAAAGAGTAAAATCAAGAATATCAAAATACATATGTGACTTTTTTTCTTTTTGAGAGTTGTTTGCCTTTTTTGTGATGTGCTCTTACAGGGAGACAAAGAGATAGACAGAGACAATGAGAAGGAAAGTGAGAAATTATCCCCCAGAGGGATGGCCAGGCCATAATCCCTTTCCCTCCTGGGATTTTGGGCATGTATGCATGCTGCCCAGCATGAGTTTCAAACCACTGGGTCCAAGACTAGAACCATAGTCAGCCATGTGGGAGTCCAGCCACATAACTGCTGGCTCCACATGTGTTGATTTTATTTATTTATTTTTGGGGGAGTTTTTTGCTATAGGGCATGTGTGCTCCCCAGAAAGATGGAGAGAGACAAAAAGACAGAAAATTAGAAATCACTCCCCCAGGGAGATTGCCATACTGCAATCCCTTCTCCTCCATTCTCCTCTCAGGATCTTGGGTATGCACTCACACGCACCTGGAGTGAATTTAAGTCACTGAATCCAGGACTTGAACTGTGATCGACTACATGGAGTCCAGCAACATAGCGATTATGCCAATTGCAGGTCCCCACATGTGTTGACTTTTAACATTTAACTGATGTATTTTTAATAGAGACTCAAAATTTTATTTAATTTCTTTCCTGTCCACGTGAAATCTTCCTTAGAAGAGAGGATTCTGTAGTCAAAATAAGTAGAGAGTATTAGAAAAAAAGATTTAGTTTCTTGTAAAAAAAATACTTTTTTTTTTTTTAAGAGAGATTTTTGCTAAAGGGCGCATGAGCTCACCAGAGACACACAGAAAGAGAGAAAGAAAGCAAGAAATCACTCCTCAGGGTCAATGGCCAATCTGCAATCTCTTCCATTCTTCTCTCAGGATTTTGGTCATGCACCCACATGCACCTGGCATGAGTTTAAGCCACCAGATCCTGAACTTGAACCACTGTCAGCTATTGGGGAGTCCAGTGACATAACCATCATGCCATGTGCTGGTCCTAAAATTACACTTTTTCAAAAAAAAGTAATTATCTTTATTCTTCCTGGACTTAACTATTATGGTGAGTAAAAATAAAGGTTTTGCTATTATTGTAGTTGTCACCCTCTTCATTGTTGTTGAAGAGGTTGGTTTCTACAAGAGATTCTAATATATTTGCTTGTTCACAGTAGAGAGATAACCAGTATACCCTGACTTTATTGAGTATTCAAATACATCCTCTTTTGCAGTCCTCTTTTTCTTATTATCATTTGAAGGCCGCCTTCAAAGATTCATGTTCTTACCAGAGTGCTAAAGTAACACTTTATATGATTTTTTAAATAGATTCCATATGTAAGTGACATCATGCAATATTTTTTATTTCAATATACTGTCTTACCAACAGTGTATAAGAATTCCATTTTCTTCACATGCTATTAATATTTATTTTATGTGATTTACTTTTTTCTGTATAGTAGCCATCCTAATAGGCATGAGGTATGACCTCATAGTGATTTGGAAATAAATTTTCAAATGATCACTTTGAAAATAAGATAAACATTGAAAGTGTAAGAAGCTATGGAGAGTGAAGGTGACAAAAAATGAATTTCCTATTAAGTTTTTGCTAAGATAACTGAATGGATGTTTATGTCATTGACTTAAACAGAAAAGATGAGAGATTATAACATATTTTTAATAAACAGAAGAAGGAATAAATGCTTCTGTTTGACCATGGCGATTTTTAGAGGTTAAACAAGTGAACTGGAATTCAGTGAACAAAATCAAAGTTGTAGACAGTCATTTACAGTTATACTGACAGGCATCCAATTGCATGAGATTACCTAGAAAAAAAGTTTAGATAGGAAAGCATGCTTCTATTTACAACAGTTTTACAAGGAAAGATATTTTAAAATGTGGTTATTTTACTGTCTAAAGAGTACCAGATAAATTAAATAGATTGAAACAAAAAATGAATCATGACGAAGATAGGAAAGTTCATTTCCCCAATAAGAAATGAAATTGCATGAGTTCAAGGGTTATAATTATCAGCTATATACAGTTTATATTTGTATTTCATTATATTTAAATAATTTACATTTAAGCTAAAGATTTTTGAGTGAATAGATAATTATATGTAATAATACCTCAAAACTATCAAAGTTTAAAAAAAGCCAAAAAATCTAGATTAGATGGCAGTCTTTGCAGTAACTATTATGATAATAAAATGAGTTAAATATTGAAGCTAGTCCTTTATTACTAGTTTGAAAGAAGCATTAAGAAGCTGGAATTTGATATGGACCTTGAAGCATACATAACATTTCAATAGGCATTAATCCCTGAGAGAAGATGTCAAAGGGCAGAAACAGTGTCAGTAATGCAAAGAATTGCAAAGTTTGTTTAGAGCACACTGCATTTGTAAGTAAAAGCCCTGTAAATAACATCTATAGTAAGAAGACAAAAAAAAAAATCAATTTTTAAATTATTGATGAGCAGATAGCATAAGATCTAAACATACCCATTAACAGTAATCTCACCACCAGCACATCTTTAAAGAATGTTTACTCCTTTTTAAATATTGCTTTCTTTCTCAAATATGTGTATATGTATGTATATATATATATGTATATATATATATATATATATATGTGTGTGTGTGTGTGTGTGTGTGTGTGTGTGTGTGTATAACATTGCCATCATTGTAACAGTCAGCATTCTCCAGGAAATATTGATCATCAGTAGAATATATAAAGAAAGCAAGAGAAAGAGAAAGAGAGAACAAGCTCTTAAATAATTGAATCACATCCCGTATGATTTTGGAACTGTCAAGTTGAAAACCTGTAGGGATGCCAATCAATTTTGTGTCTTGTCCTAGAAGCATCTATTGCTTGTAACTAAGATCTTTGGAAGGACTAGTACAGCATAAAGTAATGGGAGAAGGAAGGAGAATATTTACTTGTGGATAATAAAAGCAAATCATTAGTGTTGCCAGTCCCATTTTCATCTCTGATTCTAAATTCATAAATCTTAGCCACAGGGAAAATCATCATCACCACATATGGTATGCTGACTTAAAGCACATACAAACTTTGGTAAATATTGTAAATTGTCCCTACCTGTCTCCCTGTGCCCTACAAGGTATTGTCAGTGAAGCACATGCCCTAACCAATAAAAACAAAACAAAACAAAACAAAACAACAACAAAAAAACCACCACTTTTATTTTTTTAATTAATTAATTTATTTTTTGAGAGAGTTTCTGCTATAGGGCATGTGCAATCACCAGAAAAACAAAGTGAGAGAAACAGATAGTGAGCAATCAACCTTTGGGGGATGGCCATGCCTCAATCCTTTCTCTTTCATTCTCATCTTAGAATTTTGGGCAGCATGAACTCCTATCCACAATTTATTTCCCATTTGTTGAATTCTTTTACTCAAAGGACCTGTGCAATATATGGTGATGAGACATATGTCATTCTGCACGTTCATGAATGGTAGTTTGGTAAAATCACTACTTACAGGAAAGACGTACCTGTATCCAGAGTAAGTGTCTATTCCAGTCAGAACAAAATGCTGCCACTTCCTTGATGGAAGTCATCCAACGTAATCAACCTTCCACCAGGGAAGTCTGATCACTACCAGAATTGGTGCCATGTGGAATAAACTCTGGGGTCACTTACTGGTAGATTGTGCAACCACTTCATGGAAGTCATATAAGGACATGCTGATGTAAAAAGGCACAAGCATGTGTTGAAGACTGTGTGTGGGGCATTAACCACATCTATGAATTGCTTCAAACCATTCCAGCATTTTAAAATTCATAAGTAAAACCTTTCTATTAGCAGATTGCAAATATTTTTGCATATAATTGAGTCATTCTTTTAAAATTAATTTTAGATTCAGTTTTATAATGAAGGAGAATTTTATGCTTTGCTTATTGTCTTCAAGTATCCAACAGTGACTGTGTTGGATATAAAAGAATAATTTTTTGAAATCACTGAACCAAAACACACTTTAGAATGCATTATTTCTCTGTAAAATATAGTTTAAATATTAGTAAAATTATTGTAGCTTAGGTTAATTATTCTAAAGAATGATCATTTTATAGCAATAGTCATATTGAATGACTTTTCTGAGTTGATTCATATCTAAATTCTCTTATGCTTGAAATTGTTTTGACTATGTCAAAATAACTAAAATGAAATCGAGTTCAAAATAAAATTAGTTTCCACAGTTGCTTTAATTTCAGAGTGTCCTCCATTACCCTACTTCTCTATCCTTTTAATATTGTCTGTGGGTTTAACAATTGTCAAATATAGTTATTGAATGTCTTTTCAACTGATTACATGTAAGTTATATCATACAATCTTCCATACTTTCATGTTTGGATTATGCTTCTTATCGGTTTACTACATCTATTGTTAGCATAAAGTTGTTTTTTTTAATCATACTGAAGTTCAGGTTTACCATAAAACTTGTCATCATATTTTTTTTATTTCAATTTCTTTTATACATTCAATCACATATATCACTTAGCTTGCAACGTGAATATTCCAACATGTATACATTTATCACCAATCCAGTTGAGAATACTATGCACATTATCTTCAACAGATATTTCTTTGTCCCATAAATGCCTTTCCTCTCTATTTTTCTTCTTAACATCCTTCCTTAGACTGTACTCCTTCACCCACCCTTCCCATACTGTATCTGGTATTTATAATCATTTTCTATGTTTCTATGTCCTCTAGTCATTCAGTTTTGGCTATAGAGTGCAGACAGTCAGTATATAAGTGGAGACATACACTATCTCTCCTTCAAAACCTGGCTTGCTTCAGTCAGCAGTAAATCTTCCATATTCATCCACTTTCTGTCAAAAGCCAGTGTCTTGTTAATGGCTGAGTAGTATTCCAAAGAGTATTTGTGCCACACTTTTTCAATCCATTCATTTGTTTGTGGGCATTTGGGTTGGTTCCATGTCTTTGCAATTGTGAATAATGCTGCAATAAACATTGATGTGCAAACACTTTTCCAACTAAGGATTCTTCTGTCCTTTGGGTAGATACCAAGGAGTGAGATTGCTGGATCATATGGTAGTTCTATTTTTAGATCTTTGATGATTCCCCATATTACCCTCCATAGTGGCTGGATCAATTTATGTTCCCCCCAGCAGTGTAGGAGAGTTCCCCTTTCACCACACCCCTGCAGCACTTATCATTATTTGTTTTTATAATCTTTGGGGTTAGGTGGTATCTCATTGCGTTTTTTTTTTTTTTTTTTTTTGAGAGGTTTTTCGCTATAGGGCGCGTGCGCTCGCCAGACAGACAGAGAGAGACATAGAGACAGAAAGCGAGAAATCACCCCCCAGGGGGGATGGTCACGCCGCAATCCCTTCTCCTCCATTCTCCTCTTGGGATCTTGGGCACGCACGCACACGCGCCCGGCTTGAGTTTTAAGCCACCGGGTCCGGGACGTGAACCGCGGTCGACTACGTGGGAGTCCAGCGACATAGCCATTACACTAACTGCTGGTTCCCTCATTGCGGTTTTGATCTGCATCTCCCTTACAATGAGGGATGTTGAGCATTTTTTAATATGCCTTTTGGCTATTCATTTGTCTTCCTTGGAGACTGTTTTTTTTTTTTTTTTTTTTTTTTTTTTTTTTTTTTTTTTTTTTATTACTCATTCTCCCATCTTCTAAGAGAATTGATCATCTTTTTTTGGGAGGACAACTGCTTGAGTTCCCTGTGTATTTGGGACAACTGCTTGAGTTCCCTGTGTATTCTGGTTATCAGTCCCTTATCTGATGCACAGTTTACAAAAAATATTTTCTCATTCTGTGAGCTGTCTCCATATATTTTTTAAAATTTTTATTTTGGAACCAGCAGTTAGCGTAATGGCAATGTCGCTGGACTCCCACGTAGTCGACCGCGGTTTGCATCCTGGACCCGGTGGCTTAAACTCACGCCGTGCGTGTGTGCGTGCATGCCCAAGATCCCGAGAGGAGAATGGAGGAGAAGGGATTGTGGCGTGACCACCCCCTGGGGGGTGATTTCTCGCTTTCTGTCTCTCTGCCTCTCTCTGTCTGTCTGGCAAGTGCACGCGCCCTATAGCAAAAACCTCTCCAAAAAAAAAAAAAAAAAGAAAAAAAATTTTTATTTTGTTTTATTTAATCAAATTCATCATAAAACAATATAACATAAATGTTGGGTAAAATATTAAAACAAGACTTTAAGACAGAAATTTGATTATTATAACTATTTCTACTCTATAATATATAAGTAGAAATTAATCATTTTACATTTAACTATTTTGAAAATTTGGTAGAGGGCTCATATACTCACCAGATAGAGAGAGAAGGAAATGTGAGAGAGTACCCTGATGGGGTTTCAAGCTACCAGGTTGAGGAATTGAGATGTGCAGTTGGCTATTTGAGATCCAGCCACTATCACTAACACACTACAGGCTGGCCCAATCCTTGTACTTTTTATGCATTTTAAAATTTATTTATTTATTTATTTATTTCTTTATCGATTGATTGATTGAGAGACTTGTTATAGGGCCTGTATGCTCACTAGAGAGACAGACATAAAGTGAGATATTACCCCCAATGAAAATGGACACATTTCAAGTCTTTTTCCTCCATTCTCCTGAGATCTTGAGCATGCATGCATACATGCCCAGTGTGAGTTTCAAGCCTCCAGGTCTGGGACTCAAACCGCTATTGGCCATGTGGGAGTCCAGCAACCTAAGCATTATGCCATCTGCTGGTCCCAGGACACATTTCTATTTTAGAAGTGTACAGTTAAACAAAATTCTGAAATAGAAAGTCTCTTAAAATATTGAGTTATTTTGGGACCAGCAGTTAGCGTAATGGCTATGTCGCTGGACTCCCATGTAGTCCACCGCGGTTTGTGTCCCGGACCCGGTGGCTTAAAACTCACACTGGGCACGTGTGCATGCGTGCCCAAGATCCCAAGAGGAGAATGGAGGAGAAGGGATTGTGGCGTGGCCGTCCCCCCTGTGGGGTAATTTCTAGCTTTCTATCTCTCTGTCTCTCTCTGTCTGTCTGGCGAGTGCACGCGCCCTATAGCAAAAACCTCTCCAAAAAAAAAAAAAAATATATATATATATATATATATATATATATATATATTGAGTTATTTTTATGCCTAACATAGTATAAAATTTTGTAAAACATTTATTTAAATGACTATATATATTTTTAAATTCACTTAGCTACCAAGCATAATGATTGTATGTTCTTAAATTATTTATTTGTTCCACCATGCAGTGGTCCCCACTCACCAATATGGTGTTGGTCATCTGAAGATGCCTTCTGATTTTTACCACTTTGCATTTGACACATCATTATTAGCTGTACAAGTTTGGTTGAAATAGAAACATATGAGAGCCAGGCAGAGAAACAGCAATTTAATATGATGTACTGATCCACTTGGAAATGTTCCCAGTTCAAATCCACAGTCCTTCCTGAATACACCAAATACACCAACACACGTATGTCCATGATCCAGTGTTGATTGAGGCTAGAGGCGGATCATGGTGTTGAGACCCTGTTAGGGTGCCTGTCTTACTCCCTCTCTGTCCTTCTCTCATAGAGAAAGCAAATTTAGAAATAAATATATATATATATATATATATATATATATATATATATATATATATAAACATAAATATAAAATTATTCAGTAACAATATTCAGAGCTTTCATAGTATATTCAGTACAATTCTATATATCATTAAGTGAAAATAACTTAAAATATCAAATTATATGCTAACTATTCAAATGGAGAAGAGATAGAAAGGTATTGTTGGTTCTTTTTCTTGCTCTCTTTTTGGTCATTTTGATGGTTCTAGCTGCTCAGTTGTGCAGTGTTATATGGAGGGAAAAATGAAATTGATGCTGCTTACAGTCAACATCTCATGAAGGACTGAGAGCTCACAACAACAGCCTATCTCACCAGCAAACATGTGTTTCAGTTAGATTTTCCTGGGAATTGAGATGAGTGCACATTTATGAGGAACCAGAACTATATTCATCAGCTAAGTTACTTGAGATCCCTGATCCTTTGAAATTGTAAAATATTGACTATTTTAAGGCACTAATTTATGGAATAATCAGTAACCAATATATGACCTACAGGCTAATATATTCTCATAGAATCAATTCTCATTAATTTACTGATAAACTAAAATTCAAACTACTGTGTTCTAGTGGCTATTGAAATTCTCACACATATCTGGAAATTCCTATTTTATATCTCCACTTGATACTTCTCAAAAGCCACAATATCAATATAAACAAAATTAAGTTCAGATTTTTCAACAATTTTTGCCTTTGAGCAAAGAAGACATAATAAAACTAGTTTCTCATGCAAATGGATCATATTTAAAAGTCATTTTAAACTGTCTTACTTTCTGTCTCTTAAAACTAGATTTCAATGTGAAAACAAAAAATATTGTCTATGGTATTCTAGTTTTTTTTTAATTTATTTTTTATTATTATTCATACATTAAATCACTATACATCAGTTAGATTGTGAAGAGACTTTACCCAGCATGATACATATCTCAGTCTAGCCTAGGTGAGTCCACCATACACATTCTGTCAACAGATAAAAAATCTTATCTGTGTCTCACAAGTATCTTACCTCTCCATATCCCACCCTAATTTCCTATGCTGTTTGCCTCCCACACTCTATTTTCACTTTGTCTCTAGTGTCCTTTGCAATTTTTAATACTTTTATGTTCTCCAGTCTTTCAGTCTCTACCATAGAGTGCAGACAGTTGGTATATTATATATATATATAAACAGTCCTTGTATGTCTCTCTTTCATAGAGTGGCTTGCTTCACTCAGCAACAAACCTTCCATATTCATCCACTTTCTATAAAATTCAAGGGCCTTTTTTAAATGGCTGAATAGTATTCTATGGAGTAAATGTGCCATAATTTTTCAATCCAAACATCTCTCTGTGAACATTTGGGTTGGTTCCATGTCTTAGAAATCATGAATAATGCTGCAATGAAAATAGTTGTGCAAGCACTTTTTGACTGAGTGCTTTCCTGTCCTTTGGGTAGATACCTAGGAGTGGAATTGCTGAATCATATGGTAGTTCTATTTGAAGATCTTTGAAGAATGTTCCTATTGTTCTCCACAGTGACTGGACCAATTTACATTTCCACCAAGAGTGTAGAAGTGTTCTCCTTTCACCACATCCCTTCCAGCACTTATCATTATTTGTTTTTTTTTTTTTTTAATCTTTGCCATTCTGACTGGGATTAAGTGGTATCTTATTGTGATTTTGATCTACACGTCCCTTACAATGAGGGATATTGAGCACTTTTTCATGTGGTTTTTGATTGTTTGTATGTCTTTCTTAGAGAGTTGTTTATTCAGTTCACTTTCCCATCTTTTAATTGGGTTAATTATTTTCTTCTGGGTAAACTGCTTGAGTTCCCTCTGTATTCTGGTTATCAGTCCCTTATCTGAGGCACAGTTAACAAAAATTTCCTCCCGTTCTGAAGGTTGTTGATTCACACTAATTACAGTGTCCTTTACTGTGCAGAAACTCCTTAATCTGATATAATCCCACCTGTGTATATGAGGGATTATTGCCTGTGCTTTGGGGATCTTCCTTAAGATGTCTTTGCCTACTCCAATGTCTCCCAGAGTTTCCCCAGTATTTTCCATCAGTAGTAGTTTTATAGTGTGTGGTCTTAGGTTTAGATCTTGAGTCCACTTTGGGTTGATTTTTGTTAATGTTGACAAATAGGGGTTCACATTCATCTTTCTGCAGATGAATACCCAGATTTTCCTAGCACCATTTGCTAAAGAGATTTTCCTTTTCCCACTGGATTGACTGGTACCCTTTGTCAAAGATGAGTTGGCTCTATCTTTTGGGGTTTATTTCTGGGATCTCTACTCTGTTCCATTGGTCCTCATGTTTATTTTTGTGCCAATACCATTCTGTTTTTATTATCACAGCTTTGTAATGTTTTTTGAGGTCAGGAAGTGAGATGCCACCTACTCCCGTCTTCTTGTGCAGAATGGCTTTAGCCAAACGGGTTTTTTATGGTTCCAAACAAATTCTATGATTGTCCTTTCTAGATCTGTGAAGAATGTCTCTTGTATTTTTATAGGGATTGCATTAAACATGTAGATGAGGGTAGGATTGCCATTTTGATTATATTGATTTTGGTAATCCAGGAACATGGGATGTCCTTCCACTGTTTAGTGTCCCTTTCAGTTTCCTTTTTAAGGTTTTCATAGTTTTCCTTGTAAAGGTCTTTGACTTCCTTGGTTAATTTTATTCCTAAGTATCTTATACATCTTGGTGCTATGGTTAATTGAATTACGTTCTTCAGTTCTGTCTCTGTCTGCTTGTTTTTTGTATGTAGCAATGCTATAGCTTTCTGTAAGTTAATTTTGTACCCTGCCATTTTACTGTATGCCTTCATTACTTTTTTCATGGACAATATTAGGTCTTCTATGTATACAATCAGGTCATCTGCAAGCAGAGATAATTTCAGCTCTTCTTTCCCTATTAAAATGCCTTTTATTTTCTTCTCTTGCCTGATCACATTGGCTAGAACTTCCAGTACTATATTGAATAGGAGCAGAGAAAGTGGACAGCATTATCTTGTACCCATTTTTTACTGGAAAAGCTTTCATATTTTCCCCATTCAGTATGAATGTTAGCTTTAGGTTTTTCATAAATGGCTTTTACTATACAGAGAAACAGTCCTTCCATGCCAATTTTATTGAGAGTCTTGATCATAAAGGCATGTTATATTTTGTTGAATGCTTTTTCTGCATCGATTGAAATGATCATATGGTCATTATCTTTCTTTCTGTTAATATGGCATATTTGTTACGATTTTGCATATGTTGATCCACCCTGGTATTCCTGGAATGAAGCCTACCTGGTCATGATGAATAAAGTTTTTTTATATGCTGTTGAATATGAGCAGCAACTATCTTGTTGAGAATTTTTGCATCTATATTTATCAGGGATATAGGTCTTTAGTTTTCCTTTTTCTTGTATCCTTATCCATTTTGGAAATTAGGGTAATTCCTTCCTCTTAGATCTCTAGAAACACTGTGCATAGAATGGGGGTTACCTTTTCTTTAAAAGTTTTGTAAAATATGGCAGTGAAGCCATAAGGGCCTGGATTTTGTTGTTGTTGTTGGGAGATTAGGTATTACTGATTTAATCTCATAGCTTGTTATAAGTCTTTTCAGGCTTTCTATGTCCTCCTGAATCAATTTTGGTAGATTATATGTGTCTAGGAATTTGTCCATCTCATCTAGGTTTTCTTCTTTGTTGGCATAGAGTTGCTTATAGTATCCTCTAATGATGTTTTGTATTTCTGTTTGTCTGTTATAATGTTGCCCGATTCACTGTGGATTTTGACTTATCTAGTTTCTTTCTCTCTTATTCTTAATTAGTCTGGCTAATGGTGTGTCAATCTTGTTTATCTTTTCAAAGAACCAGCTTTAGCTTTCATTTATTTTCTGTGTAGTTCGCTTATTTTCTATTTCATTTATTTCTGCTCAAGTCTTTATTATTTCTTTTTTCCTGGCATTTTTTTGTATTTTTTTTGTTGTTCTTTTTACAGTTCCCTGAAGCATGATGTTAGGTTGTCCTTTTGCCACCTTTCCATTTTTTTCTTCTGTGCGCTAATGGTTATGAATTTCCCTCTTATTACTGCTTTTGCAGTGTCCATAGATTATGGAAACTTGTGTACTCATTATCATTAGTTTCCACGAAGCTTTTAATTTACTTCTTAATCTCTGCCATAGTCACAGAGTCATTCAGAAGTAGGTTATTTAGTTTCCATGTATTTGTATATTTTCCAGGGCTTTTCCTGACATTAATATCAAGTTTAATTCCATCATGGTCAGAGAAGATGCTGGGTATAGATTTTATGTCTTTGAATCTGTAAAGGCTAGTTTTGTGCCCTATCATGTGATCAATCTTTGAGAAAGTACCATGAGAGGCTGAAAAAAATGTGCATTTTGTGTTTTTTTGGGTGATGTCCAAGTTCATTTGATTTATGGTATCATTTAGGTCCTTTGCTTATTTTTTGTCTAGTTGACCTGTCTAAAGGAGATAATAGGGTGTTGAGATCTCTGACAATTATAGTCTTACAGTCTATCTCCCTTTTTAGATCTAGCAGTCAGTGCATAGATATTCATTATATCTTCTTGATGAAATAGCCCTTTTATTGCTATATAATGCCCTTCTTTGTCTTTTCTTATGGTTTTTGTCTTAAAGCCTATTTTGTCCAAAATCAGAATAGTGACTCCTGCTCTTTTTTGGTTTTCATTTGCATGGAATACTTTTTTCCAGCCCTTCACTTTTAGTTTTTGTATGTCTTTATCCATGAGATGGGTTTCTTGTAGTCAGCAGATAGAGAGTTTCTGATGTTTAATGCATTCAGCCAGTCTCTGTCTCTTGATTGGAGAATTTAATCCATTGACATTCAATGTTATTATCAATATTTCCAGACTTATCCCCACCATTAAGTTGGCCATATTTCTGTTTTTTTTTTTGTTTGTTTGTTTGTTTCTTTTTCTTTTTTTCTCTTATTGCTCTCTTTCTCTCTTTAGTTTCTTGTTATAGTACTCCTTTCAGAATTTCTTGAAGAGCTGGTCTAGAGTTGGTAAATTCTATCAGGTTTTGTTTATCTGAGAAAGTTTTTATTTTCTTTTCCCATATGAAGGATAATCTTATTCTAATTTTGAATACATCTGTAAACCTTTTTATAACCACATTTACATTTGAGTTAAAATGCTGTCAATTGTCAAATGAATTTCTATACCAGCTGTATGAGAAATATCCATTTTTGACATAGCAGCAAAAAAATTATATTTTAAATTAAGCATCTGCTCACATTTTTGTTTTCCTTAAAAACCATCTAAAACTCTCTCACTACTTTCAGGTAAAAGTTAAATCTTCAACATGGATTTCACAGAGCTGATATGTCCTTTTCAGCTCTGCCATATAATTTTTTTTGCTTTGTTTAGTTTTAGGCCTAAGTTTACTGAATTCAGACTATTTATTTTATATTACCTATTTCTTCACCCTGATGACTACTTCAGCTACCTTTCAATAAATTAATAACAAAATTAAAACATGAATAATTGAGCATACTATTCCCAACTAAAGCTTTATGTTTTTATTTATTTATTTATTCATTTATTTTATTTTCAGAGGGCACATAGATAGACTTAGGTAAAAGAGAGGAAGAGGGGCTGTCAGGTGGCATGGTGGTTAAGGATGCTGAACTCCCACATGGCCAATCATGGTTCTAGTCCTGGACCTGGTGGCTTACTTTCTCACTTCCACTCTCCCTCTCTCACTCTCTCCATCATGGTCAAATTAAAATAAAGCTAAATAAAATAATTCTTTTTTTTTCTTTTTTTGGAGAGGTTTTTGCTATAGGGCACGTGTGCTCACCAGACAGACAGAGAGAGACAGAGAGACAGAAAGCGAGAAATCACCCCCCAGGGGGGATGGCCATGCCGCAATCCCTTCTCCTCCATTCTCCTCTCTGGATCTTGGGCAGGCACGCACGCACACGCGCCTGGCGTGAGTTTAAGCCACCGGGTACGGGACGCAAACCGCAGTTGACTACGTGGGATTCCAGCGACATAGCCATTACGCTAACTGGTCCCAATAAAATATTTTTTTAAAACAATGAGAGAGCAGGGACCAGCAGTTAGTGTAATGGCTATGTCGCTGGACTCCCACGTAGTTGACTGTGGTTCGAGTCCCGGACCCGGTGACTTAAACTCACGCCGGGCGCGTGTGCGTGCGTGCCCAAGATCCGGAGAGGAGAATGGAGAAGAAGGGATTGCAGCGTGGCCATCCCCCCTGGCGGATGATTTCCTGCTTTCTGTCTCTATGTCTCTCTCTGTCTGTTTGGCGAGCGCATGTGCCCTATAGCAAAAACCTCTACAAAAAAAGAAAAAAAAAAAAAAACAATGAGAGAGCAAGAAAACATGTCTCAATGAGATATAGTCAAACACAAATCTTTTCTCTCCATTTCTCCTTCCTGTCAAGATTTTGGACAACTACATATACATGCTCAATGTATTTTCTAAGCCACAAGGTCTGCGATTAGAACCATGATTAACCATGTGGTATCTGCTTCCCTTAAACACTGCACTTTCTTGCCCCAAGTTGTAGATTTGTTCATATTAGGATTATGCTAAGAATTTTTCTAATCTAGTAAACATATCAACTGGTAAAAACAGAGATATGAATTTAAATCTCAAAGTTGCCACTAATTATTTTTTCTTTGACCTTCAGCAAGTTGTTTCTCAGAATATCACACTGGTTCACCACAAAGATAATTTTAGTATAAGTAAAACTGGCCAGTAAAAATGATGTTTTCCAAATGTCTCAATAAGGCACAGATTTGTGAGAATTTGGAAAGACACACACACACACACACACACACACACACAAAACAATAACAAGGGAGTTAGAAACAAAATAGGACAATCTGAGATTTATCATGTTTATACTGAGGCTACAGCAATATCTCAGCATCTCAGGAAACTTGCCACATGTCAAGCTATATAATTTAATAGGTTCCAGTCTCAACATGATCATGCATGTCATAAGCAAAACTTTTCTTTATGAGAAGAATATTCTATGGCCACCACAGATGAGAGTAAATCCTGGGGTCTCACTATTCCACCAGGTCTATTGCTTGGGGAAGACAGACTCGGTAACTCACTCACTTAATTAGCTTTCATCTACCATTACGCCAAAGTAAGGAGTAAAATTAGATTTTGCTAGAGTCTCCTACACTAACTTTTTTTTATTTTTTGTGTGTTAGCTATAGGGTATGTGTGCTCACCAGAGAGAAAGAGAGAATGTGATAAATCACTCCTCAGAGAGAATGGTCATGCCTCAGTCCCTTCGGGCTTCTCTCAGGATTTTGGGCAGGCACACATACACACCTGGCATAATTTTCAAGTCACCTGGTCCAGGACTCAAACCATGCAATCAGCCATGTGGGATTCGGCGCCTTAACCTCCAAGCCATCTGCTCACCCTCCTTTGCTAAATTCTATGGCATACCACACAATCAAAAAGGAGCTGTGGAGACAGTCGGGTATTTATACTTTCCTTTACTATGGTCCTATTTGAATTCAGCCAACAAAAAAATTGAGGACTTTTAAAATGTGAATATGGAACAAATATTTTACCCCACCGTCTTTTACCTTCCATTTCAGTGGAAATAATTGTAAGACATCTAAGCGCAGATTAAGTTGTTCCTTGTACTATATTTATGGATCCACTTTTTTATTATGCTTATTTGTATCATTAACATGCTCTGGCAAATCTAGAGGATCATTTGAAAATCATAAATATAGTTTATACTTACTTAAGAAATATTTGATTTCAAAATATGAAAAGAATTGTATAAGTTGTGCAGTACCAACTCCTCAGTTTAAATACAGTGATATTTATTTTATTAATGACTAACTTCATTAAGTTCCCACCAATGCTTATTACATTCCTTTTAAAACATAGTGAATATTTTGGTAACCAGCAGTTAGCGTAATGGCTATGTCGCTGGACTCCCACGTACTCGACCGCAGTTTGCGTCTCGGACCCGGTGGCTTACAACTCACGCCGGGCGCGTGTGCGTGCGTGCCCAAGATCACAAGAGGAGAATGGAGGAGAAGGGATTGTGGCGTGACCATCCCCCCTGGGGGGTGATTTCTCGCTTTCTATCTCTCTGTCTCTCTCTGTCTGTCTGGCGAGCGCACGTGCCCTATAGCGAAAACCTCTCCAAAAAAAAAAAAAAAAAAAAACATAGTGAATATTTTTATAATAATCATCTTTCATGCTAGTTAAAATCTTAGATATGCCGAAAGCCAAAGTAGAAGAAACTCACCATGGATGTTGCAGATATAATCAATGTTCTAAGCTTTCTTCATGATCATAGTGAGATCAGCTTTAACAAGACAGTGTTAAGAATGCTAAAGGCTCTGGCAATTACCCTACCTGCAACCTAGCAAGTTAGCCTGTTTATGTTTGCTGACAGAAAACACGACACACCTATATCAGAGACAGTGGATTTGTCATTCATGACAGCAAGAAACATGAACTTTGTAATGTTTCTTTGCCTCCACTCCCTCACTGCAGCCCAGGTCCCCAGCAAGTTATGCAGGTATGAAGAATTAGATGGAGCACACTCAGTGGGTCCATGTCACAGATGGAAAACTACAAGATTCTGAAACTTCAGTCTTAAGTGAAGAACTGAAATCAAACCTGCCCAATCTAACCCAGATGGAGAGTTTATTATTATTTTTTTATTTTTGTGGACTGAACAACAAATACTACTTTCTTTAGCTCTGAAAGAAAGCATTATCATTTTATTTCTTTTCGATTATCTATTCAATTTTATTAATTATTACTAATTTTTACTTTGCTCTAGGGCATGTGCATTCACCAGAGAAAGATAGATAGAGGCAACATGAGAAAGTGAACCACCAGGTCTGAGAATTGTATCTGGGTCAGCCAAGTGGGGGTCTAGCATCTTAACTGCCATGTCTTCTGCTGGTCCAACCATCATTATTTTTCAAGGCTGTTCATTATAAAGCATCCTTAAAAAATAAGAGAGAGAGAAAAGAGAGAGAGATAACAAGGCTATCTGTCCTTACAGGAATTGCTGTAATGTGAAAGACAAGAAGAATGATCATCACCCAACAGTGAACACTCTATGACAGAAATTAAGAGACCTGAAGATATAATGGTAGAGAAGACAAGGGTGGATACCAGACACTGTAGGGGAGAGGGGTAGATAGTGAAAGTGTGCAGCAGGGTCTTAGAGAGGTAGTATTTGACAGACATAAGATTACAAATGTTCTCCAGTAGAAAAGATATACATGGGAATATCCCTGATTCAATAGTAACATAATGTATGATTTTGAAAAACTATATTGTATGCAATATAGTTGTACTTGGGTACATACAGCAATTAACTTTAAAATAAATAAATAAGGAACCAGTAAGTGGCATAGTGGGTAAGGTGCTAGATCCTATATGACCGACCATGGTTCAAGTATCAGACCCAGCAGCTTTAACTCACACCGGGCATGTGTGCGTGTGTGCCCAAAATCCCAAGAAGAGCATGGGGGTGAAGGTATTGTGTTGTGGCCACCCATCCTAGGGGATGATTTCTCATTTTCTTGTCCTCCTTCTTTCTGTTTCTCCAGCAAATGCACTCAAAACAAAACAAAAAAATCTCTCAAAAAGAAAGAAAAGAGAAAGAAGGAAAGAAAGAAGAAAAAGAGAAAAAGAAAGGGAGAAAGAAAAGATAATTAAGGTAAAGTTACCGAAATGAAGGTTAAAAACAGTTTCAATTGAGCCTCTCCTAATTTGTAACTGGCTTTTAGTTTGTCCTCTTAAATTAAGAAGCCTGCTTTCATAAGGCTACTTTCATAAGAAAATTATGTTTGTCAGGCTAATAATTTACTTAGATGTAACTTAAGTTAAATGTCTATTTACTGTAACTTCACATATGTAATGGAATAAATCATCCAAGAATAATATTCTCACTATGTAAATTAGAAGACTAATTTTCCAAATTATAGTGATCACATGCCTATGGCACAATAATTTAGATTGCTACCACTGGAATTAGTCTTGGATTCATCCCCTCCTACTTACTAGGTCTATGATGTAAGACAAGTTGCCTGATTACTGTGTATTATTGTGTTCCTTTGTAAAATAGGGATGAAAATTTAAGTAATACAAACATTTCTTGTGAGTATTCAACAAGTGAAGCACTCAGTATTATACAGCAATGATTGTTTCCACTTCATAAATAGGAGGAGTCATGTAGCATTATTATTATTTTTAAATGCAGTGGGATAATCTTGGGTTAACATTTTTTGAGAATATATGGACTGAGGTGTATATCGTACTGGGTAAAATCTCTTTACAATCTAAATGATGTATAGTGATTGAATGTAGAAATAATAAAAATAGTAGTAAAATTTGTCAATTAATTATTTTAAATAAAATAGTTATTTTAAAAAGTGCTTTAAAAAAAGAGTTTGTGTACTTAAATATTGGTATAGTTTGACAAATTGTCTTCCATAAAGGTTTTATCAGCAAAATATAATTATAACACAAACATGATGTTTATAGATGCTAAAGAACAGTCCGATGGTAAGAGATCTATTCTGCACAGAAATGTCCATAAATTTAAAGGTGAGTGCACTAAATATTCTGTGACTACAAAAACTAGGGTCTTGCTACAACCACCTACTTAAACCTATTGCATCCGAAGGAGCCATGAAAGTATAACAGAAAACTGGGAATAAATTATTCAGAGCTCTGAAACACATGTCTGGAATTGGATTTATAAAAAATATATAAAATATAGAAAGTAAGAGTATGGGTATTTTTAACTTCCAAAAGAAAAATATAGTGTCCTTTACTGGTTACTTCTGATCTTTACCCAGCTTCGGTATTTCATGTTTGATGGAAATCAGTAAGATTTGGACAAGGATGCTGCAAAATATCACATTCTCCTCTGTCTAAATTTCTAAATTTTAGGCACATTTTTTAGGAACCGCCCTTTTTTTGATGATTGAATAGTCAGAGAGTCTTATGTGGCTTAATGTGCCATATCAACAAACTAAAACTTTGTATTTTACTGCTAAATAAGCCCTTAAAGTTAGGCGATTTTAATTCTTAATTTAACACACTGAGAAAACTAAGTTCAGAAAACATAAACTGTGCATGTGATAAGTATAAACCTAAAAGGACTCTGTTAACATACAGTAATCCCTCCATATCATCACACCTTATAAGAATACTTAGAATTATATTATCAAGTATAACAACACTGGGGTAGGTTTAGAAAGAAATAATACACAGGAAGAAACAAAGCCACTATGAGAAGAACTGTAGATGGAACCAGAAGACCTCATTATGGCCACCTTACCAATCAACTGTGTGCATGCTTTCTTCACCTTTGTATGTCCACACGTACTTCCACAGGGCTTTGCCTATCAGGGAATAAATAAAATTCCCACTGAATTTGTTTGCTATGTTTGAAATTCCAATTAAATTGTCAACACTGCTTACACTTCTTTATCCCAGAGGTTCTCAGAGTAAAATAATAGTGACTATGGTTCTGGTGGGAAAGGAGCTTATTTGCTTTGCTTTAAGCTGTTTGTCTTAATACACATTCCATCCGTGTTCTATGAATTCAGCCATAAAGCTTTTTGCTCTCTGTTACCAGCATCCAACATCAGAACTCTCAGAAAACTATGTAAAATTGAGTGAAAACAGTTTTTAAACAGTGATAGTTGTAATAAGAGAGAAATACTGAAGGAACTCTACCTACATTCCTGTCTTGTAAAGTTTTATTTGACTGATTATCTCACTTATAGCTTCTGTTAGTGTGCTATTAATTGATTAACTCATTGGTTCTTACAAATATTATTGAATAATTTTTTATTAGTAGGTAGGTAGTTTGGGTGCTGATTAAGTGATTCATAGGAGAGTCTTTGTCCTTGGCTTCAAGAAATTAGGTGTCTTGGGAACCAGCAGTTAGCGTAACGGCTATGTCTCTGGACTCCCACAGAGTCGACTGTGGTTCACGTCCCGGTCCCGGTGGCTTAAAACTCATGCCAGGTGCGTGTGCGTGTGTGCCCAAGATCCCAGGAGGAGAATGGAGGAGAAGGGATTGCGGCGTGACCATGCCCCCTGGGGGGGGTAATTTTTCGCTGTCTGTCTCTATGTCTCTCTCTGTCTGTCTGGTGAGCGCACGTGCCCTATAGCCTATAGTGAAAACCTCTCCAAAAAAAAAAAAAAAAAGAAAGAAATTAGGTGTCTCATAAGAGAGACATGTTCTTAAAATGTAGACAAATAAGGATTTTTATTAAAATTTGTATCATTGGAATAATAAGGAAAAATAATAAGGAAACCTACTCTTCTGTAGAGTTGAAAAAGGACTTTTTTTAAAAGACTTATTTTATTTTGTTTATTCATTCATTTATTATTATTTTTTTTAATTTGACCAGAGGGAGACAAGAGAGAGAGAGAGATAGAAATTGAGAAAGCAAGCCACCAGGTCCAGGACTTGAACCATGGTCAGCCATGTGGGAGTGTCCAGCACCTTAACCACCACACCACCTGGTCTAGGAAAGTAATGTTAAAGAGTACAAAGGAAGAGGAATTAGCCCATGGAAAGAAGAGAAGAAAGCATGCATGGTAGAGAAAGATTTGAAAATTGTGAAATATGTAGAAACTTTTTTTTTTTTTTAAGAGAGGTTTTTGCTATAGGGCACGTCCGCTTGCCAGACAGACAAAGACAAACAGAGAGATAGAAAGCGAGAAATCACCCCCCAGGGGGGATGGCCATGACACAATCCCTTGTCCTCCATTCTCCTCTTGGGATCCTGGGCACGCACGCACATGCGCCTGGCATGAGTTTTAAGCCACTGGGTCCGGGACTCGAACTGCGGTCGACCACGTGGGAGTCCAGTGACATAGCCATTAAGCTAACTGCTGGTCCCAGAAACTTTTATATTTTAGAAATAAAAGTAGTTGGCTATGGAAACAGAGTTGAAGTGAGTTTAAAGATGAATTTTGTATCCAGTTAATACAAAGTTTCATAAGCAAAAGGAAGTGCTATTGTGAAGGTTGAAGGTGGAACATGAACTTACCTGAATCATACTTTTTTTTCTTTTTTTTTCCTTGTTCTTTTTTTTTTTTGAAAGGTTTTTTGCTATAGGGCGTGTGCACTCGCCAGACAGACAGAGAGAGACATAGAGACAGAAAGCAAGAAATCACACCCCAGGGGGGATGGTCACGCTGCAATCCCTTCTCCTCCATTCTCCTCTCGGGATCTTGGGCATGCATGCACACGCACCCGGCGTGAGTTTTAAGCCACCTGGTCCGGGACATGAACCGCGGTCGACTACGTGGGAGTCCAGCGACATAGCAATTATGCTAACTGCTGGTTCCCCCATCAGAATCATATTTTAAAAGATTACTCTGATATTTGATGATGAAAGGTTGCAAGAAAGGACACAGGAGACAAGTTTGCTATAGAGTATTGGAGTGGTTTCAATGGGAGAAGGGGTTTGTTTGCATTAAAGTTATGAAATTCTACATGAATAACAGATTTTCAAAAATGAATAGATGTACCCAAATAATTTTCAATTGGTTGAGTATTTGAGAGAGAGAGAGAGAGAGAGAGAGAGAGAGATAAAGAAAGAGAGACAGAGAGAGAGAAAGAGAAAGCCACTCCTACATTTTTGAATGAGTACCTGAATGGAGAATATCATAACTGAGATTTGAACTAAGTTTTCTAGATGTGCACATATGTGGCAGGAGATGGATATGTTGTCCAATGAATTAATTTGACTAGTCTGCCTTTGCATTTAATTTGAGACCCAAGAAGTTAATAGTAAGCAAAAAATTGTGTATATAGTATGAAACTTAGTAGATCAGATAGAATAGGAGTTCTAAAATGGAGCATTGTTGTAGAGTCAATGCAAGTTTTAGTTAATCTGGAAATTTAAAGTGGGGTTCTTTCTGTTTTATTTAATAATTTTTGGTTCCATATAGGAAGCATATAAATTTGCTCACATTTCCAAATTTCCTTTGACAAATCAATCAACAAAAATGTATTTAATGCAAAGCATTTATTATCATAGAAACCAGAGAGGAATGAAACTCAAAGACAAAAATTTTGCTTTCTGATCTCTAAAATTTGGTACATTACACTGTATATATATGTGTATGTACACGGTATCTCCTCTTATATTTATTAATATTGATACCATCTATTAATCTATCTTTCTACCTATCTAATTGCAAGTGCATTCATGAGAGAAAGTAAAAATCTGATGAATTCAGACCTTTCATATTTAATGTGTAGAATTCAAATGAAGAAAATTGAGTGGGCGATTTCAGCTGCAAAACCTTAATGTGTTCTGTGATATGGCTTATTGCTGTAGAACTGGTTATAAAAGAAAAAAGTGTTCAAGTTGTTTTCAAAAAGCCATTTTTATTCTGGATGCTCTTTCAACCAAAAACTTAAATAAATAAATAAAAGGAAAGTAAGCGATTTAAAACCTTTTTAAATGATGCATCTATTGGAATTTAATAGGAGGCATCATACTGTTCAGAGTCACATCAAACCACTTATCAGGTCAGCTCTTACCTTTTCATTTAGCTCAAAATGACCTTACGGGATGGGCTAATGTGCTGTGCAGAGTCACATAGTATAATCTAGCTTTGACAGTGCTGTTCGTGGACAATATTCTATTTTTTCTTTGATGATACGTCATTTCGATACCATTGAATTGACAAATAAATGTGATTGCTACCAAATATTCATCAGAATTTATCTTTATATAATCATAAGACAAAGAATAGGTTATAATTTGTGTTTTGCATAAATAAGCTTTTTCTTACCATGCAGTGTAATTCTCATGTCCTCATCACTTACTTTCATATACACTGTATTTACTCATTTTATATTATTTCTTGCTTTCCAATAGGACTCGTTAAAGCAAACAGCATAAAGTTATTTAAATCTTGCAATCTTTTAAATTGGTCTATATATATATATAGTTCAATCTTTATGTCTTCTCAGGAAAGAAAAATACAATGCCATCGGGAAAAGTTGTTATATGTAAGTATTCTTTACTGTAATGTTTTTCTTTTATTCCGAGTAATATATATATATATATACATATATATATATATATATATATATATGTATATATATATATATATAATCTTAGACAGAGTTCCAGTTCTGATTCTCTTCTCTGTGTTTGCTTTAATATAAGTAACTATGGCAACATGATTTTTAAATGCTAGGTGTAGTATAAGTAAAAGGAAAACAGAGAGTGTAAAACCTTCAAAGAAGTTATCAGTACTTGTAGTGCCATTGTGAGTCACAAAAATACTTTTTAAATTTTACTGTTGCTTATTCAGGCAATGTATCTTGTAAGCCACAAAGTGTTGTTTTAGTTTTATGTTTCTGAAATGAGTTTGTTTCAAGTTACCTACACTTTCCACCTCATTGTGTCTCATGTTATACTTCTGAATGTTGTTTAGAGTCAGTTAAATATAACATCAGATTCTGTGTCTGAAAGGGTGATATGGGGATTTTGTGGGCTCACCTTTCAGCACAACAACCATAACTGGAAAAACTGTATATTAAAAAACATCACTGGAAATTTTAACAAAAGCATAAAGCAAATGAAGAAACATTTATTCAAGAAAATCTACTAAATATTGGTGTCATAATAAGGAATAAGGAGAATGTGTAAAGTTAAGCAATGCCTGCTTCTTTTCTCCTGTCTTGTTCACCTGAGGGAAAATTCACTCTGGATAGCCATGCACAAGATGTGAGGTCTCTCTCTTTCTCTTTCTCACCACTCCATTTCCAGCCAAGGCTTATGAACTATCTCTAGAACGAGAGTAACACCAGTATGTATCATCACTCCTGGTACATTTTTGCTGATGTCAAACTTCAGGCAAATGCTATGGGGAGAAAGGGGGGCTCTCCCAAATCCCAGTCCAATGCAAGCATCTGAGGCTCTTCTCTAGTTGGGAAATGCTGAGATTACTTCTATTGCTTTCATTCTAGTTCACTCAGTCTTCATATCAGGAGAGTCAAGATGAGATGATAAGAGGCTGCCATCTTTTCCCAGCATCTTACTTATATCTAAAGTATGTTATTATGAAAGTACGTTATTATGGGAGAAGTAGACAATTATTCTCAACCCTAGCTCTAGAGCAGAGGCTCAGAAATTTTGCCCAGTGTAAGATTTAGGCCACAAGAACGGAGAACAACAAATATTTTACCAAGCGATTTGATTTTGTTTTAAAATAAATGTACAGAAGTTTAAGCCTAAGGGTTCTCTCTAGAACAAGAGATATTTGAATGGTGAGCAAATTAGAAGAGTCTAGTAGCTACATGAGAGTGCACTAAGATTTAGACCACCTTGTTTACTTGTAACAGCAAGTTAAAAGAGACAGCTAAGAAGATTCATCCTGTGGTCAGATGAAAGCTTTCACAAATTGGCATCAAAATCTATATCTGCATGGGCCAGGCAATGGCATAATGGTAATAGGACTGGACTCAAAGGATAAAGGTTCACATCCTGGAAACTTCCTGAGCATACCAGGTGTACATGTGTGTGCTTTTTATCCAGGTCAGCTGAGACTGAGGTGGACTCTGGCATAAAGACCCTTTTGATTAATAAAACAAATAATAAGTGCTGGAGGGGATATGGTGAAAGGGGGACACTCCTACACTGTTGGTGGGAACGTACATTGGTCCAGCCACTTGGAAAATGATATGGAAGTTCCTCAGAGACCTTCAAATATAACTATTATATGTTCCAGCAATTCCACTCCTTCTGCCCAAAGGACAGGAGAGTACTCAGTCGGAAAAGCACTTGCACATCTATTTTTATTGCAGCCTTATTCACGATTGCTAAGACATGGAACCAACCCAAATGTCCACAAACAGATGAATGGATTGAAAAATTGTGGCACATATAATCCATGGAATACTATCTAGCCATAAAAACAAGGCTCTGGAATTTGATAGAAAGTGGACAAATACGGAAGATTTGTTGCTGAGTGAAACAAGTCAGGCTATGAAACAGAGACATTGCATGTCTCCATTTAAAATATACTGACTGTCTGCACTCTACTATGGTAGAGACTGAAAGATTGGAGAACATTAAAGTATTAAAAATTGTAATGGACCCTAGAGACAAAGTGGAAAGAGAATCTGAGAGGGGAAGAGCATAGGAAATTTGGGGGGAAAGTAGAGAGGTAAGAGTTTTGTGGGACAGATAATGTCTATTATCTGTTGACGAGGATGTGTATGGTGGTCTCAACTGGGCTGTACTGAGGTGTATATCATGCTGGCTAAAGTCTCTTCACAATCTAAATGATGTATAGCAATTTAATGTATGAATAATAATAAAAAAATATATATTAAAAAAAGACCCTGTTGAGGATGCCTATCTTTTCTTTCTCTCCGTCTTTCTCATGGAAAAAAGGAATACATAAATGTACCTCTGCAAATAGGCCCAAATGCATTTGACCAGACAGTGCAACAATTCATACCCAGGAACTTGTCAAAAGCAGTAGAAAAATGTGTCCAACAGGTGGTTAAGGTATTATATCCCACATGGCAGAATCCATGGATTGAGTCCAGGACCCAGCAGTTTTAAAATCATGCAGGACACATGTGACTGCATGCCCAAAATCCAGAGAGAAGCATGAAGTGGAAGTGTTTGTGGCATGGCCATCTCCCTAGGGGGTGATTTCTCGCTTTCTCTCCCTCTGTCTGTCTCCAGCAAGCATACATGCCTTATAACAAAAATCTAAATAAACACAACAAAGACAAACAGTAAAGCAATCAAGATGGGAAGAAACAGCTAGGTGTAATGCCAACAGAAATAGACAGTTTAACAGAGACAAGATGCGAAGACTATGCAAGTCAAGGTAAAGCCATTAGCAATATAAGATTATATGTATGTTCAAGACTGTGTCCACTAAAGATCAACATCAGAGACTTTACATATCAAAAAATAGACCTCTTAAAAGTAATCCAGCCAAGTGATGTAACAAATAAACAAGTAAGTAGCAGCAAGATTAACAAATCTCAAATATGCCTTAGAATAAACATTAAAGAAAATTCTTCAGGCTGAAAGACACAAATCCAGATGGAAATTCAAATCTATACCATACAGCGAGCCTCAGTGAAGGTAATGATGTAATTCAAAATACAGTATAAATGCTTAATTTTTCTTCATTTCTTTCTTGACTAATTAAAAAGGCAATTGTATAAAGCAATTTATATGTAATTGCTTTGTCATATCTATAATATATAGAAATGTAATACATTCATCAATAACACAAGAAAGATGGGTAGAAGTAAAACAGGATTGGAATAAGAAAACAAGACTAGATGCCAACCAAATTCACAGAAATAAATTTTAACATTCAGAAATGCTACATAAGACAGTTAATACAAAAAATTCTATAAATATGTACTTTCTCTCTGTTTTTACATAATCTTTTATAAATGATACATACTTAGATAAAATAATAACTATTATAATGTGTGGCATACAAATACAACTGTATTTGTGCTGTTGTATTTCTCTGCCATACTTTGGAATCTGATGTTAAATTTTGAATGAATTGAGGCCAGCAGGTGCAGTGGTGGCTAAAGGTGCTGGACTCCCACCTGGCCAACTGCAGTTCAAATCCCAGACCTGGCAGCTTGCTCTCGCACTTTCTCCCTCTCTGTCTCTCTTTCTGTCCTTTTCCTGGTCAAATTTAAAAATATAAATAAATAAAGTTAAATTAAAAATATTTTGAATGAATTAAAAAATCCAATTCAAGGACACTTTCTGATTTGATTAAAAACTAAGAAGACCTAATTACATGCTGTTTATAAAAGACAGTTTGGATTCAAATATATGGTAAGGTTGAAAGTAAAACGACATAAAAAGATATTACTTACAAAATAACCATAAGAAAGTTAGAGGGGCTATATTAATATTAGATAAAATACTCTTTAAAATAAATATTTAATATCTATGTAAACATTTATTATTTCTGCTTAAGTATGAAAAAGTAATATATTGGAAAATTTTTTTATCAATTGTCTGATTGTGGATATAAATTAAACCCAAATCGAATGCATGGAGTTTTTTGTTTATTTATTTATTTATTCCTGGTTTCATTATAACTCACTGTTTAGTTTCTTTCTTTTTTTCCTATTTGTCTCTCTCTGTTTTCTTCCTTTCTTCCTTCTTTCATTCTTCCTTCCTCTTTCCTTCTTCCTTCCTCTTTTTCTCCCTTTTTCCTTTTCTTCCTTTTTTCAGTGTTAAATTTTCATATTTTAGCCCACACATATACAATTCAGAATCCTGAATCTCAGTTTGATTTTATATTAGAATTGTGTAAAATGACTTCCAATAAATCTCTTTTCCTACTTTCTTTAATTTTATCCATTTCAATTATGAGGATATAAACTATAATACTTTCAAATAAAATCCTAAATTAATATATTCCACATATGAATAAAATATCAATATTTAGAAATGTGTTTATATTTCATTTGAAAAAATATGCATATGATATTTTTGCTTACAAAAATAAAAGCAGGAACTTAAAAGAACTCAGAGTATATTTATTTATATCATATAGAGTGTGTGCTCTTTCCAGACAGAGGCAGAGAGACAGAGATAGAGACAGAGGAGAATGCACCACCCATGAGGAATGATCACACTACACTCCTTTCTCCTCTCTCTTTTGTTTTTAGAATTTTGGGTGTGTCCAGTGTGTTTCTCAATCTGTCAGGTCTAGAATTTGAATCCTGTATTGACCATGTGGGAACCAGCTGCCTTAACAAGCAGGCCATGGAACTGGCCCACAAGAACTGTTACAGAAATCATTATGTTTCAAGCATTATTATAATAGTTTAACATTTATTAATTGATAATTTTACAGCAACTTATGGATAGTGTATAATTAGTTTGTAAGTGAGCCAGAATAAGATTAAATTACATAATACAGTCACAAAATTATCACCTACTAAGACTAAAATTTGAAGTTATTTCTAGTTCAAAAAACTGGCATAAATTGAAATTTAAATTATTTCAAATAGGATCAGGCTACACACACACTCATATACTATATTTACTATTTCCATATGTACATCTTTTACCTAATTCTATAATACAGTTCTTACTTTGACTGAACATAATGTCATAGAACAAATAAAAAAATTTAATTACAGAATTAACATCAGTGACAGGCAACAGATGTAGTGATTATGTTGATGGAGTCCCATGTGGCTGACTGCAGTTCAAGTCCCAGATCTGGTGGTTTGAAACACACCACACTTATGTGTGTGAGTGCTCGAGAACCCAGGAGGAGAAGGGATTGAAGCATAACCATCCCCATGGGGGGGGGGGGGTGACTTCCCACTTTCTCTCTCACTGTCTTTCTCTCTCTCTCTCTCTCTCTCTCTCTTTCTCTCCCTGACCTATGGCAAAAATTTAAAAAAAAAAGAATTAATATCATAAGCACAAGTAGAATACCTACTATGCTCAAGGAACAGTATGTTTGGGAACCAAAATGACATTAAATTTTCTAAGCATTGCACTCAGTGTCTCCCAACAAGGCCATATGTTCATTTAGAAATGAAAGATTTAGGAAGTATTGCATGTTTACATCGAGGTTATTTTAAAATTGGCTGTCAAAGAAAATCTATTGTCACTTCTTTTCAGAAGTTAGAAATAAATACCCAATTACATAAAATCAGTGTTCCATGCTCCTCAAAAAGACTAATGAGGAAAAAATGCTTTGTCATTTTTGGATGAGATCGAGGTACACAGTGACTATTGCACAAAAGCATTCAGTTGTGAAATAGAATTGTTTGTTATTTCTTACTCTAGCATTAGATGACTTCTTTTGCTGGATGACAGAATCAAGTTAAAAGAAAATATTACACTTTTTTAGAGGATGAGATGGAATTAAATAAAAACAAATGTATTAACTTAACAAACTAACTTCTTCATAATGTACGTTGACTATTGTATTCAGTCAGAAATATGGCAAAATAAGTTGGTATGTCTCATATTAGTAAAGATAAATAAGAATTTTTAAAATAGTCAACTTCAGATTTGAACTTTAAATAAAATATCCTAAGCCATTTGATTAGTTTATTAGAAGGCTAATTTTAAAAGCAAAGTTTCAGTTTTTGGATGGTATTATTGAATAATTTTTGCAGGACAAATTCTACTTTAAAATGGAACACATACTTTTTACACAACATTGCCTGAATACATTTTTCTAATTAGAATTTTATAATTATCTACTGTCAATAATTTAAAAAGTAATGATCACAAAATATATTTTTTTAATTGCCAGAGACTATATGACCTCACCATTGGTTTTTGCCATAGGGAGTATGTGCTCACCAAAGAGAGAGAGACAGAGAGAGAGAGATGGAAAGTGAGATATCACCCCACAGGGAGGGTGGTCACCTTGAAATCCCTTCTCTTCCTGGGATTTTTGGACATGCATGCACTGGCACACAGCATGATTTTCTTTCCTTTTTTTTTGGAGAGGATTTTGCTATAGGGTGTGTGTACTTGCCAGAAAGACAGAGAGATAGAAAGCAAGAAATCACCCCCAAGAGGGGATGGCCGTGCAGCAGTCCCTTCTCCTCCATTCTCCTCTCAGGATCTTGGTGCACTCACGCACACACACCTAGCAAGAGTTTAAGCCACCAGGTCCAGGATTCGAACCAGGGTCAGCTACATGGGAGTTCAGTGACATAGCCATGACGCTAACTGCTGGTCCCCACAGCATGATTTTCAAACCACTATGTCCAGGATTTGAGCCACGATGGGCCATGTGGGCGTCAAGTGCTTTAACTACCACACTACCTGCTAACTCCCAAAAAGGGCTAATTGTTAAAACATAATTATTAAAAAATGTATGTATGTGGATGACTTGTTCTTTAATTGGTATGAATTAATTTATAAGTGATTGTATTTATTGGTTCCCATTTAAGACTACTATATCGGGACCAGCAAATGGGGTAAAGGCTATGTCACTGGACTCCCATGAAGTCGACTGAGGTTCGAGTCCCAGACCCGGTTGCTTAAGCACACGCCGGGTGTGTGTGCACTTGTGCCCAAGATCCTGACAGGAGAATGGAGGAGAAGGAATTGCAGTGTGGCCATCTCCCCTGGGGGATGACTTCTCAGTTTCTGTATCTCTGTCTTTCTGGCTAGCACACGCGCCCTATAGTGAAACCTCTCCATAAAAAGATTGTTCCATCAACATGTTTAGATTATCAGTAAAATAAAAATGTTCCAATTTTTATTTTTAATTTTAGTTGTATTTATGACAGACTTTACATGCACAGAGGGATGCTTCAGAATAGGAAATGTTGAAAGATGAAAACTTTTTGTATACAGTAATGTGGGTCTTATGTTAAATGAGGGAGAAACAATATTATTCAAAAATAGTCCACAATAAGTGAAAGGCACATATATAAAACTCAAGCAACCACACACACACAGACACACAAAAGTAGGTTTAGCCAGTTACCACATCTAACACAGAAAAAATAAAAAAATACAAAAGAATAAAAGAACAAATCAACCAAATAGAAAACAAATGGCAAGGTGGCATGTTTAAATCCAACTCTATCTAATAATTCCATTAGAGCTAATTGTATAAACGTAAGAAAGAAAGGCACATATTTTCAACTATATGTTATGTATAAGAAACTTATATTTTTTATTGCCTGAGAGTACAGTCACTAGTCAGAGAGGGAAAAAGAGAGAGAAAGCACCCCCCCAGTGTGGCATGGTTACACTCAATTTCTCCATGCTGTCAGAGTTCTGGGCATGTATCCCTACATTCCCTGTGAGGCATGATCCTCACCTGCCTGGGCTGGGACTTCAACTACATTCAACATACAGCATCGGACACTCCAGGCATAGCACTCAACCACTGCCCTGCTAGGGGCAAGACATATATTTTAAGGTGAAGATGTATATAGGTTGGGACCAGCAGTTAGCGTAATGGCTATGTCGCTGGACTCCATGTAGTCGACCGAGGTTCAAGTCCCGGACCCGGTGGCTTAAAACTCACACTGGGCGTGTGTGCGTGTTTGCCCAAGATCCCGAGAGGAGAATGGAGGAGAAGGGATTGCGGTGTGGCCATCCCCCCTGGGGGGTGATTTCTCGCTTTCTGTCTCTCTGTCTCTCTCTCTGTCTGTCTGACAAGCGCACGCACCCTATAGCAAAAATCTCCCCCCCCCCCAAAAAAAATCACAAAAATAAAAGATGTATATAGGTTAAAAGTAAGAGAATGGGGAAAAAAATGCTGTAATAGCACTGATAAATTCTGGAGTGAACAACTCCAAAACAGTAGAAAATCAGGTTTTCTGAGTTCACCTTGAACATTCAAATATGTCTCAATAACAGTGAAGTGATCAAGTTCTATCAATCACAATTTTGAACCACACAATAATTTAATTAAATAAAACATCATAAAGTACTATACAGATAAAAATGATATAAAACTTAATTTTACAGATGAAAATAAAAATGTAACCTATCAAAATTTCGGAGATGCAGTTAAAATAGGTCTGGAAGTGAAAGGTATACTTTTAAATATCTATATTAAAAAACAATGTTTAAAATTTATGATCTAAGGTGTTAATAAAAAACTGTAAGTAAAATACAAACTTGTAAGGAGAAGAGTATAATACCGACAATAATAGCAATCAGTAAAATAGAAAATAAATAAACAAAAGAAAAAATTAAAGAAACAAAAATCTGGTTTTATAAGCAGTTTCATCACATTGATGAGAATCTACTGAAACAAATTTTGCAGTGAAAAAGAATATGCAGGGAACCAGCAGTTAGCATAATGGCTATGTCGTTGGACTCCCACGTAGTCGACCGCGGTTCGCATCCTGGACACGGTGGCTTAAAACTCACGCCAGGCGCGTGTGCGTGCGTGCCCAAGATCCCGAGAGGAGAATGGAGGAGAAGGAATTGGGGAGTCACCATCCCTCTTGGGGGGTGATTTCTCACTTTCTGTCTCTACGTCTCTCTCTGTCTGTCTGGCGAGCGCACGCGCCCTATAGCAAAAACCTCTCAAAAAAAAAAAAAAAAAAAAAAAAAGAAAAGTAAAAAAGAATATGCAAATGATCAGTAAATAAATAATGGTGGACACATTAATGCAAATCAAACAGCTATTTCAGCTGAATAAGAAAATTTGAAGCATTTTATGCAATACAAGTCACCAATTATTTTTGAGAGAAACAATTTATTAATAGTGACTTATAAATAAAATGTGTCAATTGACTATATGTCTAATAGAAAATAAAAACTGTATTTAAGTGTCCCTACAAAGAATATTTCTAACCCATATGAGTCCTCTCATAAGCCCTTTCAAACAAATGCTTTTAAAAATAAAGGTTCAAGAAAGGAATTTCAACTGCTTTTATGCCATAATCATTACCATGCTAACAAAACTAGGGAGTATTATGAGAAAGCAAAGCCGAACTATAAACCACTATGCCCCACAAACTTAAGACTCAATAACAAAAGGAATGAAATATCAGCAGTATACTTATAAGATAATTTAAAATATTACATCTTTCTTTTAATCCAAAATGTGTTTATTGGGATGGTTTCCCACTCATCTTGAGTCAGGATGCTTTTAGTGTTGCTTCCTCATGAAGGAACATCCTTCTGTAAGCCTTGCTTTTCTTCCTGTAGGCTGGCAGAGCGCAGTGGAGCAGCCAACGCACAAAACTATCATTTGTGCGTGGCTAAAGACAGTGGTGATTTTATAGCATCCTGGGCACGTCACATCCATGAAGTAGGAATTTGGGCTCTGCACCAGGCACTTCTTGCATTTCCTCTTCTCTTCTGGAGAGGGATGAAGGAGGTCTTTTGTGAGAGGCATGTTCTCATGGGGAGATCGTCACCATCAGAAAGTTCACATCCATTTTTTGAAACATCACATTCATGTAGGAGTTATTCTAATAGTGCATCATTGCTTCAGCATTCAAGCTTTATATAATCTACAAGTAAACAGAACAAAGAATAAAAATATGATTCTTAGGGACAAAAAAAAATCATTTGAGTTAATTTTTTTTTTTTTTTTTTTGGAGAGGTTTTTGCTATAGGGCGCGTGCGCTCGCCAGACAGACAGAGAGAGACAGAGAGACAGAAAGCAGGAAATCACCCCCCAGGGGGGATGGCCACGCCGCAATCCCTTCTCCTCCATTCTCCTCTCGGGATCTTGGGCACGCACGCACACGCGCCCGGCGTGAGTTTAAGCCGCCGGGTCCGGGACTCGAACCGCGGTCGACTACGTGGGAGTCCAGCGACATAGCCATTACGCTAACTGCTGGTCCCCATTTGAGTTAATTTATCACTGATTCATGATGAAGACTCTCACACAGCCAAGTCAGATAAGAAAAATTTCTTAAATAAATAATGGGTATCACAGAGGCAAGCAGGTGGCATGGTGGTGAAGGCGCAAGAATCTCACACGGCTGACCACATTTAAAGTTCTGAACCTGGTGGCTTGAAAATCACGCCAGAACATGTGCATGCATGCACAAAATCCCAGGAGGAGAATGGAGGAGTTCAGACCATGGTTTGTTATCCTTTGTTAAGGGAGATTGATTACTTTCCCTCTCGCTGTCTCTGATGAGCATACACACTCTATAACAAAAACCTTTATCTACATATAAAATATACATCACAAGAAAAAAGGAAGAAAAAAGGAAGAGAGCAGAGAGGGAAGGAGAAAAAAAAGAGTGAAGAAATAATAAAGTAAGTTGAGATCAAGGCAAGGATGCACTCTCTTACTGCTTAAGTGTAACAGTGTATTAGAGGTTATACCTAGAACATTAAGATAATTAAAGAAATAAATTGAACACCATCAAAGTTAACAGTGAACATTTTGTATCTGCACATGGCACTATTGGGTATGAAGAAACTCCTGAGTAATCTAAAATATAGAACTAAATTGAGAGTAGAAAAGTCATCCACACATTATTTATATTTTTATATATTAGAAAATAACAACTGGAAACAATTAATGAATGAAACTAAAATTTAAAATGCCATTTAGATATCATTCCTAAGTATTTTGCTTAGGGTTGAGATTTAACAATATGTGATGTTGGCAAGACCTCTGCACAAATAAATCATAAACTACTAAACTGATAAAACATAGTTATGAGGCATTTAAAAACACTTGAATTAATATTTGGGAAGATATGCGTTGCCAGACTAAATTGTGTTAAGATGTCAATTCTCACTTGTCAAATTAAGTCAACATAAACCCAATCAAAATACCATTAGATTTATTTGTTGAATAGGCAAGGTAACCTTGCAAAACATGTAACATTGCAAAGAATTTTGAAATGTCAAAATGATTTTGGGAAAGAAGAAAGGTGAAGGCCTTATTTTATGTCATCTAAAACTTATTATAAAGGTATAGTAATTAAGAGACTGTTATATGGCTTTTAAAAATACATATAGGTCAACAGAAAAGAGATTCACAGATGAAATCAACATGTATTAATGATAGACAGCCATATTGCCATGCTTATTTGATGGAGAGAATCTTTCTAATAAAGTTCGAGGAGCATCTGGAGATCCATATCAGAGAAAAAATAAAAGCAAAAAGTTTTGTTACCTCACATGAGAAACAAAAATTAAATTGAAATGTTTTGTAAGTGTAAAAAGTGTAGGCTATCTGGTACTTCTACAAACATGGGAAAGATCTTTGTGATCCTGGGATAGTTAAAACACATGATCAGTTAAAAAATGTTATTTATCATTAAAAATTAGAGAACATAAAAATAAAAGGAAAAAAATGTTTGCAGTATTAATATCTGACAAATGACTTGCATTTAAAATATATAAAAACATTAAAATCTATAAATGAATGACAAACCACCCAATTAAAAATGGAGAAAAATTTATACAGATCATTTTCCAAAGAACATATGCTAATTGAAAGTAAGCACTGGAATGATGCCCACAATAATTAGTCATAAGGGAAATGCAGATTAAAATCATAATTAGATAACACCATATACTGCTAAGATAGCTCAAGTTTAAAAAGACTTAGAAAAACAAATTTTGGCAACCGTATTGATTAACTATCACTCTCATACATTGTTGTGAAAAATAAAAATTGGTACAATCACTTTACAATAGTTTTGGCAATTTCTCATAAAATTAAACATATACTTATGTTAAATCCAGCAATTTTACTCTTGTATATTTACCCAGGAGATAAGAAATTATATATTACTATAATATAATACAAATAACTGCACAAAAATATCTGCAGCATTTTTCACACAAGTCAGAAATTAGTCACTTCAGTAATGCTAACAACAGGTGAATGGTTGAACACATTTTGATCTATCTATATAATACAGTAATACTGATAAAATTGTTATCTATATATGTATAAAATAAGATGGAAAATCTCATGATTATTAGTTTAATTGACTAATAAAACCAAATACCAGAGCAGAGGTTATATTTTATTTATATGGACTACTTAGTAAGTTAAGTTGCACTTATAGTGACATAAAATTAGCTTGATCATGGATGGCATATGAAAGATCATCACTAAACACGACAAATGGACTTGTAATGTATCTTCATTGTGAAAATATTTTTGTTTGGTTTTGTTTTAGTTTTTGCTATAGGGTGTGTATATCAGAGAGAGAGAGAGAGAGAGAGAGAGAGAGAGAGAAAGAGAGAGAGAAGGAGAGAGAGAGAGAGAGAGAGAGAGAGAGTTGGAAAGAGAAAGTGAAAAATCACTCCCCATGGCTATGCACAATCTCTTCTCCTCCATTCTCCTCTTGGGATCTTAGCATCTATCCACACGTACGCAGTGTGATTTTCAGGCCACTGTGTAAGAGATTCAAACTCAGTTGGTGATGTGGGAACCAGTGCCTTAAGCTCTACACCACCTGCTAGCTTAATTGTTGTATACATACACAAACATATATGCATGCATATGCATGTTATATTCATTGATCTGTATTCTTAAAGTGAGTGTATATGTTTTAAATAGAAGTGGTATTACCTTCATAAAGAAGTGGTTAGATAAATGAGAAATAAAAGCTTCTAAAGTATTTTTTTTCTGAGCACTACTAGTAGTAATTTGTCCAAATAAACACTTTTTTAATTTTACTTTTAAATTTTAATTTGTTATTATTGTATTTTAGATTGACAAATAATTGTACATATTTATAGGGGCCACATTTTTCAGCTTCTAACAATTAATATTCTGTTCTCTATATCCATGAGAGCAACTATGTTACCTTCTATGTAGTAGAGAGAAGATGAGATATTTATATTTCTTTGCCTTGTACTGGTTTATTTTACTCAACATAAGGTCCTCCAGATTTATCCATACTGTTGTGAGACTTTACCAAAAATTTAAAGTATCAATAAATGAACTTAGAAAAGTTTTAGAATGCTAAGGCACCAAATTGATAGTATCTCTACATACCAATAATAAATTGTCTAAAGAAAAAATTTAAAAAAGAATTTCCTATGCAATAGCTAAAAGAAATAATAACTAGGAATAAATACAACCAAGGAGGTAAAGAAACCTGCAATGAAACTGTAAAACCCTAATTTTAAAAAAATCAAATCACACATTAAAAAATGGAAAGATATCCCATGTTTATGAATTGGAAGAATTAATATTATTAAGTGACCATAATTCCCAAAGTAATTAAAGAATTCAATTTGATCCCTATCAAAATACCAATAATATTCTGCACAGAAGTAGAAAAAAAATCATGAAATTTGTATGGAGACATGTCAGAACCGTAAATAACCAAAATAACTTTAACAAAACCAAAAATATTGGATGTAATTCATTAAATGACTTTAAAATACATTATAGATCAATAGTAACCAAACCAGATGCTAGTGGCATAAAAAATAGATTCATAGGGAATCAGCAATTAGTGTAATGGCTATGTCACTGGACTCTCATGTAGTCGACCGCAGTTTGAGTCCCGGACCCAGTGACTTAAAAAAACGACGCTGGGAGTGTGTGTGTGCGTGTCTAAGATCCCGAGAGGAGAATGGGGTAGAAGGGATTACAGCGTGGCCATCCCTCCTGGGGGGTGATTTCTCGCTTTCTGTCTCTCTGTCTCTCTCTGTCTGGTGAGCGCATGCACCCTATAGCAAAAACCTCTCCCCTCCCCCCCTAAAAATAGACTCACAGATCAATTTTTAAGAGAACTCACAAATATATATATATGCATGTATGTATACATATGCAAATAATATATGAATTCTCCATTTGCTGAAAATATATGTATTTATATATTTCTTATATAAATATAAAACTAATATATATTAAACTTTTTTTTTTTTTGGAGAGGTTTTTGCTGTAGGGCGCGTGCGCTCGCCAGACAAACAGAAAGAGACATAGAGACAGAAAGGGAGAAATCACCCCCCAGGGAGGATGGTCACACTGCAATCCCTTCTCCTCCATTCTCCTCTCAGGATCTTGGGCACGTACGCACACGCGCCCGGGGTGAGTTTTAAGCCACTGGGTCCAGGAGGAGGACCGCGGTCGACCACGTGGGAGTCCAGCGACATAGCCATTATGCTAACTGCTGGTTCTATTAAACTATTTTTGATGAAGGTGCAAAAACTGTACTTTTGTCAAAATGAGGGTTTCCTCAATCAATAGTGCTAGGAAAACTGGATATGCACTTTCAGGAGAATGTAATAGATCCCAAGCTCTCACTGCATACAAAAATCAACTTGAAATAAATTAAAGACTTAAATAGAAGTCCTGAAACTATGAGAGTACTAGAAGAAAACACAGGAGAAACATTTCAGGACATGAGTCTAGATAAAATACAACCACAAAAGCACAGAAAACAAAAGACAAATGGAAATATATTATATATATATATATATATTTTATATATATATATATATATACATATATATATATATATAAAACTTCTGCACAACAAAGAAAATCAGTAAGGTTATGAAACATCTAACAGAATGAGAGACAGTGTTTTCAGTTTCCACTTTAGTGTTGCAAGCAGAGTAGGTAAGTACATTACCCATGGCTTCCTTATCTGTCATTTCTCTATGTTCAGTCTATTTCTTTGTTTTCTGCAGGAGTCAGAGGACAAACAAGCTAACAAGAAAACAAAACAAAATCAACAATATTTAAGAGGAAAAAAAATTATGATACTATGGATCAGTATAAAAAATTTGCTATAGGAAACTCTGCATGACTCATGAAAAATATAGCTTCACTTGGGGCTGGTTGGCTGCATGGTGGTTGGGGTTGCTGGACTTCCACATGGTTGACCGCTGTTTCAAGTCCCAGACCTGGTGGCTTGCTTTCTCACTTTCTCTCTCTCTTTCTTTCTTTCTCTCTCTGTCTCTCTCTCTCTCTCTCTCCTTCTCTGATCAAATTAAAATGAATAAATACATAAACAATAAAATAATTCTTTACAAAAATACAACTTTGCTTTAAGCTCATGCGCTGAGCCAATTTTCTTTCTTTCTTTCTTCTTTCTTTCTTTTTGTTTTTTTGATACTAGGTTGAATTCCAAAATCTTTTCCACTCACTTTCTCTGTTAACTAACAGAATGACTTCAGGCATTGAAATTCCAATCAGAAGTTCATTTTTAAAAACTTCTATTACCACTGAAATATCATAATCATAAATAATGAAAGCTTTTCTCCTCTCAAGTAGAAAGCTTTCACTGAAGGGTGGCATGGGAAGAAACAGTGAATAGGGATGGAGGATTTTATCTTTGTTTTATTTTTTAGCTTTTTAATTTTTTTCAACATTATATGCTTCTCCTCACCTCTCCAGAGATGAAACAAAAGGAGAGAAGAAAAGTCAGCATAGCAAGTGTCTGTCTGTGCATGGACATAGGTGAGGTTCCTTCTTAGTTGTAATGTTATCTGTTCTTGCTTCCATAGAAGACTTATGTGGGCTCCTCAAGTGTCTCCCACTAAGATCTGTCAACTCCAGCTGGATATAGGCTATCCTTCTCATACATTTGAATTACTTATTCACGTTCTGAAAAACTAGCTGTCCCTTTTCTGTTGGAGTCATGACTCCATGCTTGAATGATGTTTGAATAAAATCCAAAAAAGGCTTAATTTATTTATATTATGGTGTCCTCATTTTTGCCCAGCCAAGGGTGAAAGTACAGTTCCATTTTTATCTATGATGACATCACTGATCACTACAGTCATCCTTCTGACTAAGATTTTAAGACAATACTCAATAAAACCTCAGGTCTGACACAGCTCTTCAATGTTTCCCTGAAAGTCCTTTCGTTGATTGACAATAAGAAGAAAGAATTTCTACACCTTCTCCATGAAGGTGGAATAAGACATGTCGAGAATGGTGAAAATCTCTAAGAACAAGCTCGCTCAAACATTGGTGTTTATATTTGTATAGCTTCAATAAGAGCCACAAAACAAATGTCCTACCACCTTGCAAGTCCTGAATTGCTCATCTAGGATCCCACTTTGCAAAGAAACTTGGCTTTATTTTTCTTTGCTACTTTCTATTTGCTCGTTGAAATAGAAATAGGCTTATTTGAACAGGTCCTGTTTTGGAGAGGGATCTTGCTGAAGAGTTTCTGCTACAACCACACTAGTCATCCTGAAACCAATGGATATAACACTAGCCAAGAAGCATATGATTACATAGATTTTTTATTTTTTTAGAAAGGGATTTTTGAAAACATCAAGTTACCTACAAAGGACATCCCATCAGGCTAACAGCAGATCTCTCATTGGAAACAATGCATGCAAGTAAAGAATGGGAAAATATATTCAAAGTGTTATGAGAGAAGCAATTTCAGCCAAGAATATTGTACCCGGCAAGATTATCTTTCAGGTGGGAAGAAAAGACAAGAAGATTCTCAGATAAACAAACCTGAAAGAATTTACCAGCACCAGGCCAGATCTCCAAGAAGTTCTCAAGGGTGTGCTGTATCAGGAAAATTAAACACAGACACATGGAAATAAGAGTCCCAAAACTAAGAAAGTGGCCAACTTAATCATAGGGACAAGTCTGGAGTTGAATATTATATACCAGAATTTAACCAGGAAAATTGAACCAGAACAGAAGATAAAAGTACATGAGACTGATAGGTTCATGCACCTACCATTTGAACAGAATTCTAACCTGTTTCCTGGCTTTAAGCAAAGTTCCTTGGCATTTCTTTGATTTAAGTTAAAACTGGTTTTCTTAGTAGTAATGAGTGAACTCACCATTGAAAGTAGTTAGATTATGTAGGAAATTGTGTGATCAATGCAATGTGGGTGGGAAGGGAATGAAGGACAATTTTGAACACCGGAAGTGGTGTGAGAGGAGGGTGGGAAGGGACAGAGGGTCAGAAAGAGGGGTGGAAATATTTCTAGGAACTAGAAGTGGAAAATTTTTTGTAATGTGCATGATTGAGTCACTATGCAGTGTGTACAGGATGGGAGACCACATTTTGTGTGCTGTGATGATGTTTAGGGAAGGGATGTAAACTGAGTTACAAAAAAAAAAGTTTCAGGAAAAAAAAAATATATATCTATTCAATGACTGCAGTAGGATGTGTAGCTCCAGCTAGGTGCTACTTTATAGGATGCATAAAGTTAGACTTGTGTTTATGGAAAGGTGTATGTCACCTGTGTTTGCTATGAGGGTATTTGGATTGATTAGGTGATTCAATAAAATGTGGGGCGAAAACAGTATAGAAAGCAAACATAGATACCAGAGACAGTGTGGGAGGAGAATGGGAGATGGCAGAGGGTAGGAGATAGGGAAGCAAGGATGGGGGAAAAAAGCTAAACATACAGAAAACAAGAAATGGAAGATCATCTGCTGACAATAACATGTTTGTTTATGTGCTTGATTGAGACAATATACAGTGTACTCTGGATGGAAAATCTCACTTTGTATGCTGTAATGATGTACAGTGAATGAAAGCAAATAAATAAATTGAAATAAAAAATAATAAAAAAAAGAAAGGGATTTTTGCTATTGGGTGTGTGAGCTCACCAGAGAGACAGAGAGAGACAGAAAGTAAAAATTTATCCCCAGGGAGGATCACCACACCACAGGATTTTACACATACACACATTCCCAGATGAGAATGACTATATTCTGAACAGTGAAACTTATAATTTGGAGCATATTAACTAGAGAAATAATTTATAAGCCCCAAATACCTAACAGAATGTAACAATGTGATTAGAAAATCAGTATCAATAGAATTATTATATTCTTTTTTGTTTCTAAATTTGTAATTGGCAAATAACAATAGTGAATATTATTTTTTTCTTTTTTTGGAGAGGTTTTTGCTTTAGGGCATGTGCGCTCGCCAGACAGAGAGAGAGAGACAGAGAAACAGAAAGCGAAAAATCACCCCCCAGGAAGAATGGCCACTCCGCAATCCCTTCTCCTCCAGTCTCATCTCGGGATCTTGGGCATGAGTTTAAGCAACTGGGTCCGGGACTTGAACCACAGTCAATTATGTGGGAGTCCAGCAACATAGCCAACTAACTGCTGGTCCCAACAATAGTGAATATTCATGGAATACCATATGATGTTTTGAGCTACGTCTACTTTAAAGAAAGACTTGGTCATTATCAGGGTAATCTCATAGGAAGCCGAATATAAAGGTTATATTCTGAATATTAAGGTTATATTATACCAGAGGCTAGAAAGAGAAAGGAGAAATGAGGAAACAAAAGATACTGATGAAAGGGTACAGAGACTCAGTTACTGTTATTTATTTTAAGAAAGTATTCAGAACCCTTTGATAAATATAAAATAACTTCTATTTTAACAACGTATCTTATCAAAGCCTGTTTAGTATATCTAGTGTAGCCAGGGGCACTTCGGGAATAGTTAGAATATTTTAAAGTCCTCAAAGAGGCTAATGACTGTCACAAGATGTAAAGCCAGTAAGTAGAAAAGATAGGCCTAGATATTAAATAAAATGACTATTAGTCAATTTCCTGAGCAATACATCAAAGATTGCAATGTCTTAATAGCACAATTTCTTTTTCCTTAATAGCACAGGTTCTTTTTTAAAAAATAATTACTTTTTATTTTTATTCATTCATTTTTTAATTTGACCAGAGAGAGACAGAGGGTAAGAGTATGAGATAGAGGAAGTGAGAAACCAAGCCACCAGATTCAAGACTTGAACCCTAGTCAGTCATGTGCGAGTGTCCAGCGCCTTAACCACCATGCCACCTGCTGGTCCCCAATAGCACATGTTCTCAAAAAACAAAACTTTGAATTAAAAAACAAAACTTTGAATTAAAAAACAATAATTCACCAACAAGTATTTGATACAAATTTATAAAAGTTCATTTAAAGTTTTATATACTGAAAATAAGGTAGAGCTAAAATTCTGCAATATTATATTTCAATTGTCATGTGGCCTGGAAGAAATGGAAAAATTTTCTAAGGGAGGAAAGGGTAATTAATCTCCTAAATGAATATTTTAGTAAGATATGCTTATATGAACTGTGAAAATCCTTTGCATTTTGAGTTTAAAAATTGAAGTTAATTTCTTTTTTCTTTTTTTTGGGGGGGGGGGAGGTTTTTGGTATAGGGTGCATGTGCTTGCCAGAAAGACAGAGGGAGACAGAGAGACAGAAAATGAAAAATCACCCCCTACAGGAGACAGCCATGCTGCAATCCCTTTTCCTCCATTCTGCTCTTGGGATCTTGGACACGCACGCACATAAACCCGACATGAGTTTAAGCCACCTGGTCTGGGATTCAAACCATGGTCAACTACATGGGAGTCCAGTGACATAGCCATTAGGCTAATTGCTGGTCCCCCAAAAATTGAAGTTAAGTTCTAATAAACTTTTTTCTTGCTAGTATGTTTAGGTATTTTCCTTTCAGTTTTAAGGTGGTACTTGTTCAAATTTATATTTAAAGACTAGTTGGTAATATCTTAAAATCTAAATGCAAATCAATTTATTATTTCTCCATTTAGTACTTTTATGAAAAACTATATTAATTTTTCCATATTACATTACCTTAAATACTAATAAATGTTGTATTCATTAAGAAAGTGTTGAAGGGAGACCAGCAGATGGTGTAATAGTTACGTCACTGGACTCCCATGTAGTTGACAGCGGTTTGAATCCTAGACTCAGCAGCTTTGATCTTATGCCAGGTACATGTGCAAGATGAGAATGGAGACGGGAGTGAGGCCATTGTCCCTGGGGAGTGATTTCTCTCTTTATCTCTCTGTCTCTCTGGCAAGTACATACACCCTATAGAAAATCTCCTCACCCTCCCAAAAAAATGCACTGTAGGACCCACTGCTGGATTCCCAGATGGTCAGCCACAATTTAAGTTCTAGACTTGGTTACTTGCTTTCTAACTTTATCTCTCTCTCTCTGAATGTCTCTTTCTGGTGAGTGCATGTGCTCTATGGAATATTATAAATAATAATATTAATAAGTAAAATTTAATAAAAATAACTCAAAAATAAATTATTGTAGTTCCAATATAGAATTAGAATCAGCTCTGTTGTAAGCAATAATGCTCTACCAAAGGCAAACCAGATTTCATATGTTGACCAGGGTTTGAATCCCCAATTCAGTCAAGTCAGCCTGAGAAATGCTGGGCACATGCATGAGTCACCAGGATCCAATGAACTAGAATACTGCAAGAAGGGGATTGCAGCATGACCAGTCCCTATGGAGGGTACTTATCTCTTTATTTCTGATTCATATTCACATACATGCTCTGTCATTAAAAAAGAAGAAAAGTTTGGGGCCGGCAAGTGGCATGATGGTTAAAGGCGCTGGACTCCCACATGGCCTACCATGGTTCAAGTCTCAGACCTGGTGGCTTGCTTGCTCACTTCCTCTCTCTCTCTGTCTCTCTCGGATCAACTTGGAAAATAATAATTATAATAATAATAAATAAAGTTAAATAAAAATAATTCTTTTAAAAAAAGAAGAAAGGTTTTTTTTTTTTCAAAGAATTATTTATTTATTTAATTTGATTTATTTATTCATTCATTTATTTATTTATTTTTTAGTTTGGCCAGAGAGAGACACAGAGAAAGAGAGGGAAAGTGAGAAAGGAAGCCACCAGGTCCGGGACTTAAACTGTGGTTGGCCATGTGGGAGTGTCCAGCAACTTAACCACCATGCCACCTGCTGGTCCCAAGAAGAAAGGTTTTAAGACAGAATGAGAGAATGTTTCTTATGACATTTAAAAATGACATGAAGTGATACTAATTAGACAACATCACATTTGTTATATTTCATTATATAAATAATAATTATTTCTTTTCACAGAAGCCAAACTGAATAGAAGATACTTTGTTTTGCTAGCTTCCTTTGTTTTCCAAGGTTGACATAACACTTACCATAGACTAGGTGGTTTAAACAACAAGAATTTATTTTCCCAGTTCTGAAGGCTTGAAGTTCAGGATTAAGGATTAAATTCAGGATTAGCAGATCTTGTTTCTTCTGAGACCTCTCTCCTTGATTGAAGGTGACTTCCTGTTATGCCTTTTCATGACCTTTTCTCTATGCAGCTTAATCTTTAGTTTTTCTTTCCTTTGATAAAAAAAAACAAACAAAACAAAATGCCCCACTAATATTGGATTAAAGCCTCACCCTGTGACCTCACTTAACCTTAATTACCTATTTAAAGGCTTAATCCCAAAATATAGTCACTTCCTGAGGTACTAAGGTTTAAGGTTTATATAAATTTGGGGGTAGGAAACCAAGTTCAGTCTATACTAACAGTAAACTTTTTTTTTTTTATTTATAGTTTTATATATTTAACCTCTGTCTATCATTACCTCTAAAATATCATCATGAAATTTTCTAGCGTGAATATGCCATATATCAGTGCAGTTAAAGGCAGTTTCCTACATGTTATCATCAACAAATAATTTTCCATTTTTGTGTCTTTTAAATGTTTTGTTTTTTTTACCCTTGATTCTTTTCCTCTCACACTCCCCCATTTCCTACCCAACTCCCACACTATCTCTGGTATCAATAATTGTTCTCCATGCTTTTATATCGTCCAGTCTTTCAATTTCTGCCATAAAATGTGGACATTTGATATATCAAGTGGAGACATATAATGTCTCTTTCATAGTCTGGCTGGGCTCACTTACCAGTAAATCTTCCATGTTCGTCCACTTTCTATCAAATTCTAGAATTTTGCAATAATCCTCAAAACAGACTAGTGAGATTACATCAGGTTAAAAAGCTCCTGCTCAGAAACAAAGCAAAACAACAAACAAACAAACAACAAAACAACAACAACAACAACAAAAAAAAAAACAGTGAATCAGCAACCCTTAGAATGGGAGAATATATTTGCAAACTCTGCTTCAGAATAAGGATTGATAACCAGAATATACAGGGAACTCAAGCAGCTTATCCCCCCAAAAATGATCAACTCAATTAAAAGATGGACAAATGAGCTGAACAAATAACTCTCTAAGGAAGAATATGAATAGCTAAAAATTATATTTTAAACTGCTCAACATCCCTTATCATAAGAAAAATGCAAACCAAAACTACCAAGAGATACCACCTCACCCCAGTCAGAATGACCAAGATTAAAAAAAAATTAAAGATAGTATCATCGTCTAATTAACAATAAATAAGAGGGCATTCAGACATAACCAAATTTATGTTAATTTTATTAAGCCAGCAGCACATGGGGGGACTCATGTCTCTCAAAACTCCAAGCCCCAAGTGCAAGGAGAGGAGTACCTATACAGGCAAAAATCACCATCAATTCTGGGTTGTTATGGTGATTACAATGAAAACTGAGGTAGGGGTGAAGAGGAAAGGGAGTGGGATTTCCCATGTAAAGCAGTTGCAGAAGCTGAATCAAGCAGGTTAATTATTTCTAAGACCTTGTTTAATGGTCCCCATGGCTCTGGGTGAAGGTATGGTGACTGGCAATTACATTGCTAAGGAACAGCTAAACAAAAAGGTTTGGGGCTAGTTAGCAAAGACAGTAAGACTATTATTAATCACTCTATTTACTCTGGGCAAAAGGAGAAAGTAAGTATAAATGTAAAGTTCAAAGATGGAGGTACTTCTGCTTTGTTCCCCACTGGTTTTATGAAAGTGAATCAAATCATTGATTCATCCACGGACAGTGGCTGGTTACTTTACAGGCACCATTTCTACACCCTGAGGTTGTAAGGAGCCTCTGTATTTATATTATAGGGGTTTAGATGTTTAGGCTGCATATCCTGATACTCTCAACACTACGGATTCACAATCCCAGTATGGGCAGAAGTAACCATTATTAATGAGGCAATAAGCATATTCTTTGCACTGGCCAGGATAAAAATAAAGTTCATCTAATGTAAGTCCCTTATCCCAATTATTGTCTAAACAGGCCCAATTTATGGTTTCCCCGTTGTTGGAAAGCTGGAGTTGTCTCAAGTAAACCATAGAGACTTGTCTGGAGAGAAATAGGTCTCCAGGATAAATCTGAGCTATTTAGTTCTCTTCCACCCCTGTTCCAGATTCCCCATGACCAGCCAGTTCCCTCTGTCTTTTCTACAAATGGGGTAACAATTCACTTATTACAATATTTATTTGGTAGTTTTTAAAGTAATAAGCAATTTCAACTAATTCTCATGTGTACATGTGCTTTCTTTCCTGAATAAAACTAACAAATAAAAAGCAAAATTAGTTATTTTATTTTTATTATGTGATGTATAACAAAATGCTATGTAAACTAGTATAAAATTGACTCAGGATTTCTTGTAAAATGGAAGTACTAATTTAATAAAATGTTAATGTTAACAGAAATTTGTTCCCTTTATAAACATCAAAGCTCCCTCTCCTTTTACATTTCTTTTTTTAAGAATTATTTTATTCCGGGACCAGCAGTTGACATAATGACTATGTTGCTGGACTCCCATGTAGTTGACAGCGATTTGAGCCCTGGACCCGGTGGTTTAAACTCATGCCAGGCGTGTGTGCATGCGTGTGCAAGATCCTGAGAAGAGAATGGAGGAGAAGGGATTGTGGTATAACCATCCCCCTAAGGGGGTGATTTCTCGCTTTCTGTCTCTCTGTCCCTCTCTGTCTTTCTGGTGAGCGTATGTGCCCTATAGCAAAAACCCCTCCTTAAAAATAAAATAAAATAAAATAAAATAAAATAAAATAAAATAAAAATAAAAATATTATTGTTGTTATTTTTTAACTTGACTAGAGAGAGACAGAGGAAAGAGAACATCAGAAAACAAACTGCCAGATCTGGTACTCAAACCATACTTGGCCATTGACTTAACCACCATGCTACCTGCTGGCTCCACCCTTTTACATTTCTTTTAAGGCTTATGTTTGGTGAAGGGACAATTTAAGAACTAATCAGACATTTTAGTCTTTGAAATCCTCTGAGTAATTTTAATCAAATACACCGTGGGCATTCCTTATCATCAGACTTAGACTTGATCCAATTCTTCTGAAACTATGAGAGCGTTTGCTATATAAGTATTATGCATGGCAGTGTAAGGTGAACAAAGAGACAGCAGAAGTAAGTAAATGTTTTAGCACTTATAGCTATTCTTGTGTATTATCTAAAGCATTAACTAATTTGTATATATTCAGTATAGGTATAATATAAAAAGAAAGTATTACACTTATTTTATCAGAAGAGTTGTTTAATATTCATAATTTATTTTATAATATTAAACTGGCTTGACGAATTGCATTTTTGTAATTTTTTATCAGAGTTCTTTATTATCATAAATAGAAGTATATTATATAAATCCAGCATAAACTATATAGAACACTAAAATCCAAGATTATTTAATTTCCTGTGTCTTCAAAAAAATAAATGAAACACAAGCAATTTTTGATTAAAAACGATAAACCAAATCTAAAAACTTTTAAAAGAGCCTTATGAGATTATTTGTGCAAAAAAGAGTTAAACCTATAGTAGTTTAAAGCAAATAATATGAGTAAATTAAACTATAGTCATTTGGGGTATTGCAGTGAGGTAAAAAAAAAAAAAAGACACTTCAAAACACATAGAAAAAATGCTGATCCTACATAAATGTTAGCACCAGCAGACACAAGGCATCTTGCCACAGCAAAATAAAATCAATAAAAGAATTACAGATAAATTTTAGTAAAAAAATGACTCAGAGTAAAAACTTTAAAAATTTAATGTCTTGGCTGTGTTGAGGAGAATAAGGTGTTTTAATTTTTCTGTGGAATTGGGTGATATTTTTTAAATGTAACTTTCTCAGAACACTCTTAAAACGTTTGCTTTTTTTAATGAGAAAGAAGGAGATGGAAAGGCAGAGATAGAAGCAGATAGATTGAGAGAAATATTTAATATTTAAAATTTCTTTTTTTTTTTCCACAGGTCTCCTGTGCTCAATAAAGAGACAGAGAGAGAGAGAAAGTAAGAAGTCACTCCCTGGAGGGAGTGGTCACTGCACAATCCCTTATCCTCTATTCTCTTCTAGGGGTTTTGGGCATGTACATACAAGCACCCAGGAAGATTCTCAAGCTTCTGGGTCTGGGATTTGAACCGCAAAAGCAGTCATGTAGGATCTAACACTCTAACCTCTATGCCACCTGCTGTCCCAGTACTTTTAAAAGTGCCTTCATGTGGAGATTTCCCTGCCTCACTGCTCCAGTTAGCTAGGACCACAAGCATGTGCTACCACATATTTGGTTGGGCTAGGAACCAAACCTGAGCCTCTCATCCAGCCCCAGGCCTGTGGCAGGGGTTTCTTACCAGTGGCAGTGATTTGGGGCTTGAACCACCATAGTTAAGCCTCTCAGAGAGTTTTAATAACAGTATGCCATTTATGAATACCTTTACCAAACTTTAGACTATTGTAAGAAATATGTCTTTTTTTGCTTGTTTAAAACCAAGTTGATATTTAATAGTAGAGCAATTTCTTGGAATCTACTGACCTTAATATTTATTCATATAAAACTTGTATTTTCATGTGGCTGATTCAAATATTTTTTGAGCCAAAACAATATATTTATCTTATTTTTTGTTTAATTTTTATTTTTTTAGAGAGGTTTTTGCTATTGGGTGTGTGCGTTCACCAGAAAGACAGAGAGAGACAGAAAGACAGAAAGCCAGAAATCACTCCCCAGGGGGGATGGCCACACAGCAATCCCTTCTCCTCCATTCTCCTCTTGCGATCTTGGGCATGCACGCACACATACCTGGCATGAATTTAAGCCACTGGGTCCAGGACTCGAACGGTGGTCAACTACATGGGAGTCCAGTGACATAGCCTTTACGCTAACTGCAGGTCCCAGGACACATATATTAAGTTAAAAGTAGTACATATTTCAAGTTTGATATTATGCTAATTATTGTACAGAAGCAGTTATGTGATACATTTAATCAAACATAAGGCCAGCAGGTGGTGTAGTGGTTAAAGAGCTGGATTTCCCTTTTGTTTGATTGTGATTAGAGTTCCAGACGCAGTGGCTTGACACTCACACCAGGAAAGTATGTGTGCGTGCTCAAAATCCCGAGAGGAGAACAGAGGAGAAGAGATTGCAGTGTGGACTTCCCCATTGGGAGGTGATTTCTTTCTATCTCTCTGTCTCGCTGTTTCTCTGGTGTGAGCACATGCCCTGTTGCAAAAGTCTCTCTCAAAAAAGGCAATACAACCAAACTCTGTGGAGACACACAAGCAATTGAACTGGTGTTAAATATTTGTTGATAAATTTTTGCAAATAATATAGCAAGTAACAACATATTTAATAAATAGCATTTTAAATATAACTAGATATTTTATAATGTTGAAAACAATCTCCAATATTATTCTATTATTCTTTTCTAACAACCAAATGGAGAAAATGAGACATACAGAAATTATACAACTGGCAAAGCTTTTTGTTATCAAGTTTAAGCCACAGGTCTAATTTTGTGAAGTCTGTACTGATAGCTAGACTGCAGTGACTCAGAGCAGCAGGTGGCATATAACAGGCAACTATCAATGTTGCTATTTTATAACATTTTTAGATGAGATTAAATAAATTTGGCATCCCGAAGCCTTGTTTTTAACTGAACATCATTTCTTGAAGGAAGATTTGAAAGCAATAAGTTTATCAAAAGGAAATAGAAGAAAGTTTCCAAGGTCAAGATGAGGCTAGGGGCAAGATGAAAGCAATAAGGAAATACATGATAGCAGCATCGTCAAGACCCACAAGACAACTGTTCTAGCCAAGTTCAGTGGCCTTGTGGTACTCCAGAAGGAGTCATGTGATCCCTTGGGATCCATAATGGTAAAATTCCAGGGGACTGAATAATTGAGGTTGACTCAAGTTAAACAGAATGAAGAATTCCAAAACTATAAGTTGGACGTTTATTTTAAGAAACATAAAATAAAGAGAACATAATCTTTAAATCTTCACCCTTATCCTTTTCATAGATTAAAACTCAAGACTTTGTGTGTCAGTGTTGGAGAAAAACATATATCTTAAAATCTGTGAAAATGCAGTTGTGATGGCTAAAACATCATTAACATGGCATTTTAGATTTTGCTTCTAGTGAAGAAGTAAATAATAAATAAAAGTACATTATTACCAGTCCATACATGAATCTCTATGGAATTTATCCTGTAAACATTATTACATGGAAACATATATGAAAGGATTTATAAAGATTGTGGGAAAAAGGAATAAAATAAAAGCTTACTTTGGTGCAAAAAAACAATTGAAATCTGTGTATAGATTTTCATGACAAGCATTTATATTTTATATATTCAATCAAATATGTTGTACATTCAAATATATTATATAACAACATATTTACATTTATTTTTGTTATTACATATTAAATATATGGTATATTAAATAATTATACTGAATGTTATATTAAATAATAATTAATATTATACTTAACATATAATCATGTTTACATATTACATTAGTATATTAAATAAAATATTCTATATTATTATAATGTAGTATTAATAATTGTGTGTTATATATAATCACATAATATATAAGTATTATATATTCAAATAGATTTTTTTCCTAAAAATATTACAAGATTGATTATTAATGGTTTAATTGTATATATATGCTCATATTAATGTGTTACAAATTTATTTCTAACATCTATTTCTAATTCTATTCTACTATGAGACTACGTTATTTTCAAGTTAAATGTGGAACTTTTTCTTTTCCTTTACTTGGCAAAAGCAGCAATTTTCCTGAGATTTACAAGAGAATAATACAGACCACATTCTGATAAGTGAATTATATAATTTCACGCAAATAATTGTTCCACTGTTTACTAAATTATATATATATATGTGTGTGTGTGTGTGTGTGTGTGTGTGTATACATACATATATTTTTTAATAGAAATTTTTGCCATAGAGTATGTGCATTTGTCAGAGAGACAGAGAGAGAGAAAGAGAGACAGAAAGCGAGACGTCACTCTCAGGGGGGATGGCCACACCACAATCCCTTTTCCTCCTTTCCTCTCTCAGGATCTTTGGTATGCACATACATGCTCCTGGTGTGAGTTTGATTTTTATGAGTCTAGGACTGGAACTGCTGTCAGCCATGCACGAATCCAGCGTCTTAACCATTTTACCATCTGCTGGTCCCACTAAATTATATTTTAAAGGTTGTTCCAACACATCAGTAATTTTTTTTGTACAGAGGAGAAAATAAAGTGAGGAGAAAACCTGTACAAAATTTGAATCCCAAATATCTGGTTAAGAAAACTGAAAAGAAGGATGAAAAACTTAGAGGGGAGGATCCAGTTTCAATAGAGCATTTATCAAGTTCCATTAATCTGAGTTTTGCTCTAAGTTTGCTTTTTAAGATTTTAATTAAATTTACCTGAACTAGGTTAAGAAAGATAAATGGATAGACAAACATTTAATTGTAATATTTAAATGGTTGAAAGAAGACAAGGATCAGTGTTTTCAAAGTACTATTAATGTTGTTAGCTTAATAAATTCCAAATATGTCACAATTGGATAAAATTATAATGTATTCAATCATGTGTGTGAGAAAATTTGTTTTATTTCAGGATTTTGCCCAAAGGAAATTTTATGATCAAATAGTACAGTAATTTTGATTGCCAATAAAATTGTGTTTGGAAATAATAGATATTTGATGAACCATTTAAGATTTTCTGATATAAACATATTTAATCAGTGATACTTAGATTGGTATGATTTTTGCATATATGATTACCATATATTTGATGAACCATTTTAGATTTAGTGAATCCTGGAACCAGCAAATAGCTTAATGGTTATGTCGCTGAACTCCCACATAGCTGACTGTGTTTCGAATCCCAGACTAGGCAGCTTAAATGTCATGACTGTTCTGTTTGTGTTCATGCCCAGGATCCTGAGAATAGTGTGGACGAAAAGGGATTGCATTATGGCCATCACCCTAGGGGGTGATTTATTTTTTTTGTTTCTGTCTTCTCTGCAAACACATGTGCCCTGTAGCAAAAATCTCTCTTAAAAAAATAATAAAAGTGAATATTTACTTAGAAATACTATTGTCAAGTTGTTATTTATTTTATTTTTATATACATATTCTCTATTTACTTGAATCTATTTTTAGAGTTTTTTGTTTGTTTGTTTGTTTTGTTTGTTTGTTTGTTTTTTCCCTATAGGACCCATGTGCTTGCCAGGGAGACGGAGAGACATAGAATAAGAAGTCACTCCCTGAGGGATTACCCATGCCACAGTATCTTTTCCTTTATACTCTTCTCAGGCATAAGTTTCAAACTGCAGAACTGAGACTTGAACTGTAGTCAGCCATGTGGGAGTCCAGCACCTTAACCACTATGCCACCTGCCGGCCTCCGTATTCTTTATTATTTCTAAATTTGAGAGAGGTTTTAATGAATTGTTCACAATTTTATAGTTGAATATTGAAATCATACCTTGTGAACTTTCTTTTCTCTGAAAAAATGTCTTCTAATTCAAAATTTTTCTTTTTTGTTGTTTCTGACATGTTCTGCTACAATAATTCAGTTCTATGTATTACATAGTTTCTTCTAAGTATTTTTTCTTTTGCCTATGGGGTATTTATTACTATTTTCCAGAATAATAGATTTGTAATATTTTCATTTGTTGGTGACTTAAAATATCATCTTATCAAGGACAGATATTATATTGTAAGTGATCTTAATTGTTTAATAATTGCAGGTGCTCTGGTGACCCAGTGTATGTTTATTTTGTGACTATTCTACATTAAAAATAATAAGCTCCCAAGGCCACCAGGTGTTGTGGTGTTTAGGGCCCTGGACAGCCATATGGTTGACTGCGGTTCGAGTCCAGGAACACTGGAGGCTTGCTTTCTCACTTTCTCTCTTTCTCTCTGTTTCTATCTCTTCATGGTGAATGCATGTGCCTCATAGCAAATTAAAATAATAATAACAAATCAAATTAAATAGATATTAAAAATAATAAAGACTTCATCTTCTAAGTTGGCTAAGTAGTAAGCCATTGATTTAATTTTTCAGTGTTGCTCTTAATAAAGGCCAATTCTTTTTTCTTTTTTTAATCTCTATTTTTTTTTCTTTTGAGAGGTTTTTGCTATAGGGTGCGTGTGCTTACCAGAAAGACAGAGAGAGACAGAGAGAAAGCGAGAAATCACCCCCGCAGCGGGGATGGCCACAGCGCAATCCCTTCTCTTCCATTCTCCTCTCAGGATCTTGGGCACGCACGCACATGCGCCTGGCATGAGTTTAAGCCACCGGGTCTGAGACTGGAACTATTGTTGACTACATGGGAGTCCAGTGACATAGCCATTACACCTACTGCTGGTCCCAATAAGGCCAATTCTTAATTTTAATAATAAATTACTTTCAATTCTACATGTATTCATAACTGTGTCTTGGTGCTTTAAAAATGTATTATTCCAAGTCTGAAATTGGATTTGCTTTTTTTTTTTTTTTTTTTTTAAGCCTATTTTATCTATTTCCTTTATGGAGAAGAGATTGAGAGAGAAACAGCTCCTCCATGAGGATTTTGATACCAAAATTTCCCCTAACTTTAGACAACCCTGGACCATGGACATACCATTGCCTGGCAAACACAGGGAGGTCTATAGACATGAATGCAGGACCCTGTCTTGTAGGTAAGCCTTCCAGATCATCACACTTTACTACTGTGCCACCATCCAACCCCTTGGAATTGCTTTTTATATAGAATGATTGACACTCTCTGTACCCTTTCAATTTGATCTTTTATATATCAGAATATTAATTTAGGGAAAATTAAACAATGACAAGTGCTGGCGAAGTTGTGATGAAAAGAGTACCCCCCTATTCTATTTCTGGGAAGGTAAATTAGTATGGTCTCTGTAGAAAACAATTTGGAGGTTCCTCAAAACTTACAAATAGAATTACCACAGAACCCAGCAATACTACATTGCAAGTATTTACCCGAAGGCTGAGAAAACACTTAGATGGAAAGATATTTGTGCATCCATGTTTATTGCAGCATTAGTCACAATTGCTAAGACATAGAATCAATCTAAATGCCCAAGAACAAAAGACTGGACTGAAAAAATGTGCCACATGTACACTATGGAATACTACTCAGACATTTAAAAAAAAATGAAACCACACATTTTATACAAGGTGGATGAATACAGAGGATTTGATGCTAAGTGAAGTAAGTAGACTATGAAAGATAGACATTGCATGTCTCCACTCAATATATACCAAATGTCTGCACTTTATGGCAGAAAATGAAGGATTAGAAGCTAGAATAACAGATGTGGCAAATGTAGATGCTAGAGACAGTATAGAAAGGGGTGGAGAGTGATGGGTGAATGGTGAGGAATGGGAGACAGGTGCTTGGGGGAAAAACATTGAACAGATACAACAATGGAAAGTTATCTGTAGAGGATGATGTACTTTATAGTATCATTAATTTGATTGATATGAAATGCATGTATGCTTTGAAAAAATATTGTACACTGTTAAGATATACAATGACAAAGTATAAAATTAATGAATTAAGGACCAACAGTTAGCATAATGGCTATGTTGCTGGACTCCCATGTAGTCTACTGCGGTTCACGTCACGGACCTGGTGGCTTAAAACTCAGGCCAGGCGCGTGTGAGTCCGTGCCCAAGATCCTGAGAGGACAACAAAGGAGAAGGGATTGCGGCGTGGCCATCCCCCCTGGGGGGTGATTTCTCACTTTCTGTCTCTCTGTCTCTCTCTGTCTGTCTGGCAAGCACACGCGTCCTATAGCAAAAACCTCTCCAAAAAAAAAAAAAGAATTAAAAAAATTAATGAATTAATTAAAATATTGATTTCAGGAAACCTAAGTTTTATTTTATTACAAAATCCAACAAAATATACATCAAATAAAAACATAGCATACACATACTCTCACACCAACACAAATACAGGGATTTTTATGAATATAGTCTTTTGATTACTCTAGGAAGGATTCCTTAAGGTTCTAGGATTCTGTTATATCAGGTGGAATACATACCTTCCAGGAAACAGATACTGAATCTAGAAGGCAGGAAAATGAAATTTTAGAGTGAAAACTCAGCAGCAGACCTGGAAAGCAAAGGAAAACATCAAAACAGGAATCGTGAGAATGCAAATTATGAGAAAATATGCCAAAGAAGAAAATTTATTGTGTGCAACTTCTAGTAGGATAAAAATAAACTGTGGTATATTAGTATGGAATATATATATATATATATACATATATATATATATATATATATATACACACACACACACACATACATACACACACATTAATATATATATACACTTATGTATTAATACAATATATATTATAATATATTCTATATATGTGTGTGTAAATAAATAAATACACACACACACACACACACACACACACACATACACTATGCTATTCCCCATCGCTTTCCTGCTTTCTATTTTTCTCAATGGGCTTGAAAAATGAAATTAACAAACCTACCTGAATTGAATAACACTTCTTGTTTTTTTAATTAAATTTATTTTTTACACTTTTTAAATTTATATTTTATCACTTTACATCTTTACAACATACAAAATGTTTTTCCCAATGTGAATGCAATGATGCTTCAAGCCAACACAATCCTTTGTCTTTAAAAAGTGAATAAAAAAAATTCAGAAATCTTAACGTCCAATATGCATATTAAGAATTTTAAGTCATTGATAATCCTGTGTATGCCTTATGTAATACAGATGTTTATATTTATATACGGATTTTTTCATTTATTTCAGGTCACAGATTTTAATATCTGAACTGACTTGACAATTTTTTTATGATGGGAAAATGGATGTGATTAAGTAAATAAACATTGCATACTGCTTTTTCAGGAGATGTACTCAACAATGTGTAGTTTAAGTATTGACCTTTTATTTCAGGAAATTATAGTTTCTATAACCTCACTTTTTCAAACATCAAGAAAATTCATGAATGTAGAATATCGACTTTTAGAAGATAATGCTTTTTCTAATATATAACATTGAAAGAAAGTCTTGGAAATTGGTCAGCTTTTTTCTTCTTTTATTTTTTTTAGTTCTGTGTTGTTTGAATTTTTTTACACTTTACTCTTAAGACCATAATTGGGGTGAAAAGTTAAGAACTGAGAACATATCTGGTGTCCTTTTCATTTCTGACATTTAACTCAGTTAACGGAAATAAATGATGTAAAATTCAGGGGAAAATGTCTTTGTCATGGTTCCAAGGCTCTGGAACTCTCTGTTCTGAAGTTCTGACTAAGGCTTAACATAAGAGCGTTTAGGAAGAAATGCAAAAAACTCTTCATCCATACTCTGCCTCTATCAAGCAAAGCTCTTTCTTATTTTAGATTAGTTTTGCCTATGTAATGACAGGATCTAAAAGCGTAATTTATGTGGAAATAAATTGGACAGTCATTTACAATTATATATGTACATGTACAAGTATATGAGCATTTTATATGTATATATGTATGTATAATCAAGTAAAAGGTGTTTAAATATTTATCCATTATACTATAACACACAAAAAATTTCTAAATAACGTTAATTTAAATGGGATCACTTAATTCTAGAGTTTTTAAATTGAAGGTATATATTTTTCACTTAGATGTTATTTTGTTCATTTTTAAAAATAAATTCATGAGACTCTTTCTTTTCAAAAAGGAGAGAAAGAGAGTATGAGAAAGATATCCTTGACAGGGTCTTGCTATGCTGCAATTATTTCCCCAGCCTGTAGGCTAGCTGGGATTAAAGGTGGAGACCGGCGACCCAGCAGATTCAGGGTCTGAACCTGGGGTTTCCCATGTGGTTCCAATGTCACCCTACTGTCCACCACTGAGTCTGAGCCAATGTATTCATATATATATATATATATATACATATATATATATATATACACACACACACACACACACACACACACACATATATATATTTGTATTCATATTCTATATATATGTATTCATAGTCTATATATAAATGTATTCATTCATTTTATATAAATAAATAAATGTATTCAATGTAGTCATATTATATATATATAATATATATATATTTATATATATATGAATTCTGTCATTTTATGTTAAATGGTTGAGTCATGAAGACATTGTGTTAAATAAAGTAAATAAGTCACAAGGAACAATACAATTTGTTCTCCCTCATGTGTGGATATTGAAAAATATGACCTTATTCATTTTAAAGCAGGCGACTTATTCATTTCTATCATCCACAATACAGATTTATCCAGTGATAGTGTGACTGATCAAGAGCGTAGTAAGTAGGAAAGCACATTTTGAAGGAAGGTTCTGTTCAGACTATTTTGAGGTAAGGGAACCTGTGTGGATAAGCAAATAAAGGTATATATTGGGAGATCAGGAAAGTCATGATGTATATTTTCTGTTTTACTGAGCAAAAATGGATCATAACTTTTAAGACAACTATATATAAAATTGCTCCCTTTTTTACCCTAATTAATTTTTTTCAGAATCTTTCACTACATGAATATTCAACGTTTATTTCCTAATGTGCGTAATGTGTGTCTACACTTTGTATTATTCACTGTTGTATTATTAGCATTTACAATTATGTTTCCAAATAGTAATTTAATAATTAAGTAGAATAAATGTATGAAAATCATCAGAGATGCTTTACCATCAGATGGGTAGAAACTGAGCAGTGATTATAAGGTTGACATTGGAAATTAAATATATATAAATAGACTGATATTTGAATATGCATATAATATATCTAAAACATTAATATAAGAGTAACTAGAGCAGAGTATGTGTTTTTCAGTCCTTACTCTTTTCCAGATCTGATCACTTCCTCTTTCCTCTGGACTTGGCAATTCTATCTACACTATCTGCTTACACTGTGATTGCCATGAGTTAGAGAGTAGAGGAGATAGATAGATGATAGAAAGATAGATAGAAGGATGGGTCACGGGATTTATGTACACACTAGTTTTCATCCCAGGAGTATTAATAATATAAATGATCTAAATGTAATATAATTTATAACCAATAAATGCAGACACATTTGAAGATATTATATATATATATATATATATATATATATATATATATATATATTTGTGTATTTATATATGTAAAATCTATACTTATATTTGACCAATTTCTCCCAAGGGACTAAAGTTATTCTGTATGGGGGGGGGAGTGGGTACTAGCAAGAAGGTGGGAGGGGTGCAGGAGGAAACACTGAACAAACAAAAGAATGTAAATTCTCTGTTGAAAATGACATATATGATAATCCTCGTGATTGGATTCTCACATACTACATGCATACTTTGGAAAATCATAATGGAAAAAAAGAAAAACCACAAACCGGGTCTACGATGTTTTGCATTCGTATTTCAGAATAATATTGATAATAATATAAGTTATGAGTTAAACTGGAAAAATTCCACAACTCAGGGAGGGTTCCATACACATATTTAAGAGAATCTGAACATGTATAGGATACAAGGAAGAGATATTGAGTGAACTATTGATTAGTGGATAAATACTTTTGCCTTCTGTAGAGCAGAATAATGTCATCCCAGATTCCATTCCCATAGCCGATTTTAGTGGGGAAAGAAAAAGTGCCTGCTATTTTATTGGTTATTGAAGATTCTGTTACTTAAAAGCCAATTTCACATATCTTGTTTCCACTTCCACTTTCCGGTACGTTCCTTTCTTCTTCTTCTTCTTCTTCTTTTTTTTTTTTTTCTTTTTTTGTTTGTTTGTTCGTTTTTGCTATAGGGCGCGTGCACTCACCAGACAGAGAGAGACAGAGAGATAGAAAGTGAGAAATCACCCCCCAGGGGGGATGGCCATGCCGCAATCCCTTCTCTTCCATTCTCCTCTCAGGTTCTTGGGCACGCACGCACACGTGCCCACGTGAGTTTAAGTCACCTGGTCCGGGACGCGAACCACGGTTGCCTACGTGGGAGTCCAGCAACATAGCCATTACGCTAACTGCTGGTCCCTCTGGTACATTCCTTTCTATCAGAGAGTCCATCATCCCCTCTTTACTCTATAAGAGGCCTGGGACACCTAGAGGTTGTCTGGCCTTGGCAAATTGAGTGTGAAACATGGCAAGCTACCATGTTGCTTTCTGTGCTTCTAATTCAAGCCAACTACCATCTTCTTTTCAGTTAAGCTACTACTAGTTTTGCTTGAATTATATGAATGTACTCTGAGTTTCAGGAGAAAGAAGATAAAAGGCTAAAGAATTTGGATTTCTTTTCTTTTTTTCTCTTTTTCTAAGAGAGATTTTTTGCTATAGTGTTTTGCGCTTGCCAGACAGACAGAAAGTAAGAAATCACCCTCCAAGGGGGGATGGCCATGCTGCACTACCTTCTCCTCCATTGTCCTCTTGAGATTTTGGGCACTCATGCACTTGTGCCTAGCATGGATTTCAATCCACTGGGTGTAGAACTCTAACTGCAGTGAGTCATGTGGGAGCCCTGTGCCTTAACTGCTATGCCATCTGCTGACATTATATTTGAGTTTCTTGATGCAAAGCATTGATCAATAATGATGCAGGTGGATTTGAAATATTTTCTTAGAGTCTTCCTCTCAATTTGCATAGACACATTGCTGACAAGCTCTAGATTCACAATGAATGTAACAATTCAGTTTTCGCAAAGGAACATTGTGCAAATGTCATATATAACACCCTGAATGAGAAAAAACAATGTCTGACCGATGGTCATTTTTGGTTTTCATCCTTCAATAGACACCTCCAGAGTACAAGATGAATTCACAGTGCTATGATTCTCTGATATGATGAATTCACAGTGCTACGATAAACAACCATTCAATAAAGAATGTAAAACATACTAGATGATATATCCTATTAACATTTTTTGTAACACATGGAGAGAAAAGACTAAATGAGATATGCAGCAAAATGTAATGCATGCTAATATGTTATTAAATATTAATTGATATATATTTATATACATATGTATGTGTGTGTGTGTGTGTATATATATATATATATATATATATATATATATATCAACTACAGCAAATATGAAACAAAAAATAACTTATTTTTATAGTTGGAATATATGTTATAATAGAAGCCAGGATTGGGTCCAGAAGTGGGGGCAAAGTATCAAAAAAAATGTCATAAGAATGAGCTGAAAATTCTTGAGAGGGAAGCAGAACTTTACTCATTAATAAATATCTGTGTTAGATGATATCTTACTGACTAAAGAGGTTCTACTTTTTAGAAAGAAATTTTTGCTATATGGCACTTGTGCTTGCTGGAGACAAAGGAAAACAGAGAGACACAAAGTGAAAATTCACCACCTCAGGGTAGATGGCCATGCTGCAATCCTTTCTCCTCTATTCTCCTCTAGGGATTTTGGACAGACACACACTCATCCACCTAGCCTGAGTTTTTTGTTTTTTGTTTTTTGGAGAGGTTTTTGCTATAGGGTGCATGCGCTCGCCAGACAGACTGAGAGAGAGACAGAGAGATAGAAAGCGAGAAATCACCCCCCAGAGGGGATGGCCACACCGCAATCCCTTCTCCTCCATTCTCCTCTCGGGATCTTGGGCACGCACACAAACGCGCCCGGCGTGAGTTTAAGCCATCAGGTCCAGGACTCGAACCGTGGTCGACTACGTGGGAGTCCAGCGACATAGCCATTACGCTAACTGCTGGTCCCACCTAGCCTGAGTTTTAAGCTGTCAGGTTCAGGACTAGAACACTGTTAACTAAGTGGGAGGCCAGTGATGTAAACATTATGCCGTGTGCTGGTCCCCAAGATAAATGTTTTTAAATAAGCCAGTAACATAATTCTATGGGTACAATAAGAAAATGTATTTGTAAAAGTAAGAAAGTTTGAGAGACTTAAGGACCAAATTTCAATTTATATGTGCCAGGCACTGTACTAAAACCCAGCTACCTGTTGTATGTTGTCATCTAATTTGACAAATAATTGATTATTATATACACCATAGAGGATTCATGTTACTACTTAAATATTAATTTTTGAATACTGGAGCTCTAGATATTAACTTTTCAATTAAAACAGCTAATAAATAACAAACCTAAGAGTCCATTTCACGTTTTTCTGGATCAAAATCTTGTAACAGTTTTCATGACTCAATGTTAATGGTAAACTATTCTTTCTCCACAATGTGTTATAATATAATAGTGTATGTAATTATTAGCAAGAATGCACCATATGAATATAAAGCAAGAGTTTTAACATACTGGACATAAAGCTAGCCTGATCTTACAGAACAGTATCTGATCCCTAATGTGAGGTCATAGGCACCTTGTGCACGATTGCACATTGAATGCATCTAATTTGCCTTAAATTGTGGTTAGTCAGCATCCTGACCTTCTATTCACAGGGTGGGTAATTGATTAAGTGAGTTAAGAAAACCATTTGTTTGACCTCTGTGGGAGGGAGTTCCATCAGTCTTCTGGCACCAGAAGGAACAAAGTTATGATTAAATAACCACAAGCTCCTACCGCTCTGAACACATTGCTCTCACTCACGTGCTGCATTTCTGTTCCAATGCGTCTGCTCCCGGCCAGGCACATCCTGTTCTTCCTACCAGTCATAACTCAATCCTGGAAGGGACGCCACCACCCTCACAGCCCGGTCTGGCGCTGAACCCAGTATCTGCTTTCACTCTGGCACGAAAACCTCTTTCCCGTTCCAACCCCATTCCCTTTCTGTGCGTAGTCTCTGCTTTTACATTGGTACCTTTCCAAATGTCAATTCTAATTCTTTTTTTTATCTATTTGGAGTTACATTGTCCTTGTCTCTCTTCTGATTCCAAGACCCTTATCGTTTCTTTCTCTTTCCTCTTAGTTCTGTTTCTTTCCTGTAATTATTATCTACTTTGTGTTTATTTGCGTTATATGCCAGTGTCCAAACATATATTATTAGTAAAGACTAAAAACCAGGGCAACATTTGTCAATAAAATACTTGCAGATTATGTAAGAAATTATTTTTTAACATTGTTATATGATATTAAAAGAAATATAAGTACATATACATTGCATCACCTCAAGCACGTAAGTATACAACCTAAAGAAGAAATTAAAATACATTAGATTATATAAAACTAGCCATATAAGTTTAATATGTGAAGGACATTCAGTGATACAATCATTTGTGTATTGAATCAATTTTCAAAATATATAAAAATTTAAGGTGGTCTGAAAAGATTCAAATTTATACTAATCTCTCTTTATCCATGATTTCCCTTTCTGTGGTTTCAGTTATCTGTGGTCAACCACAGTCCAAAAACATTACATGGAAAATTCTAGAAAGAAAAAAATCATAAATTTTTGTTTGTTTCTTTTTTCTTTTTCTTTCTTTTTCCTCCATTTAAAAAAAAAAATACAAATAGGGTCCTGCTCTTTCATGATGCTTCTCCCTTAACTTTCCTGGCAGCTAGGGTTACAGGCACATTCCGGAATAACCAGTCTTCAGGTTGAGCCAGGGATTGAATCTGGAACTCCCATGTGGCATTTTAATGGTATTCTACTGTCACTAGTGCACTGTTAATGAGTTTTAAATTGCATGCCATTCTGAGCTGCATGAGGAAATCTCACATCATTTTGCTAAGTCCTAGTCAAGACAAGTATCATCTCTTTGCCTGACTTATCCTATCGTATATGCTATTCACTTAATAGCCATCTTGATTGTAAGACCAATTTATTGTATCATGATATCACAGTGCTTGTGTTTAAGTAATGCTTATTTTATTATGTAATCTAATTTATACATCCAATTTTATTGTAGGTTTATACGTACAGACGTAACTGCTTTAATGTGCTTGGCTGATACTTTGCTTTTTACAAATTGTAGGATTGTGGCAACTTTACAGCAGCTAAGGTACTGTTGTTCCAATCCCATGTGCTTACTACGGCTGTCATGTTTCAGTAATTCTTGCCATATTTCAGGATCTTTTTTTTTTTTTTTTTGGAGAGGTTTTTCGCTATAGGGCGCGTGCGCTCGCCAGACAGACAGAGACATAGAGACAGAAAGCGAGAAATCACCCCCCAGGGGGGATGGTCACACCGCAATCCCTTCTCCTCCATTCTCCTCTTGGGATCTTGGGCACGCACGCACACGTGCCCGGCGTGAGTTGTAAGCCACCGGGTCCAGGACGCGAACCGCGGTCGACTACGTGGGAGTCCAGCGACATAGCCATTACGCTAACTGCTGGTTCCCCCATATTTCAGGATCTTTAATGATGACTATTATTGATATGGATCCCTATGATTAGTTCCTTTTACTGTCACTGTTATAATTTTTTAGGGGTACCATGAAACTACATCCATGTAAGATGGTAAACTGAACTAATAAATATTTTGCATGTGCTGACTGCTCCACTGACTGGCTATTCCCTTCTCACTCTTTTATTGGGCTCTCTTTTTTTGAGACACATCAATATTAACAGTATTCAAATTAATAACCTCTCAGTGGCTTCTAAGGATTCAAAGGAAAGAGAGTGATACACATCTCACACTTTAAATCAAAAGCTAGAAATGATTATGCCAGGCATGTGAAAACCAAAATTGGCTAAAAGCCAAGTTTGCACCAAATAGTCAATCAAGTCTTGAATGCAAAGTATATGTGCTTGAAGAAAATTAAAAATATTACTCCAGTGAACACACAAATAATAAGAAAGCAAAACATCTTCATTGCTGATATAAATAAAGTTTTATTGGTCTGGATAGGAGATCACAAATACTACAACATTCCCTTAATCCAGTCTAATCTAGAGCAAGGTGGTGACTCCCTTCCATTCTATAAAACAGAGCAGTAAGGAAGGTGCAGAAGAAAAGTCTGAGTTTGTAGAGATTTGCTCATGAAGTTCAAGTGAGAAAACAGGGGCTAGATAGTGATGCAGTAACACGACGTTGTGTGAGGTTGGCTTCTCTGAGAAAGTTCTAAGTTCATATTTAGAGAGCTTCCTGGATATAAGGACATGCTAGTGCCTGTGATCCAGGCCTGGCAGAAGATGAGGCTGGATGGAGGAACTGAAACTCTGTTGGAAATGTGCTGTCTCTCTGTTCCTCCCATTCTCTCTGTCTCTCTTGCTGAAGAAATAAATTAAGAAACAAAGTTTTGTTTTTGCTTTTTTTTTCTTGAAAAGGAAAGAAGTTATCTCTGTAATGTAAAAGTGCAGGGTGAAGCAGCAAGGTCTGATATAAAACTTGCAGGAAGTTGGGACTAGCAGCGTAACGGCTATGTCGCTGGACTCCCATGTAGTCAACCGCGGTTCGCGTCCCAGACCCGGAGGCTTAAAACACGCCTGGAGCGTGTGCGTGCGTGCCTAAGATCCCGAGAGGAGAATGGAGGAGAAGAGATTACGGCGTGGCCATCCTGCCTGGGGGATGATTTCTCGCTTTCCGTCTCTCTGTCTCTCTCTGTCTGGCGAGTGCACATGCCCTATGGCAAAAACCTCAAAAAAAAAAAAAAAAAAAAGGAAAGAAAACCTTACAGGAAGTTGTCCAGAAGATCTAGCTGAGATCATAGTGGAAGGTAGCTGCACCAAACAATGGATGCAGCAGAAGATGACAGCTAGCACTTTCAGAGCTAGAGAAAAGTCAGTACCTGACTTCAAAGGTTCAAGGGACAGCTGACTCTCTTGTTTTGTGTTAATGCAGTCAGTAACATTATGCTGAAGCCCAACTCATTTAACTTTCTCTAAAATCCGAGGCCCTTAAGAATTATGCTAAATCTATTCTTTCTGTGTTTTACAAATGGAACAACAAAGCCTATATGACAGCACATCTGTTTATAGCATGGTTTACTGAATATTTTAAACCCACTGATCAGAAAAAGAGTTTTTTTTTTCATTTTCTTTCAAAATGTTATTACTCATTGACAAGCACCTGGTCACCCAAGAACTCTGATGTGTATGTACAGAGATTAATGTTGTTTTTATGCCTACTAACACAACGTTACGTTCTGCAGCTCACGGCTCAAGAAGTTGTTTCAAATTTCAGGCCTTATTATTTAAGAAATACATTCATTTTGTAAGGCTATAGCTACCATAGGTAGTGATTACTCTGAAGGATCTTGGCATAGAAATTGAAAGTCTTCTGGAAAAGAGTCACAATTCAAGATGCCATTAAGAACATTTGTGATTCTTAGGAGGAGGCCAAATATCAATAATAACAGGAGTTTGGAAGTTAATTCCAACTCTCATAGATGACGTTGAGGGGCTCAAGGCTTCAGTGGAAGAAATGACTACACATGTGGTAGAAATAGCAAGAGAACTAGAAGTGGAGCCTGAAGGTGTGACTGAACTGCTGCTCTTTCACGATAAAACTAGAGAGGAGGAGGAGTGACTATTTATAGATCAGCGAAGTTGATTTTTTGACATGAAATCTACTTCTGGAGAAGATGCTATGAATGTTGTTGAGCAAAGGAGTTAGTATGTGACATCAACATAGCTGGTAAAGCATGAGCAGGATTTGAGAGAACTGACTTGTTTTGCAAGTTCTATTTGAGTGAAATGCTATCAAACAGCACCACATGCTACAGGAAATGTCTTTAATGAAAGGATGAGTAAATCAGTAAAATAAACTCCATTGTTGTATTATTTTAAAAATGGTCAGTTACTCCAGCCTTTAACAACCATCATCTTGGTAAATCAGTAACCATCAACATTAAGGTAGGACAGTCCACTAGCAAAATTATGACTCACTCATGGGTCTGATGATTGTTAGCATGTTTTCAGCAATAAACTTTTATTTTAATATTTTTTATTTAGGTTTTTGCCACAGGGCATGGATGCTCACCAGAGAGAGTACAAAGAGAGGAAAAGTGAGGAATCACCCCCAAGGGTGGATGGCTAAGCCACAATTCCTTCTTCATTCTCCTCTTGGGATTTTGGGGACACGTGTACTCCCACCCACTGTGAATTTCAAGTCACTGAGTCTGAGACTCAAACCATGGTCAGCCTTGTGGGAATTCAGTGCTTTAACCACCACACTATCTGTCTGCCCCAGCAATAAAGTATTTTTAAATTATAATATGCACATTGTATCTGTTAGAAATAACATATTGTCAACTTAAGACACCACAATATAGTGTAAGCCTATTTATTTGGAACCCAAAAAATTTGTGTGGATCACTTTATTGGGATATTCATTATATTACCATGATCTGAAACCAAACTTGTAAGTATCTTTAATGTATGTTTGTATAGAAAAAAAAAAGTGTATTAAAGGTATGGCACTATTGAAAGTTTCAGCTATCTATTGAGAGATCTTAGCATGTTTTCCCCATAAATAAGGGGGACAATTCTACCTATAATTAACATAGATTAATTATAAGTATATATTCATTTAAGGTAAATATTCTATGAAATGCACATGTTCCCAGCATGATTTTGAAGCCACCAGGTATGGGACTGGAACTGCAATGTCAGCCATGTGGGGTTCAGCTATCTTAACTTCTATGCCACAATACAATATAGTTTTTAAAAGTCCCGCACATATAACACACGTGAATATAGGTAGATTTACATGATTGTGTGGTAGAAAGAACTAAAATGAGAAATATAATGGCCATTAAGTGGAAAGATGAAATGAAAATGGAGATTAAAAATTAAAATTTTATGGTGGGAAAACATGGAAAGCATATGGTAATAATAAGTGTCAAGGTATGAATGAAAGATGTATAGGTATAGGCTGTGTTTTGGAGGGATCCACAGAGAAAGAACAAAATTCAACATAATGCTACAATTATACTATTTAATTATTGGTCCTCAACTCAGTGTTGTTGTATAATATTCTTAGTTTCATTATACCTTCAAATTGTTTGTGTAATTAAACCTGTGCTATTTATGTAACTTAATCTCAACTACCTTTTGGGTTCTAAAACCCTTCATCTGTCTTACTTTAAGTCAAGCACTCTTTGAAAGTTCTTATCTTCAAAGGAGTAATTAAAGTGGAAAATTGGAAAAGATTTATTTTGTAAGATATAGAAATATTTTATACTATCAATATTTTTCTAAGCAGAGAAGTTCAAGTAACTGATAATCTGTCAAGAATTAATGTAAGTTTGGTTATTTTTAGATAATAGCTCCTAACATATTTATATAAAAAATCAAAATAGGCTGTATTTCTTGGGTACTTTAAAAGCTGTTATGTTTATCCTGTGATAAACATGCATTAAAATAGCATTTTTTGTCAAGTGTATTTATCTAATACACAGTTAAATGGCAAGATAATAACTGAGAATAATTAAAATATAAAAATTCTGAAAAGTGAAAGATAGATTCTTTGTAAAAGAATAAATATTATTAATTCTCTTATAGGAACACATCTCATTAAACATCTCCATAAAATTTCATATTGTATCCTAAGCTTTTATTTATCCTTCCCCCCACTATAAAATAGAAGCAACTTGTCTCCAATCATCTGAAAAACCCCAGTGACATACATATGTAAGTAGAGAGAAATGAAATAAGTCACAAAACCAAACTCACATCTAATATGTCATGAATAAACTATAAGAAAGTAGGTGAAAGGGTTGTTTCTTTTCCCATCCAGGTAATAACATCTGCCTTTTCTTGTGGAGATTAGAGATTTTATAAATATCCAGACATATTATGGAAAGAAAGCTAATTTTGACAAGCTAAATATTATTGAACTAAGTAAAAAATATTATCTTTAAATATAATAGTCAGTGCCCTAAATATTGTAAGACAATTCAAGGAAAAAAAAACAAAAACAGAGTATATTTGCACAAAAATCCTACTACCTTTGGCCAAAAATGCAAAATGCATGCTGAGAATTATTATTATGCTACCTTTATCAAAGTTATTATGCAGTTGTAACTTCATGCTGATTGGTAGTTGATAGAAATTAATTGCCCCCCCTTTTAAGTTTGTTTTTTTTTTTTTTTTTTTTTTTTTTTTTTTTTTTTTTTTTTTTCCTTAGGGTGCATGTGCTTGCCAGAGAGAAAGAGAGAAAATGAGAGGGAAAGTAAGAAATCACCCCTCAACGGGGAATGCAAGGCATGGCTGCAATCCCTTCTCCTACATTCTTCCCCTGGAATCTTGGATACACATGCTCATGCGCCCGGTATGACTTTCAAGCCATTAGTTCTGGGGCTTGAACCGCAGTCAGCCATGCGGGAGACCAGCAATATAACTGCTACATCATTTGCTGGACCCATAAATTGCTTTTTTAAGACTGAGTGTGAACTTTAGTACTATAGGTTTAGACAAAGCAAATAAAATCTAAGGACTTAATGCAAATGATGACTTTCCTGAATGGTACAAATGAAGCCAATATTTTATGTATTCCTGGGTGTGAAGATATAATTTAGACTTAAATTCAGTATATTTAAAACAAATAAAATAACATGCTATCAGTAGTAAATATGTCTACTTCAAATCAGTGTTCAGACATAAATTATAAATTAATTCAAAATAAATTTGAATGATGGCCTGCATGGCCACATTGCTAGATCTGGAAGACCCTGAGTTATCTATCTGTTGAAATGATTTCCATAAACCACACACAAAAAATTGTATCTTCTCTTAGAAACCATGGAAAGACAAACCTAAAAGCCAAACTGGTTCATGGTGAAAATTTCTCATTATTGTCATCTTTCATTGAAAGAATACCATATGAATATATATAGACATAAATCTAATTTCCTATTTTGTGGCCAGGAAAATTGAATATTTTTCCAAAATAAGAGAGCCCTTCAAAAGTTCACAGAAAATGTACATTATAAAAATGTATTATGCATTTAAAATATTTTTGCACTGAGATAAACTCATACTTTAATTTTGTCACAAATTTAAAAAAAATAATTATTTATTTTATTTTATTTTTTAATTTTATTTTAATTTTACCAGAGAGGAAGACACAGAGAGAGAGAGAGAGAAAGAGAGAGAGAAAGTGAGAAAGCAAGTCACCAGTCTGGGGACTCAGACTGTGGTCGACCAAATGGGAGTGTCCAGCACCTTAACCACCATGCCACCTGCTCGTCCCTATTTGTCACAAAATTTTTGAAGTCAGCTAGTAGAAGTCTTTTCCCTACATTATTCTTCAGTCATTCTTGTTTAGCTAGCCAGAGACATATACCAATCTCTCTGCTTAAAAACCAAGCAATTTAAGAACCAATCAATAACTAACTGAACATAATCACACTAGTCCACGTACATATTTTTGTGCCTGCTTTTATGTTACACAGTTTACTAGTTGTTAATGAAACCATATCACCCATAAATCCTAAAACATTTACTATCTGGTCCTTTAAAGAAGAAAAAGAGCTGATGCTGCTGCTGACCCATCGCCGAAGTCTAGACTGTCCCACAAGGCATGAGAATGTATTTTCAATATGCAGGCAAGAGGAGTCACACGCTAGAGGGCCAAGCCTCACATTGTCAGCAGGGCCATCAGATTTCTGCAAGATCTCAAAGTTAAGTCAAGGATGGCGCATTTGTGTGTAGCCTTAGTGGCTTGGTGGTCTGCCAGATGAAAAATCTTCTTGTGGATCCAAGTTCAATGCTAATCCCAGGAATTACAAATTATGGGATAGACACAATAAAAGGCATTAATTTAGGGCTAAATTCTCAATATCCTCCTTTTATTTCTTCCACTTTGTCAAATGTATAACTTAATCCCCAATATCTGTAGTGATCTTTTAGACCCCCCCCCCCAAACACAATGTTATAACTGAATTTCTCTAAGAATTCAACTACTGTTTCTGATTATGGAATTCATACCTTTTAATGAATGCTCTGCTTTTAATGTTTTCCAACGCTTTTGCTAGTAGTGACTAGAAAGAGCTTATGCATTTTGAAAGATCACTATGTCATATACATATCTCTAAGTTCTTTAAATATTATCCCATTTAATTCTCTTAAACATTCTGTTATTGTTCACTATAAATAACTTACACTTAAGGACTTTAAATAAACTGATGAAGCATAGTTATTACAGTACTGGCTTAAAATCTAAACTTGTACTAGTGGATTCCAAAAAGTTTATGAGCAAAATGGAATTGAAGTGTGAACTTATTTTGGTACAAAAAATATTGGATTGTGGGAAAAGTCATAACATATTTTTCTTGTTTTCTATGCAAAATGTGCATCGTGACATTTCCAACAACCCAGTAAAATAAAATTCACGCATAATTTTTTCATGATAAACATTTTCTGTGAACTTTTTGAAGACTATTCATACAACCTGAAGATTATTTGCTCTTTTCCCTGAGTTCTCAACTTCCATGTGGTCAACTTCACTGTCTTGTGTTTGTCATGGGAATTAGACTGACAACAAACATGAGATTACGAATTATATATAATACAATACTGTGATCTTGCATACAAACATATTTTCCAAACATTTCACTTTGAGAAATACTCAAATATTTCTCTAAATGTAAAAATTTCACTGGGTTCTCTTGCACCACTTTGACTGTTTTAAGTGCTGCAATTTATAAACAGCCATTGTTCTTTTTTTTTTGGATAGGTTTTTGCTATAGGCAGTGTGCGCTCACTAGACAGACAGAGAGACAGAAAACGAGACATCACCCCCACTGGGGGAATGGCCATGCCACAATCCCTTCTCCTCCATTCTCCTCTCGGGATCTTGGGCAAGCACGCACACAAGCCCAGCTGAATTTTAAGCCAATGGGTCCGAGACTCGAACTGCGGTCAACTACATGGGAGCCCAGCGACATAGCCATTACAGTAACTGCTGGTCCCAACAACCATTGTTCTTAAGTATTCAAAATATTTAATAAAATTTATGATATATATATATATAAATTTGTTTTATTTCATGTTATACTATAATAGTTCATAACCTAGCCAATTTCTTAAATTATATACCATAAAATTATGTTTATATAATTCTCTATGGCAAGAAGGTATTTATAGAGAGAATAAGTCCCTAAACTAAGATAACAAAAATAAGAAATATGTTCTATATTCATAAAAATTATCAAAGAAAATTTGTATCTGATGAAAGACAAATGAAGAGAACTTTGTCCTGAAGGATCTTAGAAAAGCTCAAAAAATGTACAGAAAACACATACATATGAATATATATTTTAATTGTTTCTGCATAAAGCAGGATTTTCCTAACTGTAATAATATTCAGCTGTTTTGATAATTTTTAAATTCAGAACTTCTCAGAAAGGGAGAAAAGGAACATTAAAATATGTCTCATGGGGGCCAGCTGATGGCATAGTGTTTACTTTGCTGGAGATTCCTGATTGACTGACCACTGTTAGAGTCCCACACCTGGTAGTGGCTTAAAATTCATGCCAGGTACGTGTGTATGCATGCCCAACATCCTGGGAGGAGAATAAAGGAGAAGGGATTGCAGTGTAGCCATCGTCTCGCCTCATTTCTCACTCTTTCTCTCATTGCGTCTTTCTGTCTCCCTTGAGCCCATGGACCCTAAGGCAAAAACCTCTTAAACAAATAAAAAAAGTCTTGTGACAAAAATCACAAGTATAACATGTATAATCACAAAGTATAACATGATATTGGAAAATATGCTTTAGTTCACCAATTGATGAAGATTTTCTGTGTTAGGTACGATGCCATAGATTTACATAAAATGTTCAAACAATCTTCCAATGACAGGTATGTATTGTGCTGTGACTCTTCTGCCAGAGGAGAGTCACCTGAAACTCACAGAAAGAAGTACTCAAAACACAAAATGTTGAGGAATGAGAGGGAGAAGCCACCAGAAAAATGACTCTCGACGTGAATTTTCTCCTTGTATTTATTTGTAGTGGGATGAAGAAACAGCTTTGTTCATCATTTTCAGAAGTTAGGAAGCAGTGAGGGTAACTGCAGTATCGGTATCAGCAAACTACCATAAGATAAAGGGCAGAATGCAACGTCCTCTTTCCTTTCGGATCATTCTCACAGGGCTTAGGTCTGGGAATAATGGGAGGAATGTCCAGGGCTATGAAGATAGCAATGATCATACCGTCACTGATCCTTTGTGAACTCCGGAAAGGAGACTACATTCACTCAGGAGACCTTCTGCTGTTTAAAAGCAGCAAGCAAACACAGTATTTGTTCACCAGCATTTGCACCTGGTTTTCACAGCACACCAGTCCCGGACATCTCCTTCCTTTTAAACTGGAGTTCTTAAAGGAATATATAAGAAATTGTTTAACCATGCAGTTTTTAAGTAATAGGTTTTTGCAGTTTTCCCACATGGTGCTTGTTTTGTTTTGTTGACAAAACCAAGTGTTGGATCCAATAAATTAAACAAGTTGATGAAATAGACTTTTAGTCACACTGAACGTAAGCCTAAACTTTTTGAGATCTTCCACAATAGACAATATTTCTAATTAGGTCTCCTTTTAAAAGTGATAGTTAAATACTGTTATACATGCAGAGAAATGCTCATTAATTTACTATTCAATACTACAAAAATGGTTAGACATTGCAGTTTTTTGATCCTTACAAGTGCTGCTTTTATATTCATTAAACAAACTATATTTCCATGAATCTTCATGCTTTGTAAAATTAAATTTAAATGTAGTAAGACCATCAGAATAATCATGATTGTTTTTTTTTTTACCAACACACCAAGTGGAGAAATAGAACATAGGTTCTAGTGTTTAAAACTGCTATATGTCATTTATGAACAGCAAATAAAACTGATTCTTTTTTTCTTTTCTCTCTCTCTTTTTCTTTTTTTAATTTGCGAGAGAATGTGCACTCACCAGAGAGAGGGAGACACAGAGAGAGAGAGGGAGAGGGAGAAATCACCATCCCTCTGCATGAGGCATGGGTACACCAGAATCGCCTTTCCATTTCTCTATCTTGTAGGGATTTGGGGCAGGCACACACTTGTACCAAGCACATTTCTTAAGTTTCTAGATCCAGGACTGTAGCTATGCAGTTGGCCAAGTGGAATCAAGTTCCATTCACCATTAGGCCATGGAGTTGACCCAAAATATATTCATATTTTATCCCTAGATGTGATATTTATATTTACATTGAAATGTGATAACAGAATAACTTATATATATATATATATATTGGGAACCAGCAGTTAGTGTAATGGCTATGTCGCTGGACTCCCACATAGTTGACTGCGGTTCGTATTCCGAACCCAGTGGCTTAAAACTCACGCCAGGCGCATGTGCATGTGTGCCCGAGATCCTGAGAGGAGAATGGAGGAGAAGGGATTGTGGCGTGACCATCCCCCCTGGAGGGTGATTTCTTGCTTTCTGTCTCTATGTCTCTCTCTGTCTGTGGCGAGTGCACGTGCCCTATAGCAAAAGTCTCCAAAAAGAAAACAAAACAAAAGAATAGCTTATGTGTGTGTGTGTGTGTGTGTGTGTGTGTGTATATAAATATATATATATATATATATATATATATATATATATATTCAGGGGATATATGTCACTTATAATAATGGTAGAATTTTTATATTTTGGAAGATTAAGAATTTAATCTTATATTGTACTACTGAATAACAAAGAAGAACTTATAGTTTTTTATAAATAAGACTAAAGATGGTATATCTTAGAATTATGACTACTTCATTCACTATTCACAAAAATAGGCAGTGAGATTATATTACAGTTTTAAGCCTCTTGTAACAATATGGGAATTTAATCCTATGATTTGAAAATTTAACAATTTATTGCCATTCTTATAGTGGCTACCCTTAAACATATGCAATTATTATTGTTCCTTTCTTTTTCTCAAATAAATCAAGACTTAAGACCAGCAGTTAGCATAATGGCTATGTTGCTGGACTCCCATGTAGTTGATCACGGTTCAAGTCCTGGACCCGGTGGCTTCAACTCGCACCGGGCGCATGTGCGTGCGTGCCCAAGATCCTGAGAGGAAAATGGAGGAGAAGGAATTGCAGCATGGCCATCCCCCCGGGGGGGTGATTTCTCGCTTTCTGTCTCCCTGTCTTTCTCTTTCTGGCGAATGCACATGCCCTATATCAAAAACCTCTCAAAAAAAAAAAAAAAAAAAAAATCAGGACTCTTTACTCATACCCTTTATTGTTACTCCATGTTTTACTTAAAATTGTATTAATTCATTATTTTAGGCATTCAAAGTTTATTTAATTTATTTGTATAATTGTCAACATGTTTTCCATAAGTGTAAGAGAAAGAAAGAAAAAAAGCTCCTCCTGACCCTGACGCCACCATCTAACCTCCCCCCGCAGATTCAGCCAGCCCTGATAATGAGCACAACCTGCCCAGCGTACTGAGAGAGGATCAGAACGTGATGGCCAGCATTTCCATGTGAGCCTGCCTCACAGAATAGTGTGTTCACCATGGTGCCGCCATCTGATCCCTATCTAATACTAATTTTGTTTTACATTGTTCAACATTTAACTCATTAATTACATTGACTTTACAGTAGATGCTAACTCAGACAGTAAACTGGAATTTCACTTTACTTGAGAGTAGAAAATGTATATATTCTGAGTCATAGACGAATATTCACACTGATTTTAATAATAGCTGCATTAAAGGAATAACATTCCTGTGATGTTGTAAGCTTCTAATACAAGAGTGATGATAAATTTTCAGGGAGTGTGTGACTTTTGCTTCTGGTTATTTGGTAACCAGTTTTGTTTGTCACAATAAAACTGTCAAGCATCAGGAATCACCTCTGGGTTGAGGATTAACTAAATCAATCAGAGTGACAGAATGGCCTGGCTCTATGTGAATTTCGGCCCACTGGTGAGCAGATAATCACTTCTCTCCCATCCTCAGGAAAAAAAAATGCTACTGTGCTGTCAAGAACCTGCAGTTTCTTCCAATTTCTTCTTGCCAGATCAGAACATTTTCTACTAATTTAGTCTTTTTGCTTGTGGGCTGGATTGTATTCATACAATAAGATGGATAGTATCAGATAGTGATACCTTCATAAAAGCACTCTGGCCTAACTACTGTTAACAGGTTTGTTATTCACGAAAAAAAAAGAAAGAAAAATACACATTACACTTATTTTATATGCTGTTGCTCATTTTTTCTTTATAATACTGTGGCATAGAACACCATGCATGGGTTACCGATGTCAAGGGAGGACTCCAGCTGTACAGAGGGCAGAAAAGGTCATTATTTTAACCAACAGGAAGAAGCAGCCAAACATTTCTGCCCACTATTTGTATTGAAGGTGCTAAGGAAAACACTACAGTCCAGTACCGGGTGGAACAATGTTCTTCTCATGTTGAGAAAAGATTGCAAAATCAGTCACAATGGCATGCATTGGCCAGCCATGGTTGGTGGGGACCTCTCCACTCTGCAACCCGAGACCTGACATAGCACAACAGGATTACATGCACCCTTCTTACGCTGCAATGAAAGGACCCTGACCTTGACTCCTAAGGAAACTAAAATATCGAAACTGGGGGTGTGCCTCACCATCATTGATACATATGCTTGACAGAACAAAAGAACACACTCTTAGTCTAAAACAGTCAATGTATTCCCTGACAAGCAATAAACTAGACACGGGCTCTTTATCTCCTGGTAAGGAAGTGCTCCAGGTCTAAAGTCCATTCTTATGTGATCAAGCATGGTTGATGGACTGTGCACAGGAGAATGCCTTTCCCAGCAAATATATTCAGTAAGAAGCAGGAACACAATCTAATATAGAAAACAGCAACAGGAGTTGTTAAACTTGAAGAGAATGCAGGAACCCTAGCAAAACTGTGAACCCAGAATGACTCTAGGAAAACAATAAAATAAAATACTATACAGAGAGATGATGATCTCCAATAAAAAACAATCAAATATTTCTTCAATCTAAGCAAATAATTTGAGAGTTTAAAAGCATGTTAAACCACTGTACCAGTAAATTAACCATATTTTTTTCCTGAGTCCTAAAGAGGTTGGAAGAAGTTATCATAAACTTTAGGAATGAGTGGTACTAAAGAGGAATTTATCTAAGCATTGTGAAGAAAATGATCTGGAAATATGGGGTTATAAGTAGAAGGTTTACTAGTTTGAGATACATAGATATAGATAGATGGTTTCTGATAAAACAAAGCATATAAACATTTCAGTGCCATAATCAGATAATCCAAATAACCTCAGAGAAACCATAAAGGCAAATTGGTTAAACCTAACTGTACACTAAGAGGAAAATTATATGATGACATTAATCTCTAAATTAAATGACATAGAGTTTATTTATTGTCAATGTTCATATGTGAAATTTTAGAACTATAAGTTAACTCAGCATATTAGTCAATTCCTCCATTGGACTCGAGAATAAATCAAATTGCAGAAACTAAAACCAACACAGAGGATATGTAAAATAGTGAAGAACAAAGCACAGAATGTTACATTCATTTTCACCATGTGCTTTTACTATTATATTCTATTACTTACTGAATGGGTTGAGGGTCCCTCACTTGCATTCACTTGCGTTATCAGAATGTTCCTACAACAGTTGACAGTTTCTATATGTCCATACATCCTGGGAAGAGTCTGGAGAAAGATAAGAGTCAGCAGATAACATCAAAAAAATTCATTTCAATTCATTGCAATTTAAAATAAATTACCAATTTCATTTTAGCAATCATAAAACTATATTAATAATATTATCATCAGCTTCTAAAAATCCAGTTGCCAATTCCACTTCTGAGCCATCAGGAAATCAGCATTAAGTAAGAAATATGAAGTATGTGCAGTAAAGTCTACCAACTAAAGAGAGGAAGAACAAACATGTCTGTGCCCTCAAGGATTTTTAATCCATTAAAAGAACTAAAATTCATTCCAATTTAATTGCTTGAGAAAACATGTTTAACTTTGAATTTATGTTTAAATTAAGTACTCAAGAAATGCTGAGTGGACATTAAAGTAATCTGATGAATAAATTACAGGGGACTCCTATAAAACATGAATTTATAGCTGCATATTAATGAAGGGAGGAATTCAAATGATCAGACTGAAAAAGAACAGCATTTCCATAGTGAGATTTCTATATGCCAAAGCCCTAAGTGAAATATGTAATGTTAGACAATCACTAAAAGTAAAGTAATACTCTAATTTGACTTTGCAAAAGGGAATAGCATACAGAGGAAATGTTGACCTTTAAAAATATAGAATATAAATTTCTTTTTATACTCACTGCTATGTCTTGTATCTCCCCAAAATTCATGTACTGAGTCATCCATTTTAAGGGAATTAAGAGGGTGAAAGATGTTCCAATTATAGTATGGAAAGAGACCCTGATTAAGATGATTAGGATGGAACCCCTATGATGGAGTTCTCATGTTTGTGCTCTCATGATGTGATAGAGACATTGCAAAATGCCACCAAATACACCCCCCCTCCCAGATGATGAACACCCAAACAGTGAGATGAACGAACCTTTATCTTTATAAATCACCCAGGTTCAAGTATTTTACGTTAGCAAAACAGTGGCAATCTAAGAGAAAATTGGCATAGTTGGTGGAATTGTGTTGTCACAGGTATATGAAATTGTAGAAGTGGATTTTGAACTAAGAGATGGGCAAAGAGGGACAGCAAGTGGTGTCGTGACTAAGAGGGACAGCAGGTGGTGTAGTTCAGTGGTACTGGACTCCCAAATGGTCGACTGTGGTTTGAGGACCTGGTGGCTTGAAAGTCACACTGGGCACATGTGTGTGCATGCCCGAAATCCCAAGAAGAAAATCAGGAAAAGGTATGGCAGCATGGCCATCCCTCCTGGGGGATGATTTATCACTTTCCCTCTCTTTGAGTCTCTGTCACTCTTCTCTCTGGCAAGCACATGCACCCTATGATTAAAAAAATAAATGAGCAGGGGATGACAGTGTTTGAAGGCTCAGAATAGGACATTAAGAAGAAAAATAGAGAGGCAAGTCATTTATGAGACAAAGAAATGGGTTATTATCTATTGAAAATAACTTGTTAACTGGATTGGTGAGAAATGTACACATATTGGAATATTCACTTTGCAAGCTAAGTAACATGTGATTGAATGTATGAAAGAAATCATATAGAAAATGTTAAGGGAGATTATGGGGAAGATCAGAGAATGAGAAGAGTAGAGAAGATTTGGAACTTTTTAAAGATTGGTTAATTGGTGGAGACCAAAATACCAATAAAAATATGAACAATAAAGTTTGTACTGAGGAAGTTTCAAAGGAAAATGAGTAATATCTTATTGTAAATTGAAAAAAAGATCATCTCTGTTACACCAAAGCAAAGAATTAGGCTGCAAAGAATCCATGCCTCAATGTCTTGTTATATGTTGAACGTAAGAGTGATGAAGCTCTGGAAAATGAATGAGAAATGCAGAAGGAGCTTTACAGTCATTATTAACTGCATTTAGAAAATGACAGAGAAACAAGATGACTTAAAAACACAATTGATCATTAAAAGGGAAGCAGAGTGGAAATTTTTGAAAATTTGTTGCTTGGCCATGTAGTAAAGAATGAAAAAATATTGACAAGATAAAACACTAACGATGTAGCCCAGCAACCAGTGCCAACAAGATCAATAGAAGTAGAAGAGATTAAGGTAATAATTGTCAAGAAAAGAGGAAAGAAACTTTGAGAGCATTTCTGCCCTCCAATCATAAGTCCAGAGAGCAGTATAGATTTAGAAGTATACAGGTCTGAGCTCATTGTCCTGCTCTGCCTCATGCTTCTTTTCTCTGCATCTCAGTAAAGCTGTTTCTCAGTCACAGGTAAAGCTATAACTGCTTTTAAGACTGTTGCACCACTCTCTGTATACAGGTGATAGGTGCTGGTGGCATGCATATGGTAATTCTGCAGAGGTGCAGAATCCAGTAGTTAGAGGGGAGTAGAAGCTTCAACCTCAACTTCTAAAAATGCACCAAAAAATCTAGCAGTTTGGGCAGAGACCAACCACAAGGCAGAATCACAAAAGAGCCTTCAGTAGGGCAGTGCTAACCATAAATGTAGGATCAGAGCAGAGATATCTCACCATGCCTAATGGACTTGCAGGGGCAAAGCCATCCTCAACAGCTCAGAATTTTAGAGTACCTGCATGAAATGCAGTTCTGAAAAAAAACTGCAGACACAAGAAACTGGAGAGAACTTAACTCAGCATGGCAAAGGGGGGGGAAATGCCTGCTGATTTCAGGGCCCAACACCTTCACTGCATCCAGAATAAAGCACATGGAGCTTCAAAATTAAGTGTCTGCCTTCTTGGGTTTTGAAATTGCTCAGGAACTGTTTGTCCTTTCTTCTTGTGGAATGAAAATATTTGCAATGTACCTGTTATGCACTTGTCTTTTGGGAGTATGCAATTTGCTTAGAGTCTATAGACTCTGGGCATGAAGGGGTTTCCCTGGATTATTAGATGATTCTTTAAACTTGGACTTTTAGGTTAAGTGCTGAATTCAGTTACAACTTTGGGACTATTTGGATGAGATGATTTCATTTTTCATATGTAAGAAAGACATGAATATTGGGGATTGGGGGCAGAATGCCATGGTAGGGATAATGATTTGTTCCCCAGTAGTTCAAGTTTTGGAACTTGGTCTCAACTGTTGGCATTATGAACTTATGGGCTCTTAGAAAGTTGAAGCCACTGGGCACTGTTTGGATCACGGAGCCATCACCCTGGTGACTGGAATAATGATGTCTCCTGAGACTGAGCGAGTTCTAGGTCTAGTGAGAAGAGGACAGTTTCCACAAGAACCAGTCGTTATAAAAGGAAGACTCCTGCCTACAAGTGTCTCTGCATGCTCTTCCCATCTTCTCTGTTTCTCTCAGCCATGTTATAAAGCTGTCTTGATGTCAGCTCACACCCCTTTGACTTTTCTAGCTATCAGAATCATTAGTCGAATAAACGTCTATGCTTTCTTAATAACGTAAGTCCCAGTTTTTCTGTTTGCAATACAATAGTGGAATAAGATACATCACACATCTTAGTTATAAATATCAATATTAATTATGAATATTATCTTAAGGATTTATACTTACCTGGCTTTGAGCTTTCTCAGTACTAAAATATTGATTTTAATACTCAGTAGATAATCCGTTCTGTTAACTCCAGGTATCTTGTAATTTTTTTTTAAATGAGAAATGTGTGGGAACAAAATTTAGTTGAGAATTGCATCATTCACACTTCATATTGATTTATCAATAGTCAGTTTTAAATATCTCTCCCCTACATTATTTTCTTTCATGCCACATAAAATATTTATTGAGAAATTGTTATTTCTCTGAATCTGATGTAAAGATTTGTGATCTATTAGTTAAAACAGACAAAAATTGCTGACCTTGAGGAGCTTATGTCCTAGTAAGAAAAGAAAAGCAATAAACTTAAAACATAGTAAATGAGAAAAGAATGGTGGCAACTTCTATGTAAAAGAAAACAGAATCAAAACGATATCTCCAGGGCTTTCAACTAAAACCAGGGTGTTTATGGTTGGCCTCGCTCTCCTTTTTCTGCTGCCTCTGCTGGGAGGTTTGTTCTACATGAATAGTATTAAAAATAAGTTATATTAACATTAACTGCTGTAAAAAGTTTAGCTTTCCTTCCAGTATATTTTGCAAAATATTATTTTATTTTTCTAAGGTAGATCTGAAAGTGACGTGTGATGCTAACATCCTTTACCAAATTATTTCCTTCAGTCTTCTCAATAAACAGTTTGCGTCTAAATTATATAATTTTCAAAGTATATATTATTAAAACACCAACTATCCATGTTTTAATGTCTTTTAGTTTAACTTTTAGTGTCTAAATGAGCCATAGTAATATTATATTTTACTTTTGTAATATTTCTTTTTGTTCATAAGTCTAGCTTAATTCTCAAGGACATGCTTAATTTCACAGAAACAGAAATGGGTGCAATGCCATGCAGTTAACAAGATTGAGCCTACACTACCCAAATGTATTAAATACTACAGGGTTTCTTTTTAAACCATACAGTATTCATGGTGGTTTTTGTGTTGTTTTGTTTTTATCTTTTAACATGAGGCTCAGGATTGTCTATGGCCTAAGAATTCTCTCAAGAATGTGTTTATGTGCCCCCTCCCTCCATGTTTTTTCTCCCTGAAAAGAGACTCCATTGTTTTTCCTTTTTATTTGCTCATGAAGAAAAGGGTTGTAGATTATGTTTCACTTTGGTTGTTTTTCAAATAAGTTTTCCATCAAGGTCACTATGTCAAGTTATTTGCCTTGAAAACTAGAAAAAAGACTCTTATCACTACTGATATCAAAGTTTTAAATGAAAGTAAAATAAATTGAAGTTGTTTTAGGGACAGTTATTCTTATCTCTAATGATAACTCATACATTCACATGCCCTATTATTTGTTATTGAAACCGATCAAGGACCCCTTAATGTACTTTCTAGGGTTCCTGAAATATAAAGTCCATTTACATTGTAATGGCCCAGAGTAAGGAGTAAGTCTTCAGACTTTTGGTTATAATAATAACCAACATGGACCATGAGTGAAGACCATTTGATCTCTAAAACTCTCACTTAAAGGAAAGATAAGGTTTCCATTTTAATATGTAAGATGTTTTATAGGCTGGAAACTGCTGGCTGTGAGCTCAAAGACTCCGGGCTGAATGGCTCCAGACACCTGAAGAGAAATGTGATTATCTAAGACCTTGCCAATCAAGAATGCCCAGGAGATGAGCATGCCCTCTTGAATCAATCACTGAACTGATCATGCGCCTGGGACCTCTGTCCCTAATTTTGCCCTTAAAAACGCATGTGGGGGGGACCAGCAGTTAGCGTAATGGCTATGTCGCTGGACTCCCACGTAGTCGACCGCGGTTCGAGTCCCGGACCCGGCGGCTTAAACTCACGCCGGGCGCGTGTGCGTGCGTGCCCAAGATCCCGAGAAGAGAATGGAGGAGAAGGGATTGTGGCGTGGCCATCCCCCCTGGGGGGTGATTTCTCGCTTTCTATCTCTCTGTCTCTCTCTGTCTGTCTGGCGAGTGCACGCGCCCTATAGCAAAAACCTCTCCAAAAAAAGAAAAAAAAAAAACGCATGTGGGGAACATCTCGGGGAGACCGGGTCTTTTCAGCATGAGCCGCCCACTCTCCTTGCTTTGAGCTTTGCAATAAAGCTGTACTTTCCTTCACCACACTATGTGCCTATGGTTTGGTTTTATAGCTCTTGGGCGAGCAAATCTGATTTGAGTTCAGTAACATTATTACAACTTGGTCTGATTTTATTAAAAACTTTAGAGCAAGTTCTGTATTTCATTCTGTGAATTTGCTTTATTTCAAAATTGTTAGAAAGAGGTTTAGAACCAGGAAGCAGCATGGTTGTTAAGATGCTGGACTCCCACATGATTGACCACAGTTCAAGTCCCAGACATGGTAGTTCAAATATGCTGGGCCCCTGTTTATGCATGCCCAAAATCCCAAAAGGAGAATGGAGAAGGGATTGCAGTGTGGCCATCCCCTCTGGGGAGTTATTGTCCACTTTCTCTCTCTCCTTCTCTTTCTCTCTGGCAAGCTCATACCCCCATCACCAAAAAAGTCTTAAAATAAATAAACCAATGAATAAATAAATAAAAGAAACACAATGTTTTTACATAAAAAAAGAATGTGACTTGAATTAGTTTTCTATCAAACCAGGAAAAAATAATATAAACTTAATGCTTTTTTTTAAGTTTGTTTATTTATTTCTTCCATGAGAGAGAGAGAGAGAGACAGAGACAGAGACAGAGAAGGGAAAAAGACAGAGGCTCTCTCAACAGGGTCTTTATGCTGCGATCCACCTCCAGTCTCATCTGCTCTGGTTCAGGGTCACGTGCATGCCCAGAAGGTTTACGGAGTTCCTGGAGCAAAAACGCAGAACCTATCCCTTGTGAGTCCAATTGTGTTAACACTGCACCACCCCTGGCCACCATACTTAATGCTTTAAAACTTTCTGCAAATGTGTTCTGTCCTGCTTTATAAGACAAAATTCAGATAAAGCTTTTTGTCACCTAAAATCAAAGGTGTTGCCAAGGCTACACTCCTTCTGGATGCTTGAGGGGATAATCCATTTCCTTGCACTTTCTAGCTTCTAGAGGTTACCTGCATTCTTTGCACCCTTCATAGCCAAAACCACTAGCACAGCATTTTATTTATTTATTTATTTATTTATTTTGGATGTTTGCTTTGCTCTTGTATCTTTCTGACTTTGGCTCTGACCTACATTTTGTAAGAGTCCTGCATTGATTGGGTATGCCTAGTAAATTCAGAATAATTTCTCTATTTTTAGGTCAATTTACTAGCAACCTTAATTTAACCTGCAAATTTTATCTTCTCTAGGTAGAATGTCTTGTCTTTTCTTCTCCTAGTGTTATCTGCATGGTTTGACTTGTGGCTTCCTTCTTCTATCTTCAAAGCTACAAATTGCAGGTCAAGTCCTTCTTATATTCCCTCACTTTTTCTTCACTTCTATATCTCCTTCTCTGCTTCTCTCCTGCCCTCCTCTGCCAATTTTCATGGCTTTTTTTTTTATTATTACATCATGCCCACCTGGAAATGAGATCATGTCCCCATTTTTAGGTCAGTTGACTAGCAATCTTTTTTTTTTGGAGAGGTTTTATTTTGCTGTAGGGCACGTGCTCATGCCAGACAGACAGAGAGAGACAGAGAGACAGAAAGCAAGAAATCACCCCACAGGGGGAATGGCCATGCTGCAATCCCTTCTCCTCCATTCTCCCCTTGGGATCTTGGGCACGCACACACACGCGCCTGGCGTGAGTTTTAAGGCACCAGGTCCGGGACGCGAACTGTAGTCGACTACGTGGGAGTCCAGCGACATAGCCATTATGCTAACTGCTGGTTCCAACAATGTTAATATTATCTGCAACCTTAATTCATCTTTGCCATTCCAACCAGTATATTCACACTTTCTAAGGATTATCCCTGTTAAACTAAACTATTTTGCCCTAAAATGGCCACTGTACTCCCACACTTCGATTCCTAGGGATAAGCTGAAATCAAGCATATTATTCTGTTTTCCTGAGCTGGTTACTTGGTACAGCCAATCACACGAGACACACTCTAGTCAATCACAGAAAGCCCACCTTTTAGGCTTTTGGTGAAGCCTACTGTCCAGCTGTAACCAAGCCAATGATTTCTCTACCTCACTCCTTCATTTTCATGTTTTGAACGTCATTTTCCCTTTTCACACTTATATGCCCCATGACCATACAGCTAGCCAGAATCTTTCAGAAGCCATCTTTTGGTAGACTGCCTGATGTGTATCACTTGTCCTTCATTTAAATAAACCTTGTTAAAATCTAATTTATGTAAAATATTTTTAACAGGCTGTTATCTTGCAACCGTGGGAAAGTGGGGTGTCCTGAGAAAGGCATTATTCTATCTACACATACTTTTTACCGAAACATAAAACAAAAAATTTGGGGAAGCAGCAGTTAGCATAATGGCTATGTCGCTGGACTCCCACGTAGTCGACCACGGTTCGCGTCCTGGACCCGGTGGCTTAAAACTCACGCCGGGTGCGTGTGCGTGCGTGCCCAAGATCCCAAGAGGAGAATGAAGAAGGGTTTTCAGCGTGGTCATACCCCCAGGGAGGGTGATTTCTTGCTTTCTGTCTCTCTGTCTCTCTCTGTCTGTCTGACAAGCACACGTGCCCTATAGCGAAAACCTCTCCAAAAAAAAAAAAAAAAAAAAAAAAAGAAAGAAAAAGAAAAGAAAAATTGTTGCTAAGCTTTTCACATTTTAAAGAAAAATCAGTTTTTAAATTTGTTCATATATTTTTCTAATGCATGAATACTACATCATTTTTGACATATGGTTATTCTGAAAGAAACACATTGCAAATGTGCTTACCCAGCATGTTATCACTATTTCGCTAAAATTTAAATTTATATATTGCATGCTATAAAATATCTCTTTCACCTCTCCTCTGAGTTTATGTACATTCTCCATGCTTTCTTTCCTCTGTCATCATTTTTGATTTGTCAAATTATTTCAGTAAAAATATTTTTAGTGTTGATGTATATAATCATCAATCCATAAAAAAATTTCAATGTTGGGAACCAGCAGTTAGCGTAATGGCTTTGTCGCTGGACTCCCACATAGTCAACCGTGGTTCGCATCCCGAACCCAGTGGCTTAAAACTCACGCCGGGCACGTGTGCGTGCGTGCCCAAGATCCTGAGAGGAGAATGGAGGAGAAGGGATTACAGCATGGCCATCCCCCCTGGGGGGTGATTTCTCGCTTTCTGTCTCTATGTCTCTTTCTGTCTGGCGAGCGCACACACCCTATAGCAAAAAACCTCTTCAAAAAAAAAAAAATTCAATGTAATTTTTTTCTTTATTTTGTTTTGTTTTGCTATAGGATGTATGAGCTCATTGGAGGAAAAAAAAGAGAGAGAAGTGACTACTCAGGGAGGATGGCCATACCACAATTCCGTCTCCTCTTCCTCTCCTCTGGGTATTTAGGGCTTGCACACAAAGGCACCCAGCATATTTTTCACACCACCAGGTCTGGGATTCAAACTGCGAAGTTGGTCATGTGGTCCAGTTATATCCAGTTATGTTAACTACCACACCAGTGGGTGTCCCCCAGTGTAATTTCCTTAGTACAAAAACTTATCCAATGTAGCTTGTATAAAGTATTTTTCTTTGAGAAGTCTGAAAGTTTTACCTGTGCAAAGACACAGAATCAGTAACAAGCCAGAGGTGGTTCAGCTCCGATTGATCGCTAGGCATCCTTATGGATGATTCCAGCAACTGAGTTCTAGTTAATTAGATTAGAGATGTCTCTTCCCAATGTCATCAATCTATAGTCTGCTTAATGTCACTTGAGAGAAAAAAAAACACTATTTAAGAGTGTGCATATATATATAGTAGCGATTACTTAGCCAAACAAACAACTGTGCCTCTGGGATGTTTGTAACTGAGGAACACAGATAGGGACAGAGACTATGGTGATAAAAAGAGTGAGGCAGACAAAGAAAAGTGATGATAAAGTGAAACTACACCAGAAGGTGTCAAGATCCATAGAATGCAATCAAATCAATATGCTGCGATAGCATCTTCTCTATGCTCTTCAAATAAAGCCTCACTGGGAACCAGCAGTTAGCGTAATGACTATGTCGCTGGACTCCCATGTAGTCGACCGTGGTTCATGTCATGGACCCGGTGGCTTAGAACTCACACTGGGCGCGTGTGCATGCATGCCCAAGATCCCGAGAGGAGAATGGAGGAGAAGGGATTGTGGTGTGGCCATCCCCCCAGGGGATGCTTTCTCGCTTTCTATCTCTGTCTCTCTCTGTCTGTCTGGTGAGCGCACGCGCCCTATAGTGAAAATCTCTCCAAAAAAAACATAAAACCTCACTAATTGTGGTAACCTAAGTATGTTCTTTTTATTAAAGAATTATTTTATTTAATTTTATTTATTTATTTAAATAATTACTTTATTTTTTATTTATTCATTCATTGATTTTTTTAATTTGACTGGAGAGAGACAGAGAGAGGGTGAGAGTGAGAGAGAGAGGAAATGAGAAAGCCAGTCACCAGGTCCAGGACCTGAACCCCGGTTGACCATGTGGAAGTGTCCAACGCCTTAACCACCATGACACACGTTGGCCGCTTATTTATTTATTTATTTATTTATTTAACAGAGTGAGACAGAAAGAGAGAAAGTAAGAAAGCAAGTTGCCAGGTCTAGGACTCAAACTGCCGTCAACCATGTCCTTAACCTCTGCAACACCTGCTGGCCCCCTAAGTATGTTCTTTACTCACAAACTAAATAATTGAATTTACTCTTTCTTTTCTCTTTTTTTTTAGAGAGAGAGATTTTTGGGCCCAGCAGGTGGCATGGTGCTTAAGGGCACTGGACTCCCACATGGTGGACCGTGGTTTGAGTCCTGGGCTTGGCGACTTTCTCATTTTCTCTCTCTCTCACTCTGTCCCTCTCTGGTCAAATTTAAATAAATAAATAAATAAACAAAGTTAAATAAAAAATAATTTAATATGAAGCAAGATTTTTCCTATAGGTCACTCAACAGAGGGACAGAAAGTAAGAAATCACCCCCCAAGGGGTCCCTCCTCCATTCTCCTCTCCAGAGTATGAGCAGGCATGCACATGCATCCAGCATGAGTTTTAAGCCACTGGGTCCAGAACTCAAGCTGCCATCGATCATGTGGGAATCAGCAACATTAAGGTTATGTCATCTGCTGGGCCAAGCATTTATTAATTTTAAAGCAAGAGAAAAGTTCAAGTGTTACAAAATGGGAACAGGATTTTATTCTGAGAAATTTGGAGTTATCACTCACAATTTTTTCTCAACTAAAGCATATCTAATCCACTAAAAGTGAATGAATATGTACAACATTGCTAATTCATCTCCTAGAAATATTTGTATATATCAAGCTTTTCCTACAATAACCATACGAGATAGGAAATTTCCCTCCTCATTCTGCGGATGTTTCACTCAATTCATTAAGGCTGAAACCGAGTGACTGAAGGCTGTAGGAACTAGGTACATGGTTGTGAATGGAAGATTCAGTGTGGGAAGAGGACGGTTGAAGGAGCAGTGGAAGATAACTTTCTAGTATGATGAACTTGACTGGTGAGAAATGTACACGTGTAGGAATATTTACTTTATAAGCTAAATAACATGATTGAATGTATAAAAGAAATAGAAATAAAAAAGATAATAAAGAAAGAAAGAAAGAAAGAACCTGAAATGAATAAAAAGGGTAAGGGAGATTCTCTTCCCACTGGCCTGATTGTATTCAAGTGGGACATTGGTCTTCTGCCTTCAGACAAGGGATCATACTGCTTTTTACACTGTCAGCTCTCTTGCTTGCCAGGCCTTTCGACTTGGACTGAAACTATACTGTCAGTTCTGCTGAATGTGAAAATCTTTCCAAATGAAGAACTTGGGAGTTCTCACCCTCTTTAAACACACGAGCCAAATTCTTTACAACAAATTCAAGGAATAAATAGAAATTTTCTCAATTACCCTTGACTGGAAAAGAACTCTATCTCCCTGGTTGAACCTCAAATACTAAGGCACCTTTGTGGCTGCTAATAAAGATCTACTCTCCATTATCTTGTTAATTAATCTTACTAAATCAGTCTCCTTAAAATGTGTAAATGTCTCCTTCATTCCAATTCTGCCAGCTCAAATCTTTATTATCTCTTCCTTTGCTTAATTAAATAATCTTAACAATTTTTTGTTACCCATTCTCACCATTTGCAAATCTATCTATCACCTACAATGCCATGAGAAACAGCAAACCAACAATCTTAACTAAAACATACATTGGCAAGCTTAAAACTTGCAATGAATATCCTAATCTGCAAAACACAACTTAATATCTTTTCATGGAATTCATATTTCTCTCTGCATTTTTATTCCATTCTCATCTTCAAGTGCTTCCTCGCTCATAGTTCTTTCTTTAACAAGTGTCCTTATCTATACAATGTCACTCTTCTCATATTTAAAGCAGTTATTTCCATATTTAAGCATAGTTCTACTTATTTTAAATCTATTTTTGTAACTATTTTTCACTACACAATTTTATTCTACCTCAAAGTATAACTCATGTCTTATTTTTCATTCTTGTTTTTGCCCATACCTAAAATAATGTTTTGTACTTAGTAGTTGGATAATGTTTACCAGAATGATGGACTTGTACTCCCCCCAAAGGGGAGGACATAATGCACATAACTTAGTTGTATATTAGAGTTCTCTGGAAAAGCAAAACACATACACACACACACACACACAAAGGAGAGAAAAAGACAGAAAGAGGTAGAGAAAGAGTTTAGAGATTTAAGGAATCAGCTTATGTGTTTGTAGAGACTGGCAAGCTTAATGTTTTCAGGGTAGGATACAAGGCTAGGGTAAAGATATAGGAAAGAGTTGATGTTGCCACTCATGTTCAAAGGCAGATAGTTGGTAGGAATCCTTTCTCTTGGAGGAGGCCTGTTTTTTGTTTTTTTGTTTTTTTTTTTCTCTTGAACTGATTGAATGAAGACTGCACACATCATGAAGTATAATTAGTTAATCTACCTATTTAATATTAACATCATAAAAATTACTTTGACAACAATATCCAGATGTATATGAGCAATTATCTGCATGCCCATACAGCACCCAAAATGATCTATTACTGCTGGTTAGTTCAGGGTATAATTGAGAACAAAAAGCACAGACCAGGTGATACTACAGACAAATGCCTTTTTTTTTATTTTTTATTTTTTATTTTTTTATTTTTTTTTTTTTATGAATCAACCCCTTACCTCAACTCATGAAATCAAGGACACATAATTCAAATATATAAAAGAAAATCCATAGGGTTTGGGCATGATAGTACAAATACTTTAGAACAAACTATCATTTTAAGTATTACAAAGAAGGCCCAACTCTAGTGGTATATCTAGTGGTATAGCAGCAGTAAAGAGCTCTGCAGTGCTGGAAGCCATATAACAGACCGGGGTTCAGACCTAGGCGTCCTTTACACACTGGGCAGACATTTACATTCTTATGCTCCTGAGTCACTGAACAGCAAGAGTGATGACATCATGGTGGAAGACAGTGTTGATAGTGCTTGTCTTTCCCTTTCAGAAAAAAAAAATTAAATAATAATAATAAAAAAGAATTACATAGAAATCTGAATAACTCATACAGGATGAATTTGTAAATCTGCTTGATATTTAAAAACACATTTATGTAACATTGGATGATGTCAAAATCATTTCTTGTATGTAATAGCTTATTAGAGGTCATTAAAAATAAATATAAGGAAGAATTCGTTATCATTAGATGATAGAATAATCAACAAAATCTTACAAAGGATAATTTACTGAAGCTTATATGACCTAATCTCCATACAAATAATCTTCAGTTTTGGAATTAATGAATTTTGAAGTTATTTATACTCAAATTAGAGGTAAAGCAATATTTTTAGAAGTACTGAATAAATTATAACTAAATTTTTGTTGAAAATTTGACATGATTCACTTTATAGGGTATTAAATATTTAATAAGCATTTGACATATTTTGAATAGTTTTAGGAAATTTTGGTATTTGTCAGTTTTAGAAAAAATTTTAACATCAATTTCCCTTGATAAATTACAAATAGAGTAAGCATTTATCACAAAATATTATGCTCTCTTTTCCTGAGAAAGCCTTTAAGCTCTCCGTTGCCATGCCATTATTGCTGTCCTATAATTTTGTCACAGAATGACAACACAGAAAAAATGAAAAGAGAAAAAAAATACTGGCAGACATAGAATATTATGTTTTGCATAGTACAGATGTTATTCCATTATAACAAAATGGTTTAACTGCTTAGTCTCTTTATGTACATTTACCATGGGCTCAATTACATATAAATGTCATTACAATTGCTTATATCCATGTGAATTTTTCTCGTTAGAGTAAATAACCTTGCAGAAACATTCTAAATAAAATGCACATGGCTACTTACATGTATACCATTTGTGTGGATTCAAATGGTCTTTAATGAATGCTGGCTAATTATAGGTTCTAGCTAATTAAGGTTTTATAGTAATAGTTATTTTTCTGCTGCAAATGTTGTTTGTTTCTCGATTCATTTCAAGGTTTTACTATTTAGAGAATTCTGTACAACTGTGTTGTCTGGGGATAAAAGAGGAGCAGTTTTATTTATTTGTATGTGATTTCATTTCAGCTGGATTTAAAATGGCTCTCACAAATGCATGCTATGGCAAAAATAAACAAAAATAAAATATCATAGGTCAGTAATCAGGGTGAAAGGAAAATAAAAATGGAAAATTAGCTAAAGTCAGCAAAGAAATTAGAGCTCTAAATGTACTCTCTGTGGTTTTTCTACAGGTGGTGAACCATTTTGCCCTTTTCAAAAAATTCATGCAGGAAAAGCAGATTCACACAGTGTTCACCATGTGGCAAATATTTGTCAGTGTAATTAGCCTCCAATAATTATTTTCAATGTTTCTTTATTGATTCAAACACTAACATATTGATAGAATGAATTTTATAAGAAAAAGGAAGAACAATGACAAGGATTAAAATGAACCATTGTAAGACTAGGAAGAAAAAGAAATCATTACTATACAGCTAGAACGACTTCCTACAAAGAGAACTAGCTGTACTGTCCTACTGTTTCTATTTCACGATGGAACAACGACAGAAATTCCTAAAAATAATTAAAAAGAGATGCATAGAAGCATATAAAATGATGTGGAACTAACCTTTCTCTGGTCTGGTAGTGAAAAAAGAGTTTAAAATCTTCTTTTGTCAGTTTAATCTGTCAGAAATTACACATTCTTCCTAGAGTCAGTAAGAATAGATAGCAATCATTTGACCCTCAGAATTCAAATTCATTTGTGATTTTCTCACTGCCCTTGGTAAGTCCTCTGTTGCAGAATAAATGAACAAAGCCAGCAGAGTGGGAAGAGGCTGAACAATACTCTGTAGAATACTTTGGGATGAATTTAAGTCATTGGGCTGGATTCATGGGCGTAAAGTTCACTGCAGAGAATTATGATTTAGGTCCTTCCCTCCAGCCACTAATTACAGAGCCTCATTCATGTGGTAAGCTCTAATATGCTTTTCCTCAAAAGAAATAAGATTCTTTCTGATGTACTTTTTGGGAAACTACATCTTTGCAGTCTCAATTTAAAAAGCAAACAGGGGCCAGTAGGTGATGTAAGTGGTTAAGGCGTTGAACTCCCACATGGTTGACTGTAGTTCAAATCCTGGATGTGACAGCTTAAGACTCATGCAGTGGATGTGTGCATATAAGCCCCAAACCAGGAGCAAAATGGAGGAGAAGGGATTGTGGTGTGATCATACACCCTGACAAGTGATTTACTTTCCTTCCCACTGTCACTTTCTGCCTCTCTCTGGTGATTTCATACCTCCTATGGTGAAAACCTTAAAATATTAATAAATAAAAATGAATAAAAAAGAAATTAAACAAAATATTCTTACATAGCTTTTATAACATCAGTACTAATTTCTTATAAGAAAAAGTGAATCGCAAGCCTCTCTTTTCTTCAGTCTTGACAACATTCTAGAGAGAATCATTCCAAACTGATAAGAGAGACAAAATGCTATTCATTTTAAGAATAATTAACAGCACATAAAACTTGATGGGAAAATAAAAAAAACAATCCAGGTTACAAGTTCTTTATAAAACAAAGCTGCAAGTTATTTGTGACTTTATTAAAATGTAGACACTAAAAATGAAGCTATACCCTGTATGTGTCAAGTTGGATAAAAATGAGAATGTGGGCATGTGTATCTATAATTGTGGCTTTGGTTTAAATATAGCCAAGTGAATTCAAGGCTGTCCTCTGTGGTTGTTCAGTTTGTGGAGGGTTCATAGATGTTGTGCTGAGGGGCAAGTTAAATCTGGCCTAGGTTCCATCAGTCAAGCCACATGTATTCCTCTGCCAGGAAGGAAGATGATTCCTATCACAAAAAATGCTTTATGTGTAAGGATTTGCTCTCTCTGGATTGTAAAACCAGAGGAGGACCCTTTGCAACTCCCCACCTCTGAGCTGGCACTTCTCTCTAATTTGCACAAGGACAAAATCTAGCTTGACCCAGGCTGAAATTAGGGAGTCTCATATGTCTGGCTAAATGTGTATATTTTTCTCTCACACATTCTTTACAATTTACTGAAATCTTCCTAGCTGTTGTGAGAAAAGTCTAAGCTCCATTGTATACCAAGGGACAGTTCATAATGTACATCATTTACTAATAAAAAGGAGGATGTCCCCTTAAACAAAGAAATGTACATGGTCTCAATTTTTCCAAAATACTGGAGAAGATCAGCAGACAGTCTGAGAACTTTTGCAAGGGCAAAATATTCCAGGAACTGAAATATTAGGACCTTGACTTGCTCTGAAACTCTCGAGTTTTAAGCGGACCCCTTGAATGACACCCATGTAAGGCTGAGGTGAGAGGAGACTTGCTGTTAGTAAAAGTCTGGGACTAGAAGTAGGGTTTGCCTTTGTGCACTTACTGAACTTAGATGTCCTCATCACCTTGTTGAATTTCAAATCTGAATTATAGCCTTCTATCATTGGCTACCTGAGTAAGGATTTAAAATGAGTTACAGAGCAGAGTTGGCTACAGATGTATAAAATGAGTTTCATTTCTCACTTTAGGGAAGGGTAGTATGATTATGACTGTGGCTTCTGATAAGAATTACTTAAAAGTGGCTACACTGATGGCTATTCTCTTTCATAACTTACTGTTTAAGCTGAGCATATTTTGAAAAATAGTGACATTCAACTAAATATAGTCTGAGAATACAGACAATTGTATAATTATGTATGTATTATATAATAATATTTAACGTAGCAAAATTCACTATGTCTATTTATTACACTTAGACTAATTTTGTTAGTCAGGTGATTGCAAGAAAATACTTACATAGATCTTAAAAACCAGGGTGGACTAGTGAGTTTCATAAATGAAATAGCAAATAGATTAGCAGAAAATGTAATGCATTTTTTTGAATAGAAAATGTTCTTTTCTCTTGAAATTCATTGTGCTATGATACTATACATCTGCTTACATAAAAAATTATCACTTAAAATGTCTGTTTGGCATCCAATTAAATGTATACATTTTTTAAAAAAAGATGGAATTTTGGATAAAAAAAATAAAATATTGGGAAAAAAGTTAATGTCCAGATGTTTTAAAATACCAAGCAGTAATTACCTCTTTTGTCAGTCCTTAAATTCAATCAGAAATAGCCAAAAATATTTGGAAAAAAATAGAAAATAAAACATAGCAATAAAACAATACAAATAATACAAATAGAAACCAATACAATGTAATAGTTATTTACATAGTATATACTTGGCTTGGTTATTTTTAGTAATCTATGTATGATTTAAAGTATATAAGAGGTTATATATAGTTTATATGCAAAAGGCACAGAATATACGTATTCACATTGTTGTTACTTAACCAAGACAAATACTGGTATGGCAAGGAATTCCATTCTCTTTCTGTTCTGAATTTTTTTGAAGGTCCCATTACATAAAATGTATTCAAATATATAATAATAGCCTATTTTCCTAATGTTTTCATAAACAAAACAAACTCTTTTTGACAAATCAGTATCTTATATTGTTAATCTCCTTGAAAAGGTGAATAACTGGAATTAAAAAGAGAGTAATATTTGTATTCAATAAGTAAAAAAATTATAATTTAGAAAATTATTTATTATTTTACAGAAGAAAGCAGGTATTAAAGACTTTGTTTTCTAGTCATCACATTGTTGTCTATTTCAAACTTGAACAAAATATATATGAACAATATTTTACAAAAGAATAAATGATTGAGAAATACATGAGACCTCTTTATCTTCCATTTATATTACATTTTCTGATAGTTATATAATTATATATTCTTTGATGGATCTTATTTTAAATAAAATTTCCTATTCCATTATTTGTACATATATGAATGAGTTTATTAGTATAAAAAGCAAGCATAAAACGTGCCTACATATATATATATATATATATATATATATGATCATATACATGTATATATTTATATATGTGTATATGTATATATGTGAGTCTATATGTATATGTGAATCAAGTTTTTCCCAATGTTACCAAACTAACAGCAGAAATAATTAATTCTGGTATAAAATATGGCCTATTTTTCAAATAGTGAATTATTTGAAGCAGCTTCATTTCTATCTTTGATCAACTTTGTAATAATTAATTTCTTTTTTAATTTATATTCTATATAATATTCTCTTTGTGGGGGATATAGCTGTCATTTTTTAAAAATTATCTTTTGGAGACAAGAAATGCTATCACTTATAGGCTTTAAACATTATTGCACTTGAACTTTATGATTTGATTGTTCAGGAAACAATCTGTAAACTAGCTTAGCAGACAAATAACACTTTTAAGTGGGCATTCACATGTCTATCCTCCACCAGCACCCATTCTCTACCAATGACTTTCCCTCCTTACGGTCTCTAGAATCCACACCATCCTCTCCATCATCACTTTTGCAGATCTCCCAACCCCTGCCATAAAGTGCAGGCACTCAGTACAAATTGAGTGTGCACATACAATGTGTGTCTTTCAAAGTCTAGCTCATTTTGCTTGACATGAAGTTTATATTCATCTACTTGAGTAAAACAATAGAATCTCATTGTTTCCTATAGCTGTGTAATATTTCACAGTATATATGTGCCACAGTTTTTCAAATCAGTCGTCAGGTTTTGGACATTTACATTGGTTTCATGTTTTACCAATTGTTAATAGTCACATGAATGTTCAAGTGTCTTTCCAACTGAGTCTTTTCCTATCTTTGGATAACTACCAAGGAGTGAGATTACTGGGTCATAAAGAAGTTCTATTTGTAGATTTGTAAAGGACCATATTGTTTTCCACAGAGGATGAACTAATTTACTTTTCCACCAAGAGTGTAAAAGAGATCCCTTTTCACCACAGCCTAGTCAGAACTTGCTGTTTTTTTTTTTTTTTAATCCTAGTCATTCTAAATGAGATTAAATGGTATAATATTGTGATTTTAATTTACACTTCCCTTATTACAGTAGACTTTGAACATATTTTCATCTGTCTCTTTGCCATTCCTAAGTCTTCCTTGCAGAGTTGTCTATTCAAATCATTTGCCCATTTTTTTAAGAGTTTTTTTTTTCTATAGGGAGTGTGCACTTTCCAGAAAGATGGATGAGAGAAAGTGAAAAATGACCCCTATGGGGGGATGGCCACAACACAATTCCTTCTTCTCCATTCTCCTCTCAGGTCTTGGGTATGCACACACATACACTCAGCGGCGTGAGTTTAAGCCATCTGGTCTGAGGCTCCAATTGCGGTTGACTACGTGGGAGTCTAGCAACATAACCATTACACCTTCTGCTGGTCCCTCATTTGCCCATTTTTAAATTGGATTATTCAATGTTTGTGAGCAAACTCCTTGAGTTCCCCGTATATTCTAGATATTAGTCCCTTATCTAGTCATTCTAAATGAGATTAAATAGTATAATATTGTGATTTTAATTTACACTTCCCTTAAGAAATAATTTACAAATATTTTCTCCCATTTTGAGGGTTGTGTTTTCACTCTTATCATTGTTGTGGTTTTTCTGTGAGAAAACTTTAATGTAATGTAATCCTACTTGTCTATTCTGTGGAGTGTTGTCTGTGCTTTAAGGGTCTTATTTAAAGAATCTTCATCTACTCCAACATCTTCAAAAGTTTACCTTACATTTTCTACTAGTAGTTTCATAGTTTTAGGTTTTGTATTTAAATCTTTGATCCACTTGGAGTTGATTTCCATTAAAATTTTGAAACTGGTTTTAAGATATTGATATATTATATTTGATGTAAGTTTAAAAGTAAGATTTTTTGCTTACAAAAGCAAACAAAGGCCAGCTGATGTCTTTGTGGTTAAGGTAGCTGAATTCCATATGGCCAGTCCCACAGTTGGAATACTGAGCCTAGTGGTTTGAAAACATGCTAAGCACAAGTGTGTGCCTATGCAAATCCTGAAAGGAGAAGTGAAAGAGGGGGATTGTGAGATGTGACCCACCTGCATGAAGAATGATTTCTAGCTTTTCTTCTCTCTCCTCTCTCTCTCTCTCTCTCTCTCTCTCTCTCTCTCTCTCTCTCTCTCTCCTTGCAAGTGCATGACCCTCTGGCAAATTTAAAAATTTTAAAAAAGGCAAAAGAAACACAACTACAACAAAAAGAAATGAATCACACTGCTTTAAGGATAAGAGACATCAAGTAAGGAAATGACACAGCAGTTCATTAAGTAATTTCTTAAGATATGAGAAAAATGCAAAATGTAGAGAATAAAGAAAGCCTATGGAAATGTGTACAATATACCAAAATTGAAATTTCATAAGCTCTTAAATTCTTCAATCATTCTTTTTGTGCAAGAATTTTAGCTTTTAAGAACATTTGTAATTTGGTTTTCATTTTCTTAAAATTGGAAATAACATACGCAGTTAGCAAAAATTTAATAAGAATTTAGAAGTATACTATTTTAGGGGATCAGCAATTAGTGTAATGGCTATGTCACTGGACTCCCATGTAGTCGACCGCTATTTGAGTCCTGGACCTAGTGACTTATACTCACGCCAGGTGCATGTGCATGCATACCCAAGGTCCCAAGAGGAGAGTGGAGGAGAAGGGATTGCAACATGGCCATCCCTCTGGGTGATGACTTCTTGCTTTCTGTCTCTCTGTCTCTCTCTGTCTTTCTGGTGAGCACACGTGCCCTACAGCAAAAACCTCTCCCTTCCCCAAAAAAAGTATACTGTTTTATTTCTATAAATGTGCCCTCTATTAATTTTTTATTGATAATATCATTTATAATTAATGAATGTGTATGTATGGCAATACACTATTTCTAGTATCGTACACAGGCAAGTACAACCATTCTCCTGGTAGAGCTAAAGTATAAATTTAACTAATTTTTTTGACTCTACCTATACCTCAATCTCTTTTATACTAGTGATTAAATAAGAAGATTACACCATTACAATAAAAGACAAACACAAACTGTATTTTCTTGTAAATTTCTGAACACTCTACAGTACTTGGAAAATGAATTCTATGTATAAGAAAAAGCATTTACTGTCAAACCATTATGCAGAAAATAACTAAAATGTGCTCTGCGCTTATTAAGAATTACATTAAAATGGATTCACAAACTTCTGAAAGCAAGAAACCTGCTGTGTTTTCAAAAAATGATGCAGTCTGAAATCCATTTAATCAGGTGTACAAGTAGCTAATGAAATTGTGGACAAAAAATTATGTATTCATTCCATTTTTCACAAATTCTACAAGCATAAATTATACATTCCTATCTCCTAAAGTATAATGGAAAAATAAATAGTGGTCTGGATAATTTAATATTATTTCAATTTTGTTTTTAACTATTAAATACCATTCACTAAATCATTTCAGCAGTCTGTCATTTGTTTCATTTCATGTATTTGTAAAATAAGGATGAAAAATGAGATGATTAATATATTCCAAGTAAAAAATACTATAATTTTAAATATAACAAATGGTTGACCACTTATAATCTTAGAAGAGTCAGGACCCTTATCTTAATTTAGAAAAAAAATCTATCATAATGTAATAATATAAAGGAAATCACTACATTGATGTGCAATTTTGGGGGCATTTTCAAAGAGAGAGGAAAAATGATGGAACCAGCAGTTGGCAGAATTACTATGCTACTGGATTCCCATGTAGTCTACCACCGTTCGAGCCCTGGACCCAGTGGCTTAAACTCACGCCGGGCGCATGTGCACGCCCAAGATCCCAAGAGGAGAATAGAGAAGGAGTTGTGGTGTGGCCATCCACCTAGGGGTGTGATTTCTTGCTTTCTGTCTCTCTGTCTCTCTCTGTCTTTCTGGCGAATGCACACACCCTATAGCAAAACCCTCTCAAAAAAATAAAAAATAAAAAAGAGAGAAAGAGGAAAAATGAGACAAATTATGATATATTATGTTAAGGGTTACAAAATTGTTAATTAGTGTAATTTTAATAATAATTCTTTAATTCTTCTTAAGAAAACATACACCCTGCAGGTTTTACATTTTTTTTTTAAAAAAAAAAAGCCTTTCTTTCTTTTTCTTTTCTCCTTTTTTTTTTTTTTTTTTTTTTTTTTTTTTGCTGAGGAATGACTCGAATGACTCTCTCCTCAGAGAAAGTTTGTACAGAACACCTCTGGGCTATTCTACAGTTTGAGATATAAGGGTATTTAAAGCATTTTTCAAATACAGACAAGTACAGATATAGAACATGATAGAAAAAGTAAAAAATGATATTATTCAATTTAATTTGTCAGCAATCATTTGTTTTTTTATTTACTTATGTTTTTGGTGAGGTTTTTGCTATAGGGCACATGCGCTCACCAGAAAGACAGAGAGAGACAGAGAGACAGAAAGCAAGAAATGACCCCATAGGAGGGATGGCCATGCCACAATCCCTTCTCCTCCATTCTCTTCTTGGGATCTTGGGCACACACGCACACGCACCTGGTGTGAGTTTAAGCCACTGGGTCCTGGACTCAAACCGCAGTGTACTACATGGGAGTCCAGTGACATAGTCATTATACCAACTGCTGTTCTCAGCAAGCATTTATTGAGATACTTCTGTTTCCTAGAATTATATTTCTGGTAATATTAAAATATATATTAAAAGTCCTTACAAAGGAGACTATAATCTACTGGCCAATTTACCCTGTGGTGACATAGAATTAAAAAATATTATAAGATGGAGACAAAAGGAGTCACATTATAAAGTGGGAATGAGATAAAATATCCATGTTTTATTTTTGAACTGTTGAGTTATACTTTGTGAACAAAATCTTATGTACTTGCATAGAACATAAATGAGCTAAATCAAATTAAAATCTGACATAGCCTGATAAAAACTTAGGAGAATTCCTATCTCAAGTCATAAGAAAAGTACAGCCACTACTCAAACAATTGACACCTGATTGTAAATATTAATTCTTTATGTAAATGCTAATATCAAATATTAACATATGATACCATATTTGGCACAGAATGGACATTTATAGCCCAATTTTAAACAGAGTAAGTATTTACTATATTGTTTTATTTTCATTGTCTTAACTGAATTTTCATTTGTGTTTGTAAAGACAATTTACACTTTTATTTCCATCTGAAAATCACTTTTTGGTCTAAATGAAAACTACAATGAGGCTGAAATATATTTGGTGGGTTGCATTAACCAGCTCATTAATTAATTACATGTTTCAAAACAGAAATCTGTAATGTGCAAAAATGAACCTTGTTCACATTACCTCTCCATGTTTCTTAGATATCTTCAGGTGCCTTTCAAATTGAATATGAGAGAATAGTCATATTGATATTAGATAAGAAAAATTTTTATGGATTCTCAACTAAAGATAATAATGCAACTTGTGTTATTTGATTGAAATATTAGATTTTGCAACAATTTCAATGTTTGTCTCAGATATCTTTTTTAAATGATCATTTCTGAAATGTAGCTAAATGATATGTATTAGGAAGATCTTGTTTATGTATATTCAGAGCCATAAATAATTACAGGCCATATGATATGGAATGCTATAGTAAATCATGTAATTCATTAATATTTTACATCAATATTCAGCTAATCACAGATTTACAATGCATCAAAATATCTCTCACTGCATAGTATAGGCCCTCGGTACACACATGATCCGTGGATTATTGGCATCGTCAAGGAGACAGAAATAAAGAATTTCAGGTTCTATCACAGATATGCTAAATCAGGATCTGTATTTTGACAAACCCCTTATTAGTTTTTTAAAGATTAATATTTGAGAAATAATCATATAGACTATCAAAAAATAACATTTATTATATTGATTATGATTATTTGTTATAAAATTATTCTGGGTTAATTTAACCCATTATTGTCAACATGTAATTAATTTTGTAATTAATTTATATCTCTCTTAATTTAAAGCATTTCATTACTAAAGCTTGAGACTAGGTATGACACATGGTTAAATCAAAATGTCAAGAAATAATGTGAAGGAGAAAAAGGATAAAAGAAGAAGAAAAAAAGAAAAGAAAGAAAGTTCAACTTGAAGTATTCTTTTTTTTTTTTTTTTTTTGAGAGGTTTTTGCTATAGGGCGCGTGCCATCGCCAGACAGACAGAGAGTGACATAGAGATAGAAAGCGAGAAATCACCCCCCCCCTCAGGGGGGATGGTCACGCCGCAATCCCTTCTCCTCCATTCTCTTCTCAGGATCTTGGGCACGCACGCACATGTGCCCAGCGTGAGTTTTAAGCCACCGGATCCAGGACGCAAACCGCGGTCGACTACGTGGGAGTCCAGCGACATAGCCATTACACTAACTGCTGGTTCCCCAACTTAAAGTACTCTTTTTCTTACATTTTCCTAGATGGTAGTAGTTTCAAAATTGCTTTATAAAATGCATAAGAAAGGCTATATCTCAGATACTTCCTGATTCATTTCTCAAAAAGTATGGTCAATATATTGTGAAAACGGGAACCAGCAGTTAGCGTAATGGCTATGTCGCTGGACTCCCACGTAGTCAACCGTGGTTCGCGTCCCGACCCGGTGGCTTAAAACTCATGCCGGGCGCGTGTGCATGCGTGCCCAAGATCCCAGGAGGAGAATGGAGGAGAAGGGATTGCGGCGTGACCATCCCCTCTGGGGGGGTGATTTCTCGCTTTCTGTCTCTATGTCTCTCTCTGTCTGTCTGGCGAGCACACGTGCCCTATAGCTAAAAACCTCTCAAAAAAAAAAAAAAAAAAAGAAAAATATATTGTGAAACCATCTTGCTAATACTAAGCAAATAAGAAATGAAAGATTTTTTTATAATTATGTATAATTTTTTAAACTATTATTTTATTTAACTTTATTTATTATTATTAATTTTCAGTTTGATCAGAGAGAGAGGGAAAGTGAAAAAGGAAGACACCAGGTCCAGGAGTTGAACCGTGGTCAGCCATGTGGGAGTCCAGAAAGATTTTATAAGTGCCAGCAGGTGGTGTGGTGCTTAAGGCACTGGACTCCCACATGCCTGACCGTTGTTTGAGTCCTGGACCCTAAATGCTTGAACAAGCTGGGTGTGCATGTGTGTGCCTAAAACTCTTGAGAGGAGAGTAGAGAAGAGTGGATTTCAGTGTGGCCATCCCTACTGAGGATTGATTTCTCACTTTCCCTCTCTCTGTCTCTGTGTCTCTGGCAAGTGCACATGCTCTATAGCAAAAAAAAAAAAAAAAAAAGAAAAAAGGAAAAAGAAAAACAAATCAAAAACTCTCTAAAAAAGTTTCTTATAAACAATTTTATTTAGTGATCTAAATTAAGTGATTAGAGGCTTTTATTCAGGAAAACTATTTTGATTATATTTAATATTTAAGAATTTATTTGTAGTTTTTGAATGTGAAGTGTAAAATATTTTCCACATATGGAATTGTACATTATAAACTCTAAAATAATCCATCTGAGTGGTGTGAGCTGTTGGGTGAGGATGTGTTCACATTACCACCACATGGTAAGGCTCTGGGTTTGGCTCCTGATTGAATATGAACAACTTCAAGTGTACCCTGGAGTGTGCCCACAATCACGGCTGGCTGGAAGATTAAGGAGAGAATCATGATAGAGAAGGAACCAGTCAGGGGGGTACTATTGCTTTCTCTCTCTCTCATGACAAAAGTATATAAACTTTAAAAAAACACACACATTTCCTGGGAACCAGCAGTTAGCGTAAGGGCTATGTCGCTGGACTCCCACGTAGTCCACCGCAGTTTGCGTAACTGGACCTGGTGGCTTAAAACTCACGCCAGGCGCATGTGCGTGCGTGCCCAAGATCCCCGAGAGGAGAATGGAGAAGGGACTGCAGCGTGGCCATCCCCCCTGGGGGGTAATTTCTCGCTTTCTGTCTCTATGTCTTTCTCTGTCTGGCGAGCGCACATGCCCTATAGCGAAAACCTCTCAAAAGAAAAAAAATTCCTTTCACGGAACAGGCATATATTAAAACATTTGCATTCATTGTATTTTTGTTTACTTACTTTGTTTTGCTTTGTTTTTACTATAGGACACATGCACTTGCCAGAGAGACAGAGAAAAGGAAAGTGAGAAGTCACCCTCAGGGAGGATGGCCATGCTTCAATCCCTTCTCCAATCTCCTTCTGGGATTTTGGGTGCACACACAGTCGCTTGATAATGATTTTCAAGCCACCAAGTCTAGGTCTCAAACTACATTTGGTCATGTGGATATCCAGAGCTAAAAATCAAAATGCCATCTGTGGCCCTGTTAGTTGTATTTGTTTAGATTTTTTTTTTTCTTTCTGATATCCCAATGGCAAAATCTCTCACTTGTTTCCAATAAATTGCTTATTCATGTGTATCTGCCATTGTGATTCATTCTAGAGACTATTTTGACTAATTGGTCATTTTTAATTTATTTTTGATTTGACACATAGTATTGTATGTATTTATCATGTATACCACATTATTTTGATGAGTGTATACATTGTGGCAAGAGTAAACCTAGCTAATTAACACGTAATACCTAACATAGTTAGGTAATAGCATTCTTATGTTCTATTTTTTATAGTTTTAACGTCTTATTTTTATATCTTTAATTCATTTTGAGTGAATTTTTGTGTGTGGTATGAAGCTAAAATTCTAATTTTATTCTTCTTTGAATGAATATACAGTTTTCCCATCCTTATCAGTAAAGATAATTGTTGTTCCCCATTATATATTCTTGACACCTTTGTTGAATATCAGTTGATTATGAATATGCAGATTTATTTTGGGGATTTGTATTCTGTTCCATCCATCTAAGTGTTTGTTTTTATGTCAGTGCCAGGCTATTTTGGTTTCTGTAACTATAAGAAGAGTCTTCAAAATATTCCTAGAAAATGCATATTATGAGAAAACTATTATGAATTTCAACAACTTTTTGTACAAATATAAACTTGTACTTTAATTTTTTCCCAGTACTTTCTGAAGTCCTTTCATATATTGTATCTCTTTTTTTTTTTTGAATCTATATAAAAAATAACGAGTGATTTACAGATCTTTTTCTCTAATCAGATACACATAAAGGTACTGTAAAAGTCAGGTAGTGTGATGCCTCTCAGCTTTATTCTTTGTGATCAAGATTACTTGGTCCATTTGAGTCCTTTGTGGATCCATACAAATTTATGAGTTTGTTTTTCTATTTCAGTGAATATATAATTGGCTTTTTAATAGAAACTGTATTGAATCTGTATATCTCTTTAAGTAGTATGGATATTTTAGCAATATTAATTCTTACAATTCATGAACATGGGCTATTTTTACGTAGATTTGTATCTTCTTAAATTTATGGGTCCAGCAGTTAGCGTAATGGATATGTCGCTAGACTCCCATGTAGTCGACCATGGTTCACGTCCCGGACCCGGTGGCTTAAAACTCACGCTGGGCACGTGTGTGTGCGTGCCCAAGATCCCGAGAGGATAATGGAGGAGAAGGTTGCGGCGTGGCCATCCCCCCTGGGGGGTGATTTCTCGCTTTCTGTCTCTCTGTCTCTCTCTCTGTCTGGCGAGCGCACGTGTCCTATAGCAAAATGATCTCTTAAAAAAATTATTTCATCCATGTTTTATATTTTTTAGTGTAAAGATCTTTCATTTCCTTGGTTAACTTTATTCTTAAGTATTTTATTACATATTTTTGTAGCTATGGAAAATGAGATGTGTGTCCTGATTTCTTTTTCAGAGAGCTTGCTACTAGCATATAGAAATGAGACTCCTTTTTGTATTTTGATTTTGCAACTTCTCAGCAGTTATTAGTTCTAATAGTTTTTTTGTAGTTATTTAAGATTTTTTATATCTATGATCCCGTTACCTCTAAGCAAGGACAATTTAATTTTCTCCTTTCCAAAATAGATGTCTTTTATTTATTTTCTCTTACCTAATTGCTCTGGCTAAGACTGCTCTGGCTAGGACTTGCAATATTATATTGAATAGAAGTAGAAACAATACATGCACACCCACGTACACACACAAACACGTGCACACACACACACACGTTTTTGTTCAGTTTGTCTAGTTCCTTGAGTTCTTGCCACTAACATTCTACTTTCAACAATGGACAGATTAATCAAACAGAAAAACAGGATTCTGGAGCTATTAATGGAATGCTCTGTATGAGTCTGGGCCGTCTTATCTGGAGTGTAGTTTAAGTCCAAATTTTTATACTGATTTTCTGTTTGGATAGTCTATCCATTATTGAAAGCAGAGTGTTAAGAATCTTACTACTGTTTCATTGCAGGTGATTTTGCCCTTCAGCTCTGTGAATATTTCATGTATGTGTATAGACACACACACACACACACACACACACACATTAATATACACACACACACATATATCCTCTCTCATATATATATATATATATATATATATATATATATATATATATTCTCCTTTTGACTTAAAGTCTCTTCTATCTGAATTTTTTAAATTTTAAAGAATTTTTTTACTTTACTTTATTTATTATTATTATTTTTCAGTTTAATCAAAGAGAGACAGTGAAAGAGAGAGAGCGAAAGTGAGAAAGAAAGCCACCAGGTCCAGGACTTGAACCATGGTTGACCATGTGGGAGTCCAGCACCATTAACCACCACACCAATTGCTGGCCCCTCTATCTGACTTTTTATTGCTCTTGGTGTGCATAGGCATAACATATCTTTTTATTTTCACTGCATTTTCAGTCTGGGTGTCCTTCAAAGTGAAGTGAGTCCCTTCATGGCATAATATTGTTGGGTCTTATTTTTTTAAATTCATTCTGCCACTTCCTGTCTTTTAATTGAATAGTTCAGTCCACTTATATTCAAGGTAATTATTTATACATAAGTTACTACTGTTAATTTTTTCATTGTTTTCTAAGTGGTTTGTAGACTTAGAATTATGTAGTCTGTGTTCTAAAAATCATGAAACATATACATATTTGAAAAAAGATACACACACATGAAATTTTATGATACACTTGATTACCAAAAAAACTACAAAAAAATACCTTGTCACTCATGAATGATTAAATAAAACTGACTTCATATTAGTGTTAGCATCTATTAGCTCTGTAATGGCCTGAATTATATTCAGCAGTTTAATCTTACTATGCCTGAGTTTACTATTCATTCAAACTCTAATCTTCACAGTACTAATCATACATGATAATATCTAATGATCAGATAAACACATGCCTTTCAAGTAGTTAACCCCAGCCCCTGACCTTTTACAGGAGTATTACTAGACATAGTTATAATTCTTTTATTAATATAGAAGAGTGGATGGCATTTTATTTATTAACAAAGAAGATTTTTCATGATTTAATATATATTAAATAAATGCAATATTACACAGTATATATTCAGGAGAGAATTTTTACATGATTAGATTAACAGACACCCTTCTTTACCTCTATAAACCATTGTGACTGATATGGAAAACACAGTAACCACTTGAGGCAGGTTACTCTCTAGTGAGCAGTACCAGCCTATGCTTTTTTCCTTAAGATATGAGTGATATAATCAGTATGAAAGAAAATGATGCTCCTAAAGATGTCCACATTTTTTTAATATTTATTTAATTTTATTTATTATTTTTAATTTGATGAAAGAAGGAGAGACAGGAAGAGAGAGAGAGAGAGAGAGCAAACCGCCAGGTCCAAGACTCAAACCATGGCCGGCCATGTGGGAGTCCAGCACCTCAACCGCCACACCACCTGCTGGCCCCAAGATGTCCATATTTTAATTCCTGGGTCCTGTGAATACATTTAATAACATGGCAAAAATGTTAAGGATTTTGAGATGAAGAGATTATCTTGAATTACCTAGATGGGCCCAATATAATCACAAGGCATTCCTAAAATAGAGGTGAGAGGGTCAAAATGAGGGAGATAAGAGGTCAATAATAGAGGAAAGGTCAGCAAGGCGAGAAGATGCTACAGCTCTGGCTTTGGACATGGAGAAACTGGACACGAGCAAAGAATGCAGGTGACTTCTAAAATCCAGAAAGTAAAAGGCAGTGGATTTTCCCTTGGGATAATACGAAGGAAAAAAATTGCTGGCACTTAGATTTTAGTCAAGTAAAACATGTTTTAGATTTTAACTGCTCTAAAGCTATGACATAATATATGTTTAGTCACTGTTTGGTAGTTTGGAATTGCAGAAATATGAAACTAACTCAATCCATTTCTTCTTTCTTAAAGTTGCTAATATCAGTTTACCTTATAGTTTTAATTTATTATTTTATTAAATAGTACATAAATCAATAAGATCTATTGCAAAAAGAGAATTAGTTTCCATGTTTTGACAGATTTCTGAAATGTAGCAGAGAAAAATATATTAAATTACGAATGGGCAGGGCAAATATAAAAACTACATATGCAAACACAGAACAAATTATCAGGAAGAATCTTGACTTCAGGATGTTTTAAAAATAATTTTGGAGGTCCAGCAGGTGGCATGGATGTTAAGGTGACGAGAGCCCACATGGTCAACTGAGTGGTTTGAGTCCCAGACAGAACGGTTTGAAAATCGTGCGGGGCATATTTGCGTGAGAGCCCAAAATTTAGGGTGGGAAATGGAGGAGAAAGGACTTCTGGTGTGGGCACTGCCCCATGGGGGGAGGACATCTCTCTCTCTCTCTCTCTCTCTCTCTCTCTCTCTCGCTCAATAGCAAAACCAAACCAAATAAAAACAATAATAACAATAACAAAATCTTAGCTACAAAAAGTTATTGGAAAAATGATAGACAATTGAGCAGCAAGAAATTTGAAACAAGCAGTTGGAGAATGTGGTTTTGAAAATGTTGAGAAAAACAGGATTTCCTGAGTGGCAGAAAACACTGCAAAATGATGCAACTGGAATATGTCTGACACCCTTTCAGGGAGACTGAAAGATGAACTTATAGATAATGCATGTTAGACACATTTAGAAAGTACACATAGGACTAAATTGATAAATTTTAACTTTAAATTACTTTTCTTACAAATTGTTTCTGGATTTTATCTTTTCTTTTTAAGGAACAATCAAAATATAAGAAACTATTTCCTTAAAAACACTGACATTAGATCTCTTCTATGGAAGACATATAAATAGTCAACCACAGCAACAAAGGTTTACTTGGGAACAGGAGTGAAAGCTTTTGCACATCTGACAAGGTAGACTGGTTTTAAGAACAGACGCCATCTGTATTTAGCTCTGCCATTATTCTCATAAATAGAACATATTTTTTCTTACAAAGAAATGGGCATAAATAAGAACTACAAGCAAATACAGTCAAAGGGAGACAAGGTCCCAAATCTTATCACTGGACTGACTAACGATGGATTTAAATTCGAACAGTTCTGTTTCTGCTTAGACAGTACCTGAGTCTCTGGAGATGGGCACTTGGGCATCTGTGAACTATATTTTTTAAACATCCTGGCTCTACATTAAATTATTCATGAATAAACTTAAATGAACAGTGAATTAAGACCATATATATCAATTAATGATTAAATAGTAATTAATTTCTACAAAAAGTTAATTTTTTGTGGGGGGGGTGGCTTTTGCTATAGGGTGCATGCACTCACCAGAAAGACAAAAAGAGACAGAGAAACAGAAACTGAGAAATAACCCCCCAGTGGGGATGGCAGGCCGCAATCCCCTCTCCTCCATTCTCCTCTTGAGATTTTGGGCACACATACACACACGCCTGGAATGAGTTTAAGCCACTGGGTCCAGGGTGCGAACTGCAGTCACCAACATGGGAGTCCAGCAACATAGCCATTATGCCAACTGCTGGTCCCATTACGAATAGTTTTGATGGGTCATCATGCATTACTTAATAATTATTATTATAAATCAACAATATAAAATTAAATAATAGTAAGTGAAATTATGAGTATGTAAAAATTTAGTTTTCTAGGCCAGTAGATGATAAATAATAGAACTTTAGAATTACAACCTAAAGTTTATATAGAGAAGCTGCTCTTACAGGTGATTACTTCAAAACTATTAAGTTTTTGCTATGTGCTAGGTAGTATTTTGGGCACTGAGGATATATAGTAGATGGAAGAAAGCAGTGGACAGTACTAATAAGAAAATTATTTATTAATATAGAAAGTGATGAAATTTGTACCAAAAATAAATAAATAAATAAAAGGCAAGGTAGGGCCATAGTGCCAGCAGGTGCCATGATGGTTAAGACACTGTATGCTTTCATGGCTGACACCATGGCTTGAGTTCCAGACCTGGTGGCTTCAAAATCACATCCAAAATCCCAGGAAGAAAATGGAAGATTGCAGAGTGGGTCCAGTGATTTCTCAGTTCCCTCTTTCTCTGGTGAGTGCACATATCTTCAGGCAAAAATCTAAAAAAAAAAAAAAAAAAAAAAAAGAAGAAGAAACAAAAAGGAAAAGAAGAAAAGAAAAATGCACCAGGGATATGTACATGCACATCCCAAATCCTGAAGCCAAAGTGGAAGAGAAGGGATTGCAGGTGACCATCTTCCCTGGGAGGTAATTTCTCTCTTTTCTCCCTTTTCCTTACTCTCTGGCTCTGTCAGGCAAGCACATGTGCCCCTGTGACAAAAATTAAAAAAAAAAAAAAAAGAAGAAGAAGAAACGGCAATGGAAAGAACAATGAATGAGGATCTTGCACTTAAATAAAATTAATACTGATGACCTCGAAAAACATGGATAATGACTAAGATTTTGAAAGTTCTCTTTTTACCTCTACTTCTATGAGCCAGAGATCAAACTTACCAGGTAGAAGTGAGGCTAAGGAGGAATGTAGTACGTCCAAGGACTGTATTTTTGCATATAATAAGCCAGAGTTTCATAATCACTCCTTTCTATTAAGGATTATTGGAAGTTTGTGATCATAAATTTAGACTGAAAACAGTTTCTATCTTGGTCTGTTTTCTCCAGACATGTTGACCAATGACTGAAATGAAAACACCTTACTTAAATGCTTACTTAGATAGGAGGTTTGATAATAGTGCTAAGAATGAGAATCAAGAAGAGGAAAGACAACGAAAAATGGAAGTCATCCATAGTGTTGGACTACTAAGATTTAAAAAGGAGGGGAAAGAAATGGAGAAACAGTAGGCATTGTAATGGATCAGTCAGTACATGCTCAAGAATGGCAAGAAATGAATGTCACTGGAAAATAACATAATAAAAGCAACTTTAATTGAAAGATTTGTGTAGGTTTTGTTGTTGTTTTTAAATAATTATTTTATAAACTTTATTTGTTTATTTATTTAAATTTGACCAAAGAGGGACAGAATGAGAAGGAGAAAAAGGAAAAGTGTGAAAGCAAACCACCAGATCCAGGACTCAAAAAAATGGCGTGCCATGTGGAAATCCAGCAGCCTTAACTACCACACCACCTGCCAGCACCTATTGTTGTTTAATTTTAAATACTAGGTTTCTTTTGTTTTCCTAAAGCATCATGAACCTGCATCATTTATATTTTGTATTCACTGTAAAATTAGTCAAGAGTATTTCATGGATAATAGGATGCACACTAAATATTATCTATCAATTCTAAGACAAGGGATATGTTAAGGTTATAAAACAGTAATTATTACACTGACATAAATGATAAATAGAAAAATACCGATGTCAATACTATTTTTACTTTTTCCTTTGTTAGTGGATTAATTTTTTAAAAATAGCTTCAGAAGCTGAATACTAATATATTCATTATTCTTCAGTCTCCAATTAAGTATTACATGTATCAAAGTTTTATGAGTTGCATTGTACTATTATCAATATTTCAAATTTATTCCAAAGGCTGTCTATATCTTTTAACTGTTTCAGATATATTTGTATTTTATTTTTAAAAGTAAAAGTAATAAATTAAAACATAATTGCTTTAAGTAGTAGACAATCTTAGTTTTTCAACAATACATGGCTCTCATAAGTAAATAATTTAATTTTTTCTCTGCCCACTTTATTTCTCTAAGAGCACATTCTTATGGTATTTTTCTATGGAAGAATTTTAGTTAGAGGAAATGCTTCCAGCTTGTGTCAGTTTCTAAACTGTTATGTCCATGGCCAATTTTACTTGATATAATTATAGAAACACTCAAATTAAATTTCTAAACTATCTAGAATTTTTAATGAAACTTTAAACAGAAAAAAACATTTCTTCAAATACAGGATAGATTCTGTACATAAGTATAAATCAGCTATAAATGAGTATTTGGAAGATAGTCATTTATCATTGACAATGTTTTAAAATTTAACTTTTTTTTCTTTTTTTTCTTTTGTAATTTTTGCTACAGGGTAGGTGTACTTTCTGGAGAGAGATGGGAGTGAGAAAACACCCTTCCCTTCTCCTCTATTTTCCTCTTGGGATTTTGGGCATGCACTCATTGACACCCAGCATATTTTTCAAGCTGCCGTGTCTGGATCTTGAACCTTGCATTCGGCCATGTGGAATTCAGCTTCCTTAATCACCAAGCCACTGTCTAGCCCTAAAATGTAGATATTCAATCTTTGGAGACTTGTTTTTTTGGTTATTTAATTCATTTACAGCCTTAACCACCACACCACCTGCCAGCACCATTGTTGTTTAACTTTGAATACTAGGTTTCTTTTGTTTTCCTAAAGCATCATGAACCTACATCATTTATATTTTGTATTCACTGTAAAATTAGTCAAGAGTATTTCATGGATAATAGGATGCACACTAAATATTATCTATCAAATCTCAGTGATGCAAACTGGCAATAAAGAAAAGAACAATCGTTTTGAAAGTGTATGCAAAAATCCCATCACTTTTAAATATAAAAATAGAAGATCTTTCTTCCCACAGAATTTTGTTCAATAAACTTTAAACAGAGTTTTCCCTGTGGAAGTAGATGACTTTCTAGAAACTAGCATTATTTAACAACTTATTCAGTTAGTAATCTATGAGTTTACTCCTGCCTTCATTATCAGGCATTGTTTTACTCATTCACAGGGCTTCTTTTAGGGATGTGTGTGTTTCAGAAACCTATGTCCTCCTGGTACAAGACTCTCTGTACTTTGTTTCCTTTATTTTCTCGGTCCTTATATCATAGCACTGTCCTCTGTCTCTAATTGACAGATCTCCAAGACTCTGTCAAGGCAGCTGGTTCCCAATGCCATCAAGCTGTTATTCAACTTCTCAGTGTCATAACTAAATCAAAAAAAATTTTTTTTTCTTTCTAATAACTCAGCTAGTGAGCATGTTCTCCTTCCACAGTAGTTGGGTCTCTTATTCTGAAACTGACTTTTTTTTTATTATAGTGAATATGTATTTGAACAAAAAATAGCTTTGACACAAATTTAATTTTTTTTATTTATATTTTTAATTGACAAATAAAATGATATATATTTAAGGTGTATGCCATAATGTTTCAGAAGTGTATACATTGTGCAATAGTTAAATCAAGGTAATGAACACATTCATTCCTCTCAATATTTACTTTTCATTTTTGTGTCTGGTAAGAACACTGAAAAGTCTATTCACCAAATAATTTTCAAGAATACAGCATTAACTCTTTTCCTCATAATGTCAAATAGATCTATTGATCTATTTCTCTTATTTAATTAAAGTTCTACATTACTTTACTATTATCTCCCAAGTCCCCGTCACTGCCGCAACTCTGAATATCATTTTATTCGGTTTTATCAGCCCAACTTGCTAACAAATTAGGTCATGCAGTATTTATTCTTCTGAGCATGCCTTATTTCACTTAATGTGGTAAACACAGCTTCATCAGTATTGTCACAATAGGCAAGTCTTCTCTTTTTTTTTTACTGAATATTGTTGCATAATACATACATATCACATTTCACCCATTCATCCACAGATGCACACTTCAATTGATTCCATATTTTAACTATTGTGAATAATGCTGCAATAAACATGGGAGTATAAATATCTGTATCATTTCCTTTGGCTATATGCCTAGCAGTGAAACTGATGGATCATGTGATAATTTGTAAATATTTTATTTAAAAAATTTGTTTGCCAAGATGTCTGTGTTGGTCAAAGTGTAACAAATGGTAAATCTAGTAGATAAATAAGCATTCTATGAATAGTTGGTTTATATATAGATCATTAGCTTCTATTTTGACAGTTCCTGGATGTCTTGATCCACTTGTGTTGCTATAACAAAGAACTTTAGCATGGATAGTTTATAAATAATAGAAATGTATTTCTCCGCGTTCTGGAGGCTGAAAAGTTTGAAATCAAAGTACCAGCAGATTCAGTATCTGGTGAAGGTTTGCTTTCTGCTTTCAAGAGCATACCTCTTGCTGAGTCCTTACACCCCAGTGTTTGTTTGTATCATGCTTACTCAAATCACTGTGCGTTTGTTGTCTGGAGTATTATTTTATGCATGATGAATAAGGACTTCTCAATGCAATCTTTGGGAAAAATTGTAGGATTGTGTCTTACACAATAATAGCTTTTAAAATTGTTCACTATTAATCTGTTTTTTCCACAAACTTTTAATGTTTAAAGCAGTGGATTCATGAGAATTATTAGAAAGTGTGTGAGTCTGCAGATCCTTAGGACTCAGTTGTCAAAATTTCAATAAGGACATCCTTTACAGCATGAGAATTAGAGGTGCATTGATTTTTTTTTTTTTTTTTTTTTTTTTTTTTTTTTTTTTTGTGGAGACTAAAACTTGGAGGCCTACTCAAAGAAAAAGAATGCAAACATCTGAATACAATTTTAGAGCCTTGAAAGGTGCTCATGTAAGTGAGAGAACTTAAAACTTACACTTTATTAGCTTTGTGGTAAATTCAGTTTTGCTAAAGAATATACATTTTAATTAAGTCCAGGATAATTCAAAAATACTAGTCTTATAAATCATTCTTTTGGACCTTTTCCTTTTAACTTCATATAATAACGTTCACATAATTGCTGTTTTTTATACATGTGTATGTTAAATACATACTTTGGACATCCAAAAATATGTTCATGCATTCAAAGCTTGACATTTCACTTTATATTAGAAGTTAATACAATGCCACGTGTTTACAGCTTCATAAAACATTCTATGAAATAAAATGGATGAGCAGTTTATACATCAGTCAATCCACTCATTAAGTATTTGAATATGTTTTCAATAGAGATATGCAAACCTTAGTTATGTGTGATTATCAAATATTGGGCCATCAGAAATCCAATGACACATTTTTCTATGCCTTTCTATGCCAAAATGTGTCAACTTTTCCAGTGACCCAATATAAGCCTTAAGATTTTTGGAAAAGACACTTCTGGTAAAAACTTTCTACCAATGTAGTAATTTCTTTTTTTCATTTTTTTTTTAGTTTTCTGAAGTTAAGTGGACAAAAATAAATGAATAAAAGAAAGTTTTTTAAGTATTAAATGAACATTATAATGTCAAAGTGTGCCATCTTATTATTATCAGTTAAGAATGATTGAGAATATTGCACAGTTTTTTCTTTCCTTATTTGATTTCTGAAATTTATTTAGTTATTTATAATCTCTTATTTACATTTAATTGTACCACTTGGAAAAGTAAAATACAGTTTTTCAAAGTCTGTCTACAGTATGAGATAATCAAATCAAGGATATTATCATATTCAAGAACTAGATTAAAATACTGTGCACACAGACACAATGGAATACTATTCAGCCATAAAAAACAAAAACAAACAAACAAAAAAAAAACAAAGATTCTGTCATTGGATACAAAGTGGACAAATATAGAACATTAAATGGCAAATAAAAGTCAGACTGAAACACAAACACTGTATGTCTCCACTCAATATATACCCTATGTCTGCAATTTGTCGAAAAAATATAAATTTGAAGACATAGAAATAGAGAAGACTGCTGCAGACTGCACAGAAGGTGTTTACTAGTAGGTAGGTGGGAGGAACCTAGGAAAAAAGTGTTTAAAAGACAAAGAAATGCATGTAGAAGGGGAAAATGGGTTGTGGAATAGCATACCATAACAGAGGAATCAAAGGCACATTTCCCATATACTATCTATCTATCTATTTATATGCATATCAAAAGAGAGAAAAGTGATGAAATACTAATAGAGCAAAAATTGAAGGTACACATCATAATATGGTGTACTTGTTGAAAATGAGAAACACAATTTTATAAGTATAGGAGTGGCTACGGTTTAATTGTGTCTTAAAAATTCATTTGTTGAAATTTGATGAATCAGTAAAATGATGTTGAGAATGTTGAGAATATAATCTGACTTTGATGGTGAAAGGTGGGGCCTTTGGAAAATGATTGGATTGGAAACATTTGTCAAAGTGAAGCCCCCATGACTGACTCCTGATAGCATCAAAAGAATATGTACATGGACACAAGCTCTTGCCATGTGATATCCTGCACCACTTTGGGACCCTTCAGAAAGCCTCCACCAAAGGTCTTACTAATGTTTCCTCTTGACCTTGAACCTCTACACCCTCTAATGCTCAGTAAATATTTATTCTTTATAAATTATCTAGTGCAGTATTGTTAGCAACTGAAAAACAGTTGCTAACTAAAAGATCTATTAGCAATTGCCATTAAGTTTTTATTTAATTTGTACAAATTTTTTTTATCTCTATTTCATAAATCAGTGTTTTATCACCTACTTTTTAGTAAGAATATAATCTCACTTTTAGGTTGTCCTTTGAAACTCTTGTCTATATCAAAAATCTAAAATATTTTTGTAAAAATTTGTGCTCAGTGTAGTGATGTGACTCAGCATTCTCTGAGTGCTCCAAAATCTGCTTTGCTTAAGCAAATATAATGCACTAAATGACCTCAGTGTTCACTGGGAATGTTAATAATTCTTATTTAATGTTAGTGAAAATCTATATTTAAACTCACACTCTCCCAACAGAAAATTAATTGTTCTTGCCATGAATACTGTCTGATACAATTATTTTCTATTCAATTAGCTAATTGCTTTTTAGAAAAAAAAATACACTACTGCCTTACCATAGTAGTTTTTTAACTGATCACGAATTTAGTCACTGTATAAATAAATCTTTAAGTTGTAAGTGATAACAATTTTGCAAAACAGCTTCAAGCTCCAGAGTTGTGCATTTAAAATATCAAATATAATCTATAATTTAGTATACATTGAAATAATTTTTGATTTGGGAGGGTAAGAAATAGAATAAATTTCTCCCCAAATAGCACACAATATATTATACAGATATAAGGTAGAAATTTTGGAAACATTTGTACATTTTTATAAAACCTTGATTATTTTCTAATTAAAGAGGAAAAAAGCAAACCAATCAACTTGAAGAATTTCTCATCCTATTATTTTTTCTTGTTTATTCTTACTAAGCACAACTGTAACCCTGGAATTGTTGCAAGAGATAATTAAAAGAGAATTCTTGGGAACACATGGTGACACGTTGGTAAAAATATAACTCTCTTTAAGGCTGGCTTACATGGGAAAGTTCTCGGTTTGCATCCAGAGACCTCGCTGAGTATGCGAGTATGCCAGGCATCTGCACCCAGGACACATGACTGGTTGAAATTGTGTTTATTTTAAGAAAGGGGACTCCCAGCTCTCCCTGTAAATGCCAAGTGGCACAATCCAGACAAAGCTCCTGATAGCCTCCTATGCAAGCCTCCTATGGAATGGGCTCTATGATGACCAGAGTATTTACCCACTGATTTTACCTGTTATCTACGGTCTTAGTTTCTTGGGCTACTATAACAGAATACATTATACTGGGTGGTTTATAAATAGCTATTTACTTCTCACAGTTCTGGAGATAACAAAGTCCAAGATCAAGGCAACTTGAACACTCAGGTATCTGGTCAGTAAATAGCAGGCTTCTTGCTTGGTCCCCACTTGTGGAAAAGGCAAGAAAACATGCTGGCTTGTTTTTTATAAAACACTATTGCCATTCATCAGAGTTCTACCTTCATGACTATTATTAGTTCCCCAAGGCCTCACCTCCAAATAACATATTGAGTTCTGTTTCAGCATATGAATTTTGGGAAAGACACAGATATTCAGTGCATAGCCCTGGGTTATAGGTAAGTGCTTCAAATTAAAGTGCCCTTCATCATAGCACCCCACTAAACTTTATTGCAACAAAATCAGACAACAGACTAAAAACCTTACTTGATTTTTATCTCAGCTTCCAGGTATGGGTCTTACTAATTTCAAGATAATTAAAGCAAATAAGAGAGTGGGGAGAGGGACCACCAGATGGCAAAATGGTTATGCAGCTGGACTCCTATGTAGTTGACCATGATTCAAGTCCTGGACCCAGAAGTTTAAAACACACTGGGTGCATGTGGATGAGCACCCAAAATCCTGAGAGGAGAATGAAGGAGAAGAGACTGCAAAGTGACCATTCCCTGGGGGAGGGGTTGATTTTTTGCTTTCTGTCTCTGTCTTTCCAGGGAGTGCACACACCCTATCGCAAAAATCTCTCTAAAAAAAAAAAATGTGGGTAGAGAAAGAGTGGAGAGTCCAGTGACTCTTCCAGGTTGGGTGTAAGTTTTTAGATAATTACTGAGAAATGGGATAAACGTGGAAGATATTGATGATGTGGAAATAAAGGTGTTGATACATCTCAAAGACAGGTGATCTAATGGGAACACTTTCTAGTCCAAGAAACATTAAAAGTTTCCAGGCAAGTCTATTTGATTTACCCCAATTTGAAGGAATTAAAAAACTGGAAGGCAAAGCGTATGATGAGGAACCACTAGGAACCACCTTGAGATAGGTAGATGAATCAAGGTAAAGCAATAAGGAGAAGCTAGGATTTTCTGGGCCAGCCTTAGCTAGGGATATCAGATCATATGTGTCTATGTGGACAAATATGTTGAGGAATGGAGTTCAGAGGAGAGAGCATTCAGGTTCTCTCCAAATGCACTGTGGTTATAAAAAGTGCCCATGAAGTTGCAACAGAGCCTACAATTGTATTGAGAAGATATGGAATTACAATGTTGATATGATTGATAATAAAAATGGGGATTTTGAACATATTTGACCAAGTGTGGTTTTAACTCTTTTGCCTGAATGATGTATTGCTATATTAAAATTGGGCCAACAGGTGACTTGGTGGTTAGGGTGCTGGACTTTCACATAGTTGACCGCGGTTCAAGTCTCAGACCTGGAAACTTGCTTTCATGCTTTCCCTTTCTCTCTCTCTCTCTCTCTCTCTCTCTCTCTCTCTCTCTCTCGTTAAATTAAAAATAATGATAGTCACTGGCAGGTGGAGTGGTGGTTAAGAGCATAGGACTCCCACATGGCAGGCAGACTGTGATTTAAGTCCCAGACCTGGTGGCTTGCTTTCTTTCTCTCTCTCTTTCTCTCTCGCTCTTGCTCTCTCTCGCTCTGGCTCTGTTCTTTTCTGATAAAATTAAGTAAAAGAAGCTAAATTAAATAATTCTAAAATAATAATAATAATAATAATAGTAACAAATGGAATTAAGCAAATAACTCTTTAAAAATAAATAAATACATGGGGATCAGCAGTTGGTATAATGACTATGTTGCTGGATTCCCATGTAGTTGATCACAGTTCAGCTCCCAGAGCTGGTGGCTTAAACTCATGCTGGGCGCATCTGTGTACATACCCAAGATCCCGAGAAGAGAATGGAAGAGCATGTATTGAGACATGACCGTCACCTCCAGGGGGGGTTTCTCGCTTTCTATCTCTCTGTCTTTCTGGCGAGTGCACATGCCCTATAGCAAAAACCTCTCCAAAAAAATTAATTAATTAAATAAATAAATAAATATTGTAAAAAATATGATATTATAATTGACTGATCTATACATCTCCACTTTCTCTAGTTAATATTGTAAAATAGGGGGTATGTAAGTCCTCCCTAAGACTAGTCTTAATTCAATGTGCTAAATGGAAACTACTAGAACTGCTCGATCCTAATCAACTGTTTAATTGAAAGCAATATAGTAGAACTGGTCATGTGGCCTGGTGGGTAAGTCAGCCAGAATCCACACGGCTGACGTAGACCACTGAACCTGGTGGCTTAAGACACAGACCAGGTGAGTATGTGTGTGTCCGTTCTTCAAATCCCAAAAGGAAAGGGGGATGGAGGAGAAGAGTTTCTGGTATGACCATCCCCCCCATGGAAGCTACTTTCTTTCTCTCCCCCCTTCCCCCGTCTTTCTCTGGTGAGTGTGTGTGCCTTCTAGCAAAATAAAATAAGCTGGTTATAACAGGTGTATCTTGTTAATTTTAAACAATATGGGCCACCTAATGTGCAATAAGAGATTGGTGCTTTAATTAATGGCATATGTGCTGGTTACTTTTATGTGTCAGCTTGACTAGGCTAGTGATATGCATATAGCTAATGAACCGTTATTTCTTTTCTTTTTTTTTTTTTTTTTGGAGAGGTTTTTGCTACAGGGCGTGTGCACTCACCAGACAGACAGAGAGACAGAAAGTAGAAAATCACCCCCCAGGGGGGATGGCCACGCCGCAATCCCTTCTCCTCCATTCTCCTCTCGGGATCTTGGGCACGCACGCACATGCTCCCGGCATGAGTTTAAGCCACCGGGTCCGGGACTCGAACCGCTGTCGACTACGTGGGAGTCCAGCGACATAGCCATTACGCTAACTGCTGGTCCCATGAACCATTATTTTTTATTGTGTCTGTGAGAGCATTTCTAAAAAAGATTAGCATATGAATCAGTAGACTGAAAACAATCTATTCTCACCAAGGAGGGCAAGTATCATCCAATCAATTTAGAGGCTGCATAAAGTGACAAGGCAGAGGGAGAGCAAATTGTATTAGACACATTTTTCTATGTTTCTCTATGCAAAAATCTTTCATGACTTTCCTGATGACCCAGTATGTCCCTTCTCAAATAGGAGCTGGGGTACTTCATGTCCTGCCATCAGACAGGAAATCTCTTGGTACTCAAGCCTATGTCTACTGCCCTTACCTTCTTATCCTGGCTTTATATATATTTGACTTCATGGAGAACTTGAGGCTAGAAAAAATAAACTTCAATTTTGGTTGACAAATGCCTCTATAAACAGCTTTCTTCCAGCTTTTTGATTCATTGATATGTAAGTATTCTCCCTCATTCAAACCAAACCCAATCCCTAGTATTCTATTGTTAAAAAAGCAGCCAAGTTTTTCATGTCCAAGAAAGACACAGAGATGGGGAAGTCATGTCCACTACAGAGAAAGTGCATTGATCTTTGGGGAGAAAAATAACCATTCTAGGAGAATCTTGTGGAGATACATGATATGTGCAGGGATCAGACATTCGGAGCTATATGTCAGACAAACCAGCATACACAGAGGTCAATCTGATACCAAATTTTTTTTTTTCAATTTCCTTAATTATTAAAAAAAAAAAAAAAAAAAAAAAAAAACCAAGGACCAGCAGTTGGCATAATGGCTATGTCGCTGAACTCCCATGTAGTACTGTGGTTAGAGTCCCATACCCCGTGGCTTAAACTCACGCCAGGTGCATGTGTGTGCATGCCCAAGATCCCCAGAGGAGACTGGAAGAGAAGGGAGTGCAGTGTGGCCATCCCCCCAGGGGGTGATTTTTCACTTTCTGTCTCTGTCTCTCTCTGTCTCTCTGGCAAGTGCACGTGCCCTGTAGCCAAAACAAAACAAAACAATAACCACAACGACAAAACACACACATGGTTATTTCCTGAGCACAGAGACCAACTGGGAAGATAGAAAAAGAGAAATATACTAATATCTAATTGATTTTAAACATGACATCTCTGTACAACTTTAAAGTGCATCTGGAGATGTGTAGGTTGAAATTCTACCATTGTTTTGGAGTTACTGATATCTTTTGTATAACTATATTTAATGGGGCCATATCTGGACCACAGTGGGCTAAGAAATGAAGAGCCAATAAAGAAATGTCAGGTGTTAGATAATTGCACAGAACTTGCTCTATTAAATACAGTCACTATATGTGGTGGAGATGTTATTATTCCAATTCTAAAGATGAGGAAATGTAGTCTCACAGAATTTAATCAGTCTTAAATAATGCAGCTATTAGTCAAAAGGGGTCAGAAATTGAATGCCTCACTTCCTGAATGAAATGTATATGATGTGTATTCAAGAAGATAATCAAAAATAAAATTTAGTAAAAACAAAACAAAAAACACTATGCACAAATTTTAATAATTATTTTTTTTTGGGGGGGAGATTTTTTGCTATAGGTCACATGCACTCACCAGAAAGACAGAGAGAGACAGAGAGACAGAAACAGAGAAATCACCACCCGGGGGGGATGGCCATGCCACAATCCCTTCTCCTCCATTCTCCTCATGGAATCTTGGGCACACACGCACACGTGCTAGGCATGATTTTAAACCTATGGGTCCGGGACTAGAACCGTGGTTGACTACATGGGAGTCCAGAGACATAGCCATTATGCCAACTGCTGGTCCCCAGATTTTAAAATTTTTCCAGCAACATAAACTCATATTTTAATTCTATTTTTGTCTACAGGCATTTTGAAGTACCTTCATATATACATATTTTTGAGAGGTTTTTGCTATAGGGCGCATGAGCTTGCCAGAAAGACAGAGAGAGACAGAAAGACAGAAAGTGAGAAATTACTCCCCCAGGGGAGATGGCCACACTGCAATCCCTTCTCCTCCATTCTTCTCTCAGAATCTTGGGCATGCATGCATATGTGCCTGGCATGAGTTTAAGCCACTGGGTCCGGTACTCCAACTGTGGTCCACTACATGAAGTCCAGGGACATAGGCATTATGCCAGTTGCTGGTCCCTAGACTTCATTTATTCTATAAGCTCAAGATTGTACATCTAGTCTCTATGCTGTATTTTTAAGAACATTATATATGTACATGTCACAAGCACACATTACAATGTCATAATTAATAAACATTTGATTGATCAATAATTAGAAGCATGGTTAAAATAAATATTTCAGTGTTCTAAAGGATCATTTGTTTCCTTAAAAGATCATGCATTTAAAAAAAAATCAAATCTGTTCTCATACAGAATTCTTTTCTACTCTGATGTGATCATCTGTTACTTAAGGCTACTCCATATGTTTTGAATATCTTTTCCTCTCTAGGTCTTAATAATTTTCCATGATATGAGACTTACCTTCTCAAAGAGGATTCAGAAAGTCTGTATTCATAGGATTCATTTTAGGTAGAGTGTACATATATAATACAAGTTACTCCACTGAAATGAAATCAAACTCTTGAACATAAAATTATTCAGTATCATAGGAGTTGATTGATAATCACAGTCATTTTTTTTTTCTTTTTAGAGACTTTTTTTTTTTTCCTATAGGGTTCATGAGCTTGCCAGAGATACAGAGAGCAAGAAATCACTCCCTGAGGGGTATGGCCTTGCCATAATCCCTTCTCCTCAATTTTCCTCTTGGGATTTTGGGCATTTATGCACACATGCCAGCTGAGTTTTAAGCTACCAGGTCTTGGTCTCAAATCACGGTCAACTACATGGGAGTCCAACAATACAATCTTTATGCCATTTGCTGGTTCAGACAGTCATTTTTTTTTTTTTTTTTTTTTTGAGAGGTTTTCAGTATAAGGCGCGTTTGCTCGCCAGACAGACAGAGACAGAGAGACAGAAAGCGAAAAATCACCCCCCAGGGGGGATGGTCACGCCACAATCCCTTCTCCTCCATTCTCCTCTCGGGATCTTGGGCACGCACGCACATGCGCCCGGCGTGAGTTCTAAGCCACCAGGTCCGGGATGCGAACCACGGTCGACTACGTGGGAGTCCAGCGACATAGCCATTACACTAACTGCTGGTTCCCCAGACAGTCATTTTTCAAGTAGAGAAATCTCTACAACATGTGGGGCATTTTAGGTGCTGCTGTCTGGCTCCTTGGTTATGAGAGATTATGTGAATGGCCAAATATCCTTTAAGGAATTCTATTTCTGATTAACCGAGAGAAAATTGAATTATTTACAACTAGTGACTCTAAACTATAAACAATCTGCTACAGTACAGGCTTGTTCCTTTAAAGGTTATTTAATGGGCCAGTAGGTGGTCTGCTAGTGAAGGCACTAGACTCCCACATGGCCAGACACAGGTCAAGTCCGAATCTGGCAGTCTGAGAATCAAGCAGGGCACATGTGCGTGCATGCCAAAAATCCTGAGAGGACAATGGAGGGGAAGGGATTGTGGCAGCCATTCCCCAGAAGGTTGATTTCTCACTTTCCCTCTTACTGTCTCTCTCCAACGAGCGCACAGCCTCCACGACAAAAACAAACATAAGTTATTTTACAATAATAAACTACAAGCCAATATAAAAATTCTTAAATTTGAAACTCCTATGTTGCAATAGAAAAATAAGCTTAACTTCAGCAATCTACATTTTGGGGGACTTATTTTATGTTTTCTCATGAGTCATAAATGTGCTTTGAGTATAGTTTCCATTAAACAAATTGCCAGTAGCTCAGGCAAACAAGGTTGACTATTTCTGGCTGACTTCATCAAGCAATCAGAACGAATTCTGTTGTCTTAGACTTAGACTAAACATAAAGATAGATTCCTAGAAAGTGTGAAGAAATCATGTTAATTGTCTGAGCCAATCTGGAAATTAGAATAGTGTAAGTGCTCAGGTGAGTTTGCACCTGTTTTCAATATCCATGACAAATGCATGTGGAAAATTCCATTTCTTGCCAGCTGGGGCTCTAAAAGAAGCTGGAGGTTTGTAAGTACCTTTGCAAAAGAAGCAGGAACAATATGTATACTTGCAAAATCAAATAGAACAAATATCTTTATTTAATAAATCAAAATTAAAATACTGTAGACATGCATTTTACTAACACAATTAGTTGCTATATATTTTATTTCTATGTTAATAACCATCTGTAACACTCTGCCATTGCCATTTTATCATCAATTCACTTAAGCAAATGTTAATTGGAGAGCTACCATACATTGTAAGATACATGAGCAAGGGTGTCTATGAATGTGAAGATGAAAAGTTAAACACAGCCAAGGCTCCAGTAAAATACTCTAGGAGCAAAATGAAAGAACTAACATTTTATTATGTACTTGATACTGTGGTCTATGTAGAAATCTTTTCAATGTTAGTAAACTTAGTGCTGATAACAATCCTACATTGAAGTTTTAATAAAGCTAAGCAATTTATTTGTAATTACATAGGTAATTTGGTTGTGGTTTAGGAAAGGAACAGAGTTTTAGATCCAAATCGAATTAGCTGACTTCCAAAGTTTGTTTTCTTCTCATAATTAATTATTATCTTTTTGTTTATAACAAAGAAGTATATCATGGAGTCACACATAATTTTCATTATATTGTAGCATTTTGGTAATAGTAAAATACTGCATATTAAATAGCCCGAATACCTTATTAATTATAAAGGCAGTCTTATGCATTCTAAAGAGTGCATGAGTGTGCACATACATATGTGTGATTTACACACACATTAACAAATAAGTGATGGCTCAGAAAGATATAGTATTTGTCTTTAAGCTATAAAATGACCTTAAAAAGAAAAAAAAATCATGAAAAATCATTTGCTTTTTTAATATAATGAATCAGTAGCCATGTAATAGTTAGCTGGAAAATATTCACTCATATTAAAATAATTTAAAACTTTAATACAATTTTGATAAAATTAAAGAAATTATAGAAGCTACCTTTGTAAAAAGTTAACTTAAGTGTTCTTAACCATTTTTCTCTTTTTATTTGTGTGCTTAAATTAAAATGATAAATGCATTATTTTGCCAGTGAAAAGGAATATAAATATATTTCTGCACATATATGTATAACTTATGTATGCATACATTATATATTATAATACACAAAAATATACATATACATACATACAAATGTGCATGCACACACACACACACGCATGCATTTGAACAATATCTAGAATTAATAGTTTTTCAAGGTCATTGTATCATTTATCTAAAGCTAGCAAGTGACTTCCATGATTTTTACTATCTTATAAAAATGTTAAATTAAACATGAAAGTGAAAGAATGTTTTCTCTTCCTATATTTGTGTTTGGTAAAAATGACACTGAAAGAATATTATGGATTAGAAGCAGTATAAATTTAATAATTCCAAAAGCATAATCCTAACACAACTCTATAAAACATTTCTGGTATCACGTATTTAAATAACTTTTATTATCTTCAGTATTTGGACAAAAACGTTTTTATTTTAAAAATTATGGAATATTTTTCCTCTAGGAAAATAGTATTTAGTATGAAAATATTACAAAGGTGATAGATATTAAAAAAACCTTAAGATGGCCAAATTTTATATAATATTTTGGACATTTATCTTGATGATGGGAACATTTAATATTAGGAGTCAGCTTTGCTGGAAAATAATTTATGTGTTTATTTTGCAAAGTGTCACACTTGCCAACTTCCTGTGTCTCTTACCTGAAATATACCCTGTCAAATGATTAATTGGGAAAATACCATATTGAAAAAATACCAGTACAGTTAAACTTCTAATATATGTCATGCAACTCCAATTCTTTAGCAAATAAAATGTTTGTATTTAATTCATTGTATGTCTTCATCAAAAATACTTTTATCACACCCTACTCTACTTCTTTAAAATTATCATGCTGGGAGCAGGTGTGTGTGTGCCCAAGATCTCAGAAAGAAAATATAGGAGAAGGGATTGCTTCACATTCATTCCCCCGAGGGGTGATTTCTCACTTTCGCTCTCACTCTGTCTCTCTCTCTCTCTAGTAAACACAGGTACCCTATGTCAAAAACCTCTTAAATAAAAGCAACAGTAAATTTACTAGTTATTGAGGAATCATACTAGCACTTTGTAAAAAGCACCAATTTCTTAGAAGACTTTTCTGCATTTTTCATCTTAGGAAATCTTTTGTGTATATTTCAGCAGTGAACTCCTTGTTTCAAAACCTGACTTAATCTAATTGTGGGACCTTGGGCAAGTGAACATTTCTGAGTTTCAATTTTGGCATCTTCTAAACAGATCCGATATCATTTATATTATATCGTTATGCATAACAATAGTTAACATAGGTAAAATAACCAGGCTTATAGCATTAAAAGAAATGTTTTGGTTTTTTTCAAGAGATTTTTAGCTATAAGGCCTGTGCACTCACCAGAGAGACAGAGAAAGACAGAGAGACAGAAAATAAGAAATCATCCCCCCAAGGGAATGGCCATCCTCAATCACTTCTCCATTCTCCTCTCCGGATTTTGGACATGCACGCACATGCACCAGGAGTGTTTTAAGCCACTGGGTCCAGGACTCAAACCATGGTTGCTATGCAGGAGTCCAGTGTTGTAACCATTATGCCATCTGCTGGTCTCCAAATAAATGTTTTTAATGCAGCTTATTAGTCAATAATTTCTACATTTACCTTAATGTTTAACTTTGTGATTTTATGATTCATATTATGAATGATTTTTTTTTTCATATTTAAAGGTTAAGATTGATATTTGTATCTAATAAAGTTAATTTGTATTTTTCTGTATTATGAATATTCTACTATGTTTGCACATAGGCTTATCTTTTTTAATAATTATTTAATTTTATTATTACTTTGTTTTTAATTTGCTCATCAGAGAGAGATGTAGAGAGAGTGAAAAGGAGAAAGCAACCTTCCAGGTATAGGATGGGACTCCCAGTTGCCATGTGGGAATCTAATGCCTTAACCAGTATGCCACTGGCTGCCCTGCAGGTTTATCTCTCTTATTTTCTGGGACTGTGATAAAAATTCAGAAACAATGTTCTTGTATGAGAGTAAAAGTAACTGATATCCAAAAGATGCAAAAGTAAAAACTAGGATAAAGTTTAATACTTTAAAAACATTTCAAGGGGTAAAATATTATTAAAGCCACCAAACAAATGAATCATGAGATTATGAACGCCTGCGACTTAATTTCTCAAAATATATTACAGAACTTAAGACACTACCAATGTTGGAAGATCACTAATTCAATAATAATTACCCTGAGGAGAATCATGCTATGTCATTAGATAATTTTAATCTGTTTAATTAATTAAAATCAATTTCACTACAGAATTATTAATAATATCAAAATTATTATAAAATTTTCTAAAAATACACATATGTAAATTTGATTACAAAAATAAAATTTCAGGACCAGCAGTTGGCATTATGGTTATGTCGCTGGACTCCCATGTAGTTGACCACGGTTCGCGTCTCGGACCAGTGGCTTAAACTCACACCAGGCGTTTCTGCGTGCGTGCCCAATCCTGAGAGGAGAATGGAGGAGAAGGGATTGCGGCATGGCCATCCCCCCTTGGGGAGGTGATTTCTTGCTTTCTGTCTCTCTGTCTCTATCTTTCTAGTGAGCGCATGCGCTCTATAGCAAAAACCCTTCCAAAAATAAAATAAAATAAAATTTCAAAATATTTTTCTACAAAAAAAACTTGTTTTCAATTTTGTAAGAAATTGAGATATGATTAGGATTACACTTTGAATATTTAGAGTGATATAATATTAATATAAGAATCTAGTGTGTGTTTGTATGTGTGGGGGGGTGGGTGTGGGTGTGTTTGTGTCTTGCCTTTTCAGTTGCATTTATTTTAAACTGGCTAAATTAAAAAAAAAGAAAACAAAACAAAATATACTTTCCACATTGACAGATATTCCTAAAAACATGCAAAATTTGATTATTTAGTAGTCATAGTCTATACAACATTTTCATGTATAAGCTGGTTGATAAAGTGACAATCTCTTCCTTCGTCCTCTAAATTTAGCTTCTTTTTTTGTTTTTAAGAGCAATTTTCCCTGTAGGGCATGTGCACTTGCTGGCAGACAGAGAGACAGAAAGCCTCCACAAAGGGTATGGCCATGCCATAATCCCTTCTCATCCATTCTCCTTTCAGGATTTTAGGCACCCCTGCACATGCACTTGGTGTGAGTTTCAAGCCTCCAGGTAGAGGACTTGTAACCATTATGTCATCTGCTAATCCCAATATTTAGCCTCTTACTTCAGTATAAGTAACATTACATCATACTTACGTTATTGTCTAACAGTAATTTCTGGACTTTTGTCTTTTCCTTTTAAACATACAAATCAATGTTACATTTTCCAGTGGTAGTCCCAAATTTTCCTATTTGAAATAAAGAATAAAATCACTTTTTTAACTTCTATCAATATGATGCAGATGTTACCTTTTATTATATCTTTTTAAATAAAATTCTTAGGGTGACTAAGTACATATACCTTGGAGCAATTAATTCTAAATTGTATTTTGTTTAACATATTTTTGAAACAAAATTTCATTAATGATATAGTAGCCTATATTTAGTAAAATTCAGCTATCATTTGTGAGTAGTGGCAATGTCTATTTTGTATACCATATTTACTTCTTCAATATAATCAAATTAAGAACAATTTAACATTTTACACACAAATACTCCAGTGTAATTTCTCTTGACAGATGATTAATGTAAATATATTACAAGTATCTAGAATACAAGTACCTAGAATGGTGACGCATTCTTAAAATCTGAATATAATACAGTTAGAACGTCAAAAATAATCGGTTTCTAGGTGTTATTTTAGAATATCCCAATGAATCACACGAATTCAAGGACTGTAAATGGCCTCATTACAATTATTTTTTAGAATTAGGCTTTATAGACCAGCCTGGTGGTTAAAACACTGACAGATTCCCACATGACCGATTATAGTTCCAGTCCCATATCTGGTGGCTTGAAAACTACACTGGACACATCTGAGCATATGCCCAAAATTCTATGAAGAGAATGGAGGAGAAGGGACTATGACATGAGCATCTCCCAGAGAGGTTGATTTCTCACTTTTCTTCTATTTCTCTGTCTCCTGGAACCGCATGTGCCCTATTATAAAAACTGGAAAAAAAAAAAAAAGAAAAAGAAAAATAAATTAAGCTTTATGGTTTTGTTAATAAAAAATATTTTTTACTTCTGATAAATAAGCTTCTGCACCTGAATATCAAACTGTACCTTGTTTACAGTATTCTATTTTGAAACTACAGAGCAGTACTTACGGCAAGTGAGATAGATACTTTGTGATTTCACAAACAAAATTTTAAATACACTTTAACGACAATTTGGCTATATTCAAATATTTGTAAAATTTTTCTGGAAAAAGAAGGCTGAGTCTTCTTTTTCACATAGATTTCAGAAAGAGGAATGAGAACTAGTGGTAGCATGTGGAGATAAAAGAAGAAACATTTGTTTCACAAGTAATGAAGAATTTTCCATCATTAGAAGTAGGCAAAGACCTTATACCCATCACTGCTGAGAGAATCTTTTCCTTGTGTCAGAGTTTATACCAAAGAGCTTTGAAGAAGTTTTCTACACATATGATTCTGTTAATAGTGTGAAATGACAAAATTATAGCAATTCTAATTTAGTAGATCTTATTTTGGCTTTTATTTGCAATTCTAGAATCAGACAGCAGTCCAGTCTGAAAATGGTTCAGAATGCTCCACCCCTGCCACATGTGTGGGCTATATTTATAGCCAGAGAAAAGGACATGACATACAGAAATAGGCTGCTTGATCGACTACAGTTGGCATTTGCTTTTTTTGGTCAACATTTGGCAGCTTTCAGTCTCTGACTGCCTAGAGGTTCAACTGCTATACTTGGCTGAAACGTGGTTACTTGTTGCAGGAGTATATCCTTAGGTTAGGTTACTGTGTGTTCACACATCAACTGAGTTGATGTACACAGTTCCTCATGTAGAAAGGAACCTTTTGGCCAAACAAAATATGTATAGAGGCAGCTCTAGGCAAATTCAATTCAATTTACCATAGTATTAGAAACACTGAGGTTAAGGATGTCTGTGAGGGTAAAGAAAAGGTCTACCACAACTACGGCACTCTAACTCTGGTTATGCAGCTTATGCTTACATTCTCCTGGTATGACTTAAAATTGATTTTGACAGTAGCAATATGTTTGTGAAAGTACATTCAATCTGGACAGTAACATGTTTCCTGACACTTGCTTTGAAAACTAAAGAATGTTATCTGTAATTACACTAAAGTAGAAAGGTGTAATAGATGCTTTAAGGACAAAAATATCAGTTAAGGGCATTTATTATTATTATTTGTCTTAAAATAGGCATTTTCTTTGGCACCTCATTACATGAGGAGGATAAATGAAATTAGAACCAATCATAAATTTTCTAAATGAGTGGTCTCTGATTTCTTTCCAATTTGGCTTGAGAAATGTTCTAGAAGTCATAGTCAAGATTTTCTGAGTTCAGAAATGTAAATTATATTTGGAGATTCCAACCGAAAAACACATTCTCCTCTAACTAAGGTAATATCATGTCAAATTAAATACTTCATTTTATGAGAGAAGCAAATGGAGAGAGAACTGTGGAGTGGCACTTAGCTAGCCTGATCAAGTTGAAGCGGTATAATAGCTTTCACAGCCAACTTGTCCTCAGATCACACGTGTCAAGGGGTAGCTCCATAATTTTAACTGCCAGGCTTGCTGCTACCTTTGGAAAATTAAATAAAATCAAACACTCTTATGCTCTCAGCATGTTCATTGCACCAATATAACAATTGGCAGAGATAACAGGGAGAGATTCCATAGGGTCCCATTTTAGAAGTATCATCAAATGAAAATAAGTAAATACTTTCAGAATCATGCTACTTTCTCACTTAACTGTTTGCAGATATATTAGAAACTGAGTGCTAGGGTAATTGTGACCATATTTCAAACAAAATGGTTTATTTGGAACCACGAACTAATTCAATTATAAAGTTTATTTCAAATATATGTTTTCTTTGCATGGGGCTCATTTGTCATCTCTGTCTGTAATTTTGTAAAGTAGTGGCAATAAATATCTTGTGCCTCGAAGACTGTTCTGCTTGGTTTATTTATAAAGGTCTAAAGTGAGTATCTTAAAGTGTGTGTTATAATAATGCCAATATAATTAAAATTACCTCAATGCCAATATTCAAATGAAACCTAGGGTTTTCAGACTATAAATGTAACTGGAAAAATAAATGAGTAGCAATATCTAGAAAACAAGTTATAACATGAAAGAAAATTATATATACACATACGTATACTAAATATGTTATCCATTCATGAATAGACTTTGTTTTAATTAAATCTATCTCAAATTTAAATGTCCCATAAAAGATGATAGTGATGTCACGGAGCATTACCATTAAGGTTACTTCATTATAGTTTTACACAGGAAATTATATTTTAATATTTGTCTAGTGATCACACAAGTGAGAAAATCAAAGAGGAAAATTTAATTAGGCTTATTAAAGAAAAAAGTGAATTAACCATAATGCTTATACCAGAATACAGTTCTGATTATGATTTGTGTAATTTGTTTACTGTGTTGAACCATGTCAATTTAAAGTGTATCCTATAAACTACTTATGAATTGTCTTTACCAAACTTCATAAGTTTCCTTGAGTTACATTTAATATCTTGTGTGATTTTGAAATTCCCCTAATAATAAAATACAGGATCAGATACAAATATGTGTCAGGTCTGTATTCATGCATACAATCTGTTTATTTGCTTACTGTCCGTGTTCCCTCTCTTTACAAAAAGGGCACTGATATTTTGCAGAGTAGTGGCATTCAGCCCACCATAAATTAGTAAATTGGAAAGTCTCCCTTGCAGGTACAAATGGGCTACTGATATAGTTCTGTCCATAAATGAAGATTATTGAAAATAAATTTGAATAGATAATCTCAGCATATGTTTTTGTCTTTAATTTTTATGCACTACCTGAGACAAATATGACTGCAAAGAAACAGATACTCGACTAACGTAAGTCAGAACGATGATGAGAAAGACGTAAAATGACCCAAGCCGCTGGGTGCCTGGATAATTTCTTGGAATTTATTCCATGGCTGTAGACCAGACGCATCTGGACATCTTACAATCTGAGCAAAATAAAATCCTAAATTATTTAATCAAATACCATTACGAATGATTTGGAATGCCAGAATTTAGGGAAATAATAAGTTTAGCTGTCTATATATATTCCTAATAACTAACTTAAATTGATACATTTTCTGACAAAATTTCAATATTGCATTTTTAAAATCTATATGGTAATGGCTATTGTTGAACCCCGAATGATGGTAACTCATAACTTACCAGTAAGATCTGGAAAATCAGATTCTGTTATCTCATCATGGGTGAGGATCAGTGGGATAAAAACTAAATTTATTTTTTCTTTAGTGGTATGAATTGTTTGTCCCTTTCTTCCTCAGGGGCATAAAGTTACCAGATTGCCAAGTAATATCATGAAACCTTCTACCCAAACTTCTTACTTCCTCTTTAAAAATAGATAAAATATGACAAAATCAAGCTTTTATTGAAATAGATTTATTCAATTCATCAGCTTTAAAGATATGGGTATTTTAGTGTATTTTAAAATATTTTATCTGTTGATGATGTGTATGGTAATATCTGTGACTGGACTGATATGCAGTGTATTTATGCTGTGGAGATTCGGTTCGTATGCTACAAAGATGTATAGTGATGAAATGTAACAAAAAGCACCAAGACAATGAAAACAAAAATTATAACTTTAATACAAAAACACTTTTAAAGTTAAAAATCAATTAATACAGGACCAGCAGAAGGCATAGCAGTTACATCACTGGAATCCCACATGGCTGATTCTGGTTCAAGTCTTGAACCTGATGACTTGAATTCAGGTGGGGCATGTGTGTGTGCATGCACAAAATAGTGGCATGACCAACACACCCTGGGGGGTGATTTCTTCCTTTCTGTCTCTCTTTAGCAAGCACATATGTGTCCTGTAGCAAATCTCTCTCTTAAAAATATTAATAAAATTTTAAAAATAATTTTAATTCCACCTTTTAGAGAGAAATCTTAGCCACCTACAATATACTTTATAGTTTTTAAAATTTGTTCTGTGTTGATGTGCATGTATTTAAATTGGTCTATATATATTAAATACATTAAAATATATTTATATTAATGTCTCCAATTAATACTTATCAAACATATGTATTATATTTAAAGTACAATGAAAACCAATGGCACTCTCTTAGTTGTTATTTTGTGACTGTAAATGACAAATGATAAAACAATAAATATATAATCAGATTTTTTTTCTTAATAAATTTAGATCCAGGTGCATTTTTTATAATTTTTGTAAGTATTCATAAGATGCTAAGTTTATTTAACACATTTCTTGAATTTTTATATAATTCTTAAAATAAGTTCTTTTTGCATTTTTCAAAGACTGTCCTTTTCCCTAGGGCCTCTTTTCTTCATTTTATTTTTTAACACTTGTGGGATAAGAATGTCATATCAAGAAGAAAAGATGATGGAGAAGGAGGAGGTATAGGTGGAAGAGTTGGAGGAACTAATTCTACAGTTGAATAGCAAATGAGGATTTGAGTATTTATCCCTCTGCCATCGTTACCAATATAAGCTATCACAACCACTGAGTACCACCACTATCTACAAGCACCGAGAGGCAGATGACACATGGAAAACTATTGTGGCAATACTAGAACAGATTTATTTTGAGACCAGAAATCCACTGCATTTGTTTCCTGGTGGACACAGAAGCTCATGATTTCATCGAGGAGATGACAAATGACTGAAATGTTACCTGCTTCTCTGAACAGTTTAATGTTAGTATTCTCCATTAACTATAGTTTACTGTAGAGCTTCTGTTATGGAACTTTGTTCCCTATTATGAGTGAATGTTCTAAGATTTCAGAATAGCAGATATTAAATAATAGTGCTTATCCACAGAGGAATAGTCAAATTTACTCTAAGAAGAAATAAGGTGAGAATATCATCCAAAGCACCTTGACCTTCAGGTATATGTGGAAATCACTTAACAACAGATACCATCTTTCCTAGGAAAGAGACAGTAGGACAGCAGAACGGAATACAAGAGTATTACTAGGATTGTGTAATAAAGAAAAAAAGAAAGTGCCAGAGTTTGTGATCTAAAGTCTGACAAAAGATAACACAATGCAAAAAATCTTTAACCTAAGCCAATTTATATTACCTAATGCTTACCAGTTAAAAAGGAGGATGGTGGGGCCAGCAGATGGCATGGTAGTTAAGGGCACTGGACTCCCTGTGGTCAAAAATGGTTCAAGTCCCAGACCTAGTGGCTTGCTTTCTCATTTGTCTCTCTCTCTCCCTCTCCTTATCCCTCTATTTCTTCTCTCTCTCACTTTGCCCCTCCCTGGTCAAGTTAAAATAAATAAATAAACAAACAAATAAGTAAATATATGAAACTAAGTGAAATAATTCTCTGAAAAATAAAAAATAAATAAAATGGAAGACGGAATTTTCTGAGACAAGACTTATAATGGCTTGGCAAGTTTATACTTTAAAAAAAATTAAATCTCGATATTTTTACTGTATGAGGCCATAGATGTTTATTGCAATGAAGTATCGGGGAAAAAAGAGAAATATCCAAATCTTAAGGTTTTTTTTCTTTTGTTTTAGTTTTAGGATCTGAGTTATTATTGATAGCAGAGGACAGGAGGACAATCACTGTCTCCTGGATTAAACTGGTAATTTATAGATGCAAAGTGATGAATACAACTTGAGTGACTCTCATACTGGTTCTAGTGCACACAGAGTCTCAATCTAATATTATTTTTCTCAATCTTCCAGTGTGTAATTGGGATATATATATATATATATATATATATATATATATATTTCATGTTTTTTTTTTTTTACTTGCCAGATGGCACATGCACTTAAGCAGAAAGAGAGAAAGAATGAGAGAGAGAAGAAATAGATAGAAAGAGAGAGAGAAAGAGAGAGAAACCATCCCCACCAAGGCATAGGATCACATCTCACATAACAATCCCTTCTCTTCACCTCTTCACATCAGGATTTTGGGCACATGCATGCACACCCTAAGTGTGTTTTTTAAGTTGCAAAGACTGGGATTCAAAGCACTATCTGTCATGTGGGATCTAACTTCCAGTGCTCAGAGTTTAACCACTGTGCTATGGGGCTTATCTCAAATTTATGTCTTAAAAACAAAAGCAAAAACAAAACAATAAACTATCACATTTGCTACCTGGTGGTTTGGGGTTAAGTGTTATAGTAATACAATAGGTGGGAGAAGAGACAAATAAAAGTCCCTGAAATTTCCTACTCCTATCAAGAAATTAAACCCAAATTTACTCTTATGTCTTGAGAGGAATTAGAAAGATTAATGCCACCCTCAAGGACTTAAAGAGTCAGAGGTGAATATTCTTTTCCAATTCATTTTCTTTTATAACCTTTAGGGGAAAAAATGATGATGGCATTTGGCTGTAGATTACCCTAAAAATAATCAAGTGGTAGAACAGGAATGGTATATGAGGCATCGTGACTGACAAACTCAACGGAGTCTCTGACACTTGGCATATCAACTCCTGACTTGACAAATGAATTGTATTTTCTACCTCTTTACAGTCTTCAACAGTAAGTAGGAACAAATTCAGTTCATTTCTCCTTTTTTAAATTTTATTTTGTTAAAGAGAGCTGTCTACATTCATCATCTTATCTCAGGGCTTTATTAAGTGTCTTGATTTCTGTCATGATATGCTTCAGCAGAAGCTTGATCATCTTGTCATTTATAAAAAAATTGTCTAAGTCTATATCATTGATGACATTCATTGGATCTGATAAGTGAGTCTTATAAGCACTATAGATAAACTAGTAAGACATAAATGTACCTGATAGATATAAATGGTACAAAAATTCAAGGACTTATCACATTTATGAATTTTTAAGTATTCAATTATATGGAATAGGTTAGCATATCTTCTTTAAGATAAAGAGACACTTGTGCATACCTTACCCCACACTGCTAAGAGCAGAGTGAGCATTTTTTTTTTATACAAGTGGAGGAAACACCTGATGCACTGAGAGATGTTCCTTAAAATAACTGGTGACTCAAAAATCTGCTAATTTTTACTGAGTCCCAAAGAAAGAAGTCTCTACATGGACTTCAGAGTATGTTTAAAGCAATCCTGGCACTGAAAATATATGACACATTAAAAAAAAAAATGACAACATAGCACTATAATACTAGGTGACATTCCTGCAAGGTTCAATAAGGTTATTACAACATTGAAAGTCATGACTTTCATAACAAACTACACATAACTGAAAAAAAAACTTTTTATGATAACCTGATAACCTGTTCACTATTGAATATATATAGACTGTGACTGGAACTACCTGTGAAGTGTGTGTTGTCAGATAAAATAAATCATATGGTTACTTGAGCTGACCATTCATTATGTGACAGAACTTACATGATTAGAAATTTATCATGTGCTAGAATTGAAACATGTACAATCAGCCACAAAAGATCCAGAAGGCTTAAGTTACATGGATAGGTGGCCCAGATTCCCATATTCTCTACTTTGGTTGAACGAATATCTCTTTTATCTTACAACTGCATAGAATCATGCAGCACTTCCTACAACAAATGGCAGAAAAAGAAAAACCAAATCTTAGTCGTTTTATGGAAATGAGCTAGGAGGATATGTTGGCATTAGCTACAATCCCAGTAAAGGATCCTTCAAGAAGAGCAGTGAAGGGACATCTTCCCTGGATTTCAATTGAACCTAATTGTTTGTTCTGTATGGATGGAGAATTTTCAAAAACTAAAACAGGAAAAGTATAAGGGTTAGATCTCTTGATCAACAATTTAAAAGGAAGATCACATTCTCATACTGGAATGCTTGAGGACAACATAGGTAGGTGTAAGAGTAGATGTAAAGAGTATACCCCCTGCGATGGGTCCATACGGTGACAGGAATGAGGCTGTTCATTTGTCTAAAAGCATGAGACTCCATACTCCAAAATGCCCCTGCTGCTCTCATTGTTGATTCCAGGAGTAGGACTGACACTTTCCCCTCAATATAGTAGGCCATACAGCTAGGAACTTGGTAGCATGTTAATTGCAACTGATACCTTCCATCAATGAAAGGACAGCAATCTATCATTACTGGAATTCATACTTCTGAGTATAAATTTACTTTCCTTGATCATAGTATTTCTAACAACATGCTCAACTGAAATATCATAGACTGCATTATTGTCTGGCACCTGATCCCTCACAACATTGGCTCAGACAATGGGATCCACTACAGAGCAGAGGAAAAATGACAGAAAAGAGAGAAAGATAGAATCAACGCAGAAACACCCTACATCAGTCAAATATCAATATGTGAAAAACACCCATGGGGTGGTCACGGGCCTGTCCTCCAGCAAGTAACACACATATTTGAATAACAGTCAATATAAGATGGGACAACCAAGTAAGTTTGCACCATACATGGGTCTAAAGACCAAGTGACGGAAGGAAGTTCTCTCTTCTTTCTCACGGAATTTGTGTTGCTAATTCCGCTAGCTTGGCAATTCTAATTTCCAAGGTGCAAGTGGGACAGGGACGATTGTTTCCACTAAGTATAGAGAAGAGATACATTGAATTTGATGCTCTATCATTTGGTTTTTGAACCAAAAGGAAAATAAATGACTTAATAGATTGGCCAGGCTAGATGACCCAGATAATCCCAAAAAATAAATAACTGAAGCTTTCTACACAGTGGGATTAGAAAAAAGTAGTTTTTAAATCCTCAGAATTCGCTGGGGATCTCTTAGTGGTTCAAAGCACAGTGATAACTAAAAATAGACATTTGAAGAACAACTATAACTCAAGGATAATGCAACTTACTGTTCATCTGCTTTGGAAGAGATGTCTCATGCAAGCTAGCTAAACTTGCTGCACTACTGGACAAATCTGAAATAAATCTAGACTTGTTGATTAAGGTGATAAATATCACCCATATTGGGTTAAGTTGCAATAGTTGAAATTAGCTTCTCCCACTAATTATTCTGTATTGATTATGTTTTAGGAATTAAGATCAGCACAATTTATTGTGGCCTTCATAGCGATCTCGACAAAGATTCTAAACAGAAAGAGGGAAGCACGCATGACACCTCCCCTCCTTATTTCCTCTTGGACTAACTTTTATTCAATCATTATTTTTGTATCCAACTTCTATGTATAACTTAACAACAGCTTATCTCAACTATACCGCATATGTTTTCATTGAGTCCTGTGACTTCTCTTACAATGTCTGTAGTATGTTTGATAGTCATAGCACTCAAACTAGAATTTGGAAAGATTTATTCTATGAGTGGAAATCTTTGATTATTAAAGGATGAAATTTGGATAAGTTCCTTCTCTTCCATCTCTCAGGTGGATAAATTGAGGCATGTTCTACTTATAGCCTCATACTCTCAGGATTAAGATATAGTTACCCATGGGACCAGCAGTTGGAATAATGTCTACGTCACTGGACTCTCCTCTAGTAGCCTATGGTTTGAGTGTTGGACCCAGTGGCTTAAACTCACACTGGGCACGTGTGCACACATGTCAAAAATCCCAAGAAGAGAATGGAGAAGGGATTGTAGCATGGTCATCCCCGTGGCGGGGGTGATTTCTTGCTTTCTGTCTCTCTGTCTCTGTCTTTTTGGAGAGCGCATGTACCCTATAGCAAAAATCTCTCAAAAAAAAAAAAATACAGTTACCCAAATGATAACTAAATTACATACTCAAACTAACCTTCTCTCCCTTGTGGTTTTGTGGTTTCATGCTTCAAAATCTTACCCTTTCTTGGATCACTTAAAACAACAACCAAAAAACAAACAAACAAACTAAATACTTCACTGCCTATTTAAAGCACTGAATTTATGTCTTGAGGGAAAAAGCTAAGGAAAAAACTTTCTTTTCCACCATGTTGGTGTTGTGGTCATGCCTAGCAAGCAAAGATCAAGGTATAAAATGTAGGCAACAGAATTATCATAATGACTAAAAATATAAGCTCAGCAGAAAACAAGGGCAAAGAATACTTCAAGGGCATTGGAAGGAACTGTGAAAGGAAAGAATTGAATTGTTGGCACTAAAGGGAGTAAACTGGAAAACTAAAACCTGATGGTTGGAAAGATTGTTCCATTGAATTGACTTTTTTCTAGTATTGCTGCTATTAATAATGTTAATTTTGATCTAGCTAGCCTATACGCTATTAAACTCTGTAGGATGATAATGACCCAGAAAATAAAATCACTGTGAAATGAGAGAGAATATCTCTGAACTCAAGTTCTTAATAATAACAGAAGGAAAATTGGTTTTATATTTTATTGACATAATATTCAATGTTAGTTAAAACTGAGAATAAGAGAAGAAGGACAGTTTAAATATGGGAGGAAAAAAAGGTAGAGGAACACATTGTTCCTACTTCCAGGCCCAGTATGAGAGTTCTGGGAGAAAATAGTGATGAACATTGAGAAGATATGGGAAACAGTATTCTCAGGAATCAGCATGAATATCATCATATTATGAATGAATAAAAGCCTGGGAATACAGGGAATTTTACTGAATATAAACCACAACTTTGGGACCAGCAGTTAGTGTAATGGCTATGTCGCTGGACTCCCACATAGTCGACCGCAGTTCGAGTCCCAGACCCGGTGGCTTAAACTACCGCCGGGCGCGTGTGCGTGCGTGCCCAAAATCCCAAGAGGAGAATGGAGGAGAAGGGATTGCAGCGTGGCCATCCCCCCTGGGGGGTGATTTCTCGCTTTCTACCTCTCTGTCTCTCTCTGTCTGTCTGGCGAGCGCACACGCCCTATAGCAAAAACCTCTCCAAAAAAGAATAAAAAAAAAAAAAAAAAAAAACTTTAAGAGTGGAAAGTGGTCAGGAATTGGAGAGATGTGAATAAAGCAGAATGGAGAATATATGGGACTTTGTCAAGATTACACTGCAAGGGAACAAGTAGAACCTGTGAGAAAGAATGGGAGAGAGTATAAGAAGCTTATTTATTGTGGATTCAAGGGTATTTTGTGGCTGTATAACTGAGAATGTTCTGAAGTTAATGACAGGGTCGAGTGCACTGGAATTACCTCTTGACTGGTGACAATGATGGTGAAGAAATCTTATAAACAGCTCTTTCATGCAATGTGGGAAACCCTTGTTGATTCTTTAACACTCCCAAGAGGTCACTGATTTCTTACTGGTGTACTAGTGTACCCTTGAGACCGATTGGTAGTTTCTGGATCCAAAATAAAAATGGATTGGAGGACATAACTTCACATAAAGAAAAAATCAAAAGACTCAGACTCTTCCTGGCTCAAATCAATTTACAATAACTGACTGCAGAAGCAATAAAATATCTAATGGGTGAATGTCACAAAATAAAAGCAGTATTTGTAAGCACATTTGTTGCCACTTAAATGTATATCCAGGTATTTTCACTGAGAACATTTTTCTAAATTTTTATAGAACAGATATTTCCAACAGTCATGAAAAATTTTTAGACTAAAGGGGGAAAAGGACATTCTCAAGGTTATTTTATAAAGAGAATATAATATTAACAATTAATTTAGACAATCCTCACTTGTGCCTCTGTACAAATTCTATGTAAAGCATTATGAAACAGAGTCATGTACTATTTCTAATACATAGTATGTCATGAGCCCGTAGACTTTATCTTGGAATTATGAGTGGTTATTTTAGAGGCATTATATTAAATAATTCAAGAAATCAATAGAAGTAATGAGAAAAAATATGTGGACTTCAGTGTTGATACAAAACACATATTTAATATATACTACATCGTTTTCTAATTTAAAAAAATCTCTTAGTAGAATAAGAATAGTTTATACAGGCCTTAAAAGATAAAATGTGATGATTCCCACCCAAAAGCCATCATCATATTTGATGGCAAATCATTCAAAACATCCTCAAAATTTTCACAAAACAGATATTTTTAATGTTTTTATGCATTTTGATAAGAAAGACAAAATAAACAAGTATATACGTGAAAATTAGAAAATTATTCCATTTGCATATATTTTTGTAAAATAAAATGATAAATAAAAACTAATTTAAACAAGGGAGCTTTGCAATTAGGGAGATTCATCTAAATATTTGATAGTGAATAGATTTCATAGACACAAATATATCAAATTATTACAAAAGCAGGAGCAATCAGAACAGAACCATACAGAAAATAACCAAATAAATATGTAAATAGATATAAAGATAAGTTTAAAACATTTCCTAAGAACAAAAGATTTGTAGATATGTGAAGTGATAAAATACTCCTTTGTGAGAACACTTAGCAACACAGAAGGGTTTCCATTATCCTTCTAGGTAACTTATAAATTTAGTGACCCTGTAATGGCATAGTGAAGATGCAAATGGACCCATCTGGGAGAGGTACAGGGTTCATGTCCTGGGGTATCCCTGGATGTGCAAGTGCATGCCCCTAAGCTAAGGCTGGGTGGGGGGTGATCAAAGTGTGAAGACCCTGCTGGGAGTCCCTCTCCCCCCAAAATAAATCACTTAAAAAATTTACCTAATCATAGTAGAATTTACAACGTGTTTGTATGTGTGTGTGTGTGTTTACAACTAGCTCAGGTGATTCCAAGTTTATATTGAAAATGTATCAAATAAAATACCCAGAAATACGTTAAAAAGGGAAATGAAAATAAGCTTATCTGTCAAGATATTGAACTATATCATTGTGCCTCAAAAATTTAAATAAAGCAATATGGTAAAAGGAAAGAAATTTAAAAATAACTGACAAAGGCTAAAAAGAAAAAAAATAGCCACCATAAATAGACAGATATGTCTGATAGCTTCTTGTATATTTCAGATGGATTACTTATTTAAATCTGAAAAATGAAAACATAAAACATAGAATAATTTATATATATCATACATATATCAAATCACTATGTTGTACATTTAAAGCCATAGAATTTTATTTTGTTAATTGTACCTCAATACAGCTAGGGGAAAAAAAAAAAAAAAACAAAAACCTATGAGTCTTTTCAAAAAATGCTCATAAAAGGGTAGTTTCCCTTTTCCCTTAAGAAGTGGCCTCTCAAGTGACTCACTCCCATATTAGCCCACACTCAATCTCCAGAATTTTACCAGTTTCATCAATATATTATCAATATTACCATTTTGGTATTTTAGTCAAGGACTTGAAAGAAGCCATTAAAGCTGTTCAAGATGGCATAAAGAAAAATTGCCTTGGAATGAATTTTTTAAATACAAAATTTTTGGCAGAGAAAATATAAACTATTTTTTTTTTTTTTGGAGAGGTTGTTTTTTTCCTTTTTTTGGAGAGGTTTTCACTATAGGGCACATGTGCTCACCAGACAGACAGAGAGAGACAGAGAGACAGAAAGCAAGAAATCACCCCCCAGGGGGGGATGGCCACACCGTAATCCCTTCTCCTCTATTCCTCTCTCAGTATCTTGGGCATGCACGCACATGCACCTGGCGTGAGTTTTAAGCCACCGGGTCCGGGACGTGAACCGCGGTCGACTACATGGGAGTCCAGCGACATAGCCATTACTCTAACTGCTGGTCCCTTGCAGAGGTTTTTTTTGCCATAGGGCACCTATGCTCGTCAGACAGACAGAGAAAGACAAAAAGACAGAAAGCGAGAAATCACCCCCCAGGGAGGATGGCCACACTGCAATCCCTTCTCCTCCATTCTCCTCTTGGGATCTTGGCACGCACACAAACGCGTCCTGCGTGAGTTTTAAGCCACCGGGTCCGGGCCGTGAACCACGGTCGACCACATGGGAGTCCAGAGACATAGCCATTACGCTGACTGCTGGTCCCAGAAACTATTTTTAATAAGAGGTGAAACAATTTGTGGTCTCCATGGCTTTTATTTCATGTAAGCAGATCTTGACTGTCATAATTCTCTGTTTTCTTTTTCTCTCCAAATTTCGGGGTGGCAATTATCCCTTGTTTTCAGTTCTCTAGAGGTATGAAAATATTATTGAATTTTAATTTGTCCAGCTTTTACTTCTTGAGAAGACAGGAGCAACAATTTCTAATGCCTTCAATGATTGGAGCTAAAGCCAGCAATCCTCCATGAGATTTTATGACAAATAATATATATTGCAATTGTAATTTTTCTTTTTGCCTCTTATTAAAAAGAGTTTCTAATATTTAATGCCTTCTTTTTTGTTTTTAAAGGTTTTTGCTATAAGGTGGTGCGTGCGCTCGCCAGACAGAGAGAGACATAGAGACAGAAAGCGAGAAATCACCCCCCAGGGGGGATGGCCACACCGCAATCCCTTCTCCTCCATTCTCCTCTCGGGATCTTGGGCACGCACGTACATGCGCCTGGCGTGAGTTTTAAGCCACCAGGTCCGGGACGCGAACCATGGTCAACTACGTGGGAGTCCAGCGACATAGCCATTATGCTAACTGGTGGTTCCCCTAACGCCTTCTTGTAAGTCCTTGACTAAAACTTCCAAATTTTTAATTATCTGTCAGTTGTATTTTCCCTACCTGTGTCAAATAATTTTTTATTGTATACTGGATACTATGGTACCAGTTCATAGATTTCGGATTTTCTTAGCTTTTATTATTATTATTATTTTAGACAGTAAAAATATTTTGGGTGAGTAGGAAATTCAATTGATTAGGTATGAACTGGAAACTTACTTGTATTAAATGACATTTCAAATTGTACTTCAATTCTTTAAGCTTTGACTGCCTGAAGGCTATGAATGTGAGGTTGATGACTGAACTAATAACTTGACAAAGTTGAAACCAAATAAATTGTATTTCTCTCTTGGTGGCTTCCCATCTTATATCTGAAATAGTGGCCAGTCCTTGCTTTTTTATCTGAATTGTCAAGGCATAATGACAGTCCTTTGTTTTTTTCTTTTTTCTTTTTAAGTTCATTTATGTATTTCTTTGATAAGAGAGAGGAAGGATCTTGGTGCTATGATTGACCCAAAACCTTTAGCCAGCCCTGGACCACAGGCACATGCCCACCCTGAGTCCTCAGCAAAGTCTCCAGTTTCAAACTGGGAACCTTCCCTTGTGGGATTGTCCTGCTGTGCCATCTGGCTCCCACAGTGGGTTCGTGCTATGGACACCAAATATCACACTGACTTGTACCACTTCTTCAGGCCAAAACTCCAAAGTTCTCATCTCATTCTTCCAGGCTTACAGGTCCTGCTTAAGATGTCTTGCTTTTGTTTACTCTGTAGATACCTCTCATGGTTCCTATCTTCTTCTTTTCATTTTTTTTTTAATTTGTGTTACATTTTTTGTCCAGACATTATAATTGTTCTTCTAAAGGTTTGGCCATTGAGAGTAAACTCTATAATGTTGAATACGGTGTTAACTGAAATTTCTTATTTCTTTCTTTTGTTTATTTGCAATGAACTCTATGATGGATCTTTGTTAGCTGAAAGAAAAAAGTGAATAAAATTTATAATTTATAATAAATTTTTTCCTGTCAGTTTGTAAGTAGTTTATAGCTACATCATTGCCTTTACATTTATTGATGAATTTTAGTTACCTTTTCACACTGTTGTCATTGTATTTGTCACCCTCATCATACTTTACGCTGACCTTTCAAATTATATCACATATTAAATGATTATGAAAAATTCACGTTTCCTTTTTTAGTATGACAATATGCAAAGAAGCCACTCAAGTGAGCATAATAAAAATGAATTAAGTAGCTTAGTTCCAAACAATCAGGAAGAAGGTGAAATAAGTCTATATATGTAAAGAAGTGTTCTGAATTACTTCTCAGTGTTCTATGGGAGTCTATATTTACAAAAGCAGTGATTTTACAGGTTGAGAAACATAAAGCACAAACATAATGTGCTCCTAGGTATTGAAGAAGAAATAAAATTATTTTATGACACGATTTGGGGAAAAGTTATTACCACACTTGAAGTTATAAGAAATATCATACCAAATAATAGCACCATTCTAAAACATATTGCTCTGAGTCACTGCCCAACATGGAAGAGTTCTAGGGTCATGTCTGGAGACCTCCATGCCTATACTGGCGTGCTCATGAGCTCTGGCTGGAGAGTCACAGTGTCAGGAATCTATTGGTGGTTCTCTTTTATTTACTCTGTCTTTCTTACTGAAAGGTGAAATAAATAAGCAAACTTAAAGAAATATATTTCTCCCTGCAATAAAAAAAAAAGAATTGGAGATAGTGAATAAAACATTTGTTTTAAATTTTAAATTACGATCAACCTTTACTTCTTTAACTCTAGAGTATTATTTTTACAGTTCTTTTATGTTTATATCTAAAATTTTGAAGGGGATAACTCTATATTGCACGAAAACATTAGAACTATGTAAATTCTGGGCCACCAGATGGCATAGAGGTTAAGGCAGCTGGATCTCACAGAGCTGACTCCACGGTTTGACTCCCAGACTCAGCGGCTTGAAAATCAGGCTGGGTGCATGTGTGAAGGCCAAAATCGTGAGAAGAGTGAAGAAAGTATTGCAGCTTGGCCATCTTCCCTAAGGGGGTGATTTCCCACTTTCCATTTTTCTCTCTGCCTCTGTCTGTGGAGAGTACACTCTCCCTGTAGTAAAAACTAAAAACAAAACAAAAACAGAAAAAGAAATACACAAATTCAAAGTGTTCAAATTTTGCCTATAAACAACATAGATTAGTTACAATAAAAATTATTGAACATTTTATTTCCGCTTGTCCAGCTTTTAGTACAATGAAACATGTCATTTCTATTAGGCAATGTTTATCAAATCTTGATTTTTACATATTTACAGAAGTGATTAGTGGCTACAAAAATCATCGGTTTTAATAAATTAAAATTGATCAATATAAATACATAATTTGAATGTATGATCAATATCACTTTTTATATCATCCTTACTCTAGATTTACTTTTGCAGTGCCCTGTATATAATTATTGAGTATTCTGGACTTCCAAATAATTATTGCCTTCATGAGTAGAAGAAGCAGCTAAAGAACATTCTCATCAGTTGGGGATTCATATGGAACACAGAATTTTAATTCCTATTCTAAAGCTATACAAATAGCACAAGCTGTTCTAGAATATACCAACAAATCCTCAAATTGGGTAATGCACCAAAAAAGACATATTAATCATGGTTGACAGATTTACAAAGAAAAAAAGAACACAAGCTGATTATTTAAGCAAGCAGTGCTGCCGCTTCTACCATAACTGACTAATATATAACTCAATCTGAATATGCATCCATTGCTGTATGATACAACTCTTTGAGTTGATATTTGGAAACACATGCTAAATATACACAAAGCTAAAACGTTACTTCTCTTTTTCTCTTATTCTAAATACACATATAATCTACCTCTTAAATTTTTTAAATGTACAGTACAGTATTGTCAAGTATAAACACAATGTTACACAGCAGATTTCTATAAATTGTTCATCTTGCATGGCTGAAATATTATACCCCTTGAAGAGTAAGTCCTCATTTTTCCCTCCTGCCAGCCCCTGGCAAGCACCATTCTACTTTTTTGCTTTAATGAGTTTGACTAATTTAGATAACTTACATGAGTGAAATCATGCAATATTATCCTTCTATAACTGGCTGATATCACTGAGCCTAACGTCCTCAAAGTTCCTTTGACAATATTTCATTTTTAATGACAAATAATATTTTATTGTGTCTCCTTGATATAAAAATTTAGTTAATGGAGAGCACCTTTTATGCACTAGAGATATTTGTAGAGACAGGTGTTTTCTTAATTAATTGATTTATTTGTACATGAGATGAAGAAAAGGATAGACAGACACCCCCTAAGGGTCTTCACACTATGATCCACCCCACCCCAGTCTTACCCCCAGCTTCTACTGGCCGGGATAACAGTCATTCATGCACCTATACCTAATACGAACAGAAAGGTCATGGAATACAAACCTGGAATCTTCCCATGTTGATTCAGTTGTGTTACCACTGTGCCACTGTTTGACCCCTGTAGGAAGGTTTCAAAATCCATGTATCCATGTTTAAAGAGTGAATATTATTTTGTAAACTCCTATAATATAGTTAGCAAAAATATATAAATTTTCCTCATTTTAAATAGAGGTCAAGTTAGGATTCAGCCAAGAGGTCAGTAAATATACTCTGTATTGTTTCTTATGCTAGCAATTCAGTAATCCAAGGCAAATTATTACATTATTTTGTGGATTGAATCAATGTGAATATTATCTGTTTCAAGTGTGGGCAAAATCCTTTCTTTAGTCTGGTCAAAAGCAAATATTTCAAAGTTTAATGAGCATCAAATATATTCAAATGTATTCTGTTCCTTATAGTATCTCAGCCAAAAAAGTAATGATAACATTTCAATTCACTATATTTAATTTCTTAGCCAAAATCTTTTGATAGGATGTTGATACACTCCTAGGAATTCCTAAATTTCTAACGGTTTCTGGTGAAGATCACTTTCATCAAGTAAAGGATATCAGATTGTTTCTGTTGCCATCTATGCAAGCGGTGGGCTGAATCTGATCAAAGTTAGTAGTCCTATTTCTGTGAGCTCCTTGCAGCCTGTTCTCAGTATCGGTTACTTATAGTGCTGACATTTTGAAAGCACAGATGGTGCAGAGGAAGTCCTCTGACGTCACCAGAGGGCGGTTTTCAAATCTTTGTCACAGGTTTAGAGATACAACTTGAAAGAGACAAAACTTTTTCACTCAGCTCTCTATTTGCAACTCAAAATTAGTTACCCTCCAAAACACTTAACTCACAACAATTCATCTGAATTAGCATAGCAGTTACACGGTATCTTTTCTATGAGTTGTGGACAATATTGGCTCTTTCAATCTTAGCATAAACATTATAGATATTTTGTAAGTATATTGTAGATATAGAAAGGGTTATGTTTCATTAGCATAGTGTAACCACGAGGATTTCGGACTATGACAATGTTTTGGTCATTGTGATACTAAAATGTGTTGTATTTTGTTATAATTATTGGATTATAAATGTGTCTTAGCAATGAGAATTTTTAATCCTTCTCTTTTGTTTACTTTTTTTTTTTTTTTTTTGAGAGAGAGATTTTTGCTATAGAGCATGTGTACTTGCTGGAGAAACAGAGAAAGACAGAGAAACAGACAGCAAGAAATCATCACCCCCCGGGGGTGGGGTGATGCAACCCCTTCTCCTCCATTCTCTTCTCGGGATTTTGGGAATACATGCACATGTGTCTGCAGTGAGTTTTAAACCACCGGGTCCAGGATGAGAACCACAGTCGACTATATGGGAGTCCAGCAATGTAAACATTATGCCATCTGCTGATCCCTTGTCTTTTTTTTTTAAAAAAACAGCCATTTAACCTCATTTACTATTGAGAAAGTCAATGTGCAAGTTAATATTCACTGAATATTTTAATAAATGACTATTTGTTCAATTATACGACTAAAATATTTACAGAAAGGAAAAGGATAAAAGTGTTTATTTACAGAGCATATATTAAGTAAAAACCACAGAAAACATAAAAATGGTTGTGATATTAATTTTCTGTCATAATGTGATTTAGTTTTTGATTGAGTGAAAAAATATCTGCAAACTTTGTCATTACAAAATAAAACATGTACAGGAATACAAAAAAAAGTTTACATCTTATTACATAGTTTCATATATAAACAGGTATTTCTGATTTTTATTAAAAGTTAAGAACATGGTTAATGAATACTCATTTCCAAATCAAGACTTTTGCCTAAGGTAGAAAAAATAAAGTGAACATCTGGGTCTTTCAGACCAGTGATCAGATCAGATATCTGTGGCATTTTCACAGTAGGGTTGATTATTTCCCATACATTTGAAAATGATTTTTTATATTTGGTTTAATTTGTGTATAGCTTTTAAAGAAGTATGCATTCAATAAAATAGTAATAGTTTATTAAATAGCTTCATATTTAAGTGTATGTATTTCAGGAGAAAACCTTTTAAATTCTGAGTAATAAATTCAAAATTAGGGAATCATTTAGGTTCTAATCTTAAAATCATATGGTATTATATTGTTCTGATATTTCTATACATATAAATAATATTCAGTCATATGAACAAGAAACATTTTAACTCTAATTTTCACTTCTTAATATTAAAATAATTTTTAAGAGTGATAGCTGCACAATTTAAATCATATAGTAAAGGACATGTAGGGATGTAATTATTATGTGAAATTTAACCTTTCAGAGATAATTATATTTGACATTTTGATGAGCTTACTGCAGAGTTCACTAAATGCACATACTTACATAGTCCATTTTTGCTTACATAGCTTTTAATAGCAGAAAGAATATACAGTGTTTTTCTGTATATATATATATATATATATGTGTGTGTGTGTGTGTGTGTGTGTATATATATATATTCTGTATATATATGTGTATATATATATATTCTGTATATATATATATGTGTGTGTGTGTGTGTGTGTGTGTGTATACACACACATATATATATATAAAATATTCACAGTGATTTTGAAGATTAACTAATTGTACCACAGGACTTAATAACTGAAGAACTGCTATATTTATAATAAAATGTATATAAATTGTGCTCTCTTACTGAATTTTTAAGATGTCTTAAAGCTTCTAATTTTATAATTAAAGATTTTAAGAATTTCTTTTTGAATATGCATATACTTTTTTTCTTTTGCAACAATAAGTGTAAAAGCATCTATAAAACTAGAATTGTTGGATCGAAGGAAATGGATATTTTATATTTGATAATACTTGAAACTAACATAAAAATAATGCACAGATCTATGTTCTAACTACAGTAATAAGATTCTGCTGAGTATGGGCTTCCTTTCCAGAAGCAAAATATCTCAATTTATATAATGATTTTTTTCTTTTGTAACTTTTTTTCTACCTATCTTTTTTTCTCCTTTAATCACCTGAGTACAGATGTTCTTGTCAGAGAGAGTCAGAGAGAGAGAGAGAGAGACCCTCCTAGTGGGGCTCAATCACACAGCAATCCTTTTTCTTCCATTTTTCCATCCCGTTAGGACTTTGTACGTGCATCTGCCTTGCCCAGAGTATTTGTCAAGCCTTTGGAGCAGGTATTTAAATGGGGGTTGGCAAGGATAATAACCAGTGATTCAAACCAGGGCCCTATTCTAACCAGGGATTCTACTCCCAATGCATTTAGCCTACATTGGCCCCCTTTCACAGTTTTCTAATGTCTCTCATTTTACTTACTTCAGTAAATGTTTTCTTTTTAGAAATATTTTCTATGTTTTTATTTTTGTTGTAGAAACCCTACATTTTATGTATTAATTATGTCATTGGCCAATATCAGGTGATTTCTCTTTTTAACTTGAATTGTAAGATAATTTCAGACTGATGTACCAAAAATAGCATAAATATAAATCTTTAAGAATATGTTTATGTTTATAAATGAGGCATTTATAATGTGTTTATTTTCTATGGTTTAGATAAATTAGTAAAAGAGGCTGTAAATGCATATAATCATATACACAATTGACATAGAGTATGATTATGAAAAGTATGGGAAAGACATTTAGTTTGTCAGTAATTCTCAAAAAATCTTCAAAGTTATCTTGGCTTGAGAAAGGTTAACAAACTCAGATTTTAAAGTATTAGAAAGGACAACCTAAGTAATTATCTTGTGAGATTTAACTTCAATCCCAGGTAATGGTCTAGAAAATATAATAAAGTAATTGATCTTTTAGAAGAAGGAACTGATGAATTAAATGAAAAATTGTCAGTACAACTTTCAGAGACACAGTGGTAAAGTAATGTAATAAATCCATTTTAATAGAGTAATTGATAAGGTTGACAAGGACAATGTTCCATTTGTAATGTAACAAGGTTAAAATCAAAGTACACATGCTGTTCTTTTTTCTGCTTCTTTCAATAAACAACACATCATGAGCATCACTCAAAATAGCTCACTATGAATGAAATTATGAGTAAGCTATATTAATTATTAGAAATATACTCTTTCAATAACATTTTCTTGACTATATTTTTGTTATTTGTATATATCTAATTAAACACATTTTTTTCTGTTTTATCAGTTTTCTGGAAGCTTTAACTCCATGTATTCATACATGATACGATAGCTAACTAAAAATACATTTTACTATATAATTTTATGAAATACAAAGAACCTATGATCTTATTATCTTATTATAGGGCAAATAGTTTTTTTCTTTTCATTTTTTTTCTTTTTTTGGCCTATATATTGGATCACAATCAAAATTTACTGCTATCAGAAAAATAAGTTGGGTTAACTGAAGGGATATTTTTACTCAGTCCTTTCAGATCACATTAAAACAGCTCTTGTTATTTGCATAAGTTCAATAACACCATAATATCTGTTGCTCTGAATCAGAAATTGAATTCTCATGGGGCTTTTGCAAATAACAGAGCAAATTGAGACTAAACATTTTTTATTTATTTATTTTTTGCAAATAAGTTAGTTTATGCCTCTCTTCAGTACAAGGGAGAATAGAGAGACAAAAAATGTTACGGAAGAAAATTACAGTGCACTTGTTACTAGATTTTAGCTTTGCCCATATATTTAGTTTAATTAAGAAATTTTGTGAATCAATAAAATATGGACAAAAATTAGTATAATAGGGAAGGAGAATAAAGAAGAAAAAAGTAAAAGTATGTTTAATTGACAAAAAATGAGAAGCTATTTGTTGATGATAATGTATATAGTAATGTCTTTGTCTTGACTGATATGCATGGTATTCATGCTGGGAAAAATATTGTACACTGTAAAGATATATGTGATTCAATATAAAAAAGGAAAAAATTAAAATAAAAACAGCTCTTATAAAATAAACAAATAAAATATTAGATACAAATATTAAAGATTATCTTTGTTTTTTAAGAGATTTTTGCTACAAGGTACATGAGCTTACCAGAGACACAAAGAGACAGAAAGTGAGAAATCATTCATCAGGAGGGATGGCCACATCACAATCCTTTCTCTTTTATTCTCCTCTCAAGATTTTGGGCACACACACACACACACACACACACACACTCGCACCTGGTGTGAGCTTCAAGCCAACAGATCCAGGACTGAAACCTGTTCTACCATGTGGGAGTCCAGCTCCTTAATCACTACACAATCTCCTGGACCCAAGCAGTATCTTTTTTGAAATGCATGCTTACTTAAAATATATTGATAGTAGCAGTGAATTCTGGAGCTATGGCAGATAGAAAATCTAATTTAAAAAAAATTTACCTTTATTGAGCTTACATTCTCGTAAAAATAAGTTGTGAAGGGGCTAGTAGGTGGCATGGTGGTTTTGGACACTGGATCCCACATGACCAACTGTGGTGTGAGTCCCGGTCCTGTCAGCTTGCTTTCTCTCTCTCTTTCTCTCTGGTCAAATTAAAATAAACAAATAAAGTTAAATAATTCTTTAAAAAGAAAAAAATATAAATAGTTAATAAATAAATCAACAAATAAGAAAAGATCATTTCCAGAAATAAGTTACAGGATAAGAAGATAAAGAGTGGAAGGACTTTTTATAAGGGTGGTCCAGGAAAGTGGTAACATTTAAGCAGACACTGAATGAAGTCAGGACGAAATTTTTGTTTACTTTTTGATTTGATTTTGACATCTTTCTCCACAGAGTGTCTATAAACTCTAATCTTTCCCTGATAGGGCTGAAGGGATCCCATCCCATAATTTTCATGAGATGCTTCTTGGTCCTTGTGGACAAATGCCTAAGTATCTGAACTATGACCAGGTGTCCCTCTTGCAGGAAAATAGTTTATTCTGGTCAATCCCCTTGTTGTTCTTGTCTGAGTTGTGTCTGGTTTATTCTTGCCAAGAAAGTAACTTTGTCATACATCACCGAATGAGAAACAAGTTATATTTGAATATGTTGGTCAGGTGAAACACAGAGGAGGCAACTCGGCGAAATCCTTGGTGTAGCAGAAGCAGTATATTACTGACAGCCCAGAGAGGAGAGAGGCACATCTCCCTGGGTCAACAGGAAGTGGGAAGCTACTGGGGCACATGGACTCACACAGCAGGTGGAGAGAAACAAAGACAAAATGAGGAACCAGTGAACAAAAGCTTTCATTGGGGTCTAAGAGTTATCCGAGGAAATTTCCTAGAAAAATTATAAATGACAGTTTGGAGCAAATATGAATGTGTTCTGTGGAATCACATTGACTGAGAAGGGGTCGCTCCAGCACACCTGTGCAGTCCACATGGGGTGCATATGTAGGAGTCAGTATAGCAAGTCAAGTAGGTTGTGATCTAGATATCACAAAGGGAGCTGCCCAGGGGTCAGTTGTACAAGGTAGATAACTCACCCCATTGAAGAACTTGGAGAAGATAGAGAAATGTCTCAGGGTGACTGAACCCTTCTTATGATATAAGAAAGCCCAATGCATATTCAAATTAAAGGCTGAAACAACCTAAAATTATAAGATTGTACTACAGAGATTATTCATGGCATAGAGAACAGCAAGAAATATATTATTGATTTGGTAATTACATTATAATTAATGAAGAACAAAGACATATTTCTAAGGTAAATTGAGCTAGTTATAATATGGTTGGAAATGACTTGGAATAAAAATATTGGACTACTGGGATCAGCAGATAGTGTAATGGCTATATCGCTGGACTCCTAGTAGTTGACCATGGTTTGAGTACCAGACTCAATGACTTAAACTCATGCCAGCGCATGTGCGTGAGTGCCCAAGATCCTGAGAGGAGAATGGAGGAGCAGGGATTGCAGCATGGCCATCCCCCATGGGAGAGGTGATTTTTCGCTTTCTGTCTCTCTGTCTCTCTCTTTCTGGCAAGCACACATGCCTTATAGCAAAAGTCTCTCCAAAAAAAAATAAAAAATAAAACAAGAAATATATATATATATATATATATATATATATATATATATATATATACATACATACACACACACATTTAATGTCAGTTTTAATTTTAATCTCATTTATTCATGTAAAATTTTTCAGTTTCAAAACAGTTACTTATTTTTAATCTGCCAGAATGCATGATTGCTCACTGAAGAGAGACAGCGAGAGAAGAAAAGTGAGAAAACGCCCTCCAAAGTGGCTTGTGACCCTGAAATCCCATCTTGTCCATTCTCCTTTCAGGCTTTTGGCCATGTTCACACATGCTCCTGGAATGCTTTTCAAGCTGCCAAGTCTGGGACTCAATCCATACAGTCGGCCATGTGAGATCAAGTGATCTTAACCCCCACCTGACAGACTGGCACTACTTATTTATTTTTATAAGAGCAAGAATTTGAAATTTGTTCTGATGTGATTAAGAGTTTGGAATAGTAATGATGTGTTGCAATTGTAATCTTAAAGAACTACACTAATACTAAGGGTAATATATGGAAAATAGACTAGCTAATATGCAATAGAGAATAATGAACATCATTTAGGTTACTGTTTCAAAAGTCTACATGAGATATTTTCATATATACTGTGAAAATAAATTTCAGTACTTATGTTTAATATATCGGATATGATGTGAAAAGGAAGGATAAAAGACAAGGTCAAAAGAAAATATAATTTTATTCGTTCGATGGTGGTGACTTAAGTGAAATTTACTGTGAGAGATACCACTTGGACAACAGTGGGGAAACTTAATCAAGAAATATTTATTTATATAAAGGGTCAACTACTCATTCGTACATAAAGTTTATCTATTCTTTTTATGTATATTGTATATGTGCAATGTGGAATTTGTTTATTATTTAACTCCATATTAACATTGAAGATTCTGAGTTAAGGGTATGTACAATTTATTGTAGTCTCACCACTATACCCTGAACTTGAATAAACCCAACAAATAAACAAATAGAAGCTCGATTATAATTTGGATTTAACTAACTAACCAATCAAATTTTCTATCTACATGTACTGACTTCTATTGAATTTTGTGGTTTAAAATTAGTTGTGTTCAAACTCCTGTAATTTTTAATACTATTTGAAGTATACCCCCCAAAAATAATTAAAACCCTACATTTATTACACTAATTGTATTTTGTGGAAACAACTGAGTTACAATCAGTTTAACTAACTTTCTAGCATATTATAAATTCATCATATTTATTTAGATGTTGTCAAATAAGAAGGAAATTTTATGAGATGTATTGGCTCATTTATTATTTGCATTCATTTTTGTGATACACATTGAAATATTAACCATCACTTTATATCTGCAATAGATACTTAGGCAGTTTAAGTTTTAGTGTATATTAACTCCTTGATTTATTCCTGCTAACAAATTGTTGTAAACCTGGAAAAGGCTTGTTTTTCTAACTTGTTTTCTAGGATATGCTATTTCCATATTCCTATAATTCCAACCATGTGGATTTACCATGGCAAATCCTTTTAACATTTCTTAACAGTATCTTAAGTACTGGAGCATAACAAAAATGCTACTAGGGAAATGCTAACTTTCTGGCATGAGCTATAGAATAAGGATTTTCTTTCTTTGATTTCTTCCAGCATTTTTAAGTGTGGTTAGGATGGTTTAATTCATTTAAATGATGATAGACTCAGAGTCCAATGTAGCCTTTTTTCACCAGGGGAAAAAAAAATACATATGTCTTGTTTTCCTTATAATCCCTTTGCTTATGTAATGCTGACCTTTTAGAATTCTTTTCACCAAAAACTATGCCTCATGAGATGCCAAAAATAACACTCGTTCAATTCATGTTGATAGTAGATTAAACTCAATATTAGAATATTAAAACTATTATAAGGATTTGGATTACAAAGGGATTAACCAAGTAGAAGTACCTTAGGCTCAAAATAAGTAATTCTTATAAGACTATTTTCTAAAGAGTATGAACTGTGTGATTATCCTATAATTTGTTTTATTTTGCTGGTGAAGCAGTGTGTTGCCTCAAGTCTGATTTTAATATCGACACTGGATTCAAATATGCATCATCAATTTACACATATCTTTCAAAATCAATAACTTGAGTGATTTCAAATCATCATTGTACATTACACTAAGGTATGTCTTTCATGACTCACATATATTTTATTAACATTATAAATTCAGATAACCTCAAAGATGAATACCCATTTATGAAAAAATATAATAAACTAAGTTGCTTTCAAAATGATGAGAATTACACACTTGAATATTGACTATGAACTACTTCCCCATAGACAGTTATAATATATTTATTCTTAACTGCAATAATATTATGCAAAATTGAGAATGCTACTATATGACACAACATTTTTTATCCAAAGATTTATATTAATTGAGCTTGTCTATACATATAATTTGACTTATAATCATAATGACTATGCTATTCAAAAAGAACATCATATGAGTTTCAAATATATTGTTTAAATGGTATTTTAAATGCATTATCAGTACGTTGGAAAACATTAAATTTTGTGTAGCTAACTTCAGATAGCCCTATGCTTTGAATATATAATGAATTCAACCATTAGCACATTAATGCCTCTTGCTTATATATTTAAAACTTAATCATTTACATATTCATTTCATTTCCACCATGTTTAAGTTAAACTAAACGGACATAAATAAAAAAATGCTTTTATTTCTTCAGATTAAATTTCTCATTAAAATTCTGAAATTATTACAAATATCCGTGAGAGTGCTAGCCACAAAGCACAGTGGTCAGAACCTGTGCAGAGAAAGCTGCACCCCACATAGCTCACCTGGGTTCACACCTTATCCATGAAAAGGCCACATATGAACTCAGAATGCTGATAGGATGGAGAATTGAAAGGAAAAGATTGCAGTGTAACTGAGCCTTGTCAGAGGTGCATTCTTTTTCTCTTTCTTTCTCTTTCTGCCTCTCTTTCTCTGTGTGCACATATACCCTCTGAAGATCAAAGCAAGACATATATGCTGTATTACTAGCAGAGTAGAATGATTTAAAATCTGGATACAGCAGGTGGCATAATGGTTAAGGTGTTGGACTGCCATACGACCAATTGTAGTTTGTGACCCCTGGAGAATAATTTTTCATTTTCCATCTCTCCATCTCTTTCTATCTCTTTGGTGAGCTTATATACTCTAAAAGCAAAACAAGTCTCAGAAAAACAAAAAGAAAGGAATAACTAAGAATCAGAAGAGACAATGAGAATCTTTCAAGACATTTTACATAAAATCTGTAATGAGATGAAAAAAGAAAGAAAGAGAATGAAAAGGAAAGAGAAAGAAAGAAAGAAAGAAAGAAAGAAAGAAAGAAAGAAAGAAAGAGAAGAAAAGAAAGAAAGAGAGAGAAAGAAAGAGAAGAAAAGAGAGAGAGAGAAGAAAAGAAAGAGAGAAAGAAAGAAAGATAAAAGAAAGGAAAGAAAGAGAAAGAAAGGAAGGAAGGAAGGAAGGAAGGAAGGAAGGAAGGAAGGAAGGAAGGAAGGAAGGAAGGAAGGATTGAAGAAAGAAAGAAAGAAAGAAAGAAAGAAAGAAAGAAAGAAAGAAAGAAAGAAAGAAAGAAAGAAAGAAAGAAAGAGAAAAGCTGGTCACTAAAGCTACATTTGTTCTCAAGGTGATTGCCTGTAATGTAACCAGCTCTACTCCGGTTCTGTGGTTGAAGCAGACCAAAAAGACATAGGTCAGAAACCAACTTTGCTCCTTCCCCTTGCTTTGAGCTGAATTTCAGGAACTAAGTCCTTCAAATGAAAGTGAACAAGTGGTGAAAATGCAGAAAGCCTTTTCCGCATTTCACAGCATGCAGAAAAAGAAAATTAAATTTTAAAAAAGGAAGAAGAATATGAAAGAATAAGAGGAGGTGGGGAAGGGAGAAGAAAATACGCATTGGGAAGTTTGTGGTCACATATTTGACCCTCCAGAATATGTGGATTTTGTGTATTGCTGTTTGGAGCAGTCAGGGACCTTTACATTTTAATTTGGTTTGAGACATTCTCAAATCTATGGCGGTAGGAAGGGAGGGGGCATATCTAGAGGGAAAGGACACCTCTCCCCAACCTCTGAGAATTAGACTTAATGTTCAAGAACAATGACCAGTTTACTATCAAATTTTACATAGCATATAGGTAAGAAGAAAGGTCAGATCTGAATGAGAATCAACAGAAACCACATTTACCAGATGTTCCTAGTCCACCAACATTAGTTTTATAGCGCAAAGTGTTTGAATAATGTATGTTCAATGCATTTAAACAAATACATTTAATATATATTGGAAATTATAAAAAATGACACAGCAGATTTACAAAACAACCAAAGAGGAGCAACTGGTTTCCAGATTTCCCTTCTCATTGTTCAATAGAAGAAAACTGAAAATACATTTAAAAACAAAAAACATGTTTTGGGGCCAGCAGATGGTGAGGTGGTAAAAGTGCCCAGTTCCACATAGCTGACTCCATGTTTTGAATCTTGGACCCAGCATGTGAAATATCACTCAGGTAGCCTGTGCATGAATGCCTAAGATCCTGAGAGGAGAATGGAGGAGAAGGGACTGTAGTGTGGCTATGCCATCTTGGAGATGATCTCTCTCATCTTGGAGATGATCTCTCTCTCTCTCTCTCTCTCTCTCTCTTGCAAAAGCAAGTGCCCTATAGAAAAAAAAAAGTTAAATATTGGTTGTCAGCAGCACAGTGCTGTTTCCTTCAGTGTATGAAAGAAAATATCCTGCTTCAAGGGTCTCGGTGATGAACCATTGCAGGTGCAGTGTAACCCAAACCGAGCACAGTGACTGTTGAGTTGAGGAACAAAAGATAAGAAACTTTACCTATTGAGGCAACTAGGATTTCTAGGAAAGAATACTAGGAAAGGAAAGGGATATATGTCAAGAAAAGTGTACAAAATTTTTCATGTATCTTCTTTAAACAGTAGATGAATATGAATTTATATAGGTAAATGGTGAAAACATGAGAGATGAATGAATGGCAGGGACTTCACGAGATTGAGAGGTATTTGAATTCCCACCACTCAAAGTATAGAGATGCAGTTCAACATCCTGGGTCAGTAGTAGAGCCATGCAGAGAATTAGGACTTAATTAAAGGTCTTAAATTACTATCAAGGAAAAAAAAGACTACTCTATATTTATGCAACCCAAGGTTGAAAACAGCCTCAACTGTTTTACATTTCATCTGCAAATATTTTTCCTTTCCTCCCAAATAATCCTACTCTACTCTTGGAATGAAGAAAATGAAATAGATATTTAATCATAACATAAAATAGACAATGTTCCCTAAAAAGTCCTGTATATCAGAAGAAGTAGAAGAAATAACAACAAGAGGGGGGAAATAAATAAAAAAATAAATTCAAGTCCCAAACTGAGACATGTTAGAATTAGAAGGTAATCACTCTTAAAGCAGCCACTATAAATGAAGTTATCTTTTTAAGGGGAGACAAGATTATAATGATTGGAGAAATAGATGCTTGACAATATTCATAAGTGAAAAGATTATTGAATTAACAAGTAAGAGACTGAAATGATGTGAAAGGAAATATGTAAAGTTTCAAGGTACAGAAACCGAAATTATCTGGAATAATCTTTAGAAAAAGAAGAAGGAATACTAAAACCAATATGATTAGTTAAAAAGAGATATTAGGTGGGACCAGCAGTTGGCATTATGGCTATGTCGCTGGAATCTCATGTAGTTGACCACAGTTCGATTCCTGGATCCAGTGGCTTAAACTCACGCTGGGCACGTGTTCATATGTGCCCAAGATCCCAAGAGGAGGATGGAGGAGAAGGGATTGCAGTGTGGCCATCCCTCCGGAGGGGGCGGATTTCTTGCTTTATGTCTCTCAGTCTCTCTCTGTCTGTCTGGCAAGCACACGCGCCCTATTGCAAAAACCACTCAAAAAAAAAAAAAAAAAAAGAGAGAGAGAGAGAGAGAGAGAGAGAGAGATTAGGCAAGAAAAAATACTTCATTATCAGGAAATATAATTGTGTACCTATAAAATTCATGAATGTGTATATGTACTATATTAGAATTAGATGATGACAAAATCAGTGGATATAAAATTGTTATAACACTGTAGGGAAATGAGAACACAGAAATGTTTGTAGCAATTTTATTCATAAGAGTCAAAGAGTGAAAATGATGTATAAGCTAATTAATGAATAAACAATAAGTGATATATAGAAAAAATTAATTTTAGGGGACCAGCTGATGGCATAACGGTTACTTTTCTAGACTCCCACATAGTTTATGGTGATTTGTGTCTCAGACCTGGAAGCTTAATACTCATGCCGGTTGTATGTATGTGTTTACCCAAAATCCTAAGAGGAGAATTGAGGAGAAGCGATTGTGGCATAACCATCCACCCTGGGAGGTGATTTCTTGCTTCCTTCTCTCAGTCTCTCTCTGTAACTCTGTGAAAGCATGCACCCTATAATAATAATCTCTCTAAAAAGTGTAATATTCTAGAAACAAACATAAATAATATTTCAGAATGATGCAATATAGAATACTGAAAATAAGAACTATCTCTATATAAATATAAACGATGATGTATTATATGTCTATGGAAAGTATGAACCACTAAATTCTGTACTGAAGAATATTTATTTAATGTAATTGATAATGTGTATTAATGGTTGAATATCACATATTATAAAGATATCAATTTCTATTAAATTGATCAACATATTTACTGAGACAAGCCAAAAATTCAGAGTAAAGTATTTGTGGAAATTGGCAAACTTCTTCTGACACATATATTATGATATAATGAAAAATATAATGAATACCATAATATGCAAGATTGAAGTTTTTATTTACTAGATATCCAGACATGCTGTAAAGATTCAGTGATCTTTTTTTTTTTTTCTTTTTTTTGGAGAGGTTTTTGCTATAGGGCGCGTGCACTCGCCAGACAGACGGAGAGAGACAGAGAGATAGAAAGCAGGAAATCACCCCCCAGGGGGGATGGTCACGCCGCAATCCCTTCTCCTCCATTCTCCTCTTGGGATCTTGGGCACACATGCACACGTGCCCGGTGTGAGTTTAAGCCGCCAGGTCCGGGACTCGAACCGCAGTCGACTACATGGGAGTCCAGCGACATAGCCATTACGCTAACTGCTGGTCCCAATTCAGTGATCTTGAGTATGAGGATAGAAAAATAAATATATAGGGACCAGCAAATGGTATAATATTTACATTAGCTGGACTCCCATGTAGTTGACCATGGTTTGAGTCCCAAACTCAACAGCTTAAACTAAATTCCATTGAGAGACCTAACTGTCCAGATTTAGTAAAGTCATATCCTCTATGTTAGTTGTGTACATACAAACATGTAGAAAAATACAAAGTCATTCTCTTGTAGTTACTCTTTTGAATAGAGTGACTAATATTTAAGAGAATATTTCTCCTTACAAAATAATATATTATGGGGCAATCACATGTTAATACAACAGGTCTATGATAAACTTACAGTTAAAAACAAAACAAAAACCACAGATCTGTGTCATCAGGTGGAGTGGAGATTAAGACAGCTGGATCCCACATTGCCAACTGTGAGGTTTAAATCTTAGACTTGATAACTTGAAAATCATTCTGGTTGCATGGGAGTGTGTGCTGAAAATCCTGAAAGGAGAATGGATTTCAGTGTGGTCATCTACCATGGGAGATAATTTCTCACTTTCTCTCTCTATCACTCTCGCTCTCCCTCTCTCTGGAAAACTCACATACCCTATAGCAAAACAAAACAGAATGAAGATCATTTTATTAACTCTTTTTTTTGTTATGAAAGAATAATTCCAGAATTAGCATTACCTGACACAAAATGGGCTTGGAATGTATAATAATTTCTCAGATTAATCATAATTAATAGTTTTAGAAAATAGACTTCTCAGAAAATACAAACCACTGAACAATTCCATGTAAAAATCTAGCTTGAAAATAGAGAAGATGCAAATACTGAGAAGAGAGCATACAATATTTAAACATTGAAATGTACTTAATTATATGTTTCAGCCTTTCCTGTTTGATATATATTTGAATGAAAACGCAATAATAACAAGAGTGTAATTATACACATTGTGTTTAAATGAGCTGGCAGAAACAAAGATACCTATGAAAGAGATGCATGCAGGTTTGGCAAAAAATTCAGAAAAGTTTAATAAGCAAAAAGATAAATATCATATACAACTGGTAAGATTTAAAGGGGAGGCACCTTCTCCTTTGGAGGGTGTATGTGGCAATAGGAGAAAGATAGAAATGTCATCAGCAATTCCTGTGGTATGTTAAAATTAGGCCAGTACGCATCTTCATCCGTTATAGAATTTAGAGAAAGGAGGGGGTACAGGAAAAGAGTTTATGCTTACAGATCAACATTTTATATCCAACATATTTTTGATGTTGTAAAACAGCTTTTTTAATAGACTGAATAGAGTAAAACTATTTTTATTATGTATCACCTTCAAGAATCTATTGTAATGTTGTATTTTTATATACTTTCATTGGGTAAAAAGATGTGTATGACTATAAACCTCTTTGACTGAAGCTTAATTCAAGTTTACTTTTAGTACATGTCTCAGATAGAGTGCCATAGAGTATGTGAAAACTTTTCTCATTTGAACAAGCTTCTGAGATTCTGCCAAATGCCATCACACAAAACACAGAAGTCAATTTGTTTGTAGGGAATATAATAGATACCATTCTCTGCTGCAACATATATAGAGTCTTTATTTTCTAAAAAAAAAAAAGAAAGTTCTTTCTTCTTTTCTATAGATAGCATCAGAGTTTGATGATTATAAGTCACAGAAAGAGTATGACTCAGCTACCTGGGCTCAAAATTTTACATGTGACTGACTATGACATTTCTCTCTTTCATCATTTTTTCCCCAGAGGTTTGTGCCTTAGGTCATGTGTGCTCACCGGGAAGATACAGGCAGAAACAGTGAGAAGGAAAGTGAGAAATCACCCACCAGAGGGGATGGCTATGCCACAACCCATCCTTCATTCTCCTCCTGGGACCTTGGGCGTGCACACACATAGGCCTGGAGTGACTTTGAAGTCACGAGGTCCTGGATTTGAAACACAGTTGGCCATGTGGGAGTACAAGAATGTAACTGCTACATCTGCTGGTCCCATATTTCATCATTTTTAATAAACTCTATTTTGAAATATAGCAGATATACATGAGAGTACATATATAATCAGAGTTCAGCTACTAAATTTATAGAAATTAAACTTACAGTGTAATCAGCTCCCAGATCAATCGACTCTCAGCCTACATATGTTATCCTCCTGCCTCATGCTGCCAACAAATACTCCCTCAATAATGTCATTACTGAGCTATAATATGACAGAACAGTCTTGTCTGTTTTTATATTCTATGTGAAGACAATCATGTACTATGTACTCATCTATGTCTGGCATCGTTTGCTTATATTATTGCTTGTAATTTTGGGGGAAGATTTATACACATTGTTGGAGGAATATTAAACTATTTATTCTCATTGCTATATAGCATTGCATTATGTGTATATATCACAGCTTATTTATACATTTAAATACTGACAGGCATTTGGGCATATTTGAATTTTAGCTATTTTATTAAGATTGCTATGATTATTCCTATACAAGACTTTTGTTGAATACTTAAACACTTCTCTGTAGGTTATCTGCTAAGGATAGGAATTATCAGGTTACAGAGTACACAGTTAGACAGTACTAATATCTACTATACAAAGTTTCCAGAATTATTACACCAGTTTACACTCCTACTGGCAGTGTCTGCAGAGTTCTGTTAGACCCACATACTAACCAACCCTTGACAATTTCAGCCTTTATTTTTCATTCCAATGAGTGTAGTGATGTTACTTCACTGTACTTATATTTATTTTTTCCTGATAACTGAATTTGAGCATATGTTGAGATGTTTGCAGAACACTGGATTATTATGCTTCTTGGAGTACTTACTCATGTTTTCTGATTTTTCATGAGGTTGTGTGTGTGTGTGTGTGTGCGTGTGTGTAACATGTCATGTATGTGATATTGTATCTTCCCTCACTGTATGGAGCAATTTTTCTCTCTTTTAATCCTGACTTTTTAAAAATAGAGGATTTAATTATAATATACTACAATCACTATTTTATTTTATGATACATAGTTTTTGTGTCTTAAGAAATCTTTGCAAAAAAAAAAAAAAAAAAAGAAATCTTTGCTAAATTTTGAAAAATGGACCCCTAAATTTTCCTACAGTCTGTATTGTATTATCCTTTACATTAACATCTGCAATCCATGGGGACCGGTAGTTGGCATAATGGCTGTGTTGCTGGACTGCCACGTAGTCGACCACAGTTTGAGTCCCTGACCCAGTGGCTTAAACTCATGCCAGGTGCATATATGTGTGTGCCCAAGATCCCGAAAGGAGAAAGGAGGAGAAGGAACTGCGGCATGGTCATGTCCCCTGGGTTGGGGGGGGGGGTCATTTCTCACTTTCTGTCTCTCTGTCTCTCTCTGTCTTTCTGGTGAGTGCACGTGCACTACAGCAAAAACTTCTCAAAAAAAAAATATGCAATCCATCAGGAATTCAGCATGTTATGGTGTGAGGTTAGGAATCACTTTCTTTCTTTCTTTCTTTTTTTTTTGGAGAGGTTTTTTTTGCTATAGGATGTGTGCGCTCGCCAGACAGACAGAGAGAGACAGAGAGACAGAAAGCAGGAAATCATCCCCCAGGGTGGATGGCCACGCCTCAATCCCTTCTCCTCCATTCTCCTCTTGGGATCTTGGGCACGCACGCACATGTGCCTAGCATGAGTTTAAGCCACCGGGTCTGGGACTCGAACCATGGTCGACTACGTGGGAGTCCAGCGACATAGCCATTACTATAAGTGCTGGTCCCAGGAATCACTTTATTTCTTAATGTATGCCTAGTTAATCCACAACTATGAGATTGTTCCCCATGTAATTACTATGTTGGTTTTGCTCCCCACACAGTTGCTGTGTTGTTTTTGCCAAAATTCAGGAGACTGTGTACGTGAAGTTTTGATTTTTGACTTTGTTGTAGTCCCTTGTTCTTCTGCTAAAATCACAGTGCTTATGCTACTGAAAAAAAAAATCTTGTATCCCACAGCATGTTCTTATTTATTAAAATTACTGTAGCTAATGATGGAATTTTCTTTTTCCATATGAATTTTAGAATCAATTCATCTAGTTCCATGACATTCTAAATAAATTTTGATTTAATTATGTTGAATGTGTAGATTAATTTAGTGAGAAATAGCATGCCAACTACATTTAACATTTTACTTTATCACACAGTAGTTCTTTGTTTTTACTTGTTTATTTTTTGAGTGATTCTTTTTTTATACATTGCTTTAGCTTTTTTAGTCTTTTTTTTTTTTTTTTTTTTTTTTTTTTCTGAGAGGTCTTTGCTGTAGGACACGTGCGCTCACCAGACAGACAGAAAGAGACATAGAGACAGAAAGCGAGAAATCACCCCCCAGGGGGGATGGTCATGCCGCAATCCCTTCTCCTCCATTCTCATCTCAGGATCTTGGGCACTCACGCACACGCACCCAGCGTGAGTTTTACGCCACCGGGTCCGGGACGCGGACCGCAGTCGACTATGTTGGAGTCCAGCGACATAGTCATTATGCTAACTGCTGGTTCCCTGCTTTAGCTTTTTTAAGTATACACTCATGTCATCTGTGAAAAATGATGTTTAGTCTCCTTTTCAAGAGTTATATGTACTTCTTTCTCCTGATTATTTCCTGTTTACTGAGTAAGGTGCTCAACAGAAGTTTTTATAAAAAACATTCCTGTTTTATACACCATAAAAGGTAAAACATTTTATAATCTAACTTTTCTGGGAAATTTGCTAAAAATATTACCTTGTTTCCAGTTTGGTAAGTGCTTTTATTAAGATATCTGTGTATGTACTGAAATGATAAAATACTTGTTTTCATCTTATTTGATTTGCAAATGTTCAATTGACTTTGAAAAGTAGCATAAAGCTCACATTGTATTGATAGGTCATCTTTTTTTTTTTCTGTATACCTGGATTCATTTTTCTATTATTTTATTAATCATTTTGCACTACTTTTCTGAAATTTTTCTATAAATTTGTCTTTTTAAAATTTAGGGCAGTATCTACATAATGTTACTTCTAAAATAAATTATTTCTATAAAAATGTATTTCAAAATAGAAAGCACAATTATATAAAGTTCATTTTTTTAGAATTAAAGTTCAATTTTCTTTTTAAATTTATTATTAGTGCAATTTTTACAACATATAGTATACAGACACACTTTTATAAATATTTATATGCATAAGGAAGGCTCAAAAAGTTTCTGGAAAAAAGAAGCTGAAATATGAGTTTATTTGGATGTAATAGTTTTCAAAATACATGCATAGATTTTGTCATAATGCACACTTCACCTGAACCATTTGAAGACCCTTGTAGTTTTCTATCGGTCAGACAGGACTAGGCTTGTTCACGAACAAACAGCACGTGAGTCTTGGTGAGTTAGACAAATAAAAATCTATCTCACTGAACACTACCAGTGCAGATTCATTGTAGCCTCTGTTCCATGATCCATAATCAGAGAGAAGCTGCTGCCTTCAGAATTGCAAATCACTGTGTCAAAAGTGAAGGATGTAGCACATCATAAACTGGCTCTAAAGCATCTGACTGGATATTTTTCTAGTCACTTTTGCTCGTAGGTCATTGACCAAAACTTCGTTGTGTCTATTGTGACATGGTGGAATATTTCATATTCAACATGTCCTTCAAAGAAGGAAAAACACAACAGCCGCATATGTCTCCCTCCTTTATTTCCTAAAGACACATTTTGAAAAATAAATTGGCATTTATTTTCTTTGCTTCTTAGCACCAGTTGTCCTGTTATTGCAATGTAAATCTCCATTTTACTTTAATTATTCCATTGTTATGAGACTACTGGTGATAGCTGCCAAGTTGAATACATACTTTTCAGAATTATTTAATCACTGAGGCAATATTGAGCCCCCTTATTTTCTTGGGGGAAAAAATACCCTACCCTTATTTATTCTTACTTTCCTCTTTTCACATCATTTTTAGTTTCTCTTTCTGGTCCTTAAGTGGTTTCCCCAACTCCTTTTTCTTTGGCTTATTTTTCTTCTCATTCTATGGGATTAAATTGACACATACTCAGCTGTAACGTTAAGTGCTAAGGTATAAATATGTGTCTCTTTACTAGCCCACTCTTTTCAACAATCTAGAGTTTTCATCCAAATACCTCCTGAATCTTTTAACTTATGTAAAACTATAAAGTTTATAATAAATCATTTTTCTGTGGGTTCACCATGTTTTTTTAATATTATTATCGATTAATCTAAATACCTGAATTTATCCTTTAGTTTTATTATCCTTACACACAAGTAGGAAATCTTGATTTCCTTCTAGTTTTCAGAAACTCTAACTTTCTTGCCAACATCACTGCCTTTATTATTATTTAATGTTTATTATATCACGTTATGTTTCTCTTCCTAAATGCCTTTTTTCCTTCCCTTACATTTAGATCAACTAGAAATCTGTCTTCTATATACAACATTTAAAATGCTGCATATTCACAACACTCGCTTGGTGTTTTCTTTTTTTAATATTATTATTGTTTTTATTCTTCTTACATTAAAAATATTATAAATAAATGAAACCTATTTTTTTTTAAATTTCATCCATAAAAATGTCCTCTTTAATCAAGGCTTTGAACGTAGAATAGATTTCTTGAACAAAATGAAAAGTTTCCAATACATTGAAATATATACTTACTAGTCACCATACATAAAACACCCAGCAGGAAAAATATCAAAACAAGTTTACATGATCCCTGTAACAGCCATGGTCTTAATCTCAGATGCCTCCTCCATCCGTCAAACATGTTCTGGAGACAGATGGCACTGTGGCTCCTGTGGTCACAGTCGGTGGCCCGTAGAGCACTCTGACTGGGCTCCTGTGGTTTTGGCTTTATTTAAGAAGCAAAGCAATGACCAGCACATTCAAACAGTGTATTGAATATCCTTTAAATATCAAAGTGAGAAATAGGAAAGCAAAATAATAAGGTTATCAGAAAGATGTTGGAAAGTAAGGACAGCTGTGTAGAGCTGGACACTGAAAAGTGGCTCGTCAGCTTCATTCCTTTGGCTTCTTGGTAGTGGCCTCCGGAACAGCAAGATGTGAGGTTCTGGTTCATGGATCATATAATGGACCCATCCCCAACTCGGCTGAATGCCAAGGTTTCTCCATTCAGATTCAAACATCAAATGGATTTTAGGAACCAGCTTGGCTGTGTCCTTAGGCAACAGGACATGCTGGTATTTGAACTCATCATCATCATATTTGTCCAAATAGTCAATTTATTTGTGCGACATGATGACTCTACTTATAGACCTCCAGGCCAGCTCTGCCCACCTCCAAACAACTCCCAGCAGCACCTAGATCCTAATGCTTTCTATCTAACCTTGCAATAATTGCATTGGTTATGTGCTCAGTCAGAAAACAATTTCATTCTTAAATGTTTGAATTGTAATTGACAATTTATTTAACCTGACAGATTGATTAATGAGACATTTTATTGGGCAATCACATCTCAGTATCAAGTATCTGGGGCATGTTCTTTAGTGTGGTCATGTCATCTACTTTGCTGGTCACTGTAATAATAAATTTGGTTTTTAAATGTTTAAATTGTGGGGCATTGGGACCAACAGATAACATAATGACTATGTCTCTGAACTCCCATGTGACAGGCTGTGATTTGAGTCCCAGAGACTTCAAACTCACATTGAGAGTGTGTGTGTGCCCAAAATCCTGAGAGGAGAATGAAGGAGAAGGGATTGAGGCATGGTCATACCCCTGGGAGGTGATTTCTCCCTATTTCTTTGTCTCTCTGTCTCTTTCCCTCTTTTTCTCCCTCTGGTAATTGCACACACCCTGTGTGCAAAAATATCTCAAATAACTAACTAACTAACTAAATAAATAAATAAATAAATAAAATATTCACGGAATTTTTTTAGTTTAATTTTGAAGGAGCTAGAAAGTCATAAATACTATATTAAATTTAATGATAGGTAATATTTGACAAGAATGGGATGTGTGTATATAACATTATTTTAATAACATCTTAATAATGATCGTTTCCCTTTTTCTTAGAGCCTGACCAGATATAAATTTAATTACATTTAGACATCCCCAAATACATGTTTAAGAAACTGAATTTTCAATATCACCAAACAAATGGTTAAGTAAAGCATTTAAAAAATATTTATAAGGCAACAGAACAGTTCTTGTGAAATATATAGAGATCTGAGAGTTTTTAAAGAGAATATCTGCCAACAGAATCTTAATGCATTTTTTAAATATCTAGTTTTTTATGACAGCCACTAACTTTTGGCTGAGCCAAAGGGATTTTTAAATCTGAGATCTGAGTCTGCTACTTAAACTAAGCCTACTATTCAGAATGCAGTTTTAGATTACATTTGGGGTTTAATAATCCTCAAGAACATCAGGTTGCTATATGCTTTGTGTTCATCCAAAATCAACTGAAAAAAAATAAAACCCTTCCACAAAAAAAAAAAATGAGAAAAAAAATGGCAGTAATTTATTTTGATCCTTTTGGTGACTACAAGTACTTATTTGATGCTGTTTCACTTTCAGCAAATATTCACATGAGGTTAAATTACTGCTAGCATTGCACACACTTCAATGGATATTTGTCTTTCTCCTGTATATACCCATATTTTTTGTCCTATATATACATATGTGTGTGTGTGTATGTGTGTGTGTGTGTATATGTGTGTGTGTGTTTATGTGTGTGTGTGTGAATATATATATGTGTGTGTATATATATATGTGTGTGTGTATATATATGTGTGTGTGTGTGTGTGTGTGTGTGTGTATATATATATATATATATATATATATATATATAATAGTTAATTTGAAGTAAACACTTTTTCCTAGAACTTACACATCAAATCATGGAATTGTCTTCAGAATCACCAACAAAACCTGCTTTGTTGTTCTATAGCCACATGCATATTTGCCCAGTACATTTATCATCCAGTTTGTTCTCCCTACTAATAAACATATGTAGTAGTCTTTGTTTTATATAAGAAAAAATTTCTAAAATGGCAGTTCTAAAATGTTTTAGGAAATGTTCTCATTGCAAAGAATATATAATGCCTTCGAGATGATTACTTTGAAGGGTATTTGAAAATTTTAAAAAATAAAGTTAGTTATACTTATTTAGAAAATTATTGATTGTTTTTGCTGCTAACTGCTGTATTAAAAACAATTCCAACACATAGTGACTTAAAGTAGCAATTTTATTTTCCTTATTATTTTACTGGTTAAATATTTAAAGACTTTACTGAGCACATTATGTCTGCTCCATGTGACATCAGTTAAGAAGCTAAGACCAGAGGATGGACTTTGGAAGTCACTCAATCCCATGACTGACAAGTTTTCTCTGACCAAAAGCTCAGAGACCAACCTAGAAACTCAAAGACCACTTCTTTGAAATTTGTGACTTTCTAAGAGTACGGAGTCTGGGTTTCAACCGATAAGAGGTTTACTTGCTGTGCTCTCATGTTTTGGGCTTGAAAACTACCAGTTATGACACATCCCTATTCTACTGTTCTGTATAGAAACAGAACCAAATAAGATTCAGCAGGGAGAATCACCAGCCCTACATCTAATGGGCAGATGTTAGTTATCGTCCAGAGTCATACGGATCGCACATGGATAAGAAAACAGTTAACTCTCACATCAGCCTGATTCAAATAAAATAGTTGTACTTCCAGACAGAAAAAAATGTTTGCCTGATCAACGGAAAAAATTATTGAGCACATCTATCTTACTTACTCTACACTTTAAATTGGATCACAGACACCAAGCACTGGCAGTCTCCTTGATAAAGCTTTTCTTTTCTCCCTGCTTTGGTGAACCGTGGAGCACATTAAGCAAGGATTTCTAGACAGAGACCTAAGTGAAGAATTAATGGCTGTGAAGAAAAACTGTTGAATATTAGAGAAGAAATATCTTCCTTTCTTTTGTATTACTTAGTAATGTTATGGATGGGATTCTTAGGCTGAATAAACCACAGTTTTGATTTAAATTGATACCATATAGTTCTTTTGAAGACTTTGTCTTTTCGTTCTGCTGATATGATCACATATTATTTTTTAATTTTATTTTTCTTTCTTCAGCTAACACAATCAATTCTTTTAGTGGACTTAGGTTTGTTACTTTGAGGTTTCTGTCTTATATGAAACCTGCACTTAAGATATGAGTACCATGAGGAAAAGGCCATGTGTTTTCAAACTGAATATTCATTGTCTGCTTTGGATACATACCACTTTGGAAAGAACAATATGTGAATTGTATATGAATGCATACAGAATATACATATGAGTATGAAAATTCACCAACTGATACTAAAATATATATGGAAAGGAAAACTAGAGAAATAGTCAAAACAGTTGTGAAGAACAAAATTGACTATGTGTTATTTTATAATTAACTTTAAGCCATTTGTTATTTATCACAGTGATAGGTAAAAGGATAGACATTTCAACTGATGGAAAAGATTCAGGATTCAAAAGACACTGTGACAAAATGAATCTTCATGCATTAGAAAGGTAGCCCTGCAAAGCAGTACAAAATGTATAGTCTTTTAAAATCATAGTGTTGAATCAAGTAAATAGCTATATAAAAAAATGCACTATGAATGGTACTATCAGCTACATCTAACCAATTCTGAATAGAGTACAGATTCAAATACAGAAAGCAAGAGAATATAACTTCTAGCAAATAGCATAGGAAAAATTCTCCAGGATCTTGAAATAGCTAATAATTCTCTAAACAGAATATAAAGCATAAATAATAAAAGAAGTATGAGGTATAGCTATATTGATCTGAATTAAAAATATGAGCTACTAGTCATTGAAAAATATACTTATATTAGTTTTTCATTGTTATGTAACTAATTATCAAAATCTACTGGCTTAACACAATGCATATTTATTATCTCAATGGGTCAGTAGTCCAGGGATGACTTAGCTAACTTCTCTTCTCAGGATCTCCCATGCTGCATCAATGTACTAGCGGGGCTGCTGACATATCTAGGAGTTTGAAGAATTCAATTACAAGCCCATTCGGGTTGTTGTCAAAATTCATTTCTTTCCAGCTGCAGACTGAGGGTTTTTTCCCCTGGCTGTCTGCTCAAGGCTTTCCTCAAGTCCCAAGCCCGCAGATCCATGCAAAGTAGGCTTCTTTAGTACTTCATCAAGCTAACAAAAAGACTTCTTCATTTCACATTGGTAAGATGATCTTATATACTTTGAATTCTAAATTCCTTTGCCATGCAATACAAGCTAATCAATGTTATAACATTTCTACAGTGAAAAGCAAGCTATAGTTCCATGCTCAAGAAGAGACACCAGGAAGTCGAATAATCATCAAGGATTACCTTAGAATCTGTTCACCAAAATCATTGAGAACGTAAAAGCGCAACCGTTAGGGTATAAGATGACATCTGCAGTTATCTTAATTGACGAGTTTATCACAGGATGTTAAGAAAAGCCTATAAATGTGTAAGTAAAACAAAGATTCTAAGAATTTAATGGGCAAAGGACTGTAACAAAGACGTCACAAAAAGAAAACTTAAATAGAATACAAATATGAAAGGTGCTCAAAATAATTTATCAAGGCAAATAAACTAAATAACACATTGAAAATATTCTATAAAATAACAAGAAACAGGATGCTGGAGGATGATGCAGTGGTAAAACACAATGCTCTGTGAGGATGACTTACATGGAAAGGTCTGGATTTTCCCCTACTTAGGCCAGGCACCCACATGCTCATGACTTGGAGTGGCTGAAGCTGAAAGTGGGTAGCGATATGAAGACCATGTGGAGAGTACTATCTCTGCATATCTCACCCTTTCGTGGTCATGGAGGAAATAAACTTTAAGAAATGGCTAAAAATAATGGTGGCAAGGATACAAAATGATGGGAATACTCAAACTGCTGTTGAGAGAAAAAAACTGTTAAATTACTTTGGTCTATGTAATTAGTCACAAAAATATTCACTCCTTGGCATATGCCCTAAAGTAACTTGTATATAGATTCATTAAAGTCATGTGTTTCAGTCACATTTTAGTCTTAGTATGTCTGGAAACTGGTAAAAAATAATCAATAGTAAATCGAATAAATTCAGTACATTACACTTACATAGTGTGATTCTATAAAGCATTGAAAATAAGCAGAATATTGCTACATGCAACAGTATAATGTTGACTGAAATATGCCCCCCCAAAAGAGCAAATACTGGATTATTCCATTTACACAAAGTTCAAAAGATGAAAATGAATCTCTTGGAAGTACAAACAAATATTGTAGTCACTTTGAGGAAGAAAATGATTAGGACTTTGTTGTCATTGTATTATTTTTTTTACCCTTTATTTATATGGTGGATACATACCTGTATTAACTTTCTGATAATTCATTGAGATTTTCACATCAGATCTGTGCACTACTCTTTATGTTTGTAACAATATAATAAAAAGACTGATGCTAAAAAGTAACAGTAGTGCAAGATTATGCCTGCTAAGTCATTAAAATCATTTGAAATTGTGTGTCTAATACGATATTTAAAAATTTTCATGAATCTAATAATTTAGCAGTTGACATTTTAAATGTGCTAATGGAAGCAGCATCTGTCTAATTTATAGAAATAACATTTATATTATTTTGAGTAAATTAGTCCAACAGTTAATTTGCAAATTATATCAGTGGCTTTTCAAAAGCACTCTAAATATTCCACTATGTAAAAGCTATCCATATTAAATTTTTCCAGGAAGCCAATGCTATTACCTTATATATGCCTTTTTTACATAAATAAATTATGCTTAAAGAGGTTCCCGAAAATCAAAGTACTATTAAAATAATCTTTGTAGCAAAAGAGTGTTAAGAAGTGAACTGTCTTGGAAATATGCAGAAAAAGTAAATATGTGCAATTTATTTGCTTCAGAGGTCAAATGTAATGAATATTTAAAAAAATTAATTCATATAAATTTGACAATTAAATATTTTAAATTTTTGCCAATGCAATTTTTTTTTTTTTTTTGAGAGGTTTTTGCTATAGGACGCGTGCGCTCGCCAGAAAGGCAGAGAGATAGAAAGCGAGAAATCACCCCCTAGAGGGGATGGCCATGCCGCAATCTCTTCTCCTCCATTCTCCTCTCAGGATCTTGGGCACGCATGCACACGTGCCCGGCATGAGTTTAAGCCACCGGGTCCGGGACTCGAACAGCGGTCAACTACGTGGGAGTCCAGCGACATAGCCATCATGCTAACTGGTGGCCCCCCAATGAAATTTTAATAAAGAAATTTCTGTAGAAAAATTATTTGGAGGGACCAGCAGTTAGTATAATGGCAATATCGCTGAACTCCCATGTAGCCAACCACAGCACAAGTCCCGGACTCCGCGGCTTAAATTCACGCCAGGCGTGCGTACGTGCATGCCCAAGATCCCGAGAGGACAATGGAGGAGAAGGGATCGCAGCTTGGCTATCCCCCCCAGGTGGGGTGATTTCTCGCTTTCTGTCTCTCTGTCTCTCTCTGTCTTTCTGGCAAGCACATGCACCCAATAGCAAAAACCTCTTCAAAAAAAATTTTTTTTTCTAAAATTTTTGTATAAATATTGTCAAAACTGTAAAGATTTAGTAAAAAAAGCACTACTTTTAGTTCATTGTAGTTTCAATTTATGATGTATGAATTTTAATTCATTTATTTAGAAATTTCAGAAAGAAAAATGAAACAAACTTACTTAATGTGCTTTGCAATTCAATTTCAAAGGTAAAATGTTGATTTTTATTTATTGGCTTAGTTAATCATTATGTCTACCTTACTAATTAGATAGTATTATTGTCCAATTTAGAAGTTGAAATTGATGCTTAAGGAAATTAAATAACATGCCTCAAGTTACACAACTTGGGAAGAGGAACTACTTTCCAAATTCAAGCTGTCTGACATTAAAACAGGATTCTAAATTATTTAACAACTCTCTCAGCAGGTAAAGATCATTGATTCTATATTTTGTGCATCTTTCTTTTTTCTCCCCTAGGCTTATGGAAGATTCTAAGATTCTCATTCTTAAATATTATATGTAGGGCTGGCCCTGTTGCCTCGTGGTTAAGGACACTGGATCTTACATGGCCTAGTATGGGATTCTTACATAGCCAAGTATGGGATTCAAATCTTAACTCTAGGGAACCAGCAGTTAGGTAACGGCTATGTTGCTGGACTCCCACGTAGTCGACCGCGGTTCATGTCCCGGACCCGGTGGCTTAAAACTCACGCCGGGCACGTGTGCATGCGTGCCCAAGATCCCGAGAGGAGAATGGAGGAGAAGGGATTGCGGCATGACCATCCCCTCTGGGGGGTGATTTCTCGCTTTCTGTCTCTATGTCTCTCTCTGTCTGTCTGGCGAGCGCACGCGCCCTATAGCGAAAACCTCTCCAAAAAAAAAAAAATCTTAACTCTAATAGCTTGAAAATAACTCCAGGCACATGTGCGTACATGGCCTAAATCCAAAAGGGATGGAGAAATGGAGGAGAACGTACTACAATGTGACCCTGTGGGAGGTGCTTTCTCCCTCCCCTTCTGTCTGTCTCTGGCAAGCACATGGGTGCTCTGGCTTCTAAATGAAACAAACAAAACAAAACAAAACCGGTTGCATGTAAAATAAAATTCTAATACATGATAGAAAGTAAATATTATACATAAAATTATATATGTAGCTTTATTGATACATATATAATTGCTTTATTGCTTAATTTCAATAAACTGACTTTCTGAGGCCAAATCTTAAACCCAATTTCAAGCCTTCCACGTACTTTTTATTAGTATCAGATGGGGCAAATGAAAGAGCATTTCCTACTCTTTAAAAGCAATAATTAAATAATTATGAGTTTACTATGAGTAGGATCTAGTCGGAAAACTGATTTTTAATCTCCCTGCTTCCCTACATAGACTATATATGCCCTGAAACCCATGAATATGTTATGTTACATAGCAAAAGAGATTTCACAGATGTGATTAAGGTTATGGTCTTTGAGAAGGGAAGTTAATATAGAAATTATATGGGGGGGCCATGTTGCTTGACTCCCATGTGGTAGACTACAATTCAAGTCCCAGACTGGTGGCTTAAACTCATGCCGGGTGTGTGTTTTTCCGTGTCCAAGATCCCAAGTGGAGAAAGGAGGAGAAGGGATTGCAGATGGCCATCCCCCCTGGGGGGTGATTTCTCGCTTTCTGTCTCTCTCTGTCTTTCTGGCAAGCGCACATGCCCTATAGCAAAAAAAAAAAAAAAAAAAAAAAAAAAAAAAAAAAAAAAAAAAATCTTAACAACAACAACAAAAAAAAAGAAATTATTTTGGGAAATCTATCTAAGCACATGAGTTCTTAAAAATAGAGAATCTTCCCAGTGCTAGAATAAAAAAGGATGTAACAAGGATGAAGAGTCAGAAAAATAAGAGCATTAAGTCATCCATACAAGAGATAAAGAGAGGTTTGTGGTATAAGACTGAGAGAAACAAAGAGAGTCAGTGAGAGGGAAAGTGAGAAGTCATCTTCCAGAAGGGATGGCCATGCCATGATCCCTTGTCCTCCATCCTCCTCTCAGAATTTTTGGCATGTGTGCACACACACCCAGCGTGATTTTTCAAGTTCCAGGCCCAGGACTCAAATCTGGGTCAATCATGTAGGCGTCCTGTACCTCAACTATCATACCACCTGCTGGCTCTCAACAAACAGTTCTTTAAAATTCTACATCTGCCTTTAAAAAAAATTTTCTTTCATCTGCATTTCATCATGTTCACTTTTTGTTGTTCATTGAAGCTTCGTCCTTTATACAAACAGTACTCTAATTTTGCTTAGGTGTTTGGTTTTTTTGTTTGTTTTTTGTTCTTTTGTTTGTTTGTTTGTTTGTTTTTTAAGAGAGCTTTTTACTATAGGGCACAGGAATGCACCAGAGAGACAGAGAACCAAAAAAATGAGAAATAATTTCCCAGGGGAATGGCCATGTCACAATCCCTTCTCTTCCATTCTCTTCCCAGAATTTTGGGCACACATGCACACATGCTTGGCATGAGTTTTAAGCCACTGGGTCCAGGATTTGAACAGCAGTCAACTGTGTGACTGTGTGGGAGTCCATTAGTGTAACCACTATGCTATCTGCTGGTCCCTTGCTTAAGTATTTTTCACTGGATGTTAGAGACTTTGAACTTTGTTATAAAAGCATTATAAACATTCTAAAGATGCACTGGGCAAAATCTTGCCATATTGAATATTTATCACTTGGAATATCACTTCAACTACACTGAACCATTGGAATTGGACTAAATACAGAAAAAGGAAAACCACAGTGCTGGAATAAGTAGATTAAATAAATAATAAGTAGGGACTAGTATTTTATGTGGTGGTTAGGGTACTAGATTTCCACATAGCCAACCATACTTCAAGTCCCAGATGCTGAGACTTGAAAACCATGCTAGTGATATGTGTGTATGCCCAAAATCTTGAGAGAAGCGAGGAGAAGGGATTGAGGCAAGGCCAACAACCTTACCCCTCTAAGGGTGGATTTCTCTCTCTCTCTTTCTCTCTCTTTCCTGCAAGGCCTTACACTTTATGACCAAATGTTGAAGAAAATAAACAAAAAATGTGATATAATAACAATAATTTACTTATTCAGAATGCCTTTATCTGTATTAATACTGTTCTCTTGTAAAATAATTTTTAGATTAAATTGTGGTCTAATATTTTGAAAATTAAGTAAAAATAACTAATTATATTTTCTCTACAAATTCTTTCAAGTAAATCAGTTATAGCATTTTTATTTCTTTTTGAAGATGGTATTACCACTTCAGTAATAATTCTTTCATTGGGCTAGAACTTATTAATCTAAGAAGCTAAACTTCTGTACTAGGAGGAAAGCATTTTCTTAACTTATAAAGTTTATTTTTCAATCTGTGTTGCTGAAGACTGGTCAGAGAAATGAATAAATGTGCATTCAAAATAAATAATTTCTTCAGCTATACGAATGTGCCAAGATACCATGGTGATTTTTGTAACACGATTACTGCAAAGGGTGCTGAGATAATTCTCCCACCTTCTTTTCATCCTACTCAGATAGTTCTGTTCCATTTATTCCGTCAGCAAGTTAACAAAAATCAAATGCGCAAGAACCTGATGTTCTGAAGAAAGCGTTTAGAAGGAGACTAGAGGTTTTGCTGCCTCAGCTGGGAGGTGTGGCATTTACCCTTTTCCAGTGATCTCTGACTGCATTTGGACTGTCAAGATAGTCGTGGAAGCCAGGAACATCTTCACCATCTGTGCTTGGCATCCGTTTTATATGGTGCCTGCCAACAGAGAAACAGCTTCTTTTAGTACACACCTCAGTGCCATTTTTCCTACCTTTTAACTCTCCATGAGGTTACATTACAGATGACTTGGCAGCGCAGTAATGAACCAGCTGAAAATATGAGGCTTGCACGAAATTCACTAAATCACCATTTTAGAGAAAGTATTTGCTATCTGAATACTTCTTCTAGGTATAATCTGTCTTGCTAAACTTTATACCTTTTCCTGGATTCTAAACTGTGATTTGACAAAATGTTCTCTTCTAAAGCGTCAAAAACAAAATTTATAAATAAGGCTTATTTTGCATGATTCCTATCAGTTAATAACTGTATCCAAGAAGTTTAGACGTGTTGCAAGAAATACATACATAAACAAATTTAATGCATGAAACTTTTGATAGTTATGATAAAAATTGTAGAATCCTTCTGTTATGTTTTCAAAAACTTCATATACTTGAATTAATAAGGATAAAGTAGTTTACACAGAATTGAAGACAGCATAGGAAAAAGACAGTAGGAAGTGTTGGAGAGTATCAGTATATCCTGAAAGAATTCGCTACCTAAGTAGTACTACCTAGCTTGCTTTGATTGGTATATTACCTAAGGTTAAGAGAATAGTAGAAACTAATACTGGGAAGTTGATGTTATACATCACCCTCAGTATCTGACTTAGAAATGGCCATTAAGAAAATAGTGGCTTATATAGGGAAAAGAAGGTGTGTGTGTGTGTGTGTGTGTGTGTGTGTGTGTGTGTGATAAATTTAAAAACATAGTAAATGCAAGGAAACTGATTAAAATTCTAACATCTGATGGCAATGATAATGATATCTTACACTAAAGTGGTGACTCTGAGAATATGATGGATTCATGAGTTCTTGTAAAGAGACCTGCAGATGGTATAGCAGTTATATTACTGGACTCCCATGACTAACTGTGATTTGAATCCTGGACCTGGTAGCTTGAAACTCATGCTGGGCACATGTGCTTGTGTGCCCAAGATCCTGGAAGTAGAATGGAGGAGAAGGGATTGTGGTACGCTCATCCCTCCTCAGACCCCACCAGCTGGGGTGCTTCCTAATTTTCCCTCTCACTGTGTCTGTCTTTCTCTGGTGAGCACATGCACCTAAAGTTAAAACCTATAAAAAGAAAAAAAAAGAAAAAGAGTTCCTGTAGTAATACTGGGCCATCTTGAAGTCTAATCTCTCTTACAGAAACTTCTAAGATTTGGTCAACAGCAAAAACCTTGAATTTCTGTTTTAGTTAACAAAAGAGGAAATCATTCTGTGAAAATAAAATGTTAAATACTACTTAAGCACTGTATATTTTTTTCCAACATTTTTCATGCAAGTCTCTTCCCTGATCTTCATTTTTTTTGTCACAGCACTTTTTTTAAAAAAAATAGTCTTATTTTGAAACATAAAGCAAATTGTTTTGTTTTGTTTAAAATTTTGTCAAAGGACATGTACACTTGCCAAAGGGAGAGAGCTGGGGGGGGGAATGAAAAAACATATCTCATGGGAGATAGTTAAACTACGATCCATTCTCTTCCATTCTTCTTTGGGGATTTTGGGCACACACACACCAAACATGTTTCCCTAGCCACCACGTCTAAGACTCAAACTGTGAGGTTGGCAATGTGGCATCCAGCTGCTTTAAGCACCACTCCTGGGGCTGGTTTTAAAATAAATTGTTTTAAAGGCACATGCCTTTTAGGAAACGCAGGGCTTTTATTATTCTCACTCTTATGTTTCATGAAAAGAATTATCTAATGCATGAGCTGCTAAGGCTTATTAATTTTGATGCCAGGTTCTCCACTGTGTTAGATTCTATGATTCATATAAAGTTGATAGAGTCCAGGGCCATCTTGGTCCAATATTGTCTTGTTAACAGAAATACTTGTGACTCTGGAGTTCCTAAGAATAGAAATCTATTCAGCTTATGGTTTGGAGGTACGATGCCCAGCAACTGACCTCTGGTGAGGCAACAGCATGGCAGAGGACAGGATCTTGAGTAGAGCAACTGTCCATAATATCCTGTATCCTCTGGTTTCCGTTTCCTCTCATAAACACACTCAATTATAGGTTCTCCATCTTACTGACTTCATCATACCCAAAGGTCCCACCATGAAACACCGTGAAGGAAATGCATTTTCATTTAACACCCTTACAAAATAACCAAGTCTCAACACATGAATTTCTGGGGAACATCAAAACTACAGTAAAGGCATAGTCTAAGCATTAATCATTGGCTACTTTAATCATTTAAATTTTGTTAATATTAAATTACTTTGACTAGGTTTTCCACATATAGTAACAGTTAACTCTATGCTCTGCCCCCTTCAACTTATTTGATCTATTAATTCTGGAGCTACTACTATAAAACTTTGAACAATGCTACCAAGACTTTTTAAGTTGATATGTCTAAAAGGAATTGTATAAGAAAACAGAGGGTCATATGAAAAAACTCAAAAGAGATATTGGCTGTGAAAATATTTGCACAAAGACAGTGGTAGAAGTGAGAGATTCCCAAGAAAGACATCCATTTGCAGGGGGAAAAAATAAATGAAAAAAAAAAGAGTACAAAGAAAAGAATCTATGCAAATCCTAACACAGAAAAATAAAATAGAATGAAAAGGAGTGTTATGATCAAAACAAGATTAAAAAAGCACAATGATAATACTTGAGAGTCTCATTATCACGGTATATTTTGCAAGAATAATGTGACAAAGGATATAGTGAGAGACAGTTTACTGTTTTCTTTTTTTATTTTATTTTTTCTCCTCAGTATAATGAGGAAGTCTGAAACCAGATTTCTTTGAGTAGATTTTCATTCTTATTTAAGAGATTTAAGAATACAGATAAGGGAAGATCTTTCATGAAGTTATAAGTTCTGAATCACATGAATGAATTGTGTTGAACCTTCATGAACATTGATGAGACATTAATAGAGAGGATTCAAACACATGCAAAATTTCAGCTACATAGTATTTAAGACATTTCCTTATTTTAATACTACATGATTCTATGCTATAAGAACATAAAGTAGAAATGAGCATATGTAGTTTTAAGGTGGTGATATTTTCCTAAGATGTATTTATCCTATAACTACTTTTTTTAACAGAATTATCTCTTTTATTTTATTTATCATTACTGCCATTTTTAATGTGAACAGAGTGAGACAGAGAGAGAGTGAAAGGAAGCCGCCAGGCCTGGAGCTTGAACCATAGTCAGCCATGTGAGGGTCCAGCGTCTTTGACCACCATGCCACCTACCAGTCCCTCTCTAACTACATTTTTTAGAATTACTTTGAGTCAGAGCATACTCAAGAAGAGGAATATAGTGACAACAGTATGGAAAACATATTTGGCTTAGTGGAATTTATGTGACAGTTGAGTTGCTATCACAAAGTAAAGAAATAAAATCACAAATCAATAGCATAATTCACATATGAATATGTGATATAAAGCACAGGGAAATAAATATGCGGCCAAAAATATTTGAATGAATAGAAGTGTACTTTTATACATGTGTTTACAAAAGATCTCTCTGAAACAGCACCTTAGTTTGTGTTTTATAGCTAAAGTAGTGTACTAGAAATCAGGTAACTTAAAAAAAATGAAATTCATTTCTTACAGTTTTGAAGGCTGGGAAATTTAAGGTGAAAGTGCCAAGTAAAGGGTATCTTGCTGCATCTTCACACAGTGAAAGGTTAAAGGGAAAGATAAAGGAGAGAAAATGGGAAACAGAGAAGGGTCTGTGGAGAGAGAGAAAATGGGGCAAAACTAGCCCTTTTATAAAAAAAAATCCACTCCTGAGTTAACTTTTGACGGGGCCATGCAGGCAACACAAGCTGGTAAGGATGCTGCCTCCCATTCTAAGGCAAGGCCTGGACTGGGAAGAAACTGAGGCAAGGCCCGGTTTACGAGCTCTCCCTTGTGTCCTTGAACTGGCCGGTATTCAATTTCTCTGCCATGAGTTTTACTGTTATTACGGTACCCTGTAAGGGTAAAACATCACCCCCAACCATTACAATAAAGCCAATTAGTGACCTTGTAAGAATGTGGTTCCCTAAGACTGACAGGAGGACAGGGAAGTTTAAGACTCCCCCACCTGTCTGATTTTAAGCCAAAATTAACATATAGATTAAGTTAGTATAAACCAAATTAGCATTAGAAGCATATGTAGACTAAGTTAGTTTAAGGCTAGTTTTTGTAAATACCCCTTGTTAAAGCTACAGGCCAAAGTTAACTCATGCTAGGCAAAGTCAGCACATTCACCACGTAACAGAGACTCAGAGACAAAACAAAAGAACTCATTAATTGACAGACTCAGCAAATAAAATGCAGAATCCCACAGGTTTATTAAAGGAAAAGGCCTGGCTGGGACAACAGGATAAACAAACTTGAGGGCTCCAGAGAAAGATTAACTTAGCTGGGAGCTCTTATCTAAAGCAACAGGTAGTTTTCAACTACAAAGAGTTTCTCATCTATGTGCTATTGACTATGAAAAACTGCTAATAAAACATCCTGTGTTGTCTCCTGAGCTACAAGATCATCTTCCTTTCCCATGCATAGATCATAGACTCACCTATTGTTGTAATGTATGAATGGTCCATATATTAACTGTGTCTTTACTTAGCAAGACAAGATTTCTATCTAGGACTTTGCAACCAGCAATGTTATCGGCCTGATCCAGGACTGAAGTTATCAAACATCCTGCAAGCCCCCTCATCTGAAGACCCTTCCCAGTAATCAAGATCCGGGAAGAAAATACAACAGACAAATGGACTTCCTCATCCTGAGAACTGTGATTGATTTTACCTGATTTTGACAAGACAAACAGCATGTTTTATATTTATTGCTTCCATGCTTTGTACACCCTGTTCCTTAGAGTAAATTTTTTTCACTGCCCATTTACTTGCATGTATCACATTTTCAATAAATAAGCACGATGATTCCTAGCAGTTGTCACTCCCCAGAGAGCGATCTCTGGGTGGTGTCCGGCATAGGACGTGCATGAAAAGGCACCGAGGCCTATGTCTTCTGTTCACCTACGCCGCCTCCGTCGAGTCGACCCACCCCCGCCGAGGCTAGACCCGAGGCTAGACCCCGGCAAACTTTAATGAATTAAATGATTAATCCCTTTCATTAAGCCTCACTTCTGAACATTGCTACACTGAGAACTAAGTTTTCAATGCACTTTTTTGGGGGAACCCATTCAAACCATGGCAAACATGAGAAAGCCTTAATACATGAAGCTTGGAAAGCAGCCAAGCCAAGGAAGACCTGTAGGGAAGAATTTTCTAGTTATGGAATCTGCAAATACAAAGACTCCTGCACACTAATTAACTCAACAATTTAATTAGAAGACCTTAGAATGTCTAGGCTAAGAATTTATTGTTGACCCCTCCAAGAATACATAGTAATACATGTTCTCACAAACATTTGACATTTAATATCACTTTACTGTAGCTGACAAATTGTATGCATGATTTTACAAGACATCAGAGTTCAGAATAGGTCATATATAGTATATTTCTACAAATTATGTTATTGTCTATTTCTGTTGTGTATATAGACTTTACTGATCATAGAAAACTTCATATGTTTCTACATATTTTAATAGTTCTTATCACACTTTATTAGCTAGGTATTTTGAGAAACAATAGCAGTTAACAACTAGTCATAAGTAAAAGAGATCAAGGTGTAAGAGTGGCCCAGCACTAACAAAACTGTTTCAAAGAAGTGATGGGTGATATCTATGAGGGTGGAAATGATTGAGAAGGAAAATATTGGAGAAGTTAAGTGGAGACTGGATCAGAACAACCATTCACCTCTATGTATATAAGGAACATGTAATTGTTGAAAATGTTTTGAGGTACAGATTAAAGATTTATGCATGAGTGCTCATTTCACAAATTTTATTCCTATAAATGTATAAAGAAATCTAAGAAAGAAGAAAATGAAGAGAGATTGTTCATACAGAGGAGTGTGAAATAATTTTGGATAATTTTCTCAGAAGGTACAAAATGAACTTTTAAAATAATGCATTCCCAGGAAGAGTGAGTGAATAAGTTAAATATCTTGTAAGTGCTTATTATCTCTGAGAGTAAAGGCAAGGCATGGGGAATATAAAGAATAAGGTGATGTGATCTCTTCCATAGTCATTTATAATTGCCTAAGAGATAGGACACATAAAACTACCATGAGTTTGTAGTAGATTTCATCAGCATAAACAATAAATGTATCCAGTAAGTCATAATCATATTAATAACATGTCTCTATTTTACTATCTTCTATTAATATAATCTGTAGTATGTGCACTCTGGAATTTTGTATTAATAATGGTATGGAAACTAATGCATTGGCCTTGGGCCTGTAATTTGCTCTGTTGACAAGCATAGCAATTGATAACACAGAGTGAATCATAGACATCATCTTAAGTTAATGCAGTTCTTTCCTCTTATATGCAGTTATGTGTATTCATTTCCTTCCCTTAAATCTATTAAAATTGTAAAAACATGGAGTTTTCCTTGATTATTAAGGTCTATACGTACAATGCTAATAAACAATAAAATCATTTATAGATATATATACTGTATATAATTTATTCTGAAATTTCATGTCATGCAAAATCAAGTATATTCTGTGCCAGCTAAGATAAAGTAACAATAAATGTCAAATACTTTGTGTGAACATGTATCTCTGTTTATTTATTCAGTGGGTCAATTATATGTTGTTAGCTAAAACAATCGAAAGTCTTCTAATTAAATGGTTGAGTTAATTAGTGTGCAATACAGATGTTGGTATTTCTTCCTTCTTACTCAATTCACATTTAATACATTGGAAATTTACCATACATCAAAAATGCCATTCACTTTTTTACATTTAAGTGCCTTAACCATTAAGCCACCTGTCGGCCCTTTCATTAACATTTAATGCCACTTTGTTTCTAAAATTTCTCCAAAATCCTCAGGAAAAATGATTATCTCTTCCTGGATTTCTGCCTATATTGCCTTTGTCTAAAATTCTTGAGAACCAGCAGTTAGAGTAATGGCTATGTTGCTGGACTCCCATGTAGTCGACCGCAGTTCGCGTCCCGGACCCGTTGGCTTAAAACTCATGCCGGGCACGTGTGCGTGCATGCCCAAGATCCCAAGAGGAGAATGGAGGAGAAGGGATTGCGGCGTGACCATCCCCCCTGGAGGGTGATTTCTCGCTTTCTGTCTCTATGTCTCTGTCTGTCTGGCGAGCGCACGTGCCCTATAGCGAAAAAAACAAAAAAATCTTCAAGAATGTTTTTTGTTGGGATTTGTAATAGTTGTTTTTTAAATATTTTATTCTAATTTTATTTATTTATTTTTAATTTGACTAGAGAGGGACAGAGTGAGAGAGACAGAGAGAAAGTGAAAAAGCAAGCTGCCTGGTCTGAGACTCGAACCATGGTAAGACATGTGGGAGTCCATCGCCCTTAACCACCACGCCACCTGCTAGTCCCTCTAATAGTTATTTTAACCTAGAGAGCTCTTAATTACCTAAGTTTTTTTCTAGCATTCTGGCCTCTCACAAATATACCAGAAGCACTGCTAGTTCTTAAACACATCCTATAAATAGCTCCAAAACTGCTGCTCTACAAAAATAAGAATCAAGGGACCAGCAAATGGAGTAATGGTTATATCACTAGACTCCCATGTAGTCAACTGTGGCTTAAAACTTATGCCAGGGTGCTAGCAGGTGGCATGGTGGTTAAGAGAACTTGATTCCCACATGGCTGACCGTGATTCAAGTCCCGAAACCGGTGGCTTATTTTTTTCACTTTCCCTATCTCTCTCTCTGTCCCTCTCTGGTCAAATTAAAATAAATAAAGTTAAATTTTAAAAAAATACTCTCTAAAACAGTTAAACACACACACACACACACACACACACACGCAAAAAAAAAAAAAAAGAAAAAAAAGAAAAATACTCACACTAGGTGTTTGTGCATGCATGCCCAAAATCCTGAGAGGAGAGGAGAATAGAGGAGAAAGAATTTTGGCATGGCCATTCCCCTTGAGGAGTGATTGCTTGATTTCTGTCTCTCGTCTGTTTCTGATGAGCACATGTGCTCTACTGCAAAAATCTCTCTAAAAAAATTGTTTAAAGAATAAGAATCAAGTTAGTCAAATGGCAAAATGTGAGGTCTTCTGTCATTATCCACCCATAGCAACAATACTCTGACAATTAATCACAGATAAATATATTCTTGGAGAGAGATAGGATCTCGTTAAAATATTGAAACAACCCAATAAAGCCCAAGATCAAAGAAAAATTTTTTTGAGGAAGCAAGCCCTCGCCCCTGTAGCTAGCCAACCAGCAGGAACCAACTCCAAACCTGGATATCATTTCCCCTGTGAGTTTGGTTCCAGCCTCACATGTCCACGGTTCCAGAGGAAGTCCTGTACATCTGGAATCATGACTGGAGCCAAAGCTTCCCAAATCCCTGAAAAAAGGCTCATCATCTACGAATCCTACTACAGGGCCTGTGACAAAGATCCATCTATGCTTGACTACAGGATAACTGTGACACCTGCCAAAAGTTGTCTGTAAATATTGGAAGAGACTAGGACCAACAGATGGCATAATGGTTATATCACTGGACTCCCACATTGTCTGAACTGTGATTTGAGTCCGAGACCCAGCAACTTAAAACTCAAGCTGGACGTGTGTGTGTGTGTGTGTGTGTGTGTGTGTGTGTGCTCAGAATTTTGAGAGAAGAATGGAAGAAAAGGGATTGTGTCATGGCCATCCCCCCTGGGGGGGAGCAATTTTTGCTTTCTGTCTCTCTGCCTCTCTTTGTCTTTCTAGCAAGCACATATACCCTACAGCAAAAACCTCTAAAAAATAAATAATAAAAAAGTGAAGAGATTTGTCCTTCAAGTTTATAAACACCAATGTAAGAATCATGAAGAATTAAGAAAATATGACATAACAACAACAACAAATTAATAAAATTCTAGTAACTGATCCTAAAGAAGTAAAGTTCCATGAACTGCTTGTGAAAAAAAAAATACAAAATATTGGGTCATTGGAAAAGTCATAGCCTTTTTTTCCTTTTTTTCCTATACAAAAATGTGTCATGACGTTTCCAACAACCCCATAAATATTTTTAAGAAGTTCAATCAACCATAAGAGAACACATATAGAGAACGCTAAATAAATAAGTAAGTAAATAAAATAAGAGAGCTTGTTTTAGAGTTTAGTGTTTAAGGAAGTTATATTCCATATGATTGGTTGCAATTTGAATTCCAACCCAGAAGCTTGAAAATATGATGGGCATGTGTATGTGTTCCCCAAATTCTGACTGGATGGGAAAGTATAGGTAGGATATTACAGTGTGAACGTGCCACACTTGGGGTATTTTATTTTTCTCTGTTCATGTTTTCTGTTTCTCTGGTGAGCATATGTGCCCTCTGGCACTTAAAAATTAAGAAAAAATAATCATACATAAGATGAGAAGTTCAATATAGAAATAGAAATCCATTAAAAAAGAGCCAAACATTAATCCTGGAACTTAAGATTGCATGATTGAACTGACAAATTTAAAAGAAAATGTCAACAACAGAGTTGATAAAGCACAAGAAAGAATCAACTGGGACCAGCAGTTAGCGTAATGGCTATGTTGCTGGACTCCCACATAGTCAACCGTGGTTCGAGTCTCGGACCCAGTGGCTTAAACTCACGCCAGGCGTGTGTGCGTGCATGCCCAAGATCCCAAGAGGAGAATGGAGGAGAAGGGATTACGGTGTGGCCATCCCCCATGGGGGGTGATTTCTCACTTTCTATCTCTCTGTCTCTCTCTGTCTGTCTGGCGAGCGCACGCGCCCTATAGCAAAAACCTCTTCAAAAAAAAAAAAAAAGAAAGAAAGAAAGAAAGAAAGAAAGAAAGAAAGAAAGAAAGAATCAACTAACTTGAAGACAACTTATTTAAAATTTTCCAGTTGGAGAAACAAAAAGATTAAAAGAAGAAAAAGGGTGAGAAATGTTTATAGAACTATGGAACATCATAAATCAGTTCAATATATACAGTGGGAGTCCCAAAAGTAGAAAAAAATAGGCAAACACTTAATATGAAGAGAAGTGAACGCTTCTCGGGACCAGCAGATGGCTACATCACTGAACTCCCATGTAGTCTGCAATTCAAGCCCGAGACCCAGTGGGTTAAACTCATACCATGTGCCAGGACCCCAAGAGGAAAATGGAGGAGAAGGGATTGTGGTGTGGCCATCACCCCCCTGGGGCATAATTTCTCGCTTTCTATCTCTCTGTCTTTCTCTGTCTTTCTGACAAGTGCACTCGCCTTATAGCAAAACAAAAACCTCTCCAAAAAAAAAGAAAAAAGAAAAGTGAACCTTGTACACTGAAAATGTAATGTAAATTGGTTTAGCTACCATGAAATTCAATATTGAGTTTCCCCCACAAATTAAAGATAGAACTACCTTTTAATCCAAAAATCTCACTTCTAGGTACTTTGAAAAGAATTGAAATCCAAATATTGAAGAGAAATCTGTACTCCTGTGTTTATTATAGTATTCCACATGGAATATAACTAGTCGTAAAAAAAAAGCAATCTTGTCAATTGTGACAACCCTAAGGAAACTGGAGGATATTATGCTACATGAAATAAGCTAGACACAAGAAAATAAATACTATAAGATCCCCCTCATATGTGATATCTCAAAGTCAAATCCGTAGAAACAGATATAACATAATGTTTTCTTGGGGGTATAGGATGAGGAAAATTCTTTTTTTAAAATATTTTTTAAATTTTAATTTATTTTTACATTTTAGGGTGAGAAAAATTCTTGAGAATACTGAATATTCTCAAATAGCTATATCATCTCTCCACAAAATCCAACACCACCAACTACTTTATCTTTGGTCCTGTCTCTTTTTCCTTCAGTTTAATCTGGCAATGTTTCTCCTGATATAATCCCACCAACATTACATCAAATCACAACCGAAAAAGAACTCTTGACTTTCTGTTCAGAAGATACTTCCTCATATTTTGCAACATCAATGGAATGAACATTTTCCAAATTTTTCATTTCTGGTTCCATTTTACTTAACAATCCTTTCATTTCATCTTCCTCTTCTCACATTTTAATACTAACGATCAGAGGAAACACAGACACTCAGACAATCTTTGCTTATAAATGTCTTTAGCTAAATATCCTATTTCATTACTCACATGTTCTCTCACTAAACACTAGAACAAAACCAAAATGCAGTAAAAGTCTTTGAAGCTTTATAACAGGTATAACGCTTCTGAGAGTTTTCATTAACATGTTTTCTCATTTCCTTCTGTGGTCTCACCAGAATTATCTTAAATATCTATATTCCTTAAAAATTCACATTATTATCAGTATTCTGTCTGTGATTATTTATACATTGTCTAAGAATATGGAATCTTTCTCTTTAATTCTCTTCTCTCTGAGCCTTTACCAGAATTGCCTTTAACATCTATATTTCTAGCATTTACTTCTAAAATTCCTGTAGTCTCCTTCCATTACTCAGTACTAAAGCTGCTTCTGCATTTTTAGGTATTTTTACAGCAGCACTCCACGCTTGTACCAAAATCCGTATTAATATTCTCAAACTGCTATGACAAAAGAATCTTACCCTGGCTGGTTATAACAATCAAAATGTATCATTTCACAACTCTGGAGAGTAAAATCTAAGGTTAGGGTGTCAGAAGGGTCATCATCCTGTTTCTTTCTTTCTAGATCACAGATGACCATTCTCTCACTGTATCCTCACATGACCTGTCCTCAGTCCACACATATGCATAGGAAGAGGGAGAAATACTTTTCTTATTATTTGCATAAGGATACCTGTCTAATCAGATTAAGACTTCACCCTAATGATCCTATTTAGCCTTAAATACTTCCCAGAAGTTCTGTACCCAAATACCAACAGCACTGAGGGGCAAAGCTTAACATATGAATTAATAGGGGACATAACTTAATCCACTGCCCCATATATAGATCTTCCAAATCATCTTAAGTGTATTTGTATAACTAATCAAGCTTATATATGTCCTGTAATAAGTGTCAAGAATAAGTGTCAAGTTACCTCATTTGTGAATGTTCTCGTATGATAACTTAAATTATTCCATTTGATTCTGAGTCATGTATTATTATCTTTAGTTGGTGGTTTCAAAGATGAGACCTAGAAAGATTAATTTCCTCACATTCACAGAGATAGTATAAAACAAAACACCATATGCACTCACATATGTCTGGCATCAAAGCTCTTCCCCTAAAACCTACATCATGCATGAAAACAGTATAAGTCATATAGTTACATGACTCACATTGTTATGTTTTATCCCTGACCACTATCAAATCTTTGAGTCTAAATCTGCAAAGACTATTAAGATAAACTATATGACTAAAATGGTGTTAAAATAAAATCACTTAAATAGATGAATTAAAGAACTTAGATATAGACTAGCCAATGGTGCGGTGGTTAAGGCAACTGGATCTGACATGACCGATTATGTAGTTCAAGTCCCAGACCTGGTGGCTTGAAAAACATGCTGGGCACATATTTGTGCATACCCCAAATCCCATGAGGAGAACACAGGAGGAGGGATTGAAGCATGGCCATTCCCCCTGAGAGATGCTTGCGTACTTGTACTGCCTCTTTGTCTTGTCTCTCTCTGTCTCTCCAGTGAGTACATGTGCCCTGTAGTAAAATTACCAAAAAGAAAAAAAAAAAAGAGAAAATAGAAGAAGCGAAGACCCTACTAGGTTAATAAGAATATGCATCAAGGGTAGAGATATCATTGTAAAATGTCAGATTAATTCTATGTACACATAGCCTATAAAACAATGTGTATTCTATGTTACATAGTATTATATGGGAAAACAAAATGTAGCATTAATTTGTTTCACTGTTAAATACATAATTTTATGTTATCTAAGAATTCTTTTTAATCTTTTCAAATTTAGCCATTAAATGAAAAGTTAGCATGCCAAAATATATAAATCACTACATAACCACCTCATTAATGGAGTATGCAGACAATTAGAAGGAGATATTTTGTGGCAGTATTTATAAATAATTAAGTAGCAAACATGTACTACCTCCTCTTTGTTAAAGTTACCTGAAAAGAAGACAGTCATAAAGATGAGTTTCTTTTTTTTTTTTTTTTTGGAGAGGTTTTCGCTATAGGGTGCATGTGTTCGCCAGACAGAGAGAGACAGAGAGAAAGAAAGCGAGAAATCACCCCCAGGGGGGATGGACACACCGCAATCCTTCTCCTCCATTCTCCTCTTGGTATCTTAGGCACACACGCACGCGCCCGGCGTGAGTTTTAAGCCACCGGGTCCAGGACTCAAACTGCGGTCGACTACGTGGGAGTCCAGCGACATAGCCATTATGCAAACTGCTGGTCCCATTTTGAGTTTCTATAATAAATTAATTTTGGCTCTGCTTCTTCCTGGCCAAATGACCTTGTATGGCTTTGTATGTATTTATTGATATGTCATGCTTCTGTTTTCTTCATCTGTTATTTGGGTCCATGAGTGAAACAATCTCATATACAACTGGTGGCAGTTAAACGTTTAAATAGATATAAAGCAGAAAATACAGAGTGCTCTTTAAGTGTCTTTAATAATCATTATCTGTGATCATTCCTGACCCTGTTCTTTTGTGGTTTCTGGATTAAATTGAGTAATGGAAATAAATTCTACTTTGTATAAAATCTTACAAGTAAAATTGAATACTATCTCATTCTGAACCATCATTAAAACTGTGTGCTAAAAATTCAGTGAAGGTGGCTTGCTTGATATAATTTAGTAAAGGTTATGGGGTTATTTTGCTTTAACATACACTTTCTGTGAAAAAAGAAAATTCTCTTTGGAAAGAACAAAGGATTATTTCAATTTTAGAAATAACTACAGTCATAATTTACAGATTTATGAGTCTAAACAAGAAAAAATAATAAGCTAGATACATTATTCACTGGAGGAAATGCCTTTAAAATTTAGGAGCATATCATCTATAAAGCACAGAGTTACCTTTAAAATGGTAAGGCCCAAGATTGTTCTCAACGTGTTACAATCAAGAAACTATTTAAAATTCGTAGTCATTTGGTACCACATTGCTCAGTGGGTGAATCATGATTTTCTTGCAAGCTGATAAAAGACTATTCCAATTTCTACATGGGGAAAATTTACTTAGAAGATGTAGCCTTTTTTGTCGCAGTGATTAATATTCTGAAGAATTTATATTTGATGAAACTTTAAATTTTCCTTATCATGTTCATCAATATTAATTTATTTAGAGAAATTGAAGAAGATATCTTCATAGGTATATTAAATTGGGTATTGATCTACTTACCCATTGCTGCATAAAATGTCACCCCAAACTTGAATGATTTAAAGAAACAACATTTGTTTCATTCATGAATATTTAACTTTGAAAAAACTTAGTAGGGATGATTAATCACTGCCCTATTATTCAAGACTCAGAGTCCTCACAAGCCAGAAGCTTGCCCTCACAACCCATCTAAATGCTTGGTCAGGGTGTTGTTACTATCAGTAGGAACATTGGCTAAGGTTATTGGCCAAAACACATTCACATAAGTTCTCAGTGTAGCCAGAAAGTCTTCAAAATATCTTGACTGGCTTTTAAGAGCCACTATTCCATAAACTAAAGATAAGTTAAATATTGAACTATTAAGTACAAAAATCTAGGAAATGGTATGATAGAAAAGTAACTAATACTCATTCCCTGCCTTTCAAAAAGCATGATGCTAAAGCAATTGCATTTACATTTCAGAAAAAATTAAAATCCCAGGTATTTTCCCCTTTCCTTGAAATGGATGGTAGACATATGAAGCCAAGGTTATCATCGAAAAAACCTTTGGCCAAGAACTCAGAAGTATATAAGGCAAGCCTTCATAGACTGACATACACAAAATGTCTTAAATAGACAGAGATTCTTTAAGAATATAAAGACTTGGGACCAGCAAATTGTGTAATGGTTACATCGCTGGACTTTCACGTAGTCAACCATGGTTCAAGTCCTGGACCCAGTGGCTTAAAACACACACTGGGAACATGTGCATGTATGCCCAAAATCCTGGGAGAAGAATGGAGGAGAAGGGGTTACAACATGGCCCTCTCCCCTGGGGTATAATTTCTTGTTTTTGGTCTCTCTGTCTCTCAGGCAAGTGCATGTGCCATATAGCAAAAATATCTCCCCCCAAAAAATGAAAATGAATGAATAAATAAATAATGGCTGTGCTTTGCAAATTCTCTCTTTTAAATAACAGAGCTCCTTTGGATTTAAAACATTACCCTATAGCAGCTTGACCCTACTTCAACAACAAGTGGCTTATTTAAAAAAGATCTGTGGAAGTGGCTTTTATCTAATTCTATTGATTAGAGGTGAGAAAAGGCATCACTCAACTGTATACTAAAGGCTAACCAAAGGCCAGCAGATAGTCATATAAATAGAGATTCACACTGTCACCTAAATTCACTTACATAATATGCCTAGATATTGTTTTGTTTTGCTGTAAGTATAGAGTTAAATAGTTTTAATGGAACCCATATAACTACAAAAGCAACAATATTTCTTGTCCTGCCTTCTACAGAATAAAACAGATTGGTTAAATTCTGACATAAATTATTCATTGATTAATACGTAAACCAAATAGCTTTCAAAAGAATTGTATCAGCTGACCTTACAGGGTAAAATTGAGAGAGGCTTTAAGATTCATCTTTCTGTGAACAACAGAACTGCAATCAAGGGCATATTTTACACAACAGAAAGGTTGGCTGACTAATGGCACAGCAGTTGCACAACATTTGGCCATGTTAAAGCCTTATGAGAAGGTGCACGTTGCTTGTCATGAGGTTTGCCTTATTTGGCAGGTATGCGTGTATGTGGCTATAATCCCAGCTAGCTGGAGCTTGGTGTAGATCATAGCATGAGGACCTGGTGGGGATGTCTCTTTCTCTTCTTGCTCTTGCTCTCTTTTGCTCTTCCTCTCATGGTAGAAATAAATACATTTCTACTATATTATTTAAACTGTACTATATTTTTAAAATACAGTTTTAAAAAAAGGCTAATTCTGGGGCCAACAGTTGACATGACGGTTAAGGCGGCTGGTCCCTACATGGACTACCTCTTAGCTTCAGTCTGGACCTGGCAGCTTAAAAACACACTAAGCATGTGTGCATACATGTCTAATACCCTGGGAGGAGAATCAAGGGGAAGGGATTGTGCTGTGGCCATCCCTCGCACCCTGAGGGGTTAGATGTGATTTCTCATTTCTCTCTCTGTGTCTCTCTGGTGAGCTCATACATACTATACCAAAAACAAAACAAAAACAAAAATTTTATTAAACAAGAAATCAGATGATTAAAAAAAAAAATAGGCCAAAGGATTGAATCAAGAATTTTGGAGTATCTTTCTCAAGCCATAGAAGAGAACTATAATCTGACAGCATGTGGCTGACTGGGTTTCAAAATCACTATGGAAACTAAGTATAGTGTTCCGACTATGTATTTCTCGTTTAAGTTGAAGTGTTCCTATGTGTCTTGGGTGTGTATACAGAACAAGGACTTGTCTCTTTACGTCGTATATATTCTGAATGAGAAGGGTAGTTTTCAAAGAAGAGTACTGAGAAACCAGAGTAGTTCTCAGAAGGCTCATCCACACTTGAACTTAACTGAGATTTACAAGATACTCAATCCTCCAAACTTTACCTAATTATGTCACAGGATAAGATGTGATAAATATGGGGTACCAGCAGATGGTGTAATGGCTATGTCACTGGACTCCCACATGATTGACTGCAGCGCGAATTCTGGACCCAGCAACTTGCAGTTCATGCTACGTGCACGTGCATGTGTGTCCCAAAACCCAGAGGAGAAAGCAGAGAGGGGATACAGCATGTCCACCCCTCCTGGAGGGCAATGTCTCTCTTTCTGTCTTTCTGTCTCTTTGGTGAGTGCATGTATCCTATGGCAAAAATCTATTAAAGAAAAAAAAGAAAGAAAGAAGAAATAAATAGAAAGATGTGATGAGCTTGGGGAGAGAGTGTATTTTTGCACAAATAGGGAGAACGTGAATTTTTATGCCCAGAGGGTTATGTGGTAAATTCAATTTTTAACAATAGCTGCAAGAACATTTCCAAATGCACATCCTCTTCCACTCCCTGTCATGTTCCTCTAAGAAGATAGTATATACTCTCCATTTAAACTTGGATGAACCTTTTCCACTATTTTAATGACAAGAAGGTGGTGGAAATAACAAAACATGATTTTGTAAGTCAAAAAATTTGATATAAGACCCCACAGTTACCTTAACTTTGGACCTGGACAGCACTGACAGTAACTCACAGTATTTTCATGGCTGCCAAGTGCCAGTTGTCAGCAGCACTGATTTTGTAGAGATTACATTGTTTGTATTCAATGTAGAGTGAACATGTAGAGACTCAAACTCATTGAAGGACTGCGTGTATGATAGAGGTGAGATCACACAGAAGCCCAAGGAGTGGATTTTGACCAATGGGAGGCAGGAAAGAACTAGCAGATTACTTGATATTACCTTCTCTTAGGATAAATTATTCCTGAACAAATGTTTATGTGCACCTTCTCTGGTGATGTCTCAAGTAAAATAACAGCTTTGAATTCTTTCAAAGCCATGTCTGTTCTCATTCCTAATTCTCATCTGTTCTACTACTTTCTTACTTTACTGACTTTTTTCCTTTCACTCTTATTCTCTGTTTTGTACCACCTGAAGAAAGTGTTAGCATATGAAATTTTGGTTCAAGATAAATTTCCCAAAGAAACAACTAGAAAACAAAGAAAAAAACAAAGAAATTTCTTAACTAATAGCTAAGAAAGTTCAATTTTAGAAGACTTAAATTAGATTGAATATATATGTATATATATGTGTGTATATGTATATATATGTACATTAATATATACAAATATAGATGAAATTATATTAATAAACTTGTGTGTGTGTTTAATCATAATATTGACCTAGAATAAAGCATCTTGTATCTGACACTACAAAACCATTAAGATTATGTGACCTCCTGATCCAATTTCTATTTTGCTAAATTATGATGATCTCATTTTTTATAAATGAATCATGGAATATTAACTATAATATAGTAAGCTCTTAATTTTCTAATATTCATTTATAATTACTATTATAATAATATTTTTTATTGAAAACTCATATTCTGGGACCAGCAGTTGGCATAATGGCTATATTACTAGACTCTCATGTAATCGACCATGGTTCGAGTCCCAGACCTGGTGGGTTGAACTCACACGGGACACATGTGCGTGCGTGCCTAGTATCTTGAAAGGAGAATAGAGGAAAAGGGATTGCAACATGGCCATCCCCCCGGGGGGTGATATTTTTCTTTTTGTTTCTCTGTCTCTGTCTTTCTGGTGAGCACATGCGCCCTATAGCAAAAAACTCTCAAAAAGAGTAAAAGAAAGAAAAATCATATTCTATATGCAAACTTCATATTAATCAATGAAACAATCTTATTCTTAGAATATAATACTGTTTTAAATGTGTCATCTTAGTAATACACATTTTAACTACTATATTATATTAATCATGAGCTAAATGCATTAACCTACTTGAAACCACACAACATGCATGCTTTTCTAAATGATATTCCACATGAGCTTATTAAATTACATAAATCGGAACTAAAGATAAACATATATTTAATTTTAGATTTAGTCAGTGCTACTAATTTTAGGGGGAAACTTGTTTTTTTAGTGATAATATCTGTCCAGTTTTTTCCATATATAATGTAATACTCCCCAAACTAAATTATTTTCAATTGACTACTTGTCTTCAGTAGCCTAGATAAATAAGTTAACTATTAGTTTTCAGGCTGTTTGCATGTATTTATTATATCTTATCACTTATTTGATTAATCCCTATTTAATTTAGCTTAAATTATGCTACAATAAATGGCCCTGGTATTAGTGGTTTAAGAACTAAGGGTTTATTCCTCACTCAAGTTTTATATATATATATATATATATATATATATATATATATATATATATATGTTTTATATATATATATATATGTTTTATATATATATATATATACACACATACACACACACACACACACACACATATATATATATATATATATATATATATATATATATATATATGTATATTCAGGGCGAAGAATGTCTTTGTTCCACATGCTTTCACTGTGAGAATTAATGTAACACAGAGAAGTTCTACGTTTTTTTAGGTGGAATTTGTGACAACGAGCCAAAAATTTGGCAGAACTGAAGTTGGCACATAAAAAATGCACATCCTAACACCAACAGGTGGTGGTGGGTGCTGGACTCCCACATGACTGACCATCGTTCAGGTCCTGGACTTGATGGCTTGCTTTCTCACTTTCCTCTCTCGCTGTCCCTCTCTGGTCAACTTAAAATAAATAATACATAAAGCTAAGTAAAATAATATTTTAAAAATGCACATCATGAATACTTACATTTAACTAAACAAAGCAAGTCAGGTGACCACTTCTGAGCTTGACAATGTGCAGACCCAATTCTCATGCTCATACTAATTTCAGTGAGTCTTGGATGCAGGGCAACAAGAACATTTTTTTTTTTTTTTTGAGAAGTTTTCGCTATAGGGCGTGCGCTCGCCAGACAGAGAGAGAGACAGAGAGAGACAGAGAGACAGAAAGCGAGAAATCACCCCCCAGGGGGGATGGTCACGCCGCAATCCCTTCTCCTCCATTCTCCTCTAGGGATCTTGGGCACGCACGCACACGCGCCCGGCGTGAGTTCTAAGCCACCGGGTCCGGGAAGCGAACCACGGTCAACTATGTGGGAGTCCAGCGACATAGCCATTACACGAACTGCTGGTTCCCAACAAGTACATTTTTTCACAATTGTGTAACCTAACATTTTTCTCCATTACACACACAAATACATGCAACCTGTTTTCAAGGGACAAAACACAAAAATAGCATCAAAATTCAGTACAAGCTCAGGGTCTAGAATCTCATGATATTTTGCTTCTCAGTCAGTAGCATATTAAAACTAATTCTAGGACCAGCAGGTGGCATGGTGGTTAAGATGCTAGATACGCCCACATGGCCAACACGGTTCAAGTCCTGGACCTGGTGGCTTGCTTTTTCACTTTTCCTCTCTCTTCCTGTGTCTCTCTCTGGTCAAATTAAAATAAATGAGTAAATAAATAAAATAAAATAATTATAAAAAAAAAAACTATTTCTAGGGGCTAGCATGTGGCATGGTGTTTAAGATGATGGACTCCCATTTGGCCAACTGCAGTTCAAGTCCTGGACTTAGTGACTTGCAAATCACGCTAGGCACATGTGTGTACATGCCCAAAATCCTGAGAGGAGAATGGAGAAGAGATTGTGGCATGAAACTGTTTCTCTCTATCTCTTTTTGGTGAGAGCTTATGCCCTGTGGCAAAAATATAAAATAAAAAATAATAATAAAATAAAATAAAATAAAAACTACCTCTACATTGGGAGAAAGTGTTTATTCTTTGCATGGATGTGGCAAGGATAAAAGGATGAACAGTAGTTGCACCACTCTGATCTAGCCATGCTGAGTCACATTCAGTGATTTATTTTAAGAAAGGGTTCTGAATGGAATCATGTTAATGGGGTTGACCTCTCCCCTCGCCATTGCTGTTTTCTTCCCTTTTGCTCTAAGTTTCCAGTTTGCTGCCTTGCGTGTCAGAGATGGGGTGAGAGATAAACTGTTTAAATGTTTGATCACCCCAGTTGGCATCATTCAAGGAACAGAAATGACTCCTGTTTTATTCTCTAAGTATTATACAATACATTCAGTGGTTTGTTTTTTGTTTTTTGTTTTGTTTTGTTTTTGAGAGGTTTTTGTTGTAGGGCACGTGCACTCACTTGAAAGACAGAGAGAGACAGAGAGAATGAAAACAAGAAATCATCCTCCAGGGGGATGGGTGTGCTGCAATCCCTTCTCCTCCATTCTGCTCTTGGAATCTTGGGCACTCATTCACACGTGCCCGGCATGAGTTTAACCCACCAGGTCTGGGACTCGAACCATGGTCGACTACATGGGAGTTAAGTGACATAGCCACTATGCTAACTGCTGATCCCTACAATACATTCAGTTTCACACTGCATCAGGCACACTCCAGTACTTTTGTTTTTTACTAAGGATGCAACAATATCTTATTTGAAGAGTACCTTTCAGAATTCATCCCTCCTGTCAAACAGACCTTCGAATTTCAGGAGTTGGGTAATGTCTTGTTCTGTAATATGTGTCAAAATTATAGGTGTCAGGCATGGGAAAGCATTAAGATGACTTTTCAGGAAGATAAGGTAATGCAGTTTTATAAAATGGACATGAAATTTATAGCTAGACAGCCCTTCATTTAAATCCTGATTCTAGTGTTTGTTAACGGTGGCATGGTCTCTAAGAATCTCCCTGATATGGCACTCTCCATTTAAGAATAACTACTGTCCTATCTTAGACCATGTGAGTTTGAGTATATAAAAATCACAATTTCAATCATCTGTAAGATACAGAAATTCGGGACCAGCAGGTGGCGTGGTGGTTAAGGCGCTGGACACTCCCACATGACCGACCAGGGTTCGAGTCCTGAATCTGGTGGTTTGCTTTCTCACTTCATCTCTCTCTCACTCTCACCCTCTGTCTCTCTCTGGTCAAACTAAAAAATAAATGATTGAATGAATAAAATTAAAAAAAAAAAAGATACAGAAATTCAGCTGCATGAGATACGATTAAACAAGAACCACTGTACCTCAATTGTCAAAAACTATTCCTGTGGGTCAGCATGTGGTATGGTGGTTGGGGCAGTGGACTCCTTCATGGCTGACCACAGTTCGAGTCCAGATCTGGCAGCTTGCTTTCTCACTTTCTCTCTCTCTCTCTCTCTCTCTCTCTCTCCCTCTCTCTCTCTTTCTCTGGTAAGTGCATATGTCCTGTAACAAATTTTTAAAAAAGGTAATAATGATAAATAAAATGAAATAGATAATTCTTTAAAAATATTTAAAAAGTATACCTACTGTCTGAATGGCCATAATAATAGCATCTTCCTCTCAATGCTCATATTTCTTTCAGAGCTGTGCAGTTGTTCAGAGCCTGCATATTTCTGCTTTTCTAATAGCACAGGAAATTTCAGAGGTTGAATCTCTCTAATTAAGAAGATCATTCACTTTAGTCTTCTTTTCAGTTGATGACAATGAAGTTTTCCAAATCTCACCTTGTAGCTCCTACAAAGCTCACCATTCCTTCTCATAATGACCTCAAAATATTATTACTTCGGCTGAAAACTAAACTTGAAGCTACCACTAAATTGCCAATAAGTTTAAAAGGACAAAAATGTCATCTATTGGATAAATGTTAGGTTTTAACGACAAGGTAGTTAGTCTAGAATGTACGCTGTTGGAGTGCTAGAAGCAACAATTTGAGGAAGTCAACACACAGAGCAGAGATACTACACCTAGTGACTAGTTCCCTGTGCTATTGTCTATACTCATCATAGACGGACAATCAGTTACAACTTACTACCCAAGCCACAGAAAATTTTGGTGAAACTATCAATTTCATTTTGTATTGTTTGTCTTAAATAATTATTACACTGAAGCTTCTGTCCAAAGGCCATTTTTCTTAAATAACAGGCTTTTTTTTTTTTTTTTTTCACTAAGCCAATAGGGAGGAAAAAAAAAAACAAAACATACCCTGTGGTCACTTAGTAATTAAAATTGTATGTTGTATCTTGTGTGAAGGAGTAATGAAATGTATTTGTGGTAAGGTGATCAATGGAAGATCAATAGGTCCCATGTAACCCATCGTTCATTTAATCTAATTATTTGTGCTTTTAGATCCTGGCCAGCCTTCCAACATTAAAGGAATAAGAATATGCATTTGCCAAAGGAAAAAAAATACAGAAGGATGAAACAGCACATTATTCATCATTTTGGCAAAATTTTAGAACAGCCCAAAATAAACCTTAGTGTAGGTCCAAGAATACAGATGTCTGCATTGAATGACTAGGCAGATTTATCAGGGCAAAACTCTTCTAGAGTTCTGTGCAACTAAGTAAAGAACGGGCAAGTAGCTTCCCCATGTATCAACACCAAGGAGGGACCTTGGTAATATCTCAAATTTGTTACAAAAGAAGAAGCTGAGATCATAAATCTATAAAAGGACCTAACAAAAAGTATTTCCATGTATACCAATGTAAAGCATAACAACATAAAAGAATATACTGTACTATACACTTGGAAATTGTCCGATTTAGGCAGACCATTGTTCAAAACTAGTGGGGAAAAAAAAATACAGTAAATAATAATCAGAACCAGAATCATGGTTATAGGTTAGAATATTAGGTGGTTAAGGAAATAATGAAAACAGAGATATTAGTAAGAGCATGCAGAGCCCATATTTGTAGTTTTTAGAGTAGAGGCAATGCTATTATGTAAAATATCTGGTTGTTAAAGCAAAAAAAAAAAAGAAATATTACCACTGATAAAATTTCTAATATTCATATAAAAACACACATAGAAAAAAATCTAATCATTATGGAAAGAATCATATCATTTCTCAGTAGGTGAAAAATTATATTCTTTGTGTTTCTATAGACACACACCCAATGTATGTTCAATATAACATAAATAATTTTGTGCTTAGAGACTCATGTCGCTTATTAAACTGGATGAGAATGACATAGCCCATAGTTTTTTAAATTTTTAATTAATTAATTAATTAATTAACTTTAATTTACTGAGCATCATCACAGCATACAAAATTTGATTTCTCATCCAGAATATACTGCATACTGACTTAATCATATATGTTATCATTGATCATTTTCTATTTCTAGTTTATATATATATAAATAAATATAATATATATATTTATGTTCCTCTGTGTTGATTTAAAACATCAATTTGGCCTAAGTGGGCTGGAAAAGATCAATTTGTTAGATTCATATCTTTTTTTAATGTATTTTATTTCTTAGTGTTACTTCAGGTTTACAGCATAATTGGGAGGAAAGTCCATAATCCTCACACACGCTTACACATACAGAGCTTACCCATTGTCAACATTTCATGTTTCCACCAGCAATGAAGGAGGGTTCTTTTGTTCCATATCCTTGCTTGTGTTTGATTCTGCTTATTGAGTTCTCATCTTTTTACATGAGAAACACTATAGCATATTCATTCAGCATCAATTGTGGATGTGAAATATCCAGAGATTGCCGGAAATAGAAATGTATAGACATATGTTAGAAGTGTCTCATATTTTAAAGATCTTTCTTCAAATGTAGGAGAAAGTAGAAAAATACTTTATCACATGTGCTAGGATGAAAATATGAAACGTTTGTTATAAAGTCTGAAGCCAAGTCCTTAACCTAGAAATGAGGAAGACGTATTTGATAGAGCTGTCACTTATCTAATTAGTCTGCGTGTTTAACTTAGGATATTTGCAGTTTAGGTAATTTCATCTTCATTATTTTATCTTATATTTTTAGAGAGATTTTTACTAAAGGGTGTGTGTGACCAGTCAAGAAACAGAGAGAAAAAGAGATATCACCCCCACCCCGGGGGGATGGCCACGCTGCAATCCCTTCTCCTCCATTCTCCTTTCAGGATATTGGGCACACACAAACATGCACACAGTGTGAGTTTTTTAAGCCACTGGGTCTGGGACTCGAACCACTGTCACCTACATAGGAGTACACTGACATAACCATTACATCATGTGCAGGTCCCCATCTTCATTACATACTTGTGCATTTTCCATACTCAACGATTTTCATCTGTTATGTTGAAGAGCAGTGCTTGTTTTTTAACTTATTATCTTCATTGAAGACATTTGATAACAGGAATTCTGTATAAAATAAGTACCATCTCATTCACTTTTTTTTTTTTTTTATTAACTCATGCTTACCTTCCATCAGCAAAATGTTTACCTTAGGATACAAAGGCTACCATGAAGGTCTTGAATTGGATAACAAAGGAGAAATAGATCCATTTGCTGTAGTCAGGAAAAGTTTTACAGTGCTAATAATTTATGAATCAAACCTTGAAAACCAGTAGAAGTTTGCCAGATGACAAATGTGAAGAGAGTGTTCTAGGAAAGTAAAGCTATATATTAACATGAAAAATTATGTTTGCACCATTATCTCATTTTTCTTGTTTATGACAATGCTTAGACAGAGCTTTTTATTTCAATGTCTCATGATACCTGGGACACAGACGTATCCCATTAGCATAGCTATCACTCTCATCTGTCTACACTGAGATAACTACTTATATAGTAGAGTGCTAGCAAGATTCTTTTTTTTAAAGATTTAATAAAGTTTAATCAATCTCAAAAAATAGTTTCTTCAAGTGTAGTATTTCAAAATAATATATTCATTTTCTTGCTGCAAGATAGATTGGTGGTGTCCTGCAATGACAATAGAATAAAGCAAATCAAGGCAGTTGAATACATGACATTAGAGGAGTTGTATTTAAAGGCCTGTGGGCTGGTGTTATTTGTAGGAAGAGTCTAGATGTCAGCTCCTGGGTTCCTTTTATTTAAATACATTATGAAATAAAGAATCACACATAATGAAAAACTAGTGGACACATAGTTAAAGAAACAAACTGAAAAATACAATCACATGAAACACAAAGGTAAATTTTCAGGGGACACTTAAGTTCATACTCATTAGATCAGAGCTGTTGAAGCAGTAGTTTGTGAAAGTACGGCAGAGCTCCCTTCTTGCTTTAATTAGACAGAGAATATTTCATTTTCAATTAATAGAAAGAACAGAGACTATTTTCTACATACTCTGAGAAGATTCAGCATTAACTAAGCATTATTTAAAATTTGGGTTTTTGACTTAGAATAAAATGTTTATCACAAGTTAATAATGATATTTTTATTATTAATGTATCTTCCAAATATTATCTATTATGGATAATAACTTTCACTTGATTCATTATTCAAAACCAATAGTTTATTATTCACTGTTCAGTTGTCTCTCCAAACAAATCTTACCTTAGTTAAGAAAAAATATTTCTTTCAATGTTTTGGAAGAAGAAAAATGTTTTTTGATCATATTTATAAATCAATTAATCTACTCCCCTTTCCTCTTAAATTTTCCAGTTTCCACATTTAGGTATACTCGAAGAAAGAATTCACCAGAAGGGTTTATATTAATAATATTTTTATCTTATATTAGTTATTAAGAATAATAAATATGTAAATACATGTGTGCACGTGTGTTATGATAGTTTGTAAATTTTACTATTGATTCAACACTTCATCAGTCCTGGCATTTCCTAATACATTACAGCTTTTTCACACTTTTTTTTCAAAGAATTATTAAATTTTATTTCTTCTTATTGTATTTTAATTTGATCAGAGAAACAGAGAGAGAAAGAGGAAAATTGAGAAAGCAACCCGCCAAGACCAGGACTTGAACCATGGTTGGCCATGTGGGAGTCCAGTGCCTTTACTGCTATGAAACCTGCTGGAACCTCCTTCACATTTTTATTCTGTTTTTAAGTTATCCACTATTAAATGTATTATTCAATTGATTATCCAAAACAATAAAGGGAAAAAAATCTCTTCTACTAAAGCAACAAAAAAATTATTTGTTTCTTTTTCTGAGTGTGGATTAATAGAAACATCTCTATGAATGCTACATTTTTTTTTTTTTTTTTGGTTTATAATCTTGGGAACAGTGGCACTTTTAAAACTACTTAATTTTTAATGGTTCAGATTGACAATGACTATTTCTTCCCTCTGTTCTTGGTTCATTTTTCTGTCTGCACATCAGCTCTCTGTGCTGCAGCCAATTTAGCTTTCTCCAGATAAAATACATTTTCTGAACATTTTTTCCATATTGTAAAATCATGCTGTCTTCTACTTAACTGTCATGCATGTTCCTGTACAACTAATTACTGCTCTGTGATAAGTCAATTACTATTTAGATAGTAATGGCAATACCGATTTTAAAATATCCACCTGTTTGTCTTTTCCTTTATTATGTTGGAATTCTCCTGCCGTTATCTAAAAGCTTTGATGCCTTACTTCAGATAAATGTTCTGGTGATTAAATAGACCTCGAGATTAGGAAAAATGTCTTTGTTACTCTCAGAGCCAGGTGTACAGAAGGACTGAACAATTATTTCTGATTAAATAAATGTTGAGATGTTACCACCTTTTTGTAAATATGCTTGTAACACCCTTTAAAATCCTAAATTTAACACAAGTTATTCTCAGCATTTGGGAGTAAATTTTTTCTTCTTTTTTCTTTTAGAGATTTTTCCTATTCACCAGACAGAGAGACATAGAGACAGAAAATGAGAAATTACCCTCCAGGTGGTTGACCACTTTGCAATCTCTTCATCCTCCTCTCAGGATTTGGGGCACATATACACGTGTCTAGCATATGTTTCAAGCCGCCAGATCGGAGACTCAAACTGTGGTCAATTATATTGGAGTCTAGTGCTTTAACCACTATGCCACCTGTTGGTTCCTAAGGACATATCTTTTATTTATTTTGTTTTATTTTATTTTTTTTAGAGGTTTTTGCTATAGGGCACGTGCGCTCGCCAGACAGACAGAAACAGAGACGGGAAGCAAAAAATCACCCCCCAGGGGGGATGGCCACGCCGCAATCCCTTCTCCTCCATTCTCCTCTCAGGATCTTGGGCACGGATGCACACGCGCCCGGTGTGAGTTCTAAGCCACCGGGTCTGGGACGCAAACTGCGGTCGACTACGTGGGAGTCCAGCGACACAGCCATTATGCTAACTGCTGGTTCCCCCTAAGGACATATCTTAAAATATCTTTCAATTGTATTTTTACCAGAACACAAATATGATATCTCCACTTTAGAATTTAACTTTTAAATTAGCCAACCACCATCAGTATCTTTACATGAGAGCCCACATTTTATTCTCTATTTTTATTTTCACACTTATTAAGTGTCATTATTCAAATTTTTAAGTGCTTTTTTTATCTCCCCATAGGATAAGTATGCTCACCAGAGAGAGACAGAGAGAGGGAAAATGAGAAATCACACCTCAAGAAAGATGGTCACACCACAGTCCTTTCTCCTCCATTCTCCTCTCAGGATTTTAGGCAAATATGCAAACATGCCCAGTGTGATTTTCAAATAACCAGGTCTGGCACTAGAACTGTGGTTAGCCATGTGGGAGTCGAGCACCCACAACCACAACATCACTCACTGCACATTTTAAAAATTTTTATAAGAGTAATATCACTATTTATTACTATATCTGCCTATTATTTACGTATTGAAAGGTCACCAATTTAAACTAAAATAAATTTGACAACATTGGTTATTGTATATTGAAAAAAATACAGTGAGAATTATAAAAAATTAAAAAATTTCTAGATTGTCTTGTTAATGTATTGTATGCAATAAATATAATGTTCTCAAACTTTTATTTATGGGATTCTCCTAAATCTGCTTACAAAACACCCAGAAGATTCTTTTTTTTTTTTAAGAAAAATTTTTGCTATAGGGCACATGTATTCACCAGAGAGACAGAGAGACAGAAGGCGAGATATCATCCCCCCAGGGGGAATGACCATGCCACCATCCCTTCTCCTCCATTCCCCTCTCAGGATTTTGGGCACTTATGCACATGCGTCCAGCATGAGTTTTAAGCTGTTGGGTCCAGGACTCAAACCACAGTTGACTACGGGAGTCCAATGATGTAACTATTATGCCATCTGCTGGACCTTAAAAGATTTTTTAAATCAAGTGCACCATTACTTATTTTCTTGAACAAACTCCAATTATAATTACTGTTTTAATAAACAGTTAATATAACAATTATCTTCTGCACCTCTATTCATTGCTCAAAGTCAATCTGATTATTACAAGATTTTTTAAATTTCTTTTTATTTAAGCCATTAAAAAAAGAAAAGTAATGATAAAGGTTATTGAACTTCAAAAGTACATTTTATTTAGCATACAAAAGCATTTAATATTTTTCTTATTTTATGATTTCTTATTCACATTTAATTGTTGTGCATCTCTATAACACTTAATATAGTTTTCAAAGAATACATGCAGCTATGACAATCAAATGAAGGACATTACCATAAACACAGAAAACAAAAGATTTTTATGAGGCATAATTAGTTAATATTTTTAGCACAATATGTTATGCTTTAAGTTAACACTATGACAAAGTCATTGAATAAGTTCAAAGGTTTTCAAGGATTCTTCCTACATTTACCTATGAACTCACTTATCATCACATGAAAATGATTTAACTTTATTTTTAAAAGCAACTTAATTTAAAGTAAATATTATAGGGAGATGGATACTGAGCTTGAGCTGTGAAATATTGGTTTTCTTGACTAAAAATGAAGATTTTCTGCTGAGACTTTTCCCTACAGATTCATTTCTACTCGCCTATACACACTAAGTGTCCAGAGAGGTCCTAGTGAACAGGATCCAAACATCTGAATATGATTAGGGTCAGAATATTTCCCTATTGCCACTGAATCTGAAGTACAAAGAATAAAAATGGAACAGAAGAGAGATTGCTGATTGCCTCTTTGTACATGCCTCTGAATGCTCAGATCAAATTTCAAGATTGGGAAGAGGGGGAACCAGCAGTTAGCATAATGGCTGTATCGCTGAACTCCCACGTAGTCATCCACGGTTCGCGTCCTGGACCCGGTGGCTTAAAACTCACACCGGGCACGTGTGCATGCGTGTCTAAGATCCCAAGTGGAGAATGGAAGAGAAGGGATTGCGACATGACCATCCCCACTGGGGGGTGATTTCTCACTTTCTGTCTCTATGTCTCTGTCTGTCCAGCAAGCGCACGTGCCCTATAGAAGAAACCTCTCCAAAAAAAAAAAAAAAAAAAAAGAATTGGGAAGAGGGACCAGCAGTTAGCGTAATGGCTATGTCACTGGACTCCCACATAGTCAACCGCGGTTCGCATCCTGGACCCGGTGGCTTAAACTCACGCTGGGCGTGTGTGCGTGCGTGCCCAAGATCCCGAGAGGAGAAGGGATTACGGCGTGGCCATCCCCCCCGGGGAGTGATTTCTTGCTTTCTATCTCTCTGTCTCTCTCCATCTGTCTGGCGAGCGCACGTGCCCTATAGCAAACACCTCTCCAAAAAAAAGAATTGGGAAGAAATTCACCATCCATTAGATGACTAGAAATCACCACAGGGTCACAAGAAATATGGAAAAGCAAGAAAATACCTCTCCTCCAATGGAAAAGAATAACTCCTCTTCACCATCAGACAGTACAATGAAACTCATGGAAATGTCAGATAAAGAATTTAGAATATTCATAATGACAAAGCTAATAGAAATGGAAGAGAAGAGAGACAATGAACTGCAGAAGAGGCAGGAAAAAGGAGCTGACAAGTTCCAGGCAGAGAGGAATTTCTTGGAAGACCTAAAAGATTAAATACACACTATAAAAGAGAATCAAATGGACCTGTTAGAAATGAAGGCTATAATACATGAAGTCAAAACCTCCCTTGAAAGTATTAAAAGTGGACTAGATCATACAGAAAATTCAATCTCAGATGTAGAAGATGGAATCACTGGCTTAGAAAAATCCACCATGATGACTGAGAAAATTGCCCACACAAATAAAAATAATATATGAGAAATTCTAAATACCATAAAACGTCCAAACATCCGTATAATTCTTATCCCAGAGGGTGAAGAGATTTATAAGGGCATTGATCATCTTTTCCATGAAATCCTGGAAGAAAACTTTCCAAACATAGAGAGGCATTCAAAGATCTAGTCCCCAAAAATACAAAGGACCCCAAATAGAATTAACCCAAGAAGATCTTGTCCAAGACAGATTGTTTGGTTATAGCCATATTGACCAAACCACAGACAAAGACAAGATACTAAGTTTGGCAAGACAGGAACATCAAATTATCTACAAAGGATATCCCATCAGGCTAACAGAGGACCTCTCGTCGGAAACAGTGTGAGCAAGGAAAGAATGGGAAATATATTCAAAGTGTTAAGGGAAAAGCAGTTTCAACTAAGAATACTGTACCTGGCAAGATTATCCTTCGTATGGACAGAAAAGACAAGAATGTTCTCAAATAAACAAAACCTGAAAGAATTTACCAACACCAGACCAGATCTCCAAGAAGTTCTCAAAGGAATGCTATATCAGAAAAAATTAAATACAGACACACAGAAATAAGCATTCAAAAACTAAGAAAACAGGCAACTTAATAGTAGAGACAAGTCTGGAGTTAAATATTATATTCCAGAATTTAATCGGGAGGGTGGAACCACAACAGAAGATAAAGTACATGAGATTGAACCGGTGAAATAGAATTTTCCGACTTTTGACTTAAACATTGCTGATTTTCTTCTATGCTTTGTTTTCAAGTTTTGAGGAATTTTGTCCTCTCTTGAGCTGCCAATAGGTTCATGTACCTACAATTTGAACAGAATCCTAACCTGTTTCCTGGCTTTAAGTTTTAAGCAAAGTTCTTTAGTATTTCTTTGTTTTATTAAAACTAAAACTGCTTTTGGGACCAGCAGTTAGCGTAATGGCTATGTCGCTGGACTCCCACGTAGTCGACCATGGTTCGAGTCCCGGACCCGGCGGCTTAAACTCACGCCGGGCGCGTGTGCGTGCGTGCCCAAGATCCCAAGAGGAAAATGGAGGAGAAGGGATTGTGGCGTGACCATCCCCCCTGGGGGGTGATTTCTCGCTTTCTATCTCTCTGTCTCTCTCTGTCTGTCTAGCGAGCGCACGTGCCCTATAGCAAAAACCTCTCCAAAAAAAGAAAAAAAAAAAAAAAAAACTAAAACTGCTTTTCATAAAATTAAAAAATACATTAAAAAATACTTATTTAATGACTATAGTAAGCTATATACCATCAGCTAGGTGCTACTTTACAGTATATTCATTCTACTCAGAATTTCATGCCTAAAGTCAGACATGTATTCACAAATATGTATATTTCAGCTGAACTTGCTATTGAAAGTAGTTGGATTATTTAAGAAGTTTTGTGAGTCAATTAAATATGGCTAAAAATGGAATGGAAAACAACTGTAGACACATGAGATGGTGTGAGAAGAGGGTGGGAAATGGAAGAGGGTGAGAAATAGGGAGATATATATATACATATACACACACATACATGTATATACATGTATATATATATATATATATATATATATATATACATATACACACACATATATATGAAACTAGAAATGTAAAATTATTGACAATAACATGTAAGATCAAGCCACTATGCAGTATATTCTGGATGGGAAATCACATTTTGTATGCTATGATGATGCTCAGGGAATGAATGTTAATCAATTAATTAAAAATAAAAATAAAATAAAAAATAAATATTATGGAAAACAATTTATCAGTTCCTCTAAAAAACTAAGCATGCTAACATCATATACAAATAACAACAAAAAATTAGTCTCTTGGATATTTCTTCCAGAGTAGTAAAACTTACATTCACAGGTTCGACAGGTGGCAGTGTGATTAAGGTGCTGAATCCTACATTGCAAACTCTGAGGTTCTAGTCCCAAACTCAGCAGCTGGAAAAATACACCAGGTATGTGTGCATGTGTGCACAAAATCCTACGAGGAGAATGAAGGAGAAGGGATGGCATTGTGGACATCCCCCTTGGGAACAGTAGGGGATTTCTCATTTTTCTTCTCTCTCTGTTTCTCTCTTATAAGCACATGTGCCCTTCGGCAAAAAGAAAAAAGAGAAAAATAAACGAAACATGTTCACATAAAAATTTGTATACTGATGTCTACAGCAACATTATTTATGAAAGTCGAAAACTGAAATCCATCCTGATAGTTTCCAAGAGGTGGACGGCTAAACTAACTGCAGTACATCAATATTATGAAATACTTCTCAGCAATAAAGAAGGCACTGACTTAACATCTCTCCAGAGGTTACACAGAGTGACAACAGTGACTCCTAAAAGGTTATATACTTTATGTAAGTCCATTTACATGAACTTTTGAAATTATAGAGTAAACAGAGGCCTAAGAAATTAGTTTTTGAATGAATTAATAATAAATAAATAGTGGGCCAGCAGGTGGCATGGTGGTTGAGGTACTGGATTCCCAAATGCCCTATTGCAGTTTGAAGCCCAGACCCGATAGCTTGAAACTCACCTTGGGTCCATGTGCATGAATTCGCAAAATCCCACGAGGAGAATGGAGGAGAAGGGATTGTGGCATGGCCACCTCCATGGGGGATAATATCTCACATTCTCTTTCTCTGTCTCTTTCTGTATGGTCATGCACCCTATAGCAAAAAATCTCCAAAAAAGTTAATTAATTACTAAGTACCAGCTGTTGTTGAAGTGGTACTGCTATGCTCTGCAATGCCAAACCCACATGGCAAAGTCCCTGGTTGATGTTCCAAGGCCTCCCTATACATGGGTGGGGGTATACACACGTGTCCATGCTTGAGGCTGGCTGAGATTGTGGGTCGGTTCTAGTTTGTAGTCCCCCTTGGAGATGCCTGTCTGTGTCTCTCTATCTCTCTATTTCTCTCTCTTTCTGATGGAAAATTAATAAATTAAAAAAAAAAATTAAACCAGGTAATGGTTATGTACATCTGAGGTAGTATAAGTACAGTGGTGGTACGGTAAGTAGTTCTGAGGGCAGTAGCTGATAAAGGGGCCTCAGTACTAATCACACCTATTATCAAAATATTGATTTACATCATCAATATGTATTCAGAATTAATTATTTATCAGCCAGCTTTCCTAAAATTAATTTCCATTAACTAATACAAATATTAAAAGATTTTATTATTTTAATAGTAAAGATCAGATATATTTTCATTTTTTAAGAATTGTTTTACTTAACTTTATTTGTGTATTTATTTTAATTTGACCAGAGAGTGGGGGGAGAGAGAGACAGTGAGAAAGCAAGCCGCCCGGTCAAGGACTTAAAACGTGGTCAGCCATGTGGGAGTCCAGGGCCCTTAACCACCATGCCATCTACCAGCCCCAAGATCAGATATATTTTCAATGACTATTTTAAAAAGAATTATCATCCTCCTTTCCTCCTCTGTCCTTCCAATAATTTGAACTTTATAGAAGAGAGCTTTTCTGAATGTTTTCTAAGGACAGATGGGAAACATGTTGGATCTTCTTGCTTACACAATTTCCTATTGAGTGTGAAATTAGTAGGAACATCCCAAATTATTATGCCTGATTGTCAGTGGAACTTCATCACAGACAGCCTTTCAGAATGATAGGAAATTACCAGTTTCATGGAGTCCCAGAATAACTATATTTCTTCTTATTTAATTTTAGAAGTTTTAGTTTCTTATCTCAAATGTGTAATTCTAATTTTAATTAAATTATTTCTGATTGGATAATATGTTTGAAAATTGGACAGATTTTTGGTAGTTGTTTCTTTTTTTTTTTTAATTCCTAAATCTTGATACAAACACAATGAATGTAAAAGTTAGAGCTTCCCAAAAAAGGATTAGAACAACAAATTTATGGCTGAATTTGACTGCCAGATTAGATTTGGGGATCTTCCAGAGTGATTCAGCAGTCTTTGGAGTTAGGTTTTATTAAGGTGGTTTGAGAATTAAAAATGGAAAGTAATCATTTGCCATTTCTCCCATCCAGAAGTAGAATATATTTTCTTTCCCCTAGAATCTGGGCCAGCCCTGTGACATGCTTAAATAATAGACTGTGGCAAACGTGATGCTGTTAACCTCACAGTCTGGGCCCTCAGAAATTATACTTTCCACTTTTGTACTTGAAATCTACCCTGGTAAGAAAAAATTTCTACATGGAGAGCCGTACAGAGAACACTGAGGACCTCTGGTCAACAGCCATAGAGCAATTCCAGGCCAGTTGCTAACATCACCTGCAGCATGAGCAGAAGTCATCCTGAACATTCTTCCCAATGACTGCAGCCTCATTAGACATCACCTAGAGTAGAAGAATTGCTCAACTGGACCCAGTTAATTACAGGATCCTTTATCAATGAAAAAAAATGGTTCTTAGGTTACTAAAATTTAGGACAGATTAAGCTGTCTATTCCTTTCTAAGAAGTGAACATGCCATTTCTTCAGGTAGAAAATGAGAACGAAGGAGCGGTGGAGTTAGAATCCCAGGAGGAGGCAGGGCAAGAGACACTTTTTAAACAACTACTTGTGCTTCTCTCCCTTAACATCCTACATAAGCACAATAGAATGACACAAGAAATATATATTTACAGAGGATAGAAAGTGTGCTATTATTGTGTGGGAGACTAACTTGTTTCTGTGTTCCCTGGGTTATCAGAAAAGCTAAGAGAACACATAAACAATCCTGACTTCGGATAATGGAGAACACAGAAAGCAGAATTTCATCAAGAACTAGAGCTGAGAGAACAGGAAGTGCAGGCATATATAAGAAGCTACATGTGCCCAGCAGTTGGCATAATGGCTATGTTGCTGGACTACCATGTAGGTGACCGTGATTTGAGTCCTGGACCCAGTGGCTTAAATTCATGGTGGGCACCTGTGCATGTGTGCCCAAGATCCCAAGAGGAGAATGGAGGAGAAGGGACGGTGGCATGACCATCCCCCAGGGGGAATGATTTTCTCACTTTCTGTCTCTCTCTGTCTTTCTGGCGAGTACACACGTCCTACAGCAAAAATCTCTCCAAAAGAAAAAAAGAAGCTACATAGAACCTATAATTATCATTAACTGCTCAAATAGAGTATAACTTAAAGCTCAGAGGAGAAAAGATGACAAGACAGAATAATTAAAGACCAAAAAGGACTGGGAGAAAAGCGCTTGAGTGCTGAGTCCTTCCTCTCAAAATTGTTATCATGGAGATATATAGCCATCCTTCACACACAGATTGTATGCAGGAGAAGATTCTCTAAAACTTGTTCATTCATTTCTCTAATAAACTAAACTACACTTGCAGAGATTCTATTGATTTGACAGAGATGAGGATATCTTAGGTTAGGTCTTGTCCACACCTTCTGCATGTTTGATAATGCACAAGAAATCAAATAATACAATCATGGTGCAATGTGGGATCTTCATAACAGTAGGTGGCTCCTTGAGGGCTTGTATGCATGACAGTTTCATGGGAGAGAGAGCAGTGAGCTTCTAATATCGACTCTTCTCACCCTTGATCTTCACACTCCCCGTGGACCGCAGTGATCATTCACTTAGAAATAAAACCATAAACTTGGTCCACTCAGTTGTTGATATACCTTTGTCCTACATCTTGGAATAGTTTGTCACCTAGTTTGTAGTAAGTTAAAGCAAAAATAGTTTAAATCCAAGTGTAGGTCATTATTATCTACAGTTTTGTTTTTCTTTTTAATTAAATTTATTTATTTACATTCATTCACTGTACATCATTACAGCATACAAAGTGAGATTTTTCATCTAGAGTACACTGTATATTGTCTCAATCAAGCACATCAACATACATGTTACCGTCAGCAAATAATTTTCCATTTCTTGTTTCCTGTATATATATATATAAATATATATATATATTTCCCATCCTTGATTCCCTATCTCTTTTTTTTAATTTTTATTTTTTTCACATTATTTATTATTATTATTATTATTATTATTTTTTTGTATATACTTTCGGAGAAATGTTCACATATTGAAATGGTCTCATTGTAAGCCAAACAATATGATTGAAAGTATTATCTACAGTTTTTGAAATCAGGTAAATCATTCAACGTTTAACTGAGATCGTATTTTTATTTGTTTGCATTAAGTACTTCTTACGACTCAGGTTATGGGAAAACATCTGAAGAAGTTAAAGAAAATGACAAATACTACATTTTTGACACACTTGACGTATTCTGCGTGATCTTTTCAATATGGAAGAATAAAAATAAATTTTATTGTTTCAAAATAAATGTTAAGTTTTGCAAGCGCTTTGATATTTATATTATACATGATAGAAGGGCATAGAAGCAAAGGGATAAGGCAAAAGTTTACAACATCAGACTTCGATTTCTGGCTACTACATTTTAGGATTTTGATTGTGAGCTTGTTTCCTCCTATGTAAATAGAGGTCTGAAATGTCTATTTTGCCTCTCAAAGAGTTATGTTGGCTTTTGAACAAGAGGACTGATATCAGCAATGTTTAGCAAACTATTAAAGTTTTATTTATTTTATTAATGGGAGAGGTCATGCATATAAGTACGCACACAATGGGGAGAGAGAGAGAGAGAGAGAGAGAGAGAGAGAGAGAGAGAGAGAGAGAAAGAGAGACAGGAGACAGAGCCCTCTATAGGAGCTTGCCTCACAGTGATCCCTGACTCAGATTATCAGCATATTGGATTTACCTGTGCCTGGAATGTTTTCAGATCAATTGAGGATCAGAACCAGCAGTCAGTCATGTGGTAATTCATTACCTGTGCCACTGAGGCTGAGTCTACTTGAAGAATTTCAATGGGAGATCCTGAGAAAGAGATTTAGGCAGTAGAATGATAGCATAAAGCAAGAGAGATTTAGGCAGTAGAATGATAGCATAAAGCAAGAGACAAGAGGGATGTTAGACTGCGAGAGATTGTAGAAAGAGTTCTTAACAATCAGATGTATTAAGTAAAATGAAGAGGGGAGAAGGTTGATAGTTGAGTTAGAGATTATGAATTATAAAAAAAACTAGGTCTCAGTCATGGCAGATTATTAAGGAGATATTCTAAAAAATATATAAGATACTTGAAGTTTGCACTGAAAAGACAGTTTTCTTGGCCATATGATTAACCTGAGTAACCACAAAATAAATGCCCTAAAGTAAGAGAACATTAGTATGTCTTTTACAACCTGAAAAAAAAAATCTATGGATTATATACAGTTTTTACATTACATTGTCTTTGACTTTAAAAACCAGTTCAAACTCTTATTAAAATTTTAGTTCTGTACTTCAAATGAGCTTGTTTAACTTTTATAATAAATTCTTGAATCTATACAATGATTTATTAACAGGATTTCTGAATTAAATATAATATTTTAGTCACCACTGTTTACCATTATAAAAGCAACAGAGAAATGCCAAAAACCAAAACAAACTCCCCCACGGAAAAAAAAAAAAAAAGAAAAGAAAACAGAAAAGAACATTTTCTGATTTTATTTGCAGTAAAACCAAAAGACAGATAAAATCAAAACTCCAAATTTCAGTAAAGGTTACTTGAACGAGCTAAGATCAGGTAGAACCTCAGGAGGAATAAGTAAAGAAAATGGGATGAAGTGTGAAAGAACCCAAAGGTAATGTATTTCAGAAAGAACCAGAAAATATTCTTTATGAAGGTGAAAGCTTGTCACAAAAAGATTTTTTAAAAAAATCTCTCTTTGAAGTATGTTAACAAGTGACATGCATTTGAACTCTGTCAGAATTTCCCTGGAACCTTCCTTGGTCAGAGAACAGAAGGTGCAGGTTTATACAAATAATGACCCAGACAAGGCACCTCAGAGAAGTCAGTATGTTTCACTATGTAATTCGGGTTATTAATACTCAAAGGCTACTCTGACTCTTCCTGTTCATGATTATCCCAAATTGCCTTCAAATAGCTGTTCTGGAAAAAAATCCATTTTCCTTATTAATTAATAAATTAGATAAAATAAATTATCACAAATAGATACAATGATACTATAAAAATGTGGAAAACTTAAATCAAGAGATTATAAATATACAGCAGAAAATTTTGAAGTATCACCTTAAAATATTTAAATTTTGTTAAAATAGATTGCCATTTATTACAAAAACAGTGATGTAACTTTCTCTATGAAGGAAAATTGCAAACTAGAACAGCATGGACACTGAGAAGCAACGAGATTAGAAGTGTGTGAAGAATTACATGGAATCAGAAGGAAAAATAAAACACAAAATCTTGAAAAGAACAAGGAAAAACATAAATAAGGAAAGACTTTGGGAAACATGAATATATAAAATAGAAGAGCAATCAAATCAAATGGAAAGAAAAACTTGTAAAATCAGATTAGAGAGAAGTTTCACTGCACGATTAGTAGACTAGTTTGTTATAGAGAAATCCCGACTATTTTGAAATACACAATAAAGGGCCAGTCTGTGTCCTGGTGGTTACATGAGCTGGATTTCACATGGCTGACCATGGAGTTCAAGTCCCAAACCTGGAGATCTGAGGAACACTTCAAGTGCTTGTGTGTATGTGCCCAGAATCTTGAAAGAAGGAAGAGATGGAAGAAGAGGAATTGCCATGTGACCACTTCATATAGATCCACGATGGGGTTCTCTCTCTCTCTCTCTCTCTCTCTCTCTCTCTCTCTCTGAAAATACAGGCACTCTCTGGCATGTTAAATTAAAAAAGAAAAACATAAATATACAATGCCATATTGTTAACCATAGTAACTCTTCTGTGCAATAGAATAGCCTAAGTGATGTATCCATTGAAGCTTAATACTCTCATTTGATGAATACACAATGAATGCACATATCTAAACATGAAAATGGACCCCATAAGCATGTATAAACAAAATAAAAATAATTTGAGAGATGAGAAAAATCCTCGGGCTAAAAGTAAATAAAATGTCAAGCTAAGAAGAAACAGGAAGAGAAAGGGAGGGTGTGGATAAAAGGGGAAGGAGGGAAAGGAAGGAAAGGGGGAAGTAGGGAGAAGGAAGAGGAAAAGAAACAAGGTAGAGAGGAAGAGAAAGAAAAGGAAGGAAAGGACAGAGGAAAGGAGGAAGAGGAAGGTAGGAAGGTAGAGAAGGGGAGGGCAAGAAGGACAAGGATACCACCACCACCTCCGTCCTCCCCACACACAGAGGCAACATTAAAATAATTAAATTTCCTCTACAAATTTTCAGATCAAATGTCTGGCACTCAAAAAAAAAAAAAGTAAACTTAGAAGAAAGAATTTATCAAGAAACTAAAGAATAGCAAAATAGTGAAAACCATAGAAAATGTGGAAATGGTGGTCACCAGACATGAACATTAAAATAACCATGATTGATGATTGAAATGTTGAAAACATAAACATATACTGGGAGATTATTTTTTACATTTTAAAACTGATATTATGCATTTTGTAAATAAGATGAGCACATGTCATAAAATAATTTAAAACTTATTAGTGATATAGAATGTAGGTTAGAAAAAGTCCATATTTTAATACAGAATCATACTACATGAGAATAAAGACTAAAATGTTTGTTAAGCATGGTGAAAAGTGTACATCTAGACAACTCTTCAGAAAGAAGTGAATAGGGAAGAAATGCATAGCTAAAGAAATCATGACTGACATAGTGGTTAGGGTGGTGGACTCTCCATAGCCGACTGCAGTTAGAGTCCTGATCCTGGAGGTTTGAGAATGACCCCAGGCACATGTGCATGTATGCTCAAAATCCCAGGAAGAGATTGGAGGAGAAAGGATTGTGGCATGGCCATATCCCCTTGGGGGGTGCTTTCTAATTTTCCTCTCACTGTCCCTCTCCATCTCTCTTCAGTGAGCACATGTGCCCTATGGCAAAAACCTTAAAAAAATAAAGTAAATAATAAGAGATTATAAGTGCTAATTTCTAATGCTGTTGAAAATTATCTATCTGCAGACCCAATAATTTCTATAAATTTCCCTTGTTCCAGTAAAGATAAATGTAAAGAGAATAATGTTTCTATACAAATAGAAGGAAATGGCAAAATATAAAACAGTAAAAAAATCTTATAATGAGTAAGACAAAATTAAAGAAATTTTTTTTTTAGAATTTTTGCCATAGTGTATGTGTGCTCACCAGAGGGGAATGGTTCCCTTCTCCTAAAGGATCTTGGACATGCAAACATACACACATCTGGTATGATTTTGAAGGCACCAGGTCCAGGACTTGAACTGCCTTTGGCCCTGAAGAATTCCAGCACAGTAACCATTACATCATCTGTTGGCCCCTAAAGAATGATTTAAAGTGAGACAAAATAAACAATTCACCTTTTAACAGAGACAATGTGTATTTGTTTCCCCTGCAATATCAGGATGTAACCATTGCAAACTTTCTGTGCTTTATTGTAGCCATCCTGGATTTTCCATTTCATGCATCTTATAAATTAGCTGCAGTTCAGCTGACAGCATGGTGCTTCAATTCATGCTGAGCAAGACTGCACTGAACACTTCCCCTTATGTAAGATCTATCCATGTCTTCTTTCTAGACCCCTGTCAGAAATGCAGTAGGTACAAGGAGCAGGTTCTTCTTATGAAGGACCATTGGACCACAGATGGAGAAAGCAAATTACAGCATCAACATTTAAAACTTTACATTCATTCTTACTGGCTAACATTCGAATGGACAAATTATATTCTGCATTAAATAGGTGGGAAAAATTACTCTGCCTACTCTGGTTAAAAAGAACTATAAAATCACGTACAAAACTCATGAAAGTATAATTCTATGCAGAGAACAAGTAAAATAATGAGTGCCCAGCCACAATGGTGGAGGATTCTACAGCCATATAGGAAAGCCCAGGGTACAGATCCCTGGTCAGCCTGAACACACCAGGCATACCGGCAGGCACTCCTTGGCCTTGCTGGCTGGGATGCTGGAGGAGGATTGCAGCACCACAAGACCTCATTATAAGTCTTTCTCTCATGAAAAATATAAAGCATAATGTAAAAGTTATTACATACATTTATAATATGATGATAACCTTGAGAATCAAAATAGAAACATAAGTAGAAGGAAATAAAATAGCTGTACTACAAAAAGCAACACAGAGAATAAATCCCTAATCGAAAGACTTAGTACAAAAGGAAGAAAGGCATGACCTGGTATGACATACCACAATGTAATCATACATGTCATGTTATATGTATGTATTATATGTACATATTATAATATGCAACAGAGACAGCCAACTCTTGTGCAAATAATTTTACCTTTCTTATAGACCTCACTGCTATAGCTAATATTATGTCCTATTTTAGGAACACTGAAATGTGGGCAAAATCAATGTATGTCTCTTTCCAGTCCTCTCATCAAAGACTCCCCTATGAGTCTTCATTCTCTCAGTCATTGAGTAAATTGGAGGCCACAATTTCAATATGGCAAAGCATTCTTCAGGCCATCCATAAATACAGAAAATATGTTTTCTTAACAATCCTAAGGCTATCAAAAAAATTCCCCAATAATGTGTATTTATGACAAGCTTTAATTAATTCATGGAAACTATATTTTAGCATCCCAAATAAAAAATATGGTATCATTTATCAGTTTCAAGAAAATTATTCAAAGGTCCAGTCATTTCAACTGGTTCTTTGAGGATATGAAAATGTGCACACTTTGCAAAATGTAAAGTCACAAAATGTGTGTTTTAATTTCTTGAAAAATTAAATGGAGAAAATGCTTTGGTGTGCAAAACACTGGAGATTTTAAGGTGGTCAGTGACTAAAGCATATAATGAGAGCAGGTTTTCAAGTCTAAAAATGATCATGTTTAACATTGGTTTGCTATGCACAAAGATATCAATAATACTATAATATATTACTAAGAAACAGACAATAACATAGATTAGGCACTACCAACACCTTGACTGCCTTTATCCCATCAGATTCCAATGGTCATATACCTATGGGTTTGTCATTTATCAGAATGAAAGTACGACTTTAATCATATCACTTGTATCTAAACAAGCACTAAATTCAGTAGTCTCTGACATCGTTAAGTATCAGAAATCATGTAAATAACATGATAATAAAATTGGTTTAACACAGGAAGCATAGTGAAGCTCATTGAAGAAAAAATGATTGGAAGTCAGGTGATACACTGAAAACTGAACACTCTAGCAATGGCAGAATATATTCATTATTCACTCGTATGGCAGTGTTTTTATAAAACAGCATAAAAGCTTGAATGTGCATGCTTCTCAGAAGGGAACTCAGATGAGTTAAAGTGAAATTAAGAGATGTTCTTTTACTTCGTAAATTTTATAGTTCCAGGGGAATATTTCAAATGCTTCATTCCAAAGAGCACAATGATGAATTAAAAAATAACTAACTTGAGACCAGTAGGTGGCATAATGGTTATGTCACTGGACTCCAATGTAATTGACAGTGATTTGAATTCCAGACCCAGTGACTTAAAATTCATGCTGGCACTCTGTGTCTCTCTGTCTCTTAAATGAATGAAAGACAAAGTTTTCAATATTTACCCTTGATAGTGCTGTGTCTAGCACATACTTAAGTGAGAATCCTGGCTTCTTACCTTTCAACATGAGCATACAATTTATCTTCTCTGTGGCTCAATTATCTTAATTAGACAATCAAAATAATAATCATGCTTTTCTCTTAGGACCTCATGCTTGAGTTATGTACATAAGTAGTTAGGTGTGCTTTGCATGTAATTAAGTTCTCAGTAATTGTTAAGGATGTCATTGTTGATGATGTTGATTACATATAATGTTTTTCTCATAGATTTAGTTTTCTAGTGGGGAACAAAAAGAACACCGAAAGACCTTGTTTGTACTCTAGGTCTTTTTATAAGAGCTTCCTTGATCTTCATGTAAAAGTGATCACTCCAAAGACCATTGATAAGTGTTTCTTGAACAATAGGCACAATGACAATAGTATTGTGAGGAAGTGTGCAACGATTAGAGGAGATTGAAGGATCAAGATACCATGGGCCTGACATCGGAGTAGTCAGAGTGTAGTGTGTGTGAGTTTGAAAACCATACATTCATTTTAATTATTGTTTTGGTCATACAAACTACCCAGTATAAAGTGTGACAATTTCTTTGAGAAGAGAGAGTGAAAAAGAATAAGGGAAATGTGGCACGTATAAAAAAATAGTGTGTTCAATTTAATTAGCTGTTTGAGTATGATCCCTATGCTCCAGCTACATAGGAACATCTAAAACTCTTATCTTACTACATGAAAAAGTCACTTCTCTAAGGTCAATAATGTAAAGACTGTTAAATCAATATGTATAAAAAATCTCAAATTATTTAATGCACAGCTATTTTAGCCACTATGCTACAAACGTTGTGGTTATAAAGTAATCAGACAGATGTCATACAAACCACAGAAAAAGAACTATGCTACATATTTGATAAGTTGCACTTAAATAGTCCTTGTACAATTTTAGTAAGCAGTGAAAATCTTTTTTTACTTAGAAAGGAATATTTCAAGGGAAGCAATATGAATGTGAGCTAAAAGTAAGATATGGGGCATAACTTTAGAAAGAAAAAGATTCACCTTAATCACTATAGTGCCCAGAGGCTAATTATACATCATAAAATAATTGCTATGGCAAAAGCAGAATAAAGTGTATATTGTAATTATTCTGCTGAAATGACTAAGCACCTTGTCCAATTTATGGTATTAGGGGACATACAATTAACATTAGTTTAAGCTGAGTTGAGATTGTTTTATAACAAAATTGTTTAGGCAGCCCTTTATTTTCCTCCCTGAAAGTGGAAAGTTATAAAATGTATTGTTTTCAATTCCAGACTTTTTCCTTATCAAGATTATCTATAATACCTATTTATAAAAATGTTGAAGAACTACCATCAGTAATTACCATTCTAATTTTCAATAACATTTAACTTGTAATTTTTTTAAAAATTAATTTATCCCTTATGAGAGAGATTCATGGCCAGCAGGGTCTTTGCACTATGATCTACAGCCAGCATCAGCAAGTTTTGATCACGGGCACACACACTCACATGCCCAGTGTGCATTGGGTGGTTCTGGGATGCAAATCTAGAACCTTCCCATGTAGGTCTAGTTGTGTTAACCCAGTCCCCCTACACTGTGCCCAATTTATAAAATTTTATTGCTGTAATTTCCTCTGGTGGAAGTGGATCAAACTATTCAGTTTATTAGCAATGTATGCATAGAACTATCTGTCAAAAAGTCAGAACTCTACCTCATATAATAAATGAAAGTTGGGGGCAGTAGATGACATCGTGGTTATATTGCTGGACTGCCACACACGACTGACTGTGGTTTGAGTCTTGGATCTGGTGGCTTAAAACACACTGGGCACGTGTGTGTGTGTGTGTGTGTGTGTGTGTGCTCAAGATCCCAAGAGGAGAATGTAGAAGAAATTCTTGAGTGGCCACCCCTTTTGGGGTGATTTCTTACTTTTCTTCTCACTGTCTCTGTCTCTCTCTCTCTCTCTGTCTCTCCCTCTCTCTGTCTCTCTCTCTCTCTCCTCAGTAAGCACATGTGTCCTAAAGGAAAAACCTCTAAAAAAGAAAGAATGAAAGTTTACTTTTTTTGATTGTCAAAAAAGAGTGAGGCAAACCCAAACATGAAAAATCTAGAGTATAGGAAAATGTATAACCTTACAAACACCTCATAATTTTAGGTGACTGAACAATACATGTACTTTAGTACATAGCAAATGATAACTGGGAGCATCTAAAACTTTCTTCTCTGTATGCAAAAATAATATCATGCTTTTTAATATAATATTTATAGAGATATGAAGTCTTTCTATCTGCAAGTGTGAAAAGAAATGTGTTTACAATTATAGAGCATAATAACACAATAGTGAGAAGACCCATTATAAAGGCAACACTCAATGATACACAAATAGGGGCTGGCAGGTGGTATGAAGGATAAGGTGCTGAACCCCACATGGCTGACCAAGGTTCGAGTCCTGGACCTGGCAGCTTGCTTGCTTTCTCTCTCTCTCAACCTGGTTAAATTTAAATTAATTAATTAATTAACAAATAGTTAAATAAGATAATTCTTTAAATGAATGACATTTAAGAGAGCTCTAGGAATAAAGATGTCATAGATTCTATAACTAGGATATTCCACTAATCTATCTTTCTTTTTAAACAATTGAAAACAATAAAATGCTTCATTTTTTGTTGTACTTTATGTGTATTTCATTGAGTATCAATTTCGCTTCAATCAAACAGTTTGAAAAATCTCAAAAAGTTGTACACTTAGAACTTGTGCATTCTATGTACTGAAATTACAACTCAATAAAGTAATGTTTAAACATTCAATTATTAAACTATGTGCTTATGTTTTTAAAGTTGTGGTATTGAAAGTAGATTCTGTAACCATAGTTCTTACAATCCTTCAATCTTAGTTTGATATTTAAATGACTGAATACTTGCTTCCAGGCCTTTCTTTTCTTCAGTTCTTTTGATTTGCTCTTATTGAATTAATTTCACTTTCAAGAATTTTTTTAATCTAATGACTATTGTAATTTCTTAATTTGACCAGAGAGAGACAGAGAGAAAGAGAGAGGGAAAAGTGAGAAAGTCAGGTCTGTGACTCACGCAGCAGTCTGCATGTGGGAGTCCAGTGCCTCAACCACCAGGCCACCTGCCGGCCCCACCTGCATATTTTTAATGAAGAGCTCAAGCATGCTGGATTCTGAAATGCTTCGTTCTTACAAATTTATTCTTCCAGACACTACTTAGAAAACTTTCTCCATGTTTAGTACCCTGAAATTGAACCTATAAGTGGTTAGACATTAGATTCTGCATTGTAAACATTTAAATATTATTGCTTTTATTATATTAATTCTGAATATTTCTTAACCATAATTAACTTATTATATCAAATACAAAAAAAACCTGTAAGTGTGTGTGTGTGTGTGTGTGTGTGTGTGTATGTATATATATCCATAAAGACCTCAAAGGTGAGGTTAAATTTACTTTTTAATGTTACATGACTTAATGTAAAGATGTCTTCCAAAAGCTGCCTAGGAAAGAAGAATTACAGGAATAATAAAGGACATAATGAGGTCTCAAAATGAACTAGCATGATGCTAATTTTCTGATATTTGGAGTATGACCAATGTATTAGAATACATGGAGATGATAGAATCACAAAGAAGATTATTTACCAAGCTAAATTTTCAAAGTCTAATGACAATAAGGAAAAGGTTGTCATCATCTACATTGTATTAAGACAATGAGAACTAAAATGATTAGGATTAGCGTTTTTAGTTAGCAAACTTTATTAATGTGACTATAGATTCCAAAAGATCTTTGGCTTCTTTTTCCATGATATCGCCACTAATGCTATGTTATAGAAAGGCTGTTTTGAATGAATTAGCATGTGCCAATTTTGATTGTCTTTGCCAAATAAAGCAACACAGGCAGAAAGTACAAAGCTTACTTTATTTATTTATTTATTTTAAGTTTTACCCCTATCCTTACTATCTCTAGTATTTATGATTGCTCTCTCTGCTACTGTACCTTCCAATCTCATAAGAGCAACTGAAAGCCCATTCTTAAGACCCTTTTGGGACACTCCAAATCCCTGTAGCTACTGCACCTGTTGGCTATGTCCTTTCAAAATACGACTTCTCACAATCACGTTTCTTCTTCCACTTAATGCAAAATTTCAACCTAAATATCTCGAGTGTTTCTTATTTCATGGTCACTACCACTTCACAAGAACTCACAAACAGCAGTAATTCCAATATCTATTTGGGTATTTTTTAAGTTAAAGTGCCATATTTGTGGTAATATATACAATATACAATTTTTTAATCATTCAGCATGTACAAAACCACCTTTAGTTGTTTTTTTGTCTTTATTTCTATTTATCACTAATAGATTTTTAGCCTGTGTTTCTAAAAAAACCATTTTTTATCCATGAGTCTCATGTGTTTGTTGCATGACATTGTATCTAATGGCATATTTTAAAAAATAAATATTATTGTTATGGTCAGAACTGACTGCACATACAAAAGCTTTCCTATTATTGAGATTTATAGGCATTTCCAATTATAAGAAATAATTATTAGTGTGTTTATTAATTTTCCTTTAAAAAAATTTGCTATAGGGCACATACACTTGCCCTATAGCAAGAGAAATAAAGTGAGAAAGCACTCCCACCCCTAGGGTGGATGGTCCCACTGTAGTCCCCTCAAGATTTTGGGCATACATGCATACACATCTGGTATGTTTTTCAAGTCAAACCACACAGGTTTGACTTGAAAAACACATGTGAGAGCAGGTTGCCTTAATCTCCATGCCACTGTCTGACTTAAACGTATGTACTTAATAGTCATTTCATGTTGTCCATAATTTTTTGTGTGTATGACTCTAAATACATGCAGAAGATTACAATTAAACAAATACTGTAAAATTAAATAACTTTTACATTTTAAAATGTAAAAATGTAAAATTAAATAATTTTACATTTAATAGTAACATCAAGTACAAAGAAATAATTGAACAACCATCCTAGTAAATTTTATTAAAAACTGTTAGAACTTTGTAATTTGTAAATGTACTTGAAAAACTTAAATATTTTATTCACATTTGAATACAATTTCTATTAGCAGGAATGTATCCTAGGATATTATATCACCTATTACTTATTTAATACCTTCCACTAGGAATTAAATAATTGAATGTTTTAAATCTATTAGTCACCACTACAAAAGTTATTCTAGTTTTGAATTTTCATAGTTTTAGGACAACCTACACCTCATAGGTAGAAAAACTTTCCCAAGGTAGTCAAGAAATGAGACATATTTTAAGCTAATTTCAGTATTACTCTGCTTTTCGTTTTGTGACTACATCAAATTTTATTTAAAGTGATGATGTAGAAAGTGGCATATTTCATAACAAAGCTTTCTGTAATATTAAAAGTCACAAAAATCTAAACATTTAATATTATGTGAATGACTTTAGAGCTTTTTAAATATTAAAATCACTGTAAAATTATATTCTGTGCATGCATTATAGAAACAGTCAAATTATTTTGCTATAATAAAAGTAAAGATGAGAATATTATTAACTTCATAGATTACACTGAAATGCAAAAATGTGAGATAAATATTACAAGTATGAAAAGCTGCATAGAGTTGGCATTATACATTATTTTAAAACCACTATGGTGAGGTAAAAGAATAATTTTTCAAGATCCAGTAACCTGGAAGTAGGTTTTCTGGAAAGGTTCACGAAAACTAGAGCTGACTTGGCTTAAAGTCAGGTAACCTGGTAGAAGTTTGAAGTAAAAAATCAGTTAACCCACTATTCCATTTAAAGTACAATCACAATTTAAACTTTCTTTCCAGGAATATATCACAAGAGGGGTCAGCGCTTTCTAAACTATGAGTGCTGATCTTTAGATAATGCTACTGGCGTAGCACAGCAGAAATCACAAAATGTGGACCACATCTCTTAAACCTGCCATGTAAGGAGCTATGCCACCCCATCTATGAAAGATGATAGAAAGAATCACAAGAATTGGCGTCTTTCCTATTGTTCCTGGGTGTCACCCTCTGAAGAAATTGGAGAAGTTATGGCTATCCTCTCAATTATATATCTTAAAAGTCACTCTGCAAGTCAGGGTCCTTTTCCGGAATTGTTATCTATACCTAACTAGATTTCTAAGCACTACTTATTATGTAATGAAAGTGGGAGACCCATGCCCCTGCTACTGATATATCAGTCTTTGGCATTTATTTAAAATAGTTATTATAGGGACCAGCAGTTAGCGTAATGGCTATGTCGCTGGGCTCCCATTTAGTTGACCGCGGTTCACGTCCTGGACCCGGTGGCTTAAAACTCACGCTGGACTCATGTGCGCCCAAGATCCCAAGAGGAGAATGGAGGAGAAGGGATTGCCACGTGGCCATCCACCCTGGGGGGTGATTTCTCGCTTCCTGTCTCTCTATCTCTGTCTGTCTGTCTGGCGAGCGCACGTGCCCTATAGCAAAAAACTCTCAAAAAATAGTTATTATGCATTAATTTAAATAACATGGTTATGTCAGAAGCATTAATTTTACTAAATAACTTTAACATGACGATAATAGACTGATTATAACTGAATATAGTCATATTTGCATTGTAAATATCACTAAAATACTTCACTAGAGACACTAATATAGATGCATGAAATAAGATTTGTAGTATATTCATTACAAGTAAATAATGTTTAGACTAAGCTTATGGAAAGTAATCATTGTAGAACTGAAAATGATTATTAATTAATACATTACAGTTTATATGATAAAATTTTAAAGTTCACAAATTTGTCATCCTAAGCCATGTCATTATTGAAATTTAATACTAAAATAACTAAATAATTCTTATTAAATATACAAACTGGTGGAAAGGGGTGCAGATGGCTTTGAAAAGGAATGGCATTAGGGAAATATTCAAGATTGACAGTAAAATGTGTTGATAGAGTCATAAACAGTTGACTAACTTTACTGAGAAAACAAGATGATTTCAGTTATGTCAAGAATTAAAACTTCATTATTTATTATTTTTGATATCTGTGATTGAGTGTTGTATGTATATGAAAGTACACATTCACTAAGCATTGAGTTTTGCCACAACTGAAATAAGAAACATTTATGATTTCATATCTTAATATGAGCATTTTAGCTAACTTTCCTATGCTTATTGCACTTCAGTATTTTTCTTATTTTAAAAACAGCTGTGGGATCAGCAGTTGGTGTAATGTCTATGTTGCTGGATTCCCATGTAGTCAACCGTGGTTCAAGTTCCGGACCTGGTGGCTTTAACTTAAGCTGGGCGCATGTGCATTCGTGCCCAAGATCCTGAGAGGAGAATGGAGGAGAAGGGATTGCAGCGTGGCCATCCCCCCTGGGGGGTGATTTCTCGCTTTCTATCTCTCTGTCTCTCTCTATCTTTCTGGTGAGCACATGCACCCTATAGCAAATACCTCTCAAAAAATTAAAACAAAAAAACAGTTGTGCTGTCCTATACATTATCACCCACTTACCCTGTTAAAATATATAATAATAACTCTAAGTGAATTTATGGATTGAAAGTTGTATGATAACTATTAATTAACAACTCTGCAGGACCCAATATAGAAGATAACATCAAGGATAGATTGTGGGATTACTTGTCCCTTTAATAAATTTTATTATATCTATCACTATTTTTATTTTAAGCTGAAACTCCCTTTTTAGCTCTGTGTAAACAAAGACAGTTTTCACTTGAATAAAACATAAAAGCTTTGGACAACTAAGCGTCAGTTTAGGAAATTCTTTTGCTTCCAGCCATCACAGACTAGTCAAGACCTGACTCTGTCTTTCTACCGTATGCAAGAACAATTACAAGAAACCTAGAATAAATATATGAAACAAGTCTTTTCACACATTGGCAAAAGGTCTGTTATGTAGTAAAGTTAATCAAGGGAGAAATCAGACAGACTAAGTTCTACTTTCACTCTGGCTTTCTTTTGGAGGAACTTTTCAGGTCGCCATGCTCAGAAGGGAAATTGAGCAGAGCACTGTAGTTTTAATGAGTAGATGAAGAGTTCCGAATTCAAGGAAGTGACAACAGCTGGAAACGGAAGGCACAAGAGTGGACAGAAAGGAACTACTCAGAGGAGACTCATGAAATCTATACAGAGAGAGCAGCTTTAGTCTTTGGCTAGAAACGAAATCTGTTTAAGGTACGATTCTAGGAGACCTCTCAAGAACAAATATAAGGGAAGAACAACTACTAAATTATTGCAAACTGCAATATTAGTTGCATATGCACCCAGGACAAGAAGACAATCAAGTTCCGATCAGTTCAAGTAGAGAAGACTTTGTTACCACATAGATATTTCAGTAGAAAACTCAGAAAAGTCACAACTAAACTGTAGCACTAAATTATCCATGAAATTAAAGCTATTCTATAGAGTGTTTAGAGTTTTCTTCATATAAAACCATGTTACTTGCAAAAGAAGATCATTTTTCGGCTTCTTTTTTTAAATTTGTAGGTATTTTATTTCTTTCTTAGAACTAGTAAATGAATTTAGTACTTGAGGTCAAAGTATAAGAAATATTTTAATATGTACACACTAACAAAAATAAACCCATGTGGTCTCAGCAGTGTATAAACTTAAGTGTGTTTCAATTCCTTCACTTCCTCGATGACAGTTTTAGAAACTTTCTTAAATTAATTGACTCCTTTCTTTGTCTCTGTGAAGGTTCTAGTTTATGGTTTAGTTGTTTACACTCATGTAACTATGAGCTCCTTTTTAATTGTTTGTGAATGAATTATTCATTATATTCTATAGCATCCTTTTTTGTTTTGTTTTTTTGTTTTTTGTTTTGTTTTGTTTTGTTTTGATTTTTTTGCTGTAGGGCATGTACACTCACCAGAAAGAAAAAGAGAGAGGGAGAAAGTTAGAAAGCCCCTCCCACCCTACCTGAGTGTCGGCCACTCTACAATCTCTCCTTAATTTTCCTGTTGGGATTTTGATCATGCATGCACACATGTCCAGTGTGTTTTTCAAGTCCCTTGGTTGTGTCTCAAATTGCACAGTTGGCCATGTGGAATCCAACCACCTTAACTACCTCTCAAGTGGTTGGCCTTGTGCCCTTAGGTTTAAATTTCTCCATGATCTGATTCCAATACACTCAGTTTAGGGGGTTCATGATTTTTGTACCTGCCTCTTTTCCTGGGCAATGCCTCTATGCCGCTAGTCCAGAGATACACATGAAGACACTTACCTCAAGTGACAGCCCTCTTTTATAAGTGGAATGAAAGCAGTTGACTCTGAACTTCTTGACTTTCCTATCCTGACATGGAATCTCTATGATACAACCAAAGTGAAGAGGGCCATTATCATTTATCTATCATTATCAGGGTGGAACTGCCAAAAGAAAGTGAGGCTGGATAGAGGAAGCGAATTCCAGAACTCTCTGCTATTTTATTCTGTCATGGAGATTCAAAACGCAGTGCTGAGAGGAAATGAAACATGTTACTGGCTCGTCTTTCCCAGTGGGAAGAAAGTGTGACTCTAGAATGAGAACCAAATGATGGATGAGGCCTTATTTGTTGCCTGCATCAAGTCAGATTTATCACACTGAGCTATGGTAAATAGGAGCAGGTCTTTTCTCAGATGGTATAGACTATGGCTGCTCTCGCCTAAACTTAAGTTTATTTTGTCATGCAGTTGTTTCTTTATTTGCTGTACAACCATGGAATGATTTCTAGAAATTTTATTTTATTTTTGTTATTACATTCATGTGTAGCTATGGTTTTTTCAGTGGGACATAGTCCATGCAGCTATTCTTGCCACCATTCTAGAAGTCATTCTTCAAGAGGAAACCTCAGGCCAGCAAGGAACATGTAGGTTTAGATGCAGTTCCAATATGGACACCTTCATGGTTCTAGTTCCAGACCCGGCAGCTTGAAAGTCATGCCAGTGCATGTGCAGGTGTGCCTCAAATATTGAGAAGAGAGTGAGGAGAAGGGATTGTGGTGTAGCCATCTTCTCTGAGGAGTGATATCTCACTTCTCTTTTTCTCTCTCTGGCAAGTGCATACACCCTATAGCAAAAGATGAAAAAATAAAAATAAATAAATCTCGTTTTATATATCTGCAAATTGTCCCAAAAAATAATTTTTGTGATAATTGACCAATTAATTAAAAGTTTAAGGTTAAAATCATAACAGAAACAACTATAGAGATCAAACACTTCTAGAAATAAAAAAGGGAAAAGTTGGAGTAATTGATTACTTAATGTCATGCCTTTCAATGCATTTACAGTACTCAAGGCATGTGTTTTTGTTGTAATCATATATATATATATATATATATATATATATATATATATATATATGATTAGATTAGGATAAAAGGTCCAGAAATAGACTCACAATATACAGTTCATGGGTATACAGAAGCATTAAAATAAGTGTTAAAGTTTAAGTGTGTTTAAAGCAAATTAATGCCCATGTAGAAAAAAAAATCAAGTCATATTTCACATAATAATATTTGATAGGAAATTATTTATAATCTAAATATAAGTGCTAAAATTATAAACATAGATAAAATTTTTAATACCTTCACAAGCAAAGCTTAATGACAACATGCATACAAAAAGAAACCTCTATTCTTTGAATGACTCTTAAGAACATGTAAAGGTACATTCAATATATCTATATCTATCTATCTATCTATCTATCTATATATATATATATATATATATATATAATTGAAAGGACTATAATAATTATTTTTAATTGCCAGAGGGCATGTGTACTTGACAGAGAGATAGAGATACTAAGAGAGGGAGAATACAGTTCACACAGAGAGACAGAGAGTGATTATACCACAATTCCATCTCCTATATTTCTTTTTTTTTTTTTCTTAGTACCTTTTATGGAATTTATTTTTTGTTTGTTTAATTTTTGATAACTTTCTGCTAAAGGTATGAACCAGCAAAGAGCTCATCTTGTTAGGCAAGTCCACAGTAATAAGAATGCCTAGAAGAGGACTGATCCTACATACCTGGGTCTACTGGCTGCTGCTGGGTCTAGCATTGCTCTGCAGTTTGGTATTATTCATGTACCTTCTGGAATGTGCCCTTCAAAATGATGGAAGTGCATATCTTCCTGGTGGCATTGGGGAAAATTATGGTACAGAGTATTATCAAGCCCTCCTACAGGACCAAGAAGAACATTATCAAACAAGAGCAGCAAGTCTGAAATGCCAAATTGCCCAACCAAAACAAGAATTACAAGAAATGAATGAGAAGATGAGATCATTTCAAGAGAGAAAAAATACAGGGGCTAATGGCATCAGCTATCAAGGCAACAAAGAGCAAACACCTAGTGACCCATTAGAGTTTCTTCATTCCCAAATTGACAAAGCTGAAGATAGTGTAGGAGCCAAACTGCCCAGTGAATATGGGGTCATTCCCTTTGAAAGTTTTACCTTAATGAAAGTATTACAATTGGAAATGGGTCTTGTTCGCCATCCTGAAGAAAAGCCAGTTAGAAAAGACAAAGATAGGGACCAGCAGTTAGCGTAATGGCTATGTCGCTGGACTCCCACGTAGTCGACCGCGGTTCGCATCCCGGACCCGGCGGCTCAAACTCACGCCGGGCGCATGTGCGTGCATGCCCAAGATCCCGAGAGGAGAATGGAGGAGAAGGGATTGCGGCGTGGCCATCCCCCCTGAGGGGGTGATCTCCTGCTTTCTGTCTCTCTGTCTCTCTCTGTCTGTCTGGCGAGCGCACGCGCCCTATAGCGAAAAGCCTCTCCAAAAAAAAAAAAAAAAAAAGAAAAGACAAAGATGAATTGGTAGAAGTCATTGAAGCTGGTTTGGAGGTCATTAATAATCCTGATGAAGATGATGAACGAGAGGACAAGGAGGGTCCTCTTGGAGAGAAACTCATATTTAACAAAAATGACTTCATAGAAGGTTATTATCGCACTGAGAGAGATAAGGGCACAGAATATGAACTCTTCTTCAAGAAAGCAGACCTTATGGAATATAGACATGTAACCCTCTTTCACCCTTTTGGACCTCTCGAATGACTGTAAAGAGTGAGATGATTGACATTACTAGATCAATTATTAATATCATTGTTCTACTTGCTGAAAGAACTGAAGCATTTGCACAGTTTATGCAGAACATCAGGGATGTTTGTGTTCATCTCCTATATTTCTTCATCCTGATCCTGTTGGGATTTTGGACATGCATGCCCATGTACCTAGTATATTTTTCAGGATGCCAGGGCCAGGATTCAAACCATAATTGGTTATGTAGAATCTGGTTCCCTCAACCACTGGTCATTGGGCTGGCCCAGGACTCACTACATATTCTTAAATATTTTTTTTAGATATGCATGCTTGCAGTATTTTTTCCTACTTTGTGCAAGAAAGTATTTAAAAAGGTAAACATATTTTTCCAAGATTAAAATCTACCCTGGAATAGATGTTCTTAAAATTCTTCGTCAAGAAAATATTTAAAAATCCTTAAATTTAGGACAAAAGATAATACCAAAATAGGCACTCTGTGTCTATCCATGTAGATGTCTATCAAAAATAACAACCCCAGATTGTGAAATAAAACAAATATCCATCAATGGATGAAATAAAAAAATCAATAAGTTTATAAAATAGAATACTACTAAGCAATTAAAAAATTTAACTGTAGATCTACTTAACAACATGGGTTAATCTCAGTAGAATTATGCTGAGTTGACGAATCCTTATGTAGAGTAGCACATGATGTTTTATTCCATTCATAAGAATCAAAATTATGATGAAGTAACAGAGAAAAGATCCTTGTTTGCCTGGGGCTGAGGATGTAGAAAAATGATTGGAAAGAGAGCTTTGGATAATGATGAAAATATTCTACATCTTCATTGTTATGGTAATTGACTGATATTTATCAAAAACATTTTCAAAAGTACATGAAACCTATAATTAAAGTGGGTACATCTTATGTAAATTATATCTCAATGATAATAATTTACAAAGTGAAACAGAAAAAAACAACTACATTATCTATGAAATCAATTTGTGAGAAAACAGTTATTGAAGGCTTTACCATGTTAACAGAATCTAATGCTATGTTTGGAAATACTAGTTAAGAAATAAAATGGAAGATCATTTAATTCAATTGGAGGAACTGAATTTGTACATAGAAATAGTTCAAGAACACTTATAAAAGAAGTAAAGAAACTAAATATTGAATTTACATTGAGTAATGGTATGACTAATTTATTAATTCTTTAATTAGATTTCACTTTTCTTTTCTTCCCAATATATAACCTTTAAATGAATAACCATATAACTATAATTTAAATATCCTTAAAAATATTAAATAATGAAATTAGAAGTCAATATAATCAATTTACAGGAGAGAAAGTTAGCTGTCCTTTTTTTATAATTCGCATTGTCACTGTAAAGTATATGTCAGTTTTAATAAGTAATTTTACTTAAATAAACATAAGTCTTTATTTTAAAATAGATGTACTGGTAAATCGAGGTCTGCCATGTCTTTCCTCTGAAAGGTAAAACAAACAAACAAAAAATAGCTTATATCTCAAATAGAATGTTATTCCATTAATTTTACTGATCAACTTTTTATTTTCAGTTGAGATGATTTCCAGAATTCAAAGACCAAAAGACAAATTTTTCATTGTATTTTGAAAACAAACTAAATGCTTTAAGAATGAAAACTTCTTTTGACACTGAAGGTGTAAGACAAAAAAAAAAATAAAATAAAAGTATTAGTCCATTTAAAGGGTACAACCTGTCAAAAATAAATTACAACTACTATTGTTTATGATAAGAGTCTTTCTATTTTTTAAACTAATTATTTTAAAACTTTTAGTATTTTACTCAACCTGATGTCTAAAATGTTTATAAGATACCTATTAACACATATAATTATTTTTTAAAAAAATAAGAACATTAATGAACATATGAACACTTGTTCTTGTACTCAAAATAATAAATGCATCCTTAAAAATTATATTTTAGAGATACTTAAGCTTTGGGAATAATTGACTTGCCTTAAACAGCAACACTAACATAAAAAAAATTTTTTTTCAACAATCCCCACAGCTGTCTTTTCAGTATTGAATACATAAATACCATTCTGGCCTGATGGCATTTGCACAGTAGTATTAGCATACTGGTTTCTGACTAGCAATATTATTCATTATCTTGCACAATTAGCTGTGCCTAAAATGAAAACAGATGTTAAAGTGGATTCTTTTATCATATACATATATTATAAAATTTGCTTCAAAATTACAATAAAGTTGAGCGATTTCTAAGGTGAAACGTGGAAAGTCTTAAGAAAACAAATGTACAAAAACAAGCCAATACTGAGTACTTTCTCTTAGCCAGTCAGTTTGCTCAGTGTACTATAATAAATGACCTCTAATCTTCACCACAATGCTTCAAGTTAGATATTTCCTGCACTTTAGAAAGGAGAACACTGAGGTTTTGAAAATGAAGAAAGGTGGGGCCAGCAGGTGGTGTGGTGGTTTGCCGGGGTCTAGCCTCGGCGGGGGTGGTTTGACTCGACGGAGGCGGCGCAGGTGAACAGGAACAAAAATTAGACTGAGACTTCATTGCCCTTTTGCACGTTTTCAGCCGGCCACAGCCAGAGCCAGCTCCAGGCTGCTGCGCTAGTGGCTACCAAACACATGTATTTATTGAGGGATCTTACAGGAGTAGGAGGGATGAGGGGGAAATAAAAGATTTACTCTATGAAACAGAGAATTTAAAGCACAGGAACAATGATTATAAAACATGATGTCTGTCTTGTTTGAACAGGTGAAGCCAAGGACAGTTCTCAGAACGAAGGAGTCTATTTGTCTGGTGCATTTTCTTCTTCAGTCTTGATTACTGGACAGGGTCTTTTGAAGAGGGGGGCTTGGAGGAAGTTTGGTAATCTCAGTCCCAGACCAGGGCGGTAACATTGCTGGTAGCAAAGACCTAGATAGATATCTTGTTTTGTCAAGTAAAGACACGGTTAATATATACTAAAGTGAAATATCTATATTGCTTTTGGGGTAACTTACAGCTAAGGGAGTAAGCCTATCGCCTACATGGGAAAGGAATGTGGTCTTGCTAGCAGCTTAATGACTTACCTAAAGGTTATTGTGTACTTGAGACCCTCTACCTGCTGTTCTATACAATGGCTGTGGCTTGGGGAACAGGGATGTTCCCTTGTCCTGAGATTAAAGGTGGCTCATGGTCTTTGTTTGGGGTATCAGTGCCTCACTGATGAGTCCCTAAGCCTCCCCCAGCTATTAAGGTCCTTTCACCAGTTTAGTAGCTTTCTATTAACCCAAACTTTTCTAATGTTATCTACGTAATCCCCAGTAGGAGAGGTGACTGCAGCACTCTCTATTGACATTTTCCAGGCAGGTGGGGGGGGACTTCAAGAGATAATTCCCATTTGCTAGCATTAGAGATTTGCATTCCTTCAGGATTATTGTAAAAATTATAGTAAGACTGGGGGTGTTATTTTGCCCTTATGAGGTACCGTCAGTAAAGCTCATGGCAGAGAAATTAACTACAGGCCAGTAAAACGACACAAGGAGGGTTAGTAAACCACTGGCCTTGTCTTGCCATTTCTTCCCAGGCCAGGCCATGGGAGACAGCCTCTTTACCAACTTGTGTTGTCTGCATGGCCCCGTCAGTGGTTAAGGCCCTGGACTCCCACATGGTCAACCATGGTGTGAATCCTAGACCTGACAGCTTGAAAATCACATTGGGAGGATGTGCGTGCATGCCCCTAAATCCCAGGAGGAGAACGGAGGACAAGGGATTGTGGTGTGGCCATCTCCCGTGAGGGTGATTTCTCACTTTCCCTCTCACTCGCTCTCTCAATGCTTGTCTTCAAGTGTATTTGCTCTATGGCAAAAACCTTTAAAAAATGTTTTTCCCAATTCTAAACAGCTAGTAATTGGCAAGACAAGAACACATCTTTAAACTAGTCTGTTTCCAATGTCTGGAAGTTGCCCACCATCCTCTTAAACTTTTGTGTATGTCTTCATGAATGTCTCAGGTGCTTAAAACTAGAAATTACTCAAAGAAAAAAATCAAGTAAATCTTGGATACTTATACCTAGCATAGTGAGAATATTTATGAGATTACTAATTTTAGAAGAGTCTGTTATCTTTTTCTATCATATCACTAAAAATGAAAGATTGAAGTTGTTGAGTTGAATATTTGATAAAGAAATGACTGTGTCTGTGGGTAAGTTAAGAGAAATCAATCACTTTTTTTCAAATATCTAAGAGTTAGGATTATATAAACAATCAATTGTACAATAAATATAGCAAGCAAGATTGAGAAATTTAAGCATAGCATATTAGACATAAGAAGTAAATGATGAATACTAAAGGGAGCAAAGAGTTGGGCAGAATAAAACAATTATTTTAAAAGCCTGTGATAGAAGTAGAAAATGAGTAAAATGACTTGGGTTTTGTTATTAAAAATTAAATTTAGAAATAGGATTTAAAATGTGGGGTTTAATAGTCATATGAGAAGCTTGGAGTTAATACGGTATATTTGAGAGATCAATATTGTGCCACAGTTTGAAACTTTTTAATATGGTTGCTATTTCCCAATACTGATAGCTGGTTTTTCTGTGCTTGTCTGAGACATATGTGCTTGTCTGAGTGAGATCGAGAGAGAGCAAGAGAGAGTGAGAGAAAGCAAGAGAGAGAAAGAGAGAGATAGAAGGGGAGAGAGACAGAGATGAAAGAGAGAAAGAAGGAAGTGAGAAAATAATCACCATGGAGAATGGTCACACTGCAATTTAAGCTCCACTGTCTCTCTCTCCTTTTGGGATTTTGGGCATGCATACTCATGTGCCCAGTGTGTTTCTCAAGCCCTTGGATCCAGGACTCAAATGACACAGTCGACCAGATATAATCCAGTCACCTTTACCTCCACACCATAAGCTGGTCTGGTAATCATTTAACACAATAGCTATTTGGGAAATAGTTTGTGCTATATCAGTAAAGTAAGATATATTTTAATACTGTTTTAGAAACAACCAAAAACATTTCTACTATTGATTTTATTTTCACACTTCACAAAACTTAAATTGTAATACCAATTTCAAAGTCATTTCATTTCATTAATAGGCATTGTATAAATACCATCCCTTCTCTTCTCCAATTTAGCAGGGAATACTCATGGGTTTTCTACATGAATTACAAAAAGCCTAGACTACCTAAGAGCCCATAATAATTTTTATGGAATTATTTTCATCCTGAAATAGGAAAATGACAAGTTAGTATGATAGCAACTCTTTCAGAATTAGGCAGCATTACATATAAATCATCACTTAAATGTAAGGTATAAAGGACAATGTTCAAATGTATGGACCAAATTAATATGCTAAAACACACACATTTACCATATCTTTTGGTGTGACAAAGCATAGATAGCAATCATTTGTTCAACCTGTTAATGACTTACTGTATATGCATAGGAAATAATTTCACATTTTGAACAAGATTTTATTTACATATTATTGTTGGAGTTTTTTTGCTATAGGGCACGTGCGCTCACTGAAGAGACAGAGAAAGCAAGAAATCTCCCTCCTGGGAGCATGGCCAGGCTGCAAACCCTTCTCCTTCACTCTCTTTTAGGGATTTGGGATATGCATTCACACCTCCTGGTGTGAGTTTCAAGCATCCAGGTCCAGGACTCAAACCGGGTTCAGCAATGAGGGAGTCCAGTGCCTTAACCAATACACCATCTGCTGGCCTTGTGAAAAAAGTTTTAAGTTACCAAGGTTTACTTTTCAAAATTTTACTCTTGATCGTATTAACAATCAACTCATCTGCTACATCATTAGGGTTATAATATCTCCTTTGGGAATGCTATTAAAATTTGTGAAACTTCATAAATCATACCCATGTATTTGTGACATATGAATTCTGAATTAATTCTTTTTATGTATGATGGACAAAATTGTATATATTTGTCACTCATGACATAATGTTTTGAAGTACATATATATCATGGAATAATTAAATCTAGCTACTTAATAAAAGTATTACCTCACCTAGTTGTCACTTTGTTGTGAGAACACAAGACTAAGTTCTCTGCATTTTTAAGAATAAAATATATCATTCATTTTTTAAAAATCCCAAGCATCTTTTCAGTGGAATATATAATAGGAGGAACTGTCTAGTGGTTTAATATGATTTTAACTTACAAGGCAACATATAGGTCTAATTGGTTCAAGGTTTCAAGTTATCTGAAATATTTTACATAAAGTATAATACTTTAGGTAGCTTGAATAATACTTTACAGAATGTTCTTAGGCTGTTTCCAAGTTGTAGTGTAGTTTAGGGCCTTAGGGTAATATCAAAATATATATTTACAGTCATAGAATCTCACTTTTCTCTATTGTGCCACAACCCACAGGACTCTAGAAACAATGATTATTTCCATGACTTTTTTCCACTGTGTTCTTTAGCCACTAGTTAATGTTTGTGGCTTTTTATTGAAACATAATATTAAATTCAGTTCAATGGACACTGAGTAATTACAAAGAATAAGACACATTTCATTGTTAAGAAAAAGCGAACATGCCAAAAGCAAATATTTCACAGTGGCATACAAACTTTTAAGTTAGTTGAGTGCTGTAGAGATGAATAAGAGAGAAAAAACTACTTGTAAAAGAAGGGGCATTGCTTTATTATTTTCTAAAGGACTGAGTAGAGAAAAATGAGAAGTGTCCAATGTCCCTGTCACCCACACCATGTCTGCGAGCTGAGCTCCAAAATTGCCTTTCAAGTACAACTACTACTCAGCTTCCCCAACCACCCTCTCCCAGTCTGGACTATAGACATCTCCCTTACCTCCTATCTTGTACACCTACATCTTTTCTGTCTCTCCTTCCCTAATACATTTACTAGGTTTGCTGAGAGTTTTCTTTGGATCTGATTGAAACACATAAACTCTCACTGTTGGCTATACAGTCTCAGATTTTCAGGAAAGACTTTTCTATCCTCCTTCACTGAATAAATGTCCCCTAAATAGATTTCGTTATGTAACAATCCTCTCTGACATAGCACTTCTGTACATTTGTTTTTGATTAGTATTCATCTCCTTCACTAGATTATTATCTCAATAATAGCAAAGACCATTGTTAAACTCAACTCTGCACAATAACTATGACTAAACATAATTTCCACCTTCTTTGAGCTGATGTCAAAAGAAAAGGTAACCAAGACCATCGACTTAGTGTATACTCCCCCCATATATATATATATATATATATATATATATATATATATATACACACATATATATATACACACACACATATATACACACACACACACACACACACAAAACATAAATAGTCATTAAATAGCTCTATTATAAAAAATTTTCTGATTTATATAAGTGCCTAGGCTGAACATTTTAACTTATACAGAAGGAAACTCAAAAGAAAGAAAGAAAAAAAAAACAATTAAAAACTGTCATGGCAAGTTTTTCTACAGTACCTTTACAGAGACTACAATATGAAGAGGTAAACAAATTACTAGCTGGCAAACTGCAGTGAAGGTTGAAAACATTTCTTATCCCAGAAGGGTGTAAAGAGATAAAGAGAAGATGCTTCAGTAATGACAGCAGTAAAATATGAACAGGAGAAAAGGTGAAGTAGGAGAAAAATATTGAGGTAAGAAAGTGCTGACAACACATTCAATAATATTCTAATGCCAAACCTCTGCTTAGTTTTTGAACAACTACAATTGCTTGGATATGATAAAGTACTTTTTGTCAGTGTCTTCATCATGTATACAAATGGCCTGCAAAAAAAAAAAAAAATACTGGGATGATACTATGAGGCAATTGCTTTATAAATAGCTAAGAAAGGAAGAGTCGGACTTGGTATTAAGGTATATGTACATGGAGAGAAAATTGAAAAACTAAGATATTCACACTTTTTCTGCTGTAATTTATTTTCTTCAAAAAATTTTTGCCATATTGTGCGTGCATTCACCAGAGAGAGAAAGAGAGAGACAGTGAGAGGAAAAGTGGAAATCACCCAAGCCTTGGGGAACGGCCACACCATAATCCATTCTCCTCCCCAGAACCTGGGCATGCACAGACATGTGCCCAGCCTGATTTTCAAGACACTGGGTCCAGGACTCAAACCACAGTTGGCAATATAGAAGTTCACCAACATAATGACTACACTATCTGCTGGCTCCCTCACCTATAATTTCTTAAAATTAATGGTTTCAGACAATAGAATTTAAAGTCTTCCTTAAGGAGATATAATTTACAGAGATGTACAGGCAAATTTTATATTTTTTATAAAAAAATATTATATAGAAATAAAATATCACACTGCATTTGTTTGCTCAGCAAATATGAGTCACTATTAAAGACCTCTGCTCCTTTTCTAAGGTCATATTTATGACCTAACTTTATCAGAAAATTCAGCCAATCATTTGATTGTTAGTTTATTTCATTTACTTAAATTTTACTTTCCAAAAACATTGACAGGGCTGGATACCAATATTATCTATTATCATGTGTCTATTAAGTTTCTATTTCTGGTTCTCTCTCATTTTATAATAAAATGACTCCACTTCTGACTCCACTTCTGCCTTGCACTTAAAGAACTCTCCCTTTCCTCTGGTCCCAGGGTGGAAAAGAGAGTAACTATTTTCATGATTAAGAAATAGGGAGGAGTTTTCTGTTCTTGTCAATTAATTTTGAAGGGACTATGTGCCTATTGAAAGAAAAGAAAGACAAAATTGGGACATTGACTGAGTATGATAGTAATATGACTGCAAAAGAGAAAAATGTTACTTATAAAGTTATAAAAATAAAGTTGCTAAACTTATTATCATAAAATGATTTAGTAGAAGGTGTTAATAACTTACATAGAGTACAAGACAAATGAAACACAAGTTAGCAGTCAGATTTCTCTACACGTGGCAAGAGTAAGATCCTATTAAATAAAATCACATAAATTATCACAGAAGACTTAAGGTAAAGGTCTACAACATAGGAGATTTCTTAAGAATGCTGATACATGTTAAGAAGTACAACGCATTGAGGAAAAAATAGCATTGCAGAAATGTGGAGAATTGACTTAAAATACAATAATAAAACCATCATAGAATATAGTGGTGAACAGAATGCAAATAATTAGGTTGAAAGAAAAGAGGGGCAGAAAATGTCTGGGAGTTCAGTTATCCAACTAACAGAGACATAAGAAAATAAAGTGTGAGAAAGGGAGACAAGGAAATTATGAACTGGAAGTGGACATTTTTAGCCATAAGGCATATTATGTAGAATTTAAAAAGGTTAGAACAGAGGAAAGATCACTGGATTTCTTAACTAGAATCTGGGAAACAAACTTCTTCTCATTTAAGTAAAGCCTTTCTGAATATCTGACAAAGATGGCTGTCACCGTGACATATGCTGGACCTTTGGAGGAGGGTGTCAAGGAACACGGATGTAGGAAGTGAGTACAAGGTAAGTGGTTTACTTTCAGATGCTAGATGGATTCTGATTTTATATTCTCAACACAGAAATGTGTTAATCACACAGAAGGATTTCTCAGACAATATCCCCAAGCATATGATGCAAACAAATGTGGAACTGGATTAATGAAAATATTTTGAAAGCTCTTTAGAACCAGAAACGGCAGCCTTACTACAGTAATGGCTTAAGGAGTTACAGACCTCAGTCATAAGCATTTATAGTCTTGTTCCCAGAAACAATAACATTTTCAAGCAGTATATTGGCCATAATGCCCATGCAGTTAAAAGCAAAAGAACTCAGTAAAACAAACAAACAAGCACTTTAAATAAAAATTTCAACCTGTACTGCTCAGCTATTTGAATCCTTAACATAAACTGCTTTAAAAGAACATTGGTTCATTTTGGTCTTGGTTTCACATGCTAATTTTAGCAAAGATTGTACTATTAAAGTACATTAAATATAGGATTTAAATTGTGGAGAAGATGTGTTAGAACTGTACGTTGAGGCTTCTTAGTTTTTTCTTTAGTCCTGGAAGCTGTAATAGATAAGAATTGTTCATATACTAATTGGAGAGGACGACCAAGTTGTTCACAGAGGGAGATTTTCAATGAAGAGGAAAAAGACAAAAGCCAAAGATTTACACAGGGCTGAAAACATTTAAAGTTTAATGTTATATCATGCAAAATAATAAAAATATGAAAAATGAACAGAAAACTGAGGTGAGTATGTTTTTAGAAATAATGGCATAATTCTCCATATTCCCTAGGGAACTAATTATGAACTCTTCTGAATAGTGCACTTCAAATATTGACAGACAGACTGTTTACATTTGATTTCTAATTAAAGACTCTCGCCTCACACCCCAGAAAGGGTTTATCAAAGACATCTTTCTACACTAATAAGCACACTGAGAAACCACATGTTGACAGGAAAAAATAAACGAATAAAGAAGCTAGAGTCTAAACATCTTTGTAGACTGGAAAAGAAAAACTTTTTTTACAATTTTCAAGGAAAAATAATCATTTCATTTGGCTGTCTAGATTTCTGTCATTTATTTTATATTTCTCATATTGTATATAAAAATCAATCATACAATTTTAAACTCCCAGAACATCGTCTACAGTGGTATGCTTTATAAAAAAAAAAGTAATCAGGGGTAAAACCTTATGAAAATACCTTCATTCATCAGTTTCTTTGATAAATGCTATCAATTTAATTTTAATTTAGAAATATCTACATATATGTTTACCCAAAAGTAACCAGGAAATAGACAATGTTTGAATTATATCTGGATAGTTGCAGTTATAGTGTCATGTCTTGACAGTATTTTATAAAGAAAGGAAGTAATATTGATAACCTGGTCAAATTAATGCAAAATATATTGATTTATTTACAGATTAAAAATAACAGGAAATCAGCACTGGACATAAGTTGAAGGAGTATATTTTAGGGCTACATGAGTTGAGACTTTATGTCAGGATCTTTCTACAGACTTTCTAAATATATAATTTAATTGAGCTCCATGTAAAACAACAATCAATCTATTTCTATCTTTATTTGATATAGGCCAGAATTTTGCACATAGATGTGTCACACTGCAAAGCAGTGCTCCTAAAATTTTTACTACTCAATATTTAGAGCTACTCTTTAATGGAGAAGTTTAACTCATAAAAATATGATTCACCTTTTTTGTGTTCTTTTTTAATTTTTGAAATGAATTATTGGATTGGTTTGGTAGATTTCCAATGATTTTCATGGATACAATCTATACAAACATACAAGTCTAACTAAGAGTTTTAGCAAACATTGGGTCATTGGAAAAGTCATAATGTACTTTTCTGTTTTTCTACACAAATACACATCATGACTTTTCTGAGTAACCCAATATATTTTCTGGGCCTTTATTTAATTAATGAATTTATTTTATAGTGTAGAAAGTGTATGCTTTTGTCAGAGAGAGAAAACAAAAGTATTTCCAATGGGATATATCATGCCACACAATCATTTTTCCTTTATTCTTCCCTCCCTCCAGGATTTTGGACACTCACGCACACATATGGCCACCATATTTTTCAAGCCACAGCAGCAAAGATTTGAACTTAAACCACCCAGGTGAGATCCAGCACCCTATGCACAAAACTCAACCACTGTGCTATGGGTCTGTCTGTATTTACTTACTTTATAAAGTTTATTCATTTATTTTCTATCTATTTCACACACACACACACACACACACACACACACACAGGGAGAGAGAGAGAGAGAGAGAGAGATGCTTCAAACAGGGTCTTCAAACCAAGCTCCAACTTCAGTTTCAGCCAACCTGGATCATGAGCACACACACTTACTTCTAGGATGTTTAGGGAGGTCTCAGGGCCCAAACCCAGTACCTTCCCATGTGAGTAGAGCATTGTAGAGCATTGTGTTACTGTTGTACCACAATCTGTTCTTTGTCTATGGCCATTTATATTTATTATTCTCTGCTACTATCTTTTGTATGTAATTTCTGTGTAATTTATATGTAATTTGTTTACTAGTGTTAGTCTAATTACTCTGAAGAATTTGTATCAATCAAAAATACCTATCTTCCTATTTGGCTGTTTTGTAGAGTTTATTTTAAAGTACTTATTCTTTTAAATATCACAAAAAATTCAATCATTATGAAACTATAATAACATTTAGGAGTTATTGTATAAAACATTAATGACTTCCTACTAGAAAGGCAAAAATATTGATAGAGATTACCAACGTATAATTTCTTTTTAATTAGACAAATGAAGATGATACTTATAGCTTTGTTCTAGGGGGAAATAGAAGCAGAGTGTAGCCAAATATTCTCAACATTAAGAGGTTACCTTTTATCTAATGGAAAAATCTTCAGCAAATATTACCTGTTCTAAAAGAAAGAGAGATAAAATTCAGAATTATGTACCTGTGGAAGAATTAAATCATTTCAACTAGCAAAGCTCTCTGCTCTTCACTGCAAATGTCTTGCCAGGATAATTTTATTGTGGTGACATTTGACTGAAATGAGACCACTGGGATCAAAATACACTCCCAAATGTGAGTTAAATTTCCTCTTTTAATGTTAATGTATTTCCCAGCCCTTTCTGATCATTTTACGCTGAAAATTAAAGGCCAAATTTTCTTGACTTCTCTGCCAAGAGGACCTAATTGTATGTATTTCATTCACTAAATATACATTACTCTTCTAGTGTAAAACAGAATTAGGATCATAGAAACAAAACGATAAAAGGTTTTAAGAGGTCATCAAACTTGTCTACTTACTTGAAAGGAATTGGCCTCTTCGATAATATGGGCACATAATTAGCTACATACTTTTGATGGAAAGAGCTCCAGAGAATAAGGCAACAAGACCTTGTTTCTGAAGAACAGTTATTGAGACGTTTTACAGTCATTCCTTTCAAACCGTTTATAATCATTGGCTCTCAAACTATTTTCACCAAGAATCCCCTTAAAACTAAACAAAACTAAATTAAAAAAAAAAAATACTGTACAGTTTTTTTCTCTCAAACACATACATAACAGAACTTTCCTAAAATACATTCTGATAATTTCCCTCTCATTCCCTTCCTTTGGTTCTGTTCTCTCATTAACTGGATAGTGTAACACTACAGTTTGAATGTTACTTTTGTCCACAGAATTAATTTGGGAAATGTGAGACATACTTACTTCTCAAGTAGTGAATCTAACAGGTCTATGTCTTTCTCAGTCTCTATAACTAACATGTGATTATGCTCAAGGGAAAATGCTCATAAGAAAATTGCCAGATATAAAAAGGCAAAACAGGGAACCAGCAGTTAGTGTAATGGCTATGTTGCTGGACTCCCACGTAGTCGACCGCGGTTTGCGTCCCGGACCCGGTGGCTTAAAACTCATGCCGGGCGCGTGTGTGTGCGTGCCCAAGATCCCGAGAGGAGAATGGAGGAGAAGGGATTGCGGAGTGACCACCCCTCCTGGGGGGTGATTTCTCGCTTTCTATCTCTCTGTCTCTGTCTGTCTGGCGAGTGCACGCACCCTATAGCAGAAAGAAAAAAAAAAAAAAAAAAAACCTCTCCAAAAAAAAAAAGGCAAAACAAAACAAATAAACAAAAATAAAACACTTTCCTTTATTCATTTTTTTGTATACATTAGTATCTGAAATTTTTTTCTGGTTTACTTTGAAGAGTAAGACTGAATAGCTTTGAAATGGTTATAAACTGACTTATATTTTAACTGTGTGTCTGCAAGCATTTGCTTTACTTTACAAATTTTGTTAGAATTACCAGAGTTAAAAGAGAGGTATAAACAAGACAAAAAAAGAGTATGTTTTGATCTAATATTTATCATTTGGTAAAACAATTAAATTATGTGGTTAAAAGTGTTACATTCATTTGAAAATGATACCACAGTGAGATAATAATTTAAAAATTAAATGGAGACTATTTCTACACTGAACAATAAAGTTATTTATTTTGCATAGTTTTTTTTTCCTCCTTGTCTTATGTTTAATATTTGAGAATGAGGGGCCAGCGGATGTCTTACTGTACATTTGTAGACTCCCACATGGCTGACTGTGGTTCAAGTCTCAGACTTGGTGGCTCAAAATCATACAGGGCACGTGTGTGTGCATGCCAGTGATACCAGGAGGAGAGTGGAGGAGAAGGAATTGTGGAGTGACACCCTGGGGGGTGATTTCTCACTTTCCCTCTCATTACCTCTGTCTCTGTCTGTCTGTATCCCTCTCTTTCTCTCTAGCAAGTGCACACACCTTGAGACAAAAACCTCTAAAAAAATATTTATATTTGCCAGTATTACAATGTTACCTCTTTTTCAAGGTAGAGACTAAATTTACTGAACAAAAATGTCCATTCTGTGTTTCTTAGCAGAAAGCTAAACTTATTAGAAGAATATATTCCAAAGTAATTGACTTGAATATCATTAAATTTAACTGTAATGTGTGTTTTTCTTTAAACAAAAGCTTATAAAGAAAAAAAATAGGGAAATTTGAAGTAGGATTATTATTATTGTTTTTGCTATAGGGAACATGTGCTTACCAGGTAGAAACACAGGGAGAAAGAGGGAAAGTAAGAAATCACTCCTCCGGGGTGTACAGCCATGCCTCAATTGCTTCTCCTGTCTCCTTTGGGAATTTAGGGTACACATGCAGATGTGTCTGACATGATTTTTAAACCACTGGGTCTGAGATTTGACCATGGAATTGGTCATGTCATATCCAATGTCTTAAACTCTATGTAACTGCTGGCCCAAAGTAGGATTGTTTTTGTCCCATGTTTTCTGAAACATGATTTATAGTATGATAAGTGAAATTTATTCAATCTAAGAAAATGTTGTTACTAGTGGTTTGGAAATTGTCTATTTGTACCATAGCTTAGAGGTCATTTAATGAATAAACTTATCAAACTATGTTTTGACAGTGTTCATGTCTTTTGTGTAAGTTCCTTAAATGAAAAAGTTAAATATAAGCAAAAATAAGTTATAAGTTCTTGCTAAATAAAAATCTATTTATAACTTGTAAAATTTATTTCCCTATTATAGAGGTAAGTTTAGTAATAATCTTTTCATGAACAGTAAGTCCAAAGTAGACACATAATGTTTTTAGTAATATTATCTTTTAATGCTGAAATGCCCTTTTATATTGTATGTAATTATTCTACTTTCTATTAAACACAAAAATTTCCTTGTCATGCATATATATATATATATATATATATATACACATATATATATATGATTATTTTTTCCTCAGATTGAATGCATTATATGTTAGAGATAAACTAAAATTTATTTTAAATTTATAAATTAAACTTTAATTAAAAATATAGCTAAACTGGGACCAGCAGGTGGCATGGTGGTTAAGGCACTGAATTTCCACATGGCCGACCATGTTTTGAGCCCTGGACCTGGTAGCTCAAAAAACACTATGTGCATGTTTACCCAAAATCCCCCAAGAAAAATAAAGGAAAAAGGATTGGGGCATGGCAATCCTCACTCAGGGTTCATTTCTTGCTCGCTCTCTCTCTCTCTCTCTCTCTCTCTCTCTGTGTGTGTGTCTATTCAGTGAGTGTACACTCCTTGTGGCAAAATCTGAAACAAAACTAAACAGAAAAATAGAATTAAACTATACTTTAAAAAAGTAGTTACTACTGGGACCAGCAGTTGGCGTGATTGCTACATCACTGGACTCCCGTGTAGTCCACTGTGGTTTGAGTCCCGGACTCGGTGGCTTAAACTCATGCCAGACACATTGTGCATGTGTGCCCAAGATCATGAGAGGAGAATGGAGGAGAGGGCGTGGCCATCCCCCCTGGTGGGGTGTGATTTCTCATTTCTGTCTCTCTTTGTCTTTCTAGCGAGCACACGTGCCCTATAGCAAAAACATCCCCCCCCAAAAAAAAAAAATTAGTTACCACAATCTGTCTTGGTAGTAGCTTTACCCAGTGGGTCTTGCTGTATCTTGCCTCTGCTAGAAAGGTAACTAAGTCATTAAATTTTAGGAAATACTTCATATTCAGATAGAAAAATTAAGGCTCATATAGGCCAATGCTGGCCTAATTCTGCTCTGATAGCCCTTGGCCTGCCAGCTGTCAATGTATATTGGCTCAAATTGGGCTTTGGGAGGACCAGAAGGATGGTTTATGGAATAGCTAACATGCTAATGTGGGAGTGAGGATTGATGTGTACAAAGCCCTTTGGGACACTCTCCCTAGCTTCTATTCTAATCTACGCTGAACATTTTCTTTACCATTGGTTGGGTAAAATGAGCCTTGGTGTTGCCTTTCGAGAAAGGTCTGGGAGTTGGACTCTTTCCTCCCACTGTCGTCCTTTGCCCCCTCAGGTCTTAGACATCTGGGCCTGTATACTGTCAGATCCCTAGGTCACCTGCCCTATCTCTCTGTGCCGGAGGAAATCTACGAGCTTCATCTGTGGTCACCTTTCCCATCCTTCTTATAAGTTGTTTTAATTAATGTTGGTTTTGCACTATTGAGAATGTTGAGAATATGAAGTTATTTCGAAAAGTTATTGGAAAGTGTAATTAAAGTATGAGTTTACTTGGGTGCAAATACTTTTTAAAATCCATTCAATTTTTTTTTCATAATAAGCATTTTCTGCCAATTTTTTGAAGACCTCCTTGGAATGAAAACAATTATCAACATATATTTTAAAAATAAAACAGGTAGGCAGATGGTGGTGTAGCTGAAAATATGACACTCTGTGAGGCAATCCCATGCCTGAAAGTTCCTGGTTCAAGTCAGGAGACCTCCCTGAGTGTACCAGATTTATGCTAGCCCATGATCTGGGGTGGCTGAAGTAAGGGATGTGTCACAGAATGAGAGGAAAAGCAATTGCAGTATTCATACACTCCAGGGGTGTGATTTCTCATTTTCCATATATCTCTCTGGCATGTGCATGTACCCTTTGCCAAACCCTAAAATAAACAGATAAATGAGTGAATAAATAAATAAATACAAAGTCAGCATCATTAGTTTCAATAAAGCGTTACTAATTTCTTTCTTATAAAAGTACAAACTTATTCATAATAATCATGTTTGTATGCACTTTCCATATGTTGCTCAGGGTCAATGTGCAATTTCTTTTTTTTTTTTTTTTTTCATCTGTCATTTCGTTTACAAAGCCTTGCTGTACTTTCATTTCCTTTTATTTTTTAATGTTCATTACACTATATCCTTTTCCTGTGATGTGTCACACTGATCTTATTGCTGGTCTCCTACAGCTTTTGATGGTAAATTTTGTGTTACTGTCTTGCAGTGTACATTGCATTTACTCACACTGAAAAAATTAGTAAAGAAGAAACCAATGTGAAACAAAATCAAACGTTACTTTGCATTTTACTTTTCATGTCTTTCTCTTTTTTCCTCCGAGTTTTAGCAATTATTATTGCAAAGTATTAAGGCTCAGTGTCATGAACTTTTGATTAGGAAAATTTCCCCAAAGCCAAAATTCAACAGCATTAGAGCACATGGTGCTTCTTGAACTTTGGTATCAAAAGAAATTAATAATTTACCCTGAATGACATGTCCAGTCACCATCAGGCAAGAAGCTTCTGGTTTTATTATTCTCTGTGTGGATTGTGGTGAAGAACTATTAAATCACAGTCACTTTACTATATGTCATTTTTTGTAGAACACTTTAAGCAATTCAATTCAAATTATGTATCATTCTAATTGGAACTAGAGAACAATTAACTTTTCTGTGGCAAAATGTCAAGTACTTTTTTACTCATCAAAGGGAATTTGTTAAGAGACTTGTATAGTTTCACATAAATCACAATTGTTGCTATTAATTGCTCTGTGTTTCGATTTGCTTATAAACTACTTCAACTATGACTAAAGATAACAAGTAGGACATTCAATACACAGCAATTGTGTTTTATCACTAGACTTTTAATTACTTCTAATGAGCCAAAAATCTGTATGTTCTAATTCAAATAAATAGATTTTTCTCTGTCACATACAAAAGAGAATATAGTAAAATATTCAAGATCTAACTTTTTCTTACTTTAGTACCAATTTCCTCAACTTAGGTTAACAGAAGACACTACATTTATGAGGTATAAATAATTGTAGTACTTAAGGCAGCACTGGAAATCTGCTAACATGGAAATAAAAAAAACAGATGGGACTAGCAGATGGCATAATGGTTACCTCACTTGGCTCCCATGTAGTCGACTATTGTTCAAATCCCAGACCCAGCAGCTTAAAAACACACTCCAGATGTGTGTATGTGCATGTCCAAAATCCAGAGAGGAGAATGAGGGAGAAGGGATTGCAGTGTGGTCATCCATGATGAAGGGTGATTTCTTGCTGTCTCTTTGTCTCTGTCTCTCCGGCAAGTATATGCGCCCTACAGCAAAAATCTCTCTCTAAGAAAAAAGAACGCATACATTTCATAAGCAGAATAAATTTCTTCCTCTATATTTATAATTGGACACGTTTCCTGGCTCTGTGTAAATTGTCAGGAGTCTATTAGAAAACATAAAATTTGTATCTATCTCTGTTTCACTTTTTCATTTCCTTTCTTCCTTCTTCTCTCTATTGCTCTTTCCTTCCTTCCTTCCTTCCTTCCTTCCTTCCTTCCTTCCTTCCTTCCTTTTTTTCTCATCTTTCCCTTTTCCCTCCACAATATAATAATAAGAAAGACTGATTTATTAAACTTTTCCCACAAACTAGAGAAATACCCAAGAGTTAATCAAAGAAAATCATCTAAAATAAAATATGAGAGTAGTGCAGAAAAGTGATAGAAAAGAACCAGGAAAATTCCATATGCATTTGATAATCTGAAGAAACTTTTCTATTTATAGGTGAATATACACATGTACAAAGTAGAGTATGAGACTGTTAGAACAGAGGAGCAGCTATGAGCCTTATTATAGAGTAGCACCATATACACATTATAGAAAACCCAAATGCAGAACGTACTTCGGCTCTGTGTTAAATACACTTTCATATTTCTAAAGAAACTCCCCACAGTGTTAACTTTATACTTATTATATAAGGTAACATGTGTTTTACAGCTATAGTCTGACACTTTATTACAATTATAGTCACTGACATCCATCCAGTAAATAGTCAAACATTTTAAGGTGTATAATCCAATCAATTTACTTCAGAAAAAATGTTTGAGGGATTTTCATTCATTCATTCAATAATACAATATAATATCATTTTTAGACAAGTTGTTATCTCTAAGGGATAGGAGTTAACAAAATGTCAGGATAGCTCATCCTGGCAGGATTGGTAGACATATAACAATACATTAAACAGTTTACATATTGATTATAACTACAGTGTGATATTTAATAGAGAGGTTCAGGTTTATGAAACAGTGTATAATAGGGATCTGAAGTTGTCTTAAAGGTCAGTGAAAGGTTCCCTGAAGAGTTGATTTATGTGAAAACTCAAGAGTTTGAAAGAGTTAATTTAAAAAATTATAGTGATGTATTGGGGCAGGGAATTAAAAAAAAAAAAAAAAAAAACAATCCTGGGAGAAGAAAGTTAAGAAGCAAAATTCCCGAGAGTGGAAAATACTTCATTCATTACAGTAATTGAAAGAAAGTCAATATGGTTGTTGAATGCCTGTAAATTACTGATAGAGTGATGCTGGAATAGACTGGAGAGACAGAGACTAATTATTCAGGAACCAAAGACCATGTTGTAATTTGACTCTTTATGCTAAGAACAATAGGAGGAAAGGGTTTCTTATTATTACATCATTATAAATATTCTTCAGGCAACTTAATTAAACACACCTCAAACTAGATTAAGCATAAAGAGCATTTATTGATTCACAATACTGAAAAATCTGGGACTCATTTATGACTGTGAGAGATTAATATACAAATGGACAATAGCCAGATCGTATATAATAAATAAAAACGGGACACTGACCCACAAACTGCAACAACCTTTCCAGGAAGTCATTCCATCATCTACAATCATCAGATCAGTAAGTCGGCTTTCTGTCAGGTTTTCAGGAAGCTCCACTGCTATCTAGCCACAATTCAAGAAGTCAAAAGAGAACCCCTGTTACAATTGGCCCCAGACGGCCATGACTTGATAAGTCATTAAGATTCCCTGGTTATTTTTCCTCCTTCCACCTTAAGACCAACAAGAGAAGTAAGTACCCTAAACAATAAACTAACCAATGGAATCCTCTGCTTCTATTCAGCCTAAATACACCTTTCCCTTGCCAACAACTTTCAATTTGGGCATACCATAACCTTCCCTTTTTCCCACCATAAATCTTTACCAGTCCCGAATCTACTTTGAAGTCTCCGTCAAAAAAAGGCAAGGAAAGATGTTGACTTCCTTGCTAAAGCACCTTCAAAATATAGTAAATAGCCTTAATTTATATATATATATATATATATATATATATATATATATATATATATATGTGTGTGTGTGTGTGTGTGTGTGTGTGTATGGTAAATAGCCTTTGCTTTTTCTCATCTGGTCAGTCTTCATTTATTTCCACAACTGAATTCAGAGATATAGGAGCCATCAGTTATCAGTTTGTTTTTCTCTTATTCCCTTCTATTTCCATCTCTCAGGTTTACTTTCCTTTATTTCATTTTCTTTCACAAGACAAAGATGTGCATAATCAAGTCAAGGTTTATATGATCTCAGAGACAGAAAATACAAATGTTAGGTCATTGGGAAAGTCATGATGTATTTTTCTATGTTTGTGCAAAAATGTGTCTTTCTAAAGAACCCAATGCATGTTCATGTAAAGTACATACATGTAGAAAAATCCAAGAAAATTGTCAGGGTATATCTAGCCCTATCTTAGGAGAGAGCTTACTGCTGAAACAATTGCTTCCCAGACACTGAGTTTGCTTGACTTATCACTGGGCTTTATAACATTATTTAGGGAATAGAATTTCCCTACTCAGGGGAAAAAGATGCCCAGGTACATGTTACTTTCATATAAACAACAAATACATTATAAATGTAAGAATGTCCCACAAAATAATATATAAAAAATATTTGTTCTTTACCTCAAACTTACATTAACCTGAGCATGCTGTATATTACATGGTTATCTCATTTGTATGGAACAGAAGGCAAAACCATAATAACCCATAAAACCAGATGTGAAGTTCTTCAGAAACAAATCTACGAAGAAAATATTCTCAGCTAAAGAAAGTAATATAGATTCCAATAATGATGTTAAGCAAGAAAATAAGATGTTCAGATTTGAATTTGAAAGAGTAAACCTGGTTGCTGTGTTGCAAAGAAATGAGAAGCAATCAGAGAGAGTACAGGTTATCAGAGAGAGGTTATTGCAGGAGACGAGATGAAGGTGGTTTCCCATGTAAAACAACAAGCAGATGAAGACAAAAACACTGGACATATCCCTGTAGAGGTTTGTGATTATTCATGGTTAATTAAAATAAGCAAATTTAATAAGACAACAATTAAACAGAATTTTAGAACACTCACTGGTGTGCAGGGTACAAGATCACTGTAAATTTGATTTTATATTTATAAAGCCACTCTAAAAATAATTTCAACATTAAGTTTAAAGCTGTACTATGTAGAATGTCATTATGATCACAACGCAACTAAAAAAATAATTGCATAAAAGCTGGGTAAGATCTTTATACAGTAAAATATAAATCAATGGAGAATACTTATTGAATAGGTATTCAATTCATATAGGTATATACTGTGTTTGTTGACTTAAAACATCAATATGGTTAAGTTGAAATATTCCCTCAATTTTTATATACATATGGTGCAACTTTAATCAAAATCCCAGCAGGTGTCTTTGTGAAAATGTACAAGTTAGTTCTAAAATAAATATAATAATTCAAAGTGCCAAATATAGCCAAGGCAATCTTGAAAAAGAACTCAGTGGTTGAATATACGCTACTGGATTTTAAGGTGTATATTAAAGTTCAGAGAATTGTTATTGACACAAGGATAAACAAATAGGTCAATGGAACAGAGTAGACTCCTGAAGCAGAACCAAGCGTGCATGGCTACATTATTTAGAGCAAGCCTATCTTGCAGAACAGAGTTAATGTCATTCTTTCAAATAAAAGTTTCTGGTTCAATAAAAGTTCAATAAACAATTGGATATCCAATATGAAAACGATGGGGAAAAATATGACCTATGATTCACCACAAACTCAAGGGCAATAAACAGGGCTGTATATCCAAAGAAAAAGAAATAACATGTGTGGATGATAGTGTATATAAATATAACAATTACATTTGTGTTAGAAAAAATATTTAGAAAATCAAAGAGAAAAAGAAGTAAAACATTTAAGAAACACAAAAATGGAAAATTATCTGTTGATGATAACATGTAAGATAATATCTTTAACTACACTAATGTACAGTATATTTATGCTGGGAACATTCATTTTGTAAGCTATAATAATATAGTGTTTGAATAGATAAAATAATTTTTTAAAATAATACAAAAAATTAAACATTAAACAATTGAAAATATCTAATTATTAAAACTAAGTAATTTTCTTTCTCAGAATAAAATAAGTTGTAGAGTGAAAGAAGATACTTAAAACACATAAAACAAAGAACATACTGATGTCTAATAAAAAGTCTAAGACCATAGAGGATAAAAATAGATCTCTGTGATTGAAAATATTTTGTTTTATATGAAATGACACAATATTAACACTAAGTAGGCTGTAAAATATTATGAAGACATATTAAAATCCCTAGAGCACTGTAAAAATATAAAGAAGATATATTGGAAACAAAAATATTAAAATTTAATTACAAAAAATTCTTTTTTGAAAGGTTTTTGCTATAGGGCATTGTGCTCACCAGAAAGACAGGGAGAGAAAGAGAGATGTAAAGCGAGAAATCACTCCCCCAGGGGGAATGACCACGTAGCAATCCCTTCTCCTCCATTCTTCTCTCAGTTTCGTGGGAACACATGTACACGTGCTGGATGTGAGTTAAAGACACCAGGTCCGGGACTCAAGCCTCAGTCGGCCATATGGGAATCCAGAGCCTTTAACCACCACACCACCTGCCCGCCCTGAATTACAAGAATTTTAAAAATTTAGAAAAGACAGGTAAGGAGAAGCAGAAGAACAGAATTAAAGGAGATAAGTAATACACAAATATTATTACACCAATGCCTGTGTTCAAACATATCAATGATATTATTAAATGTTTTTGTTCTGTTTTGTTTTGTTTAGGGAAGTAAAAAATTTTAATTTAAAAATGTATGCTAAGCAGATTACACGTTTTTTGTAAACAGTTTTTGTGTTTTGTTTCCTCCTGAAACTTTTTAAAATTAATTAATGTACATTCATCCCCTGGGACCAGCAGTTAGCATAATGGCTATGTCGCTGGACTCCCACGTAGTCTACCGCGATTCGCGTCCCAGACCCGGTGGCTTAAAACTCACGCTGGACACGTGTGTGTGTGTGCCCAAGATCCCAGGAGGAGAATGGAGGAAAAGGGATTGCGGTGTGGCCATCCCCCCTGGAGGGGGGGGGGGTTGATTTCTCGCTTTCTATCTCTCTGTCTCTCTCTGTCTGTCTGGCGAGCTCACGCACCCTATAGCAAAAACCTCTCCAAAAAAAAAAAAAAAAAAAATATATATATATATATATATATATATATATATATATATATATATACACACATTCATCCCCTAATCATCGTCACAGCATACAAAATGTGGTTTCCTATCCAGAATATACTGCATAGTGGCTTTATCATGTATGTTATTATCAGTAATTTTCCATTTCTAATTTCATATATATATATATATATATATATATACCTATGTCTGTCCCTCTGCTCTTTCCCACCCTCTTCTCACACTATCTCTGCTGTCTGCAATTGTCTTCCATTCCTTTTCCCTCCACATTTTTTGGATCACACAATTGCTTAAATAATCTAACTACTTTCAATAGCAAGTTCAGCTGGTAATTTCAAGAAAAGCAGTTTTGAATTAGTGAAGAAACTTGCTTAAAACTTAAAGCCTGGAAGCAGGTTACTATTCTGTTCAAATAGTAGGTACGTGAACCTACTGACAGCTCAAGACAGGAAGAAAACTCTCAAAACCGGACAACAAAGTGTAGAAGAAAAGTAGCAATATTTTAGTCAAAAGTCACAGAATGCTATTTCACCAGTTCATTAAATGTTAATGAACTAAATAAGTTATGATTGTAGTCATATGGTACCAATGGCCCATTTTTAGCCTATCAATTTTTTCCTTCCTTCAATAAATTGCAATGCATGTAATGAAGATTTTTAAGAATGGTCCATAAAGCAATGACCCATTCATGCTGATTGTTTTATTACATAGACAACACGATTTTTGTGATAGGCAGTAAAGCAGAGTATGGTTTAAAATACAAGCACACATAAATTAATCAGCGTTTGTGTCAAACAGGTGGCATATTTTTCCAAAATTCTTTCATTGCTGCATACTCAGCAATTATACAGAGAAAGTGAGTGACTGGCATTTTTGTTAGTCAAAACATAAACAAAATAAGAAAATAATCTACTTTCTTTACCAAAATAGCATGTGGGTGACAATAAAATTTTATACAGTCATAGAAATTCCAAACACTCATGTGATCTGCATGAAATATTTGGGAAGATAAACCTACTCTTGGATTTAGAGAAATGACTTCATTTCTCTGGTGTGGAGAATTCCTCTTAGTTTCTTCCTTTAATTCCTTTCATTTCTTCTCAACTTATGTTCTTTATGTTGCATGTATGTCTTCTATATTGCTCGTATAAACACTAATTTGTACTGATTTTTCTGTAATTTGTTTTTCCTCTCTCTGAGCATTTAGTGAACATCATCATTGTTAGAAATAAACTAGGCCTTAGAATTTTTATTCACATTTTGAGTAAGTATTTTCTTTAGGTAAAAAAATATATATACATATTCCTTTAGATGCATCTGTTTGATGATTTGAAAATCTATTCTATGTAAAACATAAGCATACAAAAAAAGAAACTATTTTGGTTTGATTTTCTCAATGTTCCCTTCTCAAAATGAAGAAAGAAAAACAAAATAAATAGGAAAACAATTGTAGAAATTCTACATCAAAGCTAAAGTTATGGGACCAGAAGATTGCATAATGGACTCCCTCATGGCTGATCACAATTTAAGTCCTAGACTTGGCAGCTTGAAACTCATGCCCAGCGTATGTGCATGCGTCCTGAACTCCCAAGGGGACAATGGAGGAGAAGAAATCGTGGCATGGTTATTCTCCCTGGCGGATGATTTCTTGCTTTCTGTCTCCCTTTCTCTCTCTATCTCTCTGGTGAGCACACGCATCCTAAAAGCAAAAATTTCTCTCTCAAAAAAAAAAAAAAAAAGAAAAGAAAAAGAAAGCTAAAGTTATATATATTGCCTTAATACACACACACACAGACACACACCACCCCTTTCTTTATTTTTAAAACTTTTTTGCCTTAGGGTGCATGCAATCACAGGAGAGAGAAAGAGAAAGAGAGAGAGATGGAGAGAGTGAGAAGGAAAGTAAGAAATCACCACCAGGAGGAATTATCACACCGCAATTGTCTCTCTTCCATTCTCCTAGCAATTTCAGGCGTGCATGCACATGCACCAGTGTAATTATCTTGTCTTTTTACTTTTTACTTTTTTCTTTTTTCCTTTCTTTTCTCATCTTTTCTTTTCTTTTTATTGAGAGTTTGTCGTAGGATGTGTGCACTCTCTGGAGAAAGATAGAGACCATGACAGTGGGAGGGAAGGCCAGGAGGCATGGCCATCCTGCAATCCCTTCTCCTCTACTCTCTTAGGATTTGGGGCACACATGCCCATGATCTCAGTGTCATTTTCAAGCCACCAGCTGCAGGACTTGAACTGCAATTATTCATAGGGAAGTCCAGCAAGCTAACTGCTATGCCTTCTTCTGGCCCCTATATCTATATTTATAATTGCCAGAGGGTGTGTGTGCTTACCAGAAACAAGCAGAGACAGAGAAAGTTGGGGCATGGTTACATCACAATTACTTTTAGATTTCTCCATCCTGTCAGAATTTTGGAAATACATGCACATATATTTCCAAATTCCACATGTATTTCCAAATTCTACATGCATCCAGCATGTTTTCAAGTCACCAAGACAGGATTCAAACCATGGTTGGCAGTGTAGGATCTTGCTCCCTTAACTGTCAGGTCATGGGGACGATATTATATGTTGAAAAATAAAATCCATGAAGCCAGCAGATGGTGTAGCAGTTACCTTGCTAGATTCCCACATAGCTGACTACAGTACAAGTCACAGACATGATGGCTTGAAAATCATGCCAGGTGCAAGTGTGTCCATGCCCAAAACCCCAATAGGAGAATGGAAGAGAAGGGATTGTGGGGGGTGATTTCTCATTTTCCTTCTGACTATTTCTATCTTGCTCTCTCTGCTGGCAATGACATGCACTCATAGGCCAAAAAAAAATATATTTTAAAAATATTAATAAAGGGACCAGCAGTTACCGTAATGGCTATGTCACTGGACTCCCACGTAGTCAACCGTGGTTCGCATCCCAGACCCAGTGGCTTAAACTCACGCCGGGCGCGTGTGCGTGCGTGCCCAAGATCCTTGGAGGAGAATGGAGGAGAAGGGATTGCGGCGTGGCCATTCCCGCTGAGGGGTGAAATATATATATATATATATATAAATAAATAAATAAAACCCATAATGAATTATAATGGTGACTATCTCAACATCGGTTCTGTTGTTCTTATGTGAGTTAAATAGGTGGAGTAATCATCAAAGTCAATATTAAGAAAAAAATTAATGGATAATAAATTGTATGGTTTATGGTGTGATGTTTCAATGCATGTATACATTATGTGATTATTAAATTAGGGTAATTAGCATATTCATGTCCTCAAACATTGGTCATTTTTGGGATGATAGCATTCAAAATCCTCTCTTTTCACCATTCTGGCTACACAGTATACTAGATCTTTTCTCCCACAGAAAAATGCAGAAATCAAAGAGTAAATATGTGATATTTACCCAGAATAACTGAGGAGAATGCTGGAAGGCAACAGAGAAGTGAGAATTCCAGAGGTGCAGGAAGACCCAGGATAAACAAAGGAAGAAGGAATAGAAGCACCATCCACCTCTGCCCCATCCCCCACCAAAAGGAATGGCTTGGACACGAAGCATTTTTGGTGGAGGAAGGTGAGCAGGAGTCCGCAACTGCTTCTGCTGATGCCATTGACATCTGAAGTCTTTCCTGCAAGAAAATTCTGCAGTCTGTGCAGGCCTGCAGCCCAGTCTGAGGAAATGGAGGGAAGTCTGTATCTCTGCATAGCCCCAGAACAGGAGCCCAGTCCTCACCCTGACTGTCACTCTCAAGGAACTGCTACACATCTTAAAACCTGTCTACACAGATGCAAAGTGAAGACACACACCCAACCAATGTTACAGGACTGGAAACAATAAATACATTAAATTAAATCATAAGAACTCCAACGCATCTAGAGATGAGTTATTTTATTATTTACCTTAATTTGACCAGAGAGGGAAAGAGAGAGAGAGAGGGAAATTGAGAAACCAAGCTGCCAGATCTGGGACTTAAAACTGCTTCAGACATGACGCCACCTGCTGGTCCCCACAGGCAAGAACACAGGACTTTCTCTCCAGAACACCACCCTGTTGAGGAATTTAGTATCCTTTAAGAAAGGCAGAATGTCCAAATATCTCATCCTGACCCTGAGGTCCATGAGACAGGGTCTAAGTTCTGAGGGACTAAGGCCAGGAAGCCAAGAAGTGATTCCATTCTTTTGCATAGCTCTCATTTATGGGATGGCACACTGAGAATTACAGGTACCTCAGCTCCCTCACCCTGGCTCATTTCTGAGGTAAAGATTTCCATAAGGAGAAGCAAATTGAATCCAGAATATACTACTCTGCCCCCCTCACTGAGTCCCAGTTTGAAAAACACAGGATTGCTACTGTTCTCATTATTATTTCTAGAGCCCCAAGTCAGATGCTTGTCTAGGTAGAGAGAAAGATTATCAAACCAGAAAACCAAACTTCATTTCAAAGGAAATGAATTTATTTTAAGAAGATAGTGGAGAAGTTTGAACTTTAGCATGTTCTCAAACTAAAGGGGGCGGGGGGGAGTCATCATGGGAAGGAGACTAGTGGATTCATCAGAAATGTAACCTAAACCACGGGCCAGATACATTTCCAGAGAGTATCAAGGAAGGACGAATTGAAGCAACCCTCCAAGGATTACAATACATCCCAAATAGTGACTTGAAAAATGTGTTTTTTACAGGGGGGGCAGTAATTAATTACATTAACCAACCATTTTCAAAACCAATAGAATGATCAGCCATCAATTAGCTTAGCTTGCCAGATGAATGTGGTCCTGTTAAGAGACAGTCAAAGAGAATCCTGCCGTAACCGTTGACATTTTGTTGTGACTGTGTGTATACCATAGGCTTCTCCCTCAGAGGAGCAACATCAGGTTTCAGATGGCAGAAAATAAACTTTTCAAACATAATCCAACATGTCAACTAACACATCCGTAACCAAATGACTTACGAATACGAGAGCGGGAGAAATCAGTACTCACAGTTACAACCATGCTATTCAGCTGACTTATATGGTAATCAGAAAAATGATACAAATTAAACATAATAAATAATAAGATCCTTATGTAATGTAGCAAAGTATATAAGTAGGGAAGATTATAGGATGACAGAGCATTTCTTGTTTTGTTCTTTTTAAAACAAGTATTATTAAGAGCTTTCTGTTTTCTTGCCATTTATCTATATCTATGCTAGATATATAAAGTTTTAAAAATGCTTTATCTTAACGTTTCAATGACTGGTTGTACTATAGTCGTGTCTTACTAATGTCACCTCTGTCCCATTGCTCTTTTCTCTGAGTTGTCTTCCTGGACAATATGAGAGTTATACCTGGGGTAAAAATAGTTTTTGTGATACCCATACTTTTGAGACTTATTTTCTATTTTGATAAAATATATGTTTTTCTCCACTAACTATGTCCCTCTTTCTTATATTTCTTTGAGGAAAACTGTCTTCTATTTCTAAAACACCCTATAATAAGCTAAGAGTACAATCATACATTGCTTAATAATGGGGATACAGTCTGAGAAATACATTGTCAGGCAATTTCATTGTTGTAGGAACACCAGAGTGTACTTACACAAACCAAGATGGTGCAGCCTACAAAACATCTTGGGTATATAGTAGACTTACAGGACCACCATTGTATTTGCAATCTGTCATTGACTAAATCCTTATGCATCTCTTGGCTATATTTAGACCTAGGTGCAGAATCTTTAGTAAAACTACTCCCCAGGTAATCAATCACGGGGAGTAGACTGTAATCATCTATCTGGTCTATCTGGTGCTACCTCTAGGAGAGGTTTTCTAGGTCCTCATAACTTGGATCATCACTTCTTTGTGCACTGTCCCAGGTTGTTGAGTCCCTCTCTATGAATAGACCCAACTGCTCAAAATAAGGGTTCACTTTAATTAACTAAAAATATTAATATTAATATTTCCTTCTTTTTTAACTTAATATTGCACTGATTAGAGCATTGAATATACAGAGAAGCTAAGAGAAGCAAGGGGGACAGAAACTGTTGGAAGATTTCTCTTTGTCCACAGATTCTACTCAACTCATTTAATATAAAGCATAACCCAACTCTGCAGGATGGTATCTTTTTATATTATTTTTATCATTTTCATTATTATGTTTATTGTTTTAGTTACTATCTGATAATATGTAAATTAAAATGTAAATCTCAAATTTATTACTCTATCCTAACTAAATTTACCAACTACTGAAAAATAATTTACCAATATGAAATTTCTTATGGCTTTTATTTTTCTACTATTGGCTTCAACATTAGTGTATAACTACTGTCTTATACAGGAATTAATTCCGTAATATAAACATGTGAACACATACCAAAGAAATTTCTCAAAATACGACTACTGACTTTTTTCCAAGTCTATGCCTTTTGTGTCACAATGAGAAGCAATGAGATATACACATAAAATTTCTTTTTATTTACTATTATTGTTTTTTTCCCATAGGGTCTGTGAGACATCAAAAGTGAAAAATCACCCTCCAGGTAGGATGGTCATGCTGCAATCTCTTCTTCTCCATTCTCCACCTGGGATTAATATATATATATACACATACATATATATATATTATATATATAATTATATATATAATATATATATAAAATTATATATATATAGTTATATATATATATATATATATATATATATATATATAATTTACACTTAATCACTGTACATTTTAACAAAGGACAACATGGCTTTTTACCAAAGAACTACACTGTGTATCAATGAAGACAAAGAAATTACCATAAACATTATCATCGGTAAATAACTTCATTTTCGTGGCACCACACACATTGCACCCTGCATAATTTACAAGCCACCACGTCCGGATCTCGAACTATTATCGCTACATGGGAGTCCAGCACCTTAACCATCATATTACCTGTTGCCCCCCCCCCATAAAATCTTTCTACATGTAATGTTTTTCTCATATTTTAATACATTTAAGTCTCCTGTTTCTATACCATTCAAGTGATGGCACATGACTCTTGTATCTGATAGGTGGTTTAATATTTATACTACAGTCATGAAGGCTAATCATAAAATAGATTTTGTTAAATGTTGCCCCATATTAAGAGTTGCTACTTAAATTTTTGACTTGTACATATATTTTTGAAGAGTCCTGATTTTGAGCAGAGTTTTTCATTGCTCCAAAAGAAGTTGATTCTTTTTAATGTCTAAAAGAAAAATGTTGTTTTTCATTTTCTCGGGTCTATAAGGAATTCCTAACAGGAGAGGAGAGATTGTTTTTAATTGCCAGAGGCTACATGTGCTGAACAGAGAGAGACAGAGAGACAGAGTTAGAGAAAGGAAGGGGATGAAAACACGCCCATGGGGTATGATCACAATGCAGTCCTTCTCCATTTCTCCATCCTGTTGGGTTTTGGAGCATTCACACACATGTGTCTGGTGTGTTTTTCAAAAATCCGGAACTGGATTCAAACCATGACTGTCTAGTTAGCATCCAGTTCTCTTGAACACTGGGTCATAGGACTGGCTCACTAGACTTCTATTTATACCTGTTTTTCCTTCCCTCTGAAACATATTGTTACATTAAAATGTAATCCTTTTTTCTTATGACATCAACTTTTTTTTTTCCTCTCCAATAATGATCAACTAGCCACCACTACCTTATTAAAGTTTTGCAGATCTTTGCTTCTAAAAAGTTTTCCTTTACTTTCTTTACTTGGTCATTTGATGTTAAAATGAATTCCAGTATGATAAGGCTTTCTTTCAGGCCTTTAATTATTCCTCTATAAGCACCAGATCCTTCAGAACTTAACCACTCAATGAGTATTTATTCAGCGAAATTAGAAATGAAAGCCTGAATGATACATTTCAGGATTTTCTTCATAAAATCTACCAATATTTAGGACAGAATATTTTCATTATGTTATTAATTCTCTTTTATATTGAAAGATCAGGATAGACTATAAAAAATTTATCTAGTTGCCATCCATTTAGAATAAATATTTATCAAAGGCAAATTCACCAGTATCAAAGAAAAAAGAACTGACCAAATAAGAATAATGAGCAAATATGTCCCTGCAACTTATACTCTAGTTAGCCTTCACTGTCTAGCTTCACTCATTGTTGGAACAAGGGTCATTCTATTATATAGAAAACACAGAGCATAGAAGTGATGGCTTATCATTCTGCATAAATACAAAAGGACCCAACAAGATCTTTGGGTTAACATCTTAATGCCCACTAGGGCAATAAACCCATTGGGCAGTTCATCCAAATAAGGACACTCATATTTTCAATGTCCACACTGAGTATGCAAGAATAGGTCATTGAATTCCTCACCTGTGAGAGAGATATGCAAGTGCAGGAAAAAGCCCATGAATTCAAACAAAGAAGCCAGAAACTATGACAGACTTACCCTGCTAAATATTCATCACTAACGCAGAATAAATGTAACACCTTACCCAACACCCGGAGCAGTTGTCCTTCTCTGGCAACTGTCTATGTGTCTGCCTTTCCGGCATGGAGATACACTTTTCTATTAAAAATCCTTGCTTTCCTATGAAAACTTCCCTTATCTAACTAAAAAAAAGTAAGTGATGGATGATCTACTCCCCTCCATGAAAAGAAATTTTTAACAAGTACATATCTACATATCTTCACTTGCCAGTAGAATCAAGATATATATATATATATATATATATATATATATATATATATATATATATGAGATCTTTTGCTATAGAGTATGTGCACTTGCCCGAGAGAGAGAGAAAGCACAAACAATCATCCCCCCTACAGGGCAATGATCATGCCTCAATCCCTTCTCCTCCATTCTCCTCTTAGGATTTTAGATACGCATCCACACTTGCCCAGTGTGTGTTTTAAGCCACCAGGTCCAAGATTCGAACTGTTATTCACTATGTAGGAGTCCAGGAATGTAAGCATTATATCATCTGCTGGTTTCAGCAGGGAATAATTTAAAACAGAAAAAGAAAAAGAAAAAAAAAAAAACAGGAGAGAATATATAAAAAGTTAGATGTGTATTCTCCTTAAATATATTACTAAATACCAAGTCAAGATGAATTATCTTACATTTTTTAACATGCTCATTAATGAACAAAGATAGGTGATAGAAGGAAAGAAGGAGGGGATAAAGTAAGCATCTTAAAAGGTCTCTACTGTTTTCCTCTTTTTCTGCCTCTTATAATATACTTAGTTTGAAAATAGTTGCTAATTACAATTTTTACCCAAGACCGTTCCTTCTTTTATGGATTCACAACATTATCAAACAAGTTGTGGGTCAGCAGGTGGCATACGGGTTATAGTTCTGGATGCCCATATGGTCAACTCTTTCAAATCCTGGACCTGACGGTTTGACAATCACACCAGGAACATGTGCATGTGTGCCCAAAAGTCCCAGGAGGAGAATAAGGGAGAAGGGATTGTGGAAGTGATTTCTTTCCTTCTCAAGGTCTGTGTCTCTCTCTGGTGAGTGCATGCACCCTCTGGCAAAAGTCTTTAAAAAAAAGTTCAAAGTGTAAATTAAAGCTCCTGACAATACAAAGGCTTCAGCATTTCAAGAAATCTTATTACAGGAAGCACTAAGAGAAGGCAAGGAGGAAAAGAAATGCATAGTGACAAAAAATCTCTGCCATTTCTCTCACACAACAATCTCCAAGCTACAGGATATATGATCATTGTTTTAATCTCTTCTGCTCCTAAAAACAGATATAACTGAGCCTGGGCAATTTACAAGAATAGAGGTTTATTTAATCTACGGTTTTGAAGATTCAAGTTTAGGGGACTAAACCTGGTGAAGATCTTCCAGTTAATAGAATCTAGAGGTAACAGGGCAGCACATGACAAGGGCAGGAGCAGAACAAAAACACATGGGTCTATGTGTGTCTCTGTCTCCTCAATCTTAATCACCTCCCAAGAGTTTTATTTCTTAATCTCATAACTAGATTAAATTTCCACCCTCCCAACACCATAAGAATGACTCATCAATTGTTTTCTTTTTTAAAAATATCTTTTATGATTATAATTTTTTTACATTCAATCATTGTATTTCATAAGAACATACAAAATGAATTTTCTCATCATGAATACATTGTATATTAGTCCAGTCAAAGATATTACGTACAAATTATCGTCAGCAGATCATTCCCCATGTTTGTGTCCCTTAAATGTTTTGCTTCTTTCTTTTACCCCTTGATTCTCTCCTCCCCTCACCCTCCCCCATTTTGTGCCCTCCGTCCACACTGTCTTCAGTGTCCACAGTTGCTCTCTATCTTATATCCCTTTCAGTCTTTCATATTCTGCTATATAGTGCAGACATTCGGTATATATTGAGTGGAATCATGTAATACTTCTTTCTCACAGTCTAGCTTGCTTTGCTTAGCAGTAAATCTTTCATATTTGTCCACTTTCTATCAAATACCAGGGCCTCATTTTTTATGGCTAAATAGTGTTCCATAGATAACACAAGGGAAACTCTTGGAGACCTCCGAGTAGGCAAAGACTTCTTAATATAATGTCTCCAAAGCACAGGCAATAATCTCCAAAATAGACAAATGGGGTTGCATGAAGTTAACAAGCTTCTGTACAGCAAAAGAAGCAATATTTAAAGTGAAATGATAGCCCTTGGAATAGGAGAATGTATTTGCAAACTATGCCTCAGTAAAAGGGGCTGATAACCAGATTGTACAGGGAGCTCGAGCAGTTTACCTGAAAGAAACGGAAAGCAATTAAAAGATGGGCAAATGAGATGAACAGATAAATCTCTAAGAACGATATATGGACAGCCAAATTTTAACATATAAAATTTTAAAGTCAGGGGACCAGCAGTTGGCATAATGGTTTTGTCACTGGACTCCCATGTAGGCGACTGGTGATTTAGTCCCAGACCCAGTGCTTAAACTCAGACCGGGTGCATGTGCTTGTGTACCCAAGATATTGAGAGGAGAATGGAGGAGAAGCGATTGTGGCATGGCTATGCCCCCTAGGGGGGTGATTTCTCGCTTTCTGTCTCTCTCTGTCTTTCTGGTGAGCGCACGCGCCCTATGGCAAAACCTCTCAGAAAAAAAAATTAATTAAAGGCTGTTTTTTTTTTTTTAAAGAGACAAGATGAAAGAGAGAGAGAAGGAAGAGAGAGCAAGAGAGAGGAGAGAGAGAAAGAGAGAGAGAACGCTAATCATAACAGAGTCTTTCTGCTACAATCTGTGCCTCATCTCAGTCAGCCTAGACTGGATCACTGGTATGTACACAGAGGGCATACACAGGAAGGTTCTGAAATTTGAAACCAGGACCTTTTCTATGTCGGTCCATTTATTTAACCAGTGGGTCACCATCTGTCTCCAAAACATGATTTTTTTTGGCATTCAATCCGTATTAATTACCTATAACAATAAGAAAAATTATTAATTAAGGGGAAAATTTAAGTCCAATTTTCTGTTTGCAATTATGATGGAAAATGTGTGAGAAGAGAATTACAGATATACCAATACCATTAAAGTAATTCTCAATACTCTTAACCTATATCTCACCCTTAAACTCTATGACATGTTTCAAGCCATTCTTTATAAAAATTGTTAAATTTTAGAATATAATATGTTTTTACTTCATTACTAATTCACTCTTATCTTGAATGATCATGAGATGTTTTTGGAAATGTACCCAGTTGCCAAGAATCAGATGATTATTTGTGCCATTAATACTTCTTTGGCAAAAATCCTAGCTTTCTTCCTCTAACAGAACTCCACAATGATGTAAAATAGTGGAAGGTGAGGGTAATATCACTGATCATAAATACCTTCCTATAACACAGACACAAACACACATGTACCTGGGTGTGGGGGTGCATGTACACCCATTTAGAAAAATGTGCAAAATTATCTTTTAATTCTTTATTTTCCTTCATGACAGATACAAACAAAGCAAGAGAGAGAGAGAGAGAGTACTCTTAACATGGTGCACTGCCATGACCAGCCCCTCTCAGTCCATCTAGCCAAGAAAGATCATAGGCAAATTTGTCCAGTTGGGACCGTGGGTACACTGACCTCAAGTGTGCAGGTCAACCTGAGAAGTGAATATTTATCTTTAAATGACTTCCAGCATTGAAGGAATTTGTGCTTACTGCTGCATTATAGCAGGTGAGTCAAGAATTTGGGATTTAATGAAGCTTCAAACATTGTATATCCCACAAGAGAATAAGGTTTAAGAAAATTGCTGTACCACCATTTATCTTAGTTCACCAAATAAACTCCTCCATAGTCATGATGTCTTTAACCTCTGATGAGATGTAGGATGCGACTGAATGGTGGTTGTTTTTCAGAGAGATCTTCAGGAGAGCAACATTACATGCCCACTGCTTATTTTTTTTAATTCTTATTTTTTAAATTTTGCTATAGTGCATGTATTCACACACACAGAGAGAGAGAGAGAGAGAGAGAGAGAGAGAGAGAGAGAGAGAGAGAGAGAGAGAGAGAAAACACTCCCCGGGGGAAATGGACACAGTACAATCCTTTTATTCTCCATTCTCCTCTCTGGCTTTTGGGCATACACACACATGCACCTGGAATATTTTCTAAGCTTCCAGGTCCAGGATTCAAGCCATAATCAGTCATGTGAAATCCAGTTATTTTAACCACCACACTACCAACTGGCCCTCACTTCTGTTTTAATACTCCATTTTCACTCTCATTTGAGTCAACATCTTCTAAATAATTAAATATAGTTTATCTTTTACTTGATTCCATCTTTCAGTTGTTGACTTTGATTATATTTTTGTGCTGCTACAGTTAAATTCCTTAATACTTTCTCTAGTTCTCAGACTAAGGGAATCTCAGAGAGTTTTCCCATTCTTGCCTTGGTTATAAAATGCCTCCTTTCTTAATTCTTGCCTTGGCATATTGACTATAGGAATTATGAAAAGATAAGAAAGTCACACTATTCATGCAAAACCCTGCACATGTTCTTTCTTTGTGATGTCTCTGGTGGGCTGGAGAGGATGACATCAAAATTCCAATACAGGTAATTGTTTACTATTGAGGGGGAAGAATAACAAGATATTCATAAAGCATTTGCCCTCCCATATGTATGTAAGAGAAACAAACTGCCAGAGTAAGTATAAATATGCAAATCAAGCACAAGAAAATGTCAGGTGTTTTTCAGTAGCATTTCTTTTTTTTCTCTTTTATCATAAATAAATATCTGCTTTATACCTAGAAAGTGCCAGTCATTAAAACTACAGATTTAATGCTTAAAACATATGATTTCTTTATTGGAGGAATAGAAAAAGGACTAATTTAGTCAATATATGATTCCAGAAGTTAAGAGAGAAGGATGGACAGATTGAGAGAGAAAGGGAAGAATGTTGTGCCCAATTGCAATGTTCTTATTTTTCTTTCATTTTCTAATATATTTATTTCATGTAAAAATTTATTGGCTGCTTTATTTTTCAGATAGCCAGAACATTTCAGATGTCCATTATAATGCTAGTGGAGTAAACAAATGATGATATTGACTAATTTACATACACAACTTCAAAATTTTGTGGAAAACTGGAATCAAATTATAAGTTTATATTGGTGTCATAATTTTTGAAATACATGGATAGTGTTTTTCATAATAGCATTTTCCATTATCTTTAAAACATTCTTTGTATCTCAATTATAAATTAAATAAATGCAAATATCACAAGAACCAGAACATTAAATTGGAATCATAGGTATATTATAACTCTATTGGTACATCTTTATAAGAGGTCAAACTCTAGTCAGAAAGATGCTAGATAACAATGAATTTAAATGAGAGAGGAAGGCAGCGTTATTTAAAAGCATAAGGCAGTTAACGAGAATACACGTGATGAGCAAAGGTCACGCATTTAGAGCCAGCACAGTGAATTCAAATCCATACTCCAACATCTCCTACCAATGTCACCTTGGGCAGACTAATTAACTGCCCATTGTTTCATGTTTTTTCAAGTGTACAGTAATGATTCTAATAGTGTCTACCTATAGAATGGATTCAAAGGCTAAAAGTGCTTAGACTAATTTCTAAATCATACTAAGTGCCAACTAACTAATACTGTCAAGTTATTATATCGTTATGACAAATTATTCTCTACCAAAGGAATATTACCTTTGCATAGACCATTATTCTTGAGCACGTGGGTCAGAAAATTATTCCTTAGTGTTGGAAGCCTATTTTATGTGGGCTAGCTAGTGATACGGTGTTTGGGACAGCAGACCCAACTGCATGGTTCAAGTCCTGGAGCCAGAAACTTGAAAACCATGCTTGGGCATGAGTGCATGTGTGCACAATGTCCTGAAAGGATAATGGAGGACAAGGGATTGCGACAAGGCCATCCCCCTCAGAGGGTGATGCCTCACTATCTCAAGTTCACTCAACCTTAAGCAAACCTTCCTCCAAAGAATGAAGTCTATTGTGTTCACATTCAGCGTTCTAGTTTGATTTTCCTATGCTTCCCTCAGTCCCACCTCATTCACTTCACAATCTTTGTTCAGAGAAGTGACAACACATAATTAGGTTTCAGTTAACTAAGTTGCCATCCCATTTCACATTTAGCTTTCAAAAGTTTTACCCTGGAGAATGTAAAAATGTTTTGGGTATACTCTTAAATTGTCAGTTTCAGATTCATGTATAAGAATTGCATTTACTCACAGAGAGTACAATTAGTGCCTATAAAGTTGGAATTCTTTTCTGTGAGGCTGTAGCTCTTAATTATGAAAATGTTAAATATAGCAAGTTAAGAAAAGGAATACAATGATTTTGCATACACTCATCACAAAGATTCAATACTATCACAGTTTTGTTATATTTGCTCTATCTGGCTTTTATTCTTTGTAAAATAGTCAGAAAAATATCACAGATATGTCATTTTATCACTATGTATTTCAGTATTCATCTTGAAGGAACATGTAATTTTCATATGACCAAAATATCATCTCTGTATTCCTCTTTCTGTGTCTGTGCCTGTCTCTTGCACAAATGCAGAATCCAATATGAATGTTATTTTTAGAATTATTTAATATTAATAGTATTTATTTTATCATTACTTTTTAATTTGATATGGGGCACATGCACCCACCACAGGGAGACAGCGAGAGAGAGAAGGAAAGTAAGAAAGGAAACCACCACGTCTGGGACTCAAACCACAGTTGGCCATGTGACAGTTCAGTGTAGATCTCTCTATTGTTTTCATCCCACTACAAAGGACCTAATATTGTGGATGGTTTCTACTGCAGTTCCCTCCAGTTCCTCAAACTTCTCTGCACCCACACTTTTTCTCTGGAGGTCTGAATGACTTTCAACAATAGCTTGATTTCTATATTCTGTCTTATCTTCCTCCCTGCATCCTACACAGTCACAATGGTGCTGAGGGCTCACACTATAGAGGGTAGGAAGAAAGCCATCTCTACTTGCACCTCTCTTATCAGTGTGGTGACCTGGAATTTTGTGCCCTACATTTTCTCTATTCTGGGCCTTTCACTGCCCTTTGCTTGCATGGACAGAGCTATCCATCATTTTTATTGTTGTGATCCCTCTTCTGAACTCCAAGTTTTAACTCCCAAGTTCTATTGCATGAAGTAAGCCTCAAAAAGATCAAAGAAAAGACTTCTCTCTTCTGGGGTGTGGGGGTGGGGAAAGGTGGAACCATGAAGTCCAGATTGAAAAATTAGAACTGAAAAATTATTTCCTTGTAAAAAAATAGATGATTCCAAACAACAGACCACCTCCAAGTCAAAGATTTATCTCTGTTCTGAAGGAGAGTCCTCTAATAAGACTGGCCTGAGACAATTCTCTTTGTGCAGGTTTCTCAAAGCGAGGTTGACTGCACATCAGAATCACAGATCCATTAGGTGTTAATTGTTTTCTTTTTTAGTTTGTCTTTTTATATTTAAGAAAAAACTTATTTTGACAGATGATATTGCATGCATCTTTTTGTTTTCAACATGGTTTTGAAGTGTACCTACATCGTGGAATGCTTAAATACATTTAATTAACAATTTATGACCTTACATAGTTATTATTTTTGTGATGAACATACTTTAAAAGCCATGCTCTTTTCATATTTTAAGAATGAAATACATTATCATTAATTATAGTGACCTTGTTGTACAATAGATTCCTTGAAATGATTTCTTCTATCTAACTATAATTATATATACTCTGAGTAACCACACTCCATCTCTAGCCTCTTCCCCCGGTAAGCACAATTGTACTCTCCAGCTCTAGGAGACCATTTTATTTTTTTCAAATTACACATAGGAGTGAGATTATGTAATATTGACATCCTATGCCTGCTTAATTTCACTTATGTCCTCCAGGATCATTTGTGTTGTACAAATGGTAGGATCTTATTCCTCTTTTTAATTTGTTTAGAGAATTATTTATTTAATTTTGTTTATTATTATAATTTTAATTCACTATAGGGCATGTGCACTCACCAGAGAGAGACAAAGGAAGAGAGAGAGACAGAGAGAGAAAGTAAGAAATCAAACCAACAGGTCTGGGACTCAAACCATGGTCGACCATGTGGGAGTCCAGTGCCTTAACCACCATGGCACTTACTGGCCTCTCTTATTCTTTTTATTGCTTAATAGTGTTCCACTGTATATGTATAACATTTTTTTTAAAAAATCCATTTATTTATTGATAGACACTTAGGTTGATTCCATACCTTGTCTATTGTAGGTAGTACTGAAATAAGCACGAAGTGTAGACATCTCTTCAACATACTGATTTCATTTTTTTTAAATATATACCTGGAAGTAGAATTTCTGAATCCTATGAAATTAGGATTTAACTTTGAGAGAGGGAACTGTACTACCATTGAAAAGTGAACTAATTTTATTGTTACACTAGCTTGAAAATAAATAAATCCATTAGTGATTTTAGTATTAAAGTTTTAATTTTGCTTACATTACTGGTAGTAAATATTAAGTAGCTATATTGAAGGATTTAAAATTTAAGACTAGGGAATTCAAAGGATAGGAATTTTGATTTTTATTACTCTTATTGGACTGAACAATAACATAAATACTTATCTGCTACTAACTAAATGTCTCCTGCATTCCTTGTTTTGTGTTGATAGCATCATATGTTGATTAGTGATTTTTTTTACTTTTCAAAATATGTCCATGGACCCAAGGGGAAGAGTTATTATTGATTTGATCCAATTCAATTTTCTCAAAAAAACAGTATTTTTCTTCAGTTTATAGCTTCTGCAACTATATTTTCTCCTCGGTATTGGTTTGCATGACTTATTCTTTTGGTTTTACTTGGAAATATAGATGAACAATACCATGTCATTCTTGATTTTTTTGTCCCATGATATGAAAAACCAGAGAAGTAAAATATAAAGTAATCTAAGTCTGCAAATAAATTCTCAAATGACAAGTAGAATTGAAATACTTTACATTGATTCTGCAGCCCCTTGAGTTAGCTCTCTAGTGAAGCCCAAAAGGCACCGAGTTTACTTCATATCAGGCAGGTATCATCTAATCAAATTCCCACATAACTCTTCAGGACACCAATTTTTGAAGAGTCTAGAAAGTTAATAGAAAAAGCAAAATTAGCACAACTATGGATTACTTTTGACTCATATAATTAATGTTTCACAATAACACAACTCTTATTTTATTTACTTAAATTGATGATCATCGGGACCAGCAGTTAGTGTAATGGTTATGTCGCTGGACTCCCACATAGTTGACCACGGTTCGAGTCCCGGACCCGGTGGCTTAAACTCACGCTGGGTGCGTGTGCGTGCATGCACAAGATCCCGAGAGGAGAATGGAGAAGAAGGGATTGCGGTGTGGCAATCCCCTCTGGGGGGTGATTTCTTGCTTTCTATCTCTCTGTCTCTGTCTGTCTGGCGAGCGCATGCACCCTATAGCAAAAAAACCTCTCCAAAAATAAATAAATAAATAAATAAATAAATAAATAAATGGATGCACCATTCACACATATTTTAGTTCACTTTGTAAATTTATCTTCTTGAACTACTATTATTTTCTCCTAAGAAAACCTGAAAAATAGTTATAGTAATGTCATAAGAAAATTTTAAATAATGAGCTCGCTGAAAGATGATATGAACATTTCTGTTGACAGTTTTATTCTCCCTTATAAGATCATAGTAAAAAGAAAATACAAACCTCCAGGCTATCCCTGTAGCATCGTAGTTAAGCCTTTTGTGCAAACTCTCAGATCTCACATGGTGGACAATCCCAGCTGCTTGAAAAGCACACCAGGTGTGTGTGTGTGCACTCCCGAAACCCTGACAGGATGGTGAAATCTAAAGAAAAGTAAAATGAGACCACGCCTCCACCAGGGGTGCTTTCTCTCACTCTCTGGCAAGCACATGTGCCCGGTGGTGAAATAAATAAAAACCAAACCAAAAGGCTGCACAAACCATTTGTAACATAAAATTTACATTTCTGCCGTTAGGCTACATGAGGCAAAATAATAAGGGTGTTAGTGTAACCGTCTGTGTTCTCATTGTGAGACAATAAGCAGGCCCAGCATCTTGATTTATTTATTTGTAATATAAATTATGAAAGAGATATCACCAAGATTTCTTTTAGATTTACATTTCAGTGTTTTGATTTTATTAGCTTCTCAGTATTACTTTTGTAAAATTGTGTGACTTTATATTATGCCCTCAGCCTTGACAATGGAAGATGAATCTTTATGAAACAGAATAATTTATAAAAAAAATAGTCATTAGTTGTGGTCTAAGAAAATAAAGCATTGTTTTCACAATGTTCAAGCATTATATTGCTCAGTTTTATTTACTAGTAATACTTGTAAAGGAATATAAATATGAAATGGAACAAATGTGTTATGGTTGACTTAAAAACATGGGCATGGATACTGAAAGTTCCCGGATGGACCTCAAAACTGACCTAGTTACTATGTAATCTTCTAGGAAAAGGGTGAAGGGAAATCAGATACTTTTTCAGCCTTTTTAAAAAAATCACTGTGGCCCTCATCCTAGTGTTACACGAACACCTGATTTCACCTTTTATGTTGGCTTCCAGTGTCCTCTATTATGTCTTTAAGTTTTTCTCTTCCAGCTGTTCCCAGAAGTGTGTATTGAAGAATGCCACACCCAAGGAGCTGGATGGATTCATAAATAAAATATATCTTATTCCGATGGTATTTATTTCAGAAGTGATGTGTGAACAAGAGGATTTATTCTTCGGATATCTTATCTGTGGTTTCTAGGTCACAGATTTTAAGATTATGTATATAACAGAGAATTTCCAGGATAGAACCAGAGAAAGAAAAGTATCATAGACCCAAAATGTATTGTAATAAAACCTATAAAAGTGGGGCCAGCAAGTGGTGAAGTGGTTAAGGCACTGGACCACCACATGACTGATTGCGGTTCAAGACCCAGCCCCAGTGACTTAAAAATTATGCTGAGTACGTGTGCTTGTATGCCCAAAATTCCAACAGGAGAATGGAGAAGCTGGTGTGCCCTTCCCCCATGGGGAGTAATTTCTTACTCTAGCTCTTTCTGTCGCTCTGGTGAGTGCACACATCCTATGGCAAAAACCAAAACCAAATCAAACCAACCAAACAAACAAACAAAAAAATCCAGAAAAACTGGGAACCAGCAGTTAGCGTAATGGCTATGTCGCTGGACTCCCACGTAGTCGACCGCGGTTCATGTCCCGGACCTGGTGGCTTAAAGCTCAGGCCAGGCGTGTATGTGTGCATGCCCAAGATCCCTAGAGGAGAATGGAGGGAAGGGATTGCGGCGTGACCATCCCCTCTGGGGGGTGATTTCTCGCTTTCTGTGTCTATGTCTCTCTCTGTATGTCTGGCGAGCGCACGTGCCCTATAGTGAAAACCTCTCAAAAAAAAAAAAATCCAGAAAAACTATAAAAGTATAATGTCATTGGGACAGCAGATGATGTGGAGGTTAGGCACTGGACCTTGCATGGCTGACTGTGTGGTTCGAGTCCTGAAACCTAATACTTAGAAATCACACCAGGCATGTGTACATGCATGCCCAAGGTACCAAGAGAAGACCAGATGTGGCTTGGCCATCGCCGCCAGGGGTAAGAAATTGATTTCTATTACACTCTCTTTCTCATTCCGTGTCTCTCTTCAATGAGTGCACATGTCCTATAGCAAACAAACGAACAAACAAGAGTTTAATGTCATTGTTTTGTTTGGTAGTTTTCACAGATGATTTATACATTTAACACATTTAAACATAAATATTATGTAACACTATTTATTTTTTAACTTTATTTATTTTTTTAAATGTTTACCAGAGAAGGACAGAGTGAATGAGAGAGAGAGAGAAAGTGAGAAAGCAAGCCTGCAGATCAGGGACCAGAACTGTGGTCAGCCATGTGGGAGTCCAGTGCCCTTAATCACCACGCCACCTGCTGGCCCTTGTAACATTATTTTAATATTTTTGCATGAATGTTATTTTAGTATATTTCTCATTAGAAAATGTGTACAATGGCAAAAGAAATATAAATTGAAATGACCCAACATGTGAGCATGTGGATCTGTAAGCTCAGATGCTATAATAGAACATTTTTATCTTTGTCCAAAATTTGGTAAGAAATGGGAACCAGCAGTTAGCGTAATGGCTATGTCGCTGGACTCCCACGTGGTCGACCGCGGTTCGCGTCCCGGACCCGGTTGCTTAAAACTCATGCCGGGCGCGTGTGCGTGCATGCCCAGGATCCCGAGAGGAGAATGGAGGAGAGGGGATTGCGGCGTGACCATCCTCCCTGGGGGGTGATTTCTCGCTTTCTGTGTCTATGTCTCTCTCTGTCTGTCTGGCGAGCGCACGCGCCCTATAGCGAAAAAACCTCTCAAAAAAAAAAAAATTGGTAAGAAAAAAATCAGAAATTTATGTGAAGACTTAGTAATATATATTTTAGATGAGAGTCAATGAAAGAATAAATGGAAGGTTTCTTAAAATAGCAAATGTTGTGTCACAGACATATTATTACTAATGATGAGTAGTTTTATTTTGTTTTATTTTGCTTGCCCAGATTTTTCTACATGATATATAAATAGATGTGTGCTAGTTTCTCTGCTTTGAAATAGGGGGTGGGATAGGGTTGTATTAAGTATGCTAAGTCCCGGGGCCAATGGCATAGCGATTACATTGCTGGACTCCTACTTGGTCCACCACAGTTCAAGTCCCAAACCTGGAGGCTTAAAACTTATACCAGGCACATATGCATGGGTGCCCAAAATCCCAAGAGGAGAATAGAGAAAAAGGGATTGTGGCATGGCCATACCCCTGGGGTCTGATTTCTCGCTTTCTGTCTCTGTCTCTCAATAGCAAAAATATCTCAAAAAACAAAAGAGACTTCTAAGCCCCTTTCAGTCATCTTTATTGTATTTTCTTTCTCATTCGTGTTTTGTGACAGTGTAAGAAACAAGAATGTTGAAGCTGGACAGGAAAAGCTAAATTCTGACCTGGTGTTTCCCAAGTTATGTGAACTTGGAGATATTATTTCAGTTCCCTGAGCCGTGAACTTCCCTGAGCCGTGAACTCCTCATGTATCCAAATATAGATAAATATATTATCGTGTGATCACTATGATGAGTGTATTCATATACACATACACAAACACACGTAGACATTTAGGTCAGTATACTCTATAAACCTAGTACCAATTGTCATGTGTACATTTATTAGGCTGCTGCAAAAATAATTGCACTTTCACAGCATTGAAATTTGCTGTTTGATATTGGATACATTCTTAAATGTGGTTATGTAATACATTATTTTAATGCACATTTCTTTATGTGTTTTGGCTAATGACTTACTACTTGCTGTTCATTTTGTATGTACTTTAGCTTATGGAAATGATGTTAAACAAAAAATGAAATTCAGGTAATTTTCTTATTCAAGTTCAAAATGGGTCATAAAGCAGCAGCAATAACTCACAACATCAACAGTGCATTTGGTCTGGGAACTTCTTTTTATTTAGAGCTAGATTTTTCCTAAAGGGTGCATGTGCTTGCTGAAGAAAGAACAGAAAGTGAGAAATCACCCCCGCGGCCCCACAGGGCTATGCTGCAATCCCTTCTCCTCCATTCTCCTCTCAGGATCTTGGGCACGCATGTACACATGCCTGGTATTAGTTGTTTTATTTTTTTTAGAATTATTTTATTTAACTTTATTTATTATTATCATTATTATTTTTCAGTTTGATCAGAGAGAGACAGAGAGAGAGAGTGAGGAAGTGAGAAAGCAAGCCACCAGGTCTGAGACTTGAACCGTGGTCAGCCATGTGGGAGTCCAACACCTTTAACCACCACGCCACTTGCTGGCCCCTTCCTGGTGCTAGTTTTAAGCCACCAGGTTTGGGACTTGAATCATGGTCAACTACGTGGGAGTCCAGTGACATAATCATCATGCCATCTGATTGCCCCAGTCCCTGGAACTTCTAATGAAAGTACAGTGTAGTGGAGATTCAAGTTTTGCAAAGGAGGTTAGAGACTAAAAGTTGAGGATTACAGTGGCTGGTCACCGGAAGTTGAGAACAACCAATTGAGATCATCCAAACTGATCTTCGGCTTGCTTTCTCACTTTCCCTTTCTCTCTCTCTGTTTCTCTCTGGTCAAATAAAAAATAGTAATAATAACAAGTCAAATTAAGTAAATAAATAAATCTTTAGAAAAAAGGAAAAAAAATTCAGAGAAGGTAGCCAAGTATGTATAAAACATGTAAATTAGTGAACTCCGTTTGGCTAACATCAAAAGATTTTTGTAAGAAATCATGTGAAGACGGCATGGTGGTTGGGGGTGCCAGAGTAACACATGGCCAACCACACTTCAAGTCCTGGACTTGGTGGCTTGCTTTCTCACTTTTCCCTCTCTTGCTCTGTCCCTCTCTGGTATGGTAATGTATGTATGTATGTGTGTGTGTGTGTGTATGTATGAATAGATAAATAAATACATAAATAAATAAATAAAACTGATCCTTTGAGGCCGGCTGGTGGTGTGGTGTTAAGGGCGCTGAAATTCCTCATGGCCAATCATGGTTTTTGAGTCTGGAACCTGGTGGCGTGACTTCTCACTCTCTCTCTCTCTCTCTGTCCCTCTCTGATCAAATTAAAATAAGTAAATAAATTAAAATAATTCTTTAAAAAAAACCCTTTATCCTCTTACAATTGCACAAGAAGTTTCTGAAGAACTTCATGCAAACCATTCTATGGGTGTTTGGCATTTGAAGCAACATGGAAAGGTGAAAAAGATTGCTAAGTGCCTCATGAGCTGAATGAGGCAATTAAATTGTTGTTTCTAAGGGTTCTCTTTTCTTATTCTACATAACAACAACCCATTTCTCGATCAGACTGTGACTTGCAACAAAAAGTGGATTTTACACAATAATCAGTGACAACTAGCTCAGTGGTTGGACTGTGAAGAAGTGAAAAACAAGCCAGACTTGCACTCAAAAAATCATGGCCACTGTTTGGTGGAGTCTGATCTATGACAGTTTTCTAAATCCCAGTGAAACCATCATATCTGAGAAATAAGCTTACAAATTAATGAGATGTACTGAAAACTACAACAGCTGCAGCTGGCATTGGTCAACGGAAAGGGGCCCAATACTTCTCCATGACAACACCTGACTTCACGTCACAAGGTCAACAGTTCAAAAGTGGAACAAATTGGGCTACGAAATTTTACCTCAACGGCCATTTTCACCTGACCTCTCGTCAACCAACTACAACTTCTTCAAACCTCTCCACAGACAGCTTTTTGAAGTGAAAATGATTCCACAACCAGCATGATGCTTTCCAAGAATTCGTTGAATGCCAAAGCACAGATTTTTAAGTTACAGGAATAATCACATTTATTTCTTGTTGACAAAAATGTGTTGATTGTAATGGTTCCTATTTTAATTAAGAACTATATGCTTGAACCTAGTTATAATGATTTCAAATGCATGCTCTAAAATCACAAGTGCTTTTGCACCAACCTGATATTTAATTTTATTTATTTAAATTTGACCAGAGAGGGACAGAAAGAGAGAGAGCAAGTTACCAGGTCCAGAACTTGAACTGCGGCTGGCCATGTGGGAGTTCAGTGCCCCCAGGCAACATGCCATCTGCTGGCCCCTTATTTCAGTATTTTCATTTTATTTTAATTTAAAGGATTTACCTGACACGTGACTTTTAACACACAGTGTGTTTATCTGTTTAAATTCTGCTTACATAAGAGTAAACTTGACTGGCACCAGTACTAACTTTTCTCTGCTCTTTCCGCTATCTCTTTGAGAAAACTTCTCATAGGGATGCCAACGCCCTCTTGGTTTGTTTCTGGTCCAGATATCTCAGAAAATCACTTTATTGGTTTTGAAGCATTTTGATTTTCTTTCTTTCTTTCTGTTTTTTGTTTAAACAAAAGCCTCCAATTGTGTGGAAAAGTAAAATCAAATTTTAAATTATACTAATTCTGATATAATAAGTTCTTGAATAATTGCTAAGTCTGAAACAGGTTAAATTTAATTTATGAATCTATTAAGTTTTTGGAAGAAGATTGGACACACTATTCATATTGTACACTTTCCTTGATAATGAATATTTCCCAAAGCTTTATAAGATAATTATCTATCATTTATATCAAATTTCTCAAGCAGGGATTTATTTTAAATTTTAGTTTAGGTATTTGGATATATTTTAAGCAGTTCACATTTTTTATAAAAACTATTTTTGAAATAAGCTGTTAAATAAGTCATTAATTTTCATTATTCACTTGAATTAATTTTTATGACTAATCTGTTGGATTAAAAAGAAAATTGCTGTAGCTTAATAGAAAAACATCATTATATTTCAATATATAACAGTAAATCTTGAATGACTTTTTGTCTGTTATTAATATTATCACATTAATAAAATTCATTTCTAATATTAGTACATTAATAAAATTCAAGAAACAATAACAATTAATGTAAATCTTATTTATTTGTTAATTTATTTTAGGATTGTTTTTTATTTTCTGTGTGGTGTGTGTACTAGCGAAGAGAGAAAGAGGGGGAGGGAATCAGAAATCACTCTTCAGGTGGAGATGGCCATGCTGCCACCTCTGCTCCATTTTCCTGCTGAGATTTGGACATGCACACGCATGCACCCAGCATGATTTTCAGGCTACTAAGTCTGAGCCTCAAACCACACTTGGCCATGTGAGAGTCCAACACCTTAACCACCACACCACCTGCTCGCCTTATATATTGTTTAACAGAGGGTCTTATCATGCTGTGATCCACCTGTTGCAGCCTCCCAGCCTAGAACATAGTGCATCCCTCCATTTCTGGCTCTCTTTCAGAAAGGATTTCACCCTTTTGCCTAGCAACCTTGACCTTGTGAGCCTGCTGCCTCAGCATCCCTGGTCTCTAGGATTACGGGTTTCCACCACTGCATCTGGCCTTTAGGCTAGAAAGAGAAACAAGCCAATGCTTCCCTGACTCCTGCATAGCCAAGTCCGTGAAAAATAGTATTTTATCAGCATATGTCACCATGGCTGGGTCAGTTTATATCTTATAATAAAACGCTCTGATTTTTATCTGCATATTCTAAAACAAAACGTATATAGGAGATATATATATATATATATATATATATATATATATATTTAAAATATATGTGATGTGTACAAAGAATATGTCTTGGTGAATTTTGTATATGTACATTAAAGCATTAGGTCTTTCTTTCTTTTCTTAAAGGTTTTTGTCATAGACAGGACCAGCAGTTAGCATAATGGCTATGTCACTGGACTCCCATGTAGTTGACCGTGGTTTGAGCTCCAGACCTGGCGGCTTAAACTCACGCCGGGTGCGTGTGCCTGCGCGTGCGTGCCCAAGATCCCAAGAGGAGAATGGAAGAGAAGGCATTATGGCATGGCCATCTCCCTTGGGGGGGGGGGGGGTGATTTCTTGCTTTTTGTCTCTCTGTCTCGGTCTTTCTGTCGAGCACATGCGCCCTATAGCAAAAACCTCTCAAAAAAAAAAAAAAAAAAAGAGAAGAAAAAATGCTTTTGTCATAGAGTGCTTGTGCTCAGTGGACAGAGACAGAGTCTGGGTCTTGAACCACGGTTGGTCATGTAGGAGTTCAACACCTTCACCATCATGTCTCCTGCTGGCCCCAAAGCCTTTCTTATTTTCTACACTTAATGTCACTTCCATTTAAATATGACATAAATTATATCATATCATGTTTAAATATATTTTCTTTCATAGTTTAAGATTGCGTATTTATCATGTTAATGAAGTTCAATGTTTCTAAATGTAATGCTCCCAAGAGGAAAATTAAGGAGAAGGGATTGCTGCATGGCCATCCCCCCAGGGGGGGATTTCTCGCTTTCTATCTCTCTGCCTCTCTCTGTCTTTCTGATGAGCGCACGCACCCTATAGCAAAAACCTCTCCAAAAAAAAAAAAAAAAATAGATAAATAAATAAATGTAATGCAATTAATATGCTTTCTAATACTTCCAATTCATATTGGGGCACACTATGATTAGATCATTTTTATGCACAATTCTATTTATTATGGCATTGCACTTGTGATAGGATGTACTGATATATATTTCATATTTTCATATTGTGTCTATAATTCTTTTTTGACTATTTATTTTTAGGCATAGTTGGCCAAATCTACAATAATTTATGAAAACCAAATGAAAAATTTTTAATTTTACAATGTAAACACAGAAAACAATAAAACTAAGTGTTATCAACATGAGTATTTTTGTAAGAAATCATAATCATGCACATTTTACAAAACTGATATTTGCAGAGATTGAGACAAAGTAATTTAAACACACTTTCCAAAATAGTATGCTAATTGATAGTCATTTAATACATTTGTTTCATCTTTAAGATCATCTAACTGACCTATGAAACAAAACAAAATAGGTTCATTGAGGAGACCTGACATGTGGTAATATGAGACTCTGGAAGCAATTCCTAGGTTGAAGGCAGAATAATTTCAGATGGTAAAGCATTTTGGTGAATAATAGAACTGCAATTAGAGGTAATTTTTTTGAAATACTTTTTCTTATATCTGAGGCAGAAAATGGCCTAATCTATCTAACAACAGGCTCAATTAGAGTCAACATCTGTTTGACCTTTAGATATATCTCCAGAGTGAACAAATACTCACCCTTGCAGGATATGTGGCAAGTATTGTACCTTGCTTGGAAAGAACTTTGGAAAAGATGTTTTATCTGTCATTTTCAAAATATGTAAAAAAAAAAAAAAACAAAAAACTGAGAAGAACAATGAAAAAGGCAGTATATTGCTTACCTAGCATGTTGGCTATGAATAAGAAGTATAAGTAGTATATCCAATTTAAAGTAAATTTAAAGCTCAGTATATACATATATAATCAAGATATGAATTATCAAGTGTGTGTTCTAATATGTAGACAAACCTTGGCATTTATACTTTACAAAGAAAACTATGAAATTACATTTTTTGTATAATACCTATTTTTTTGGCAGAGATGAAGGGAAAAGGGTACACTTACACATTGCTCTGTTAAGAATGAGTAGATATTTTAGAAAGCATTGGGGGTGGGCAGTAGATGGCACAGTGGTTATGTCGCTGGAGTCTCACATGGCTGACGAGTTCATGTTCTGGACCTGGTGACCTGAAAATCATCGCCAGGCCTTTGGGCATGTGTTCTCAAGATCCCAGGAAGAGAATTGAAGAGAATGGGTTGTGGTGTGTCCATCCCCCTAGGGGAATGGTTTTTCACTTTTTTTTTCTTTTTCTCTCTGTCTCTGGCAACCACATGTACCTAGAACAAAAACTTAAAAAAATTTGCACATGAACACAGCTAAATTTTCAATACTGACTTCATTTCCAATTATATAATAAAAGAGGGCAGATTGTAAGAGAAAGTTACTGTGGATCTTTTCTACTCTAGATTGTGTATTTCCCAAGCTTTTTAAAAATTCCTTTCACCATATTATTTATTTCCTCTTGTAATATATTACCAGTTCTCAGAAATAACACTTTAGCAATTATGAAATTTTACCCTTAGTATATTCCTAGAGTGATTAAAAGAAGAAATTCTTGTAGTTCCCAAACCTACTTAAGTCAGAACTATTACATAACAAAAAATGAATTAACCTTGATACTTCTATTTACATTTCCAGAGTGTACATTTAAGTATTTTTGTTTAGATTATTTATGTATTTCAGATTCACCTCTGAAAGTAAGTCTTAGTAAATCTTAGTCAATGCAAAAACTAATTGTATTGTTTTATACTAAGTGGCCAGGCAGATATTAGCTATGAACTAATTGTTAGATCTATCTAATTAAGTTGACAAATCAAAGGATTTCACCAACAGGTCAATACATGTTTAATTAATTAAAACAATTTGATGGATATAGACTGAAGATTTGTGGAGAGAAAATGATAGTTTTAAATGGCAACAAAGTTAAGTGAAAGTGGAGACAGAATGAAATTTTCTGCTTCTGAGATATAATGTTGAAACCATTTAAATATCTGATGTATTAAAATAGGCACTAATTATAAAAAATAATAAATAATGCTATATACTAATCTTTCTTGGAGTAGACATTTCCAAATAACTGATTAAGCTACTTTTCTAGGTCAGCCAGAAAATGACAATACTGATTTAACCTCCACATATCTATTTGATATTTTATAAATATTACTGTAATTATAAGTTCAAGATTTTTCTTTGATATATAAAGACATCCTAAAATGTAGACTATTTTACATAATATAATGCAAACGTTCATTTTTATTCAGAAATTAAGAAAATAGTTATAATTCTAAATATCTTATGATATAACATAAACAAATGCTACATACATTTTACTTGGAAATAGAGTTTATTTTCTTATTTTATGGACTCGGATATAAACTATGAATCATGAGTATACTATTACAGAAAAGATAACCATCCATGTTATCATTAAAATAACTTTTAATTACTAAAATGTTACTATCTAATAAAATGGATTTTCTTCTGTACAATGCCAGAGTATGAATACAGTGTAATATTTTCATTTAAATTAATTTTTACTAAAATTTATAAAAATGTATTTTAAATTTTCAGGTTTAAATAATTCAAAGTTTAAACCAATACAAAAGTCTAACCAAAACAGTCAACGTAATAGTGACATGACTTTGGGCTTTGAGTCCATCAAAAATATGTGAATCAATCTCAGTGTGAAAAAGCAACACCATTATTTGAACCATGCAATTAACAGAAACCATATTTCAACTGTCCTAGAGAATGCAACTTAGTTTGTTTTTAAAAAATCTTATTTTTGGGGACCAGCTATTAGCATAATGTCTGTGTCGCTGGGACTCCCATGTAGTCGACAACAGTTCAAGTCCCGGACCCGGTGGCTTAAACTCACACTGGACGCGTGTGCGTGCATGCCCAAGATCCCGAGAGGAGAATGGAGGAGAAGGGATTGCGGCATGGTCATCCCCCCTGGGGGGTGATTTCTTGCTTTTTGTCTCTCTGTCTTTCTGGCAAGCACACGTGCCCTATAGCAAAAACCTCTCCAAGAAAGAAAAAAAAATCTTATTTCTTATGTATTGAGAACTTTTCTATTGCCATTGAAAAACTTATTAATAATATGTAAACTAACTTAGGTGCATATACTCATTAAACCTTGCTCACTGTAGTAGTAAGTAGTAAAAAATTTAATAGTAAGATTATAGGCTATAAAATATTATTAGAATATGACTTTAGGGCTACCCAGGTGAATGGAGGCTAAGGTTGCTTGAGAAGTTGCCTTCAGAGCTCAAGATAAGAGACAAATATCCAAGGGTTACCTCCCCCCCAAAAAAAAATAAATAAAAAATAAAAAAGAAAGAAAATGCCCAAGGCAAAAAAAAAAAAAAAAAAAAAAAAAAATGTCTGGATCCTGCATGGCCATTGACAGTTTTCTTTTCTTTTTTTTTTTTTTTTTTTTTGAGAGGTTTTCGCTATAGGGCGCGTGCGCTCGCCAGACAGACAGAGAGAGACATAGAGAGAGAAAGCGAGAAATCACCCCCCAAGGGGCATGGTCACGCCGCAATCCCTTCTCCTCCATTCTCCTCTCGGGATCTTGGGCACGCACGCACATGTGCCCGGCGGAAGTTCTAAGCCACTGGGTCCGGGACACGAACTGCGGTCGACTACGTGGGAGTCCAGCGACATAGCCATTACGCTAACTGCTGGTTCCCGCCATTGACATTTTTGAGACCTGACCCAGAAGCCTGAAAAATATGCTGGGCATGTATATGGGTGTGCCCAAAATACCAGAAGGAGGGAGAAGTAAAGAAGAAGGGATTGTGGCATGACCATGACCCATGAAGCATGCTTTTTCACTTTCCCTCTCCCTTTTTCCCTCACTCTCTGACAGTTAAAAAAAAATATGTATATATAAAACTTCATATATTATGTTCTTAGTTATACGTAACTACCCGTAGTAGTTTAGTTCTTGACTAAACACAGTGAAAATTGAAATGAATATTTATTAGCTATTTTAATAATATAATATATAGTCTACTATGAAAATTAAGATATGATATAATATAAAATATTTGTTTTCTATAAGCTTGCTACCTAAAGGAAAATTATTTGAGGAAGGTTTTACTTTCTAGTCTAGTTTTTTTCTAGTTTTTGTTTTGTTTGGTTTTGTTTTTAGCAAATATCCAACAATCCAAAGTGAGACACTTGTCTAAAATATTTATTTCTGTCTGCCTGTGTCTCTTATCTTTAAAAGAATTATAAAATATATAAATTTTAAAGTTATTTTTGGGTGTAAGTTGGGTCGTTTGTAAACATAACTTATTTTTCTCTTCTCAAAGATTAGATCAAGTGATATTTCCAATTCAGTAGTTCTGTGTAATATTTGTAGAAAGAAAATCGAAGATAATAACCTCAGAACAGAAGAGAAAAGTATCAATTTCATTTTTATTTTTCATTAAACTATCACATTTTCTGTGACTACGAAATAAATGCCACAGCAACCACTCTTTCTTTATGGAGGTTTTTTGTTTAAAATACATTCAGAAATATATAGAATCATTGAAAACTCTCATTAGCCTCTTATCTGTTGATATTTCCCATATATTTAAAACTCTCTTTCTTAAAATATTAAATATATTAATGTATGTTTTCCAGCTGGAAGAGACATTTGCATAAAATACAAGTCATCTTTTATAAACCTTGTTTTTTCTTTTGTGAGAGTTTTTTTTGCAGTAGGGCACGTGCACTTGCCAGACAGACAGAGAGAGACAGAGAGACAGAAAGCGAGAAATCACCCCCCAAGGGGCATGGCCACGCCGCAATCCCTTCTCCTCCATTCTCCTCTCGGGATCTTGGGCATGCACACACACGTACCAGCGTGAGTTTTAAGCCACCAGGTCCTGGATGCGAACCGTCTTCGACTACACGGGAGTCCAGCGACATAGCCATTACGCTAATTGCTGGTCCCAAACATTGTTTTGTGAAACTACTATAGTGTTTATGTAGAGAAATAGACTTAAAGTTTGGTGGGAAAAGATAATCATTGAAGTTAATCCTTTTGTTAATTTTACAGAATGAAACAGCTTCCAATCCACTCCAGATATGTAAATAAAATGCTTGCCAGAAAATATGCAAGGCAGCATGTGTGAGAAAGAATATCAGTCCCATAGAAAAATAGATGGGATTAAACCACAGAAAAATGACAGGGATGGAGATGGCAATGTAAAGTACTCAGATTTTAGCACGTGCAGATGACAAGGATACAAAGATGTCTTAGTAAGAAAATGGAAATAGTTTTATTACTTTGCCATGATGAAAATTCATATGCCCATTAAAAATATTTAATGCATTTATAATTGCCAGCAATGTAAGATATGTGGAAAAAAACCCTGATATTGTGTTTAGAGATTTTTTTTATTCATACACTAGTAATGGTTTGGATTTGTCATTTCCAACAGAGACACATAACTTAGCATTTGGCTGCGTGGACAGATTACCCACGTTTGCATTTTTTTTCTTTAACTAAGAACGTACAATCAGAAAATGTGACACTTAAGAAATGTGGAATAGGGATACTAATGCAGATAATAGATAAGAGTTTAGTACAGTGGATGTAACATTAGCCTGACAGTCTAGAAACCTGCATTATTCCATTAGCAAGTACATAACTAACCTGGTGACTTGGTAGACTATTCGCTATGTGGACACATAACTTCATAAAAGAAAGTGACTTCATTTATGTTTTAGAAGGCCACATGGACTCTCACTCCTTCCACATACAACATTAAATACATTTTCTAAAACATACCTGAATTTTAAGTAAGATCTCAAACAAGAGGTTAAAATTTTCCATTGCAAAATTTAATTTTGAAAATGACCATGGAACATAAAGGTATCCAGTGATACAGAAGCAATAAATTATACAAAGATTAGATTTAGATAATATAAATTAACTTTGACATTATTACTCACCTTTCATAATCAAGCAAAGGAAAAAAGGTCCTTAGAATTGGTTTGACTTCTGTCTATCAAAACGTCATGGGCATGCAGGTATTTAAAATCAAGAGACTGCAATTCTAAATATTGCAGTGACAAGAATAGAGGAACTATGGCAGTGAAGAAGAAAGATATTGAGAAAATAGCTTTCAATTCTCTATAAATTATATAGAGAATCCTGTGTATCATAGCAGTATTAAATGTTTGTGATTCATTTACTTTGTCCTTTCAGAATTCTTAACACTGTAATGCTGTCTTTAAGAATATGCTATATTGGGAACCAGCAGTTAGCGTAATGGCTATGTCGCTGGACTCCCATGTAGTCGACCGCGGTTCACGTCTCGGACCCAGTGGCTTACAACTCACGCCGGGCGCGTGTGCGTGCGTGCCCAAGATCCCGAGAGGAGAATGGAGGAGAAGGGATTGCGGCGTGACCATCCCCCCTGGGGGGTGATTTCTCGCTTTCTGTCTCTATGTCTCTCTCTGCCTGGCGAGCGCACACGCCCTATAGCGAAAAAAAAAAAACCTCTCCAAAAAAAAAAAAAAAAAAAAAAGAATATGCTATATTTAGGGATCAGCAGGTGCTATGGTGGTTAAGACGCTGGACGCTCCCCCATGGCTGACCACAGTTTGAGTTCTGGACCTGGTGGCTTACTTTCTCACTTTCCCTCTCTTTCTGTCTCTCTCTCTCTCTGGTTCAAATGAAAATAAATGAATGAATAAATAAATTAAATAATAATTTTTTTAAAAAAGAATATGCTATATTTATATGGGAGATACCAGCTTTTAACACAAGGATGTAAATAATTGTATATAAGCCACAAATTATAATTCTAAAAAAGAAAAAAGAAATATTTCTTAATTCTCTATTTGAAAAATATGTCAAATAAATTCATACACTGCACCTATAAGTCAATGTCTACTTTTCTTTAAATTATTATAAGCATAAAAATTTTATTAAAATATTTTCATAATAATGCAACAAGCAAAAGAAGGAAGACAGTAGTTGGAAAATAAAAATTGGAAAATCTTATTTTTTGAAAATTTTCTACTTATGTTCTTTTAGAGTTTTAATGATAAAAACAGTAAAAAAAATAGGTGGGAAAATATTATTAGTATTACAATCTGTTTTTTTTCTTTTTTAATTTAATAATGATTTGATAATGATAAATGACACATTTCAATAATCACTGAACATTCTAGAATTTAAACAGAAATGCAAGTATAATTTAAATTTTTACACTATTCAGGTAAGTATATGCCAGAAAGTTCCTTACTGACTAGAAAATGAAAAGCAATGTGCGAATTAGATAAAATGATAAAAGTCACGTACTATAAGGGATTTCTTTATTCCATTCTTTGAAAATTCTGTAATGCTATTATATTGTCTAAGTAAACAAATACATATTGTTACCAATTGAAAATGAAAGTGAAGGTCACTCTAGGAACACCACTGAGAGTAAGTATACATCCTGTATTCACGCATAGATGTGAATGAATTTAGTCCTCAGATCTCCTTAGCCGCCTCTTGGCTGTGAAAGTGTCTTCGATTTCCCTGTTTTTGATGAACTCGACAGCTTTGAAGAGCAATGTCCAATGTGTATCAATTGGAATTTGTATAATGTTTCTCATAATCATTCTGTGGCTGTCTTTTTTGGACAAGAATACTGTAGAGGAAAAGTGTCAATATCCTCATATAATATCACACGAACATAATGTCAACATGACAGTGTAGTTAAACTTGATCACTTGACTTAGTATACTGTTTGTCAGGAATCTACACTGTAAAGCTGTCTTTTATCCAACAATTTGGAAGTATGTCATGGTGGTTGCCACCTACACGTAAGGAGAGGATGTGTTCCACTTCCTTGAGGAAGGAGAATCCACACACATTATTTGGAATTCTTCTGCACAGCTCTATTATTCCAAATAGATTTAATTATTCGGTCATTTACCTATATTTGTATTGATGCATGGATTTTAATTTTATAGTATAAGTTATAACCTAAGACAAACTATTTTATTGCTCAAATTGTTCCAAATATAAACACAGGAAACTCTTCATTGGGCTCTTGTATCCTTTTGACATACCCCCAAGATTGTGTGTGTGTGTGTGTGTGTGTGTGTGTGTGTGCGTGTTGAGTCTGTGTTAACTTCTACTCCTGTAGATGCTCCAGGCTCATCCAGAAGATTCCCTTCCTCCATCCTAGAACAGCCTTTTCTCCAAACACTCTTGATTCTTTTATTGAAGAATGATATTCAAAACCAAGATCTGGGGGCTAGGCATCCTCACTGGCATTGTTTCTAAATCCTGTCAGGTGATAAAAGGAAATATATATGTATATACTAAGCCATATTTATATACAGAAAAGAAAGATTGACTTCATATACATAGGCCATTCATTATAAATTTACTTTAGTATTAAAAGAAAGCCAAGATTAACAATTTTATTGAAAAAGTTAACTCTTAGGTCCCTGGAAAATAAATTTAAAAAATAAATGGAATGTATTGTGACTTAATGTTTATTAATTATTGAGGAATCAAATCATGATGGTGGAGGTACTTATTATGAGAATGATGTTTGAGCAGGTACTACATTTCAGGACCTCTGTTGAGTTCTCAACTTTTATTTTGCTATTTAATGTTTTATTTCTATTTTTTTGTATGGGAAAACTGGTAACCAAGTTAGAAAGTTTGTCCAAAATCCCACACAAAGCAGAAGAAAGTACTTGAAATTTTTAAAGCTCAGAATGTTGTCTGAGGATATGTTTCTAACCACTATGCTTTCTTGCCCACCTAAAAAGAATGTGACCAACATTTTAGCAGCAGGGTATTAGAAAATGACAGAGCAAAGCACAAAAAGAAAGTAGGTTTTGGGACCGGCAGTTAGCGTAATGGCTATGTCGCTGGACTCCCACGTAGTCGACTGCAGTTCGAGTCCCAGACCCGGTGGCTTAAACTCACGCCGGGTGCGTGTGCGTGCGTGCCCAAGATCCCGAGAGGAGAATGGAGGAGAAGGGATTGTGGCGTGGCCATCCCCTCTGGGGGGTGATTTCTCGCTTTCTATCTCTCAGTCTCTCTCTGTCTGGCGAGCACACGCGCCCTATAGCAAAAACCTCTCCAAAAAAAAAAAAAGAAAAGAAAATAGGTTTCCATAACATGATGAAAATGCACTTCTCAGTTCATTTAAGTAGTAATAAAAATATAAAATGTTGTTACCAGTAGATGGCATAGTGGTTATGTCGCTGGACTCCAACATGCCCTACTGGGGTTTGAATCCTGGCCCTGGTGGCTTAAAAATCACTCCTGGCACATGTGTGTGTATGCCCAAGATCCTAGGAGGAGAATGGAGGAAAAGAGATTGCAGTATGGCCGTCCCCCCCTGTGGGGAGGGGGGACAGTTAGCTTATTCCCTGATGATTTCTCTTCCACATAGATAACCAAGAAAAATGGAATAATATATTTCTAGAAAAAGCATGCACATTCCTGTTTTAGCAACACTATTCACAATGTCGAAAGGATAACTATCTGATGTTCATGAGTGGACAAATGTAAAGACCAAATGTGGTTTGACCATACAATGAGATATTATTTGGCCATAAAAAGGAATTAAGTACTAAAACCTGCTCCAATATGGATAAACGTTGAAAATATTATGCTAAATATAGGAAGTGAATCACAAAAATTTTACATATTATGATTCTGTTTGTGTAAATATCCAGAATAGGGAAATCATAAAGGCAGAAAGTATGTTAATGGCAGCTTGAAACTGGTTGGAGGTTTATGGGGGGGGGGGGGGGCTCCAGGAGTGTGATGGCTAAAAGAGTATTGAGTTTCTTTTTGTTTTGTTTTGTTTTGTTTAAGGTTTTTACGATAGGGCTCATGCGCTTACCAGAGAGACAGAGAGAGGGAAAGTGAGAAATCATACCCAAGGGAAAGCCAAGTCATTGACCACTTCTCCTCCATTATTGTCTTGGGATTTGGGGCAGGAATGTACATGTGCTCAGCATGTTTTTTAAGTCAGTGAATCCGGGACTCAAACTATAGTCTGTCATGTGGTAATGCAGTGCTTTAATCACTGTGTCACCTGGTGGTCCCCCAAGTTTCTTTCTTGAGGTGATAAAAATGTTCTAAAATTATGGAAATATTTGCACATAACTAAGAAATACTGAAGACTTTGGATTACATACTTTAATATCTTAATTGTATGATATGTGAATTATATCTCTATAAAGCAGTTAAAAACACAATCCGATAATAGCACAAATCCACAAGACTGTGAAAAATTATAATGACTGCTAACAACTCTGGGAGAAATGGAAAAAATAATCAAATGTTTTATCATTGTGATCTGTAGTATAGACTTATTTACTCACTTTGGAAAGCCCTTGAATCTATACAAACTTTATGATCTAGCAATTCTTCTCTTAGGTATATAACCCAGAGAATCTAATGCAAATGTCTCAAGGATTTTTGAACATATTCAATCAAGAAACTGGTATCAGTATGATACATAATAAGAAAAAAATTTAAAAACTAAATGTTCAACAATATTATAAGGTTCAGGGGAGACTCATTTATAATGATTAAACATTGTGTAACAAAATTAAATGAATGACAACCACATGCAACAGCATAAGTGAATCTCACAGATATATAACTGGATGAGAATGGCATTTTGAAAAATGATATACATATCGTGATTTGTATTATCTAGGGATATTATATACATATATCTCAAAACTATTTAAAGCATTAAGTTTTTATCTGTGTGATAGTTGAAACTTTGGGACAGAAGACCAAAGTCTGGAGACTTCTGGGCTTGTGTTGATGTTTTATTTCTCGAACTGGGAAGGCAGTGGATGGGTGTTAGACTCCTGATCCTACTTTAAACTATAATTCGTATCTTCCTTATGTTTCCATATGAATGCATGTGATCTTTCTTAGAATAAGACAAAAATAAAGAAAAAGGGGTTGAAGTACAAGAAAAATATATATATTTCTTGATGTTAAAAGTGACAGAATTTGCTGCAGATTGAAAAATGGAATTCAATGTGGTGGTAGCATGGGGTAAATGGAATAGAGAACAGTTTGAAGTGAATTGTGACAAAAAATGAAGTAGAGATGTAGGTGCCTTGTGAAGTCATCTAAAACTTGATCTGAGCAATTTAGAGCCACTGGATGCTCCTTTCAAATTGAAGAGAGAGAAATTTAGACTAAATGTGTGTTGTTTTTCACTGAAACTACAGATAGACTGAGGTATAAAAGCAATGAAACTGAAGCCAGGGAGACATATTAGGATATTCCTGCAAAAATCAGTACCTGACCAAGGTAGTAATGACAATGAGGGAAAATATATCTAAACAGTCAAAGGTGTAGTGAATCCTTGAGTGTAGAGAGAGTGAATAATCAATACTGGCATCATTATCTCATACTTGGTTTACCAGGACTGAAATATTGGTGTCAATGACCTTGAGCAAGGACACAAGAGGAAAGGTATATGAGATATGTCAGAAGATGACATTTTCAGTGCTATCTAATATTCTATCCAGAAATTTTTAAAATGTATTAATTTGCATAAATATCTTAGGTCTAATGTTCCAACATTTTTAACTAACTCAGTTTTATTGATCTTTTTAAACCCATTTTATTTTTCCCTTTTACTTCATAGTAATTAACACCTTGTTTCTCTTTGCGTGTTACTAACCTATTATTATTATTACAAGTTATTGTTTTTCTTTCTCTATTATAACATAAAGTGATTAAGAACAAGAATGTATGCCTGTGTATTGATGCATACCAATGTCCTAAAATAGTCCCTCATGTATAAAAGTCGATAGATAGTTTGCTTTCAAATAATGAGGAATTTGATAATATGAAATGTTTCTTGCATTTGTCTATCTTTCCATGAATTGCCTTATATTTAGGAAGAAACACAGTTATGGGAAAAAAAGGAAAAAATCTCTACCACAAATATTTCCATATTATAGTAAATTCCACAGTTATAAGTTCTATAATGGTTAAAGATATGTTATTTCGTGGGACCAGCAGGTGGCTTGGTAGTTAAGGCGCTGGACACTCCCACATGGCCAACCAGGGTTCAAGTCCTGAATCTGGTGGCTTGCTTTCTCAATTCCTCTCTCTCTCTCACTCTCACTCTCACCCTCTGTCTCTCTCTGGTCAAACTAAAAAATAAAATGAATAAATAAAATAAATAATTATTAAAAAAAAAAAAAGATATGTTATTTCGGACATTGATATCCAAATTAATCTCATTATTCATAATTTGTGTGCATTATCTTTATATAGGAATCACACATAGATACTGAGTATATGTAAAGAAATTAATATTAGTTTTTAATTTTTATTAAAAAATTCACGTAACATAAAATTCATTATTATGCATTTTTGAACTATGCCATTCAGTGTTTTTAGTATATTCACAAACTTCTGCACTCATCTCTATTATTCTATTCTACATTCACCCCAGAATGAAATCCTGTACTCCCAATTCCTTTCTCAACTTTTCCTCTGATAACAACTAACATACTTTCTGTTCCCATGGATTTGGCTATCCTTGCGATTTCATAAGATAGAATAACAAAATATGTGACCTTCTATATCTGACTTTTTTGTTTGGCATAAAGTTAACAAACTGAATGGCTCCTATTATAGCTCTAGTGATAAGTTATCTCATATTTTGTTCATCTAAGATATCTTTATTTCCTCTGCATATTTTTGAATATGGGCTTATTTTTATCTGTAAATATATGGGGCATATATACCCATAACTGGGCTTTTGACTCTTCCTTATGATGTGCTCAGGAGTGCATTTACTTAGAAATCACCATTCTTAGATGATGTTTTGTGGGTCTCAGCTAACATTCACTTTCTAGGCAGCAAAATGGAGACACAGAAAAGGCAACTAGCATGCATGGAGAAAAGTTCTTGGAAACTGCCACATAAACCTAGTCATGTATAGTTAGGTAGCCTGAAGAATATAGTTTTTATCCCTTGCAGTCATTTGCCCATTCAAACATTCTAGTCTGACTTAAGAAAGAGAATGGGAACCAGCAGTTACCGTAATGGCTATGTCGCTGGACTCCCACGTAGTCGACCGCGGTTTGCGCCCCGGACCCGGTGGCTTAAAACTCATGCTGGGCGCGTGTGCGTGTGTGCCCAAGATCCCGAGAGGAGAATGGAAGAGAAGGGATTGCGGTGTGACCATCCCCCCTGGGGGGTGATTTCTTGCTTTCTGTCTCTATGTCTCTCTCTGTCTGTCTGGAGAGTGCACGCGCCCTATAGCAAAAACCTCTCCAAAAAAAAAGAAAGAGAGAATGAATTTTAGTAATAATTAACATCTTTATGCTGATAGACATTCTAAAATAACTTTAGAAGAATATCAAGAAACTAACGTCATTGGTGTCATTGGTTGTCTGGGGAGGGAGCAGGTGACAGAGCAGATGAGGGTAATGATAGCTGGTAAAGTATTTACTATTACATCTTTTTGTTATGTACATTTATTTCTGATCCATATCTATGTATTACATTTTTATAAGCTTAAATTAATTTTAAAGTATTCTTTATAAAGGTAGATAAATAAAAGAAGGAAAGAACTAAAAATGTCCAAGCAGTCTCAACATTGGGAAGAAAGAAGGGTACTCTACCCGTGCTTTCAGCTTAGAGAATCACATTAGGAGTGTATGTTTAGAGTTCAGCAGGGTACAGTCTCTACCAACTGGAATGAGGTAATCACAGAAGATATAATACAGGGTGTTTCAGTTTTCTACTGCTGTATAACAAATACCACACACCTAGCAGCCTGAAATAACAAAGTATTATCTCCCATTTTTCTTGTGTTAGATGTCTGGCACATTTAGCCTGGATCCTCTGCTCATCAAGGTTGACTAATACTGCAATCAAGATAGTGTCTGGCTATGTCATCATCAGCAAGTTCTACTCGAGAAAGACCCACTTCTTTTTTTTTTTTAATTTCTTTTTTATACATTTGATTGCTATACATCATTTGTCTTGTAAAAAGAATTTATGTCTCAGACCAGTCCAGTTGAGATTATACACATTATCATCAACAGGTAAAAAGACATCACTGTGTCCCATAAATGTCTTGCCTCTTTATTTTTCTCTCTAATTTCCTTCCCAAGAAAGATCCACTTCTAAGTTCATTTGCATTGTTGGAAGAACTTAGTTCCCTGTAGTTGTAGGACTGTGACACCTGATTTATTGTTAGCTTTTGGCCATGAAACACTTCTGACTTTGCAAAGCAAATCTCTAGTCCTAGTCACGGGGTTCTCAGCAGTAGAGAAGACTCCTTGCATAAAATCACATTTGTTTTGACTTTAGTTTTCCCTTTTACATGCTGTGGAGAAAAGCCTTTGTTCTTAAAGCATTCACGTGATTAAGATAGGCACACCGTAGTCATCTTTCTCTGTTAAAGTCAGCCTTGCCATGCAGTAAAACGTCATCGCATAAGGATATCTCATCATCTTTACAGATTGTACCCACAGTCAAAGGGGAGAGAATAATCGTCCCTTACTCTTGAAAAGTAGTACTTGCCAGATATAGAATATTTAGTTGACAGTTTCATTTGTTTTACTGCATATTCGGTATGTTATCTCATTGCCTACTGACCTGGCTTATATTATTTGATGTGTATGTATTTAAAAATATTAATTCAGTTATTTAATGACTAGATAGAAATTCCCTTAGTTGTCTTGAACAACAAAAACAAAATATCCCAATTCCAGCAGTGACTTTTTCCTCATATGCTGGATCTACCTTTAACATGCACAAAGAGCCTTTGCAGCTCTGCCTTATCCTTCAATTCCTGCTTTCACATAGCTTGAAGGTGAGGCAGAAGTTAGAGATGAGATCTTGCTCGGGTCTGCTCTGAACATGCACACAATCCTAGGCATGCACCCAGCCTTATAAATTCCCAGGAAAATGGCAGATCATTTTGAAATTTTAATTCCCCAAAACATCTCATTCCCCAGCATTTCCTACTAAGCTTTACGTTTAATCTACTGTTTGCCCCAATTGTAACACTTTGCATCAGACAGCGCTGATGAAACCATTTGTCCAGTCATGTTCATGTTTTCCTCCACTAGGAGCAGCTTCAGCACTGCGCGTGTTACAGTGAGACAAGATGAAGACATTCACGTTGAGCCGGCCTTCTAAGGAGTCACCTGACAGAGCAAAACAAAAATTAAAATTCTTTGAAAATGAGATCTGTTACATTCCCTCTGGTATTGCTGTTGGGAATGCAAACTGTTACTTTCAAAATTACTATTTATTAGGAAGTGGAAAATGGGAGTGTGGTAAGTTAAAATACCACAAAGCTTGCTGCTCTCTCTTTTTCTTTAACCAAAATTTCTTTTTAACCAAAATGTCATCAACTTTAAAAAAAAAAAAATGTGTCAATGGTTGCTCTACATTTTTCATTTCCGGAGCTCTAAAAATTTCATTATGACAGTGTTTGTTTTTGTTTTTATCAGTTTTCATTTTCACTGCTTTTTTGGAGGAGTCATAATTTCTTACCCCACCATTTTCACTGATGTCCATTAATGTTATCATCTCACCTTTACAGGTGATAATTTCAGATAGGTTATATTGGTACAGCTGTCAAATCAACATAAAAATGGATATTCCTGTTTCTTATTTGCAATCTATACCCTCACTAGGTATACTTCTTGGGTTTGCTTTATTTACATATGTATTTTATAATTTTTAGACTCCCATTATTAGCTTTAAAATATTCTAAATAAGCAGTGTTCAATCCTTCATTTTTAGTTTTAATTCTTCATTTTCAGTTTTAATAGAAATGCTGAAAACCTATGCTCAAATAGAAATGTCACTTGTTTATTTGAATTCCCTTTTAAATGCTAGACAAACATTATTTAGTGAACTATGACTTTTGAAACTCTATCTGTTGTTAGAGCCAGCAGATAGTATGGTGGTTGGGATGCAGATTCCCACAGAGCTGACTGTGGTTCAAGTCCTGGATCTGGTGGTTTGCTTTCTCACTTTCTCTATGGTGAGCCTGTGTACTCTATAGCAAACTTAAATAATAATAATCATAATAAATTAATAGTTACAATAATAAAGAAAACATACTCCATTGTTTTACAGCTAAATTATATTATACATCAGGATTTTTTAAAGGAAAACTCTGAAAAATACATAAGCTATTGATAAATGTGTTTATGAGATGATTATATTGTAATTATAACCACTATCAAAATGTTTTTAGTGACCAGTAGTTAGTGTAACGGCTATGCCACTGAACTCCCATATAGTCGACTGTGGTTCAAGTCCCGGATATGGTGGCTTAAACTGACGCCGGGCGTGTGTGCGTGCATGCCCAAGATCCCAAGAGGAGAATGGAGGAGAAGGGATTGCGGCGTGGCCATTCCCCTGGGGGGGTGATTTCTTGCTTTCTGTCTCTCTGTTTCTCTCTGTCTTTCTGGTGAGAGCACATGACCTATAGCAAAAACCTCTCTAAAAAAAAATGTTTTTTGAGGCCATCCATGGAGTTGTGGGAAAAGATTCCATCTGACTGACTTGCTGGTTTGGTATTCCAGACCTGGAGGCCTGAAAACCACACTGAGAATAGATAGGTACATGCCTGAAATCTCAAAAGGAGGTAGAAATAGGGAAAATGGAATTACAGTGTGACCATCCCTCATGGGAGAGGCTTTCACACTTTCCATTTCTCTCACTGACAAACACACATGCCACCCCTCTTTGGTACAGTGAAATTCAGAGGAGTTGAAAGTATGTCGTAAAGCCAGTATGAAGCCTTAAAGACTAATCCATTCTCTGGAATATCAATGTTATAATATAACATATAAAATACATATAATATATTAAATGCACAGAAATTGAGGTTTTGGAAATTTATTTTCTTTAATGTTACTATGTTTTTGGGTTGTTTGGGAAGTTTTAATATATACCTATATTGATATCTGCTGGTCTGTTCATCTGGTAACTGCCTATAACTAGCAAAAAATAAATAAATAAAAATAAAAAAGCAGAAAACATTTTGTTTGGGAAGTAAAGGCAAAAGGTTAACCCAATTAATCTGTACAGTAAGTAAAAGCTACACACTGTAAGAAAGGTGTCATGTTATGAAGAACTCATTCTCAGAAAAGGAAGAATCATTACCTGGTGAGCAGCTGCCAAGTGGAACCATCTTCAGTAATTCTATCTCAAAAATCCAGCCTAGATCTTGCTTATCATCTATCTGAAATTTTAATAATAATTTCCCTTTTCAAAGTCAAAATACTCAGCTACGAAGTGTGAGGCCAGACTCTGAGATGTAATTTGGTGATATCATTATTTTATCAGCAAAAATATACTGCTTCTATTGATTTTTTTTTTTAATTTTCAGCTTTTGAAAATATTCATCTTCTCTTGGCAGGACATTAATGGACAAGGAAAAGAACTTATCACATTCACTCTAGACATCATTAGACTGCAAATGTGACAGTATGGCTTTTATAGAAAGTTAAAATTGGAGCTTCAGTATATTGAAGAGAATATTCACAACTAAGCACATTTTATGCTATTATTTAAATAGTATTTTATTTTTTCTTTTTGAATTGTAGAAAGTTTATGTTATTCATGAAGAAGAACCTCAAAGTTAAATTCTCAACTAAATGGGCAGAGATTATCAACTGGTAAATGTTGAATTGTGTCTCCCCCCAAAAATAACATTGGTGGGACTAGCAGTTAGCTTAATGGCTATGTCGCTGAATTCTCATGTAGCTGATCGCAGTTGGAGGTCAAGACCCGGTGGCTTAAACTCACACCGGGCGCGTGTGCGTGTGTGCCCAAGATCCCAAGAGGGAATGGAGCAGAAGGGATTGCGGTGTGGCCATCCCCCCTGGGGGGTGATTTCTCGCATTCTATCTCTCTGTCTCTGTCTTTCTGGTGAGTGCATGCACCCTATAGTAAAAACCTCTCCAATAAATAAAAATAAAAAAGATAACATTGAATTTATAATTCATGTAACCTGTGCACATGACTTTATTTGGAAGTACAGAAATTGCAGATCTAATCATGATTAAATCATGGTTAGGATAATAATTACTGGGTTAGGATGAACCCTAATGCTAATGACAAGAGTCCATATAAAGAGAGATTTAGAGACACAGGGACATAGAGAACTCCATAGAGAAGACCATGAAACTACAGAGACAGGGACTAGAGCTATGCCGTCACAAGAAAGGAAAGCCAAGAACTTTTGGCAATCACCAGATCTGGAAGAGTCAAGGAAAAATTCTTTCTAGAACCTGTGGAATGAGCATGTCCCTGATGATCTCTCGATTGCAAACTCCCAATGTCCAGAACTTTCCCAATTTGAGAAAATAAACGTATTTTTTTAATCCACTTTGTGGTCATTTGTTCTGGTGGCCTAAGGAAATTGATAATTAGACTGTTCATTAAGTGAATGTCCTTTTTCTTCTTGGGGAAGAAAAAGTTTGGATGGATAGTTTCCCAGGCTGTCTTGGTTTTAAACACATGACTGAATTATAGTCAATAGAATATGACAGAAATAGAGTGTCATTAGCCCCTTAGACACATACTTTTTGTATGCAATTTTTAAATGTACTTTTCTGTTTAAGCTTGATAGCTTTCCAGGAGAATTTTGAGAGACTCTGACTAGAGATGGAGATGTTATATTGAAACATGCAGGGGGACCAGCAGATGATGTAATAGTTATGTCACTGGACTCCCACGTAGTTGACTGCAGTTTGAGTCCTGGACCCAGTGGCTTAAAACTCAAACTGGACACATGTACATGCATGCTCAAAACACTGAGAAGAGACTGGAGGAGAAGGAGTTAGTGTGTGGTTATCCCCCCAGAAGGTGATTTCTCACTTTCTGCCTCTGTCTCTCCTGTGAGCACATATGCTATAGTAAAAACCTATTAAAAAAAAAAAAAAAAAAAAAAAAAAAAAAAAGAGAGAGACATCTATATGAGCATTCTACCCAATAATATTATGTGAATAAATAAGGAAAGTATAAAACGTATGTGGGGCTGGCGGGTGTTTAAGGCACTGGACTCCATGTGGCCGTTTTTTAAATGTAAAAAATAAAACATGCTATGACAAACAAAAGATAAAATGAAGGCATTCTAATTTTTCCTGTTGAACGTTAATAAGAATACTGGAAACGCAACTCTTATTTTAATCTGCTGAGTCACAACTCCTCCCAGTTAATGGCAAAAACAAGAACAAGACAACATCATCGTCAAATATCATAGGCAAAGCAACAGGAAGTTAGCTACCAAGATAATTAAAATGATTGAAAACTGACACACGTAAAGAACAAACACAATTTTTAATATCTCTTTTGAGTTTTTAAATTGTAATTTGAATGAAAACAAACTTGTGGGATTGAGATAATGTCAAAGCTTAGACAATTGTCCTGACCCAGGGGACAGTCGAACAGGTTCTCTGGGGGAGGGAGTGAGAGATGGGACAAACAAACGCACACACAATACGAGGCACTGATCAAGTCTTCTTCTTCTTCCTCTTCTTTTTATTGAGGCAAAATGGCCAGTTATATACAGCTGGTGGGCACCAATTGGTTGCCTGAAATGCAAATGAGATAGAACAGCATGAACCAATCATTGGTGTGGGTGGATCTCTCCCATTGCCTAGAAACCCAACCACTTCCAGGGAGAATGGTTGGTCACATGATTTCTGAGAACCGGTTTGCTCAGTGAGGAAGTGAAGCCTAATGGTTTCCAAGATGGTGGATAGCTCAAGATGGTGGATAGCTCCAGATGGCGGATAGCTCAAGATGGCTTCTGTATGCAGTGCCTGCCACAGACAATGAGTAGGTATATGCATAAAGTGAAATTTTGCTAGATATGATTCAGATGGGATGAGGAAATTTGAGCCATCTCCTGAGAAATCTAAATCTATTTATTTGGTTATATTTTCTAGATTAAAGATTCTTTTATTTTTTTTTCCTTTTATGCCGGACTATGCCTGTACATACATGGTTGAGTAAGAGAGAAAGAGATGGAAACAGGGAGAAAAGCCTTCCCAAGAGGGAGTTGGTCATGCTGCAATCCTTTTTCCCTCTAATTCATCATCTTGTCAGGATTCTGGCCACACATGCACACATATGATCTGATCCTGGATTAAAGAATTTTTATTTCCCTTGGACATCTAGAGAGTTCACACATGGAATTTCATGGTTCTCTGTACCCACAAGAAACTGTAAGAACACTATTGTTTTGGGTATTTGATAGTTTGGCACAGAAAGGAGTAGTAGCGTTATTGGTCTCTAAGTATATAAAAGACTGAGCCCATAGCACTAACGTTAAGTGCTATGTGGAGGGAGTTGGATCTTTCATGGCTGATTGCAGATCAGATACTGGCCTAGTGGCTTGAAAACCAGGACAGGCACGTGTACACACATAAATAGGATCCTGATGACAAGGAAGAATGGAGAAAAAGAGATTACAGCATGACCTGGACCCATTGGGGGTGCTTTCTCTTTCAGGCACGTGTGAAACCCAAAAATAATACACACCCTTGCATTCACACATACACATACATATGTGATAGTTTAGGGATTACTGGAACATTTTGGGGGTTCAATCATACCAAACGCTATAGAGAGTGCAAATCTTCTCTCTCACTTTTATGCGCATGTGCACACAACCTATCATAAAGAGAGACAAAAATTTTCTAAATGTAAAGGAGAATAAAAAGAAATATTTTAAAGCCCATGAATGAAATAACGAATATGTTGTTGCCTTAGTCAAATTTTATAGTTTCCTATAAATTGAAAAAAATGTCTAAGATGTATAAATAATAATGTGCATTAATAATAAGAATGTGTGTTAACAATAACTATAGCATTAGTAAAATGCTTTCTTGAATTTTTAGAGCTATAATTAGTTATTAAATCAATATACATATGATCAAATAAATGCTAAGAGATTCAAACTTTGATCAATTAAATTGGCCAGTCATACTTAGAGTTAAATTATCAGCATGTGGTGGATTCGCTGAATTAAACCAAATTTTCCACCCAAACAGGTTAATTAGTGCTCATTAGCAAACCCATTCATTTTGTTATTCCTTGCCAGGCTGTATGACTCCCTGGAATATTAGACAGATGTTATCTTGTAGCACTGCTGAAAACTCCCTACAGGATATCTTTTCTTAGTCCCTTTCATGCACCCTTTGATCCTTACAAATATATCCCCTGCCATCTTTGGGATGAATCTCTGGCTATAATTTTTTAAAAATTTAAAACAATACAGATATGGCAATAATTAGAGAAAATAATTATAAATTAATCGGCATTATATAAACCACCTTCTTTTCTATTATCCTATTTTATTATTCCAACTACACTCTTTAAGACTTTATTGCTGTTATGTAACTTCTAAGTTTATAAAATATTGTTTTCAGATAAGGTCATATAATTAGGAATTAATGAGGGCTGTAGCTACACCTCAAGTATTTTGTATGAAACTGTGTGTCATTTACACAGACACACACACACACACACACACACAGACACAAATTTAACTCCATTCCTCTGAATCAAACTTTGTAGTATTTACACTGGCATAACCCTACAATATCTATTAGAATGTCAATTTCAAAAAAAGTCTGTGATTCAAATGTGTCAGAAATACATATCCTGTACTGTTCAAAGTTCTGTGAATAAATTATTCAAATTAAAATCTTTCTTCTCTCATGTATTATACTATCTCTTAGGGTGAAGGAGAATTAATTATTAGTAGTATTAATGCATACAGATTATTTTTGAGCTTCTTTATGATCATACTATTAAATATACACAATGGAACAGAGAGGTCTGAGCAAAGGCAGTAGAATCAAAATTAAATTAGACTTCCACTTTTTTCTTAGTGAAAGTAGAATTTTGAAAAAGTTTACTTAACTTTCTGATGCTCATTTTTCTTACCTTCAAAATGTAAGTTTTAGTGGGAACCAGCAGTTAGCGTAATGGCTATGTCGCTGGACTCCCACGTAGTTGACCGCGGTTCGCGTCCTGGACCCGGTGGCTTAAAACTCACGCCGGGTGTATGTGCATGCGTGCCCAATACCCTTAGAGGAGAATGGAGGAGAAGGGATTGTGGCGTGACCATCCCCCCTGGGGGGTGATTTCTCGCTTTCTGTCTCTATGTCTCTCTCTGTCTGGCGAGCGCACACGCCCTATAGCGAAAAACCTCTCCAAAAAAAAAAAAAAAAAAAAAGTAAGTTTTAGTAATGAAAGAAATAATACTTAAAAATATAAAGCACTTAGTAGAGTGTTTCTCACAGTAAGTGCTCTTAAGTGTATCCTCCTATTAAGTATTAAGGTATTATCTCAAAACAGATAGTACACTGAAATGCTTCTTCAGCATTTTCTTGGAGTCATTTAAATAGATATATAATTCTGGGAATACTCAGTGATCCATATAAAATTCAGTGCTATAGATGGAAGTACCTTGAAAAGCAATGAAAGATTTACTATACAAACTGGTATTACTCAATTGATTTTGAATGAAAAGGCCAGAGGAGGAAGTTTCATTTTAGGTATTTTTATACCTTTTGTCCAAATTTTGATGTGTGCTTACTACTTCTTGACGTGAAGTAATTGAATAATCAACTGGCCAATAAAAGTTTTCATATACACTTACTATACATTGCTCCCTAGATCAATAATTAAAGTCAAATAAATCAATGGAATTCACAGTATTAATTGATAAGGGATAATCCATGAGGCAGTCAGTGTAGTATGCTGTTCAATAAAATGTCATAAAAACAGGAACTTAGAAGTAGTAGTAAAAACATTAAAAGTACCTAACCAAAAAATGTATTGCTATTGTACACATAAGAAGAGTTTTCAAAAAGAGCACAGAAATTATTTTTATTCATGGATTTAAAACATTTTTGCACCAAAATAAGCATGTACTTGAACTTTGCACAAATTTTTGAAGTTCCTTCTTGGATAGATAGCTATCTATATTTCTACCCTTCCATATGTACTTGGGTATACATATCTAGATATCTAGATATCTAGATACACAGAGAAATTAAAATAAACATACAAAAATGTTAATATCTGAGTGTGGACATACGGAGTATGTTTAGCTAGTACTTATCATCATTTTTTCTAATTATTTAGAAGTATTAGCTGTTGCTTCCAATTTCTATGTTTTTTTGTTGTTGTTTTTTTTTTTTTTTTTTTTTTCCTTAGAGAGATTTTCTTCTTATAGGGCACATGCACTCCCTTCAGAGACACAGAGATAGAAAGCAAGAAATCACCTCCCAAGGCGGATGGCCACGCTGCAATCCCTTCTCCATTTTCCTCCTGGGACATTGAGCATGCATGCGCATGTGTCCTGGGTGAGTTTTAAGCCACTGGATCTAAGACTTGAACCATAATCGACTGCATGGGAGTCCAGCAATGTAACCACTATGCCATCTATCGGTCCCTCCGTGTGCTTTATGAGTAGAAGCTTAATTTTAATTTGTGCCATTGACACCTCTTCTTGCTCACAATTATCTCTATCCACTTACTTGTTTTAAACTTCTTTTATGCAAGGTGCCACAGTGACAAGGTATGTGAAACTTTTGATATCAGACTCTCCTGCATTTCCACAGAACACATGTGCCTATGAAACATACTCCCTGAGACCAGGGGTTTTGATTGCTTTGGTCGCTATCATCTCATCATTAACAGAAAGAATGCCTGACATCAAGCAAATATTCAGCAAACATTCAACTAATTTATTTTAAAAATACTATAATAGACAAATACATATTTTATTATTGCCTTAAGACAGAACAAATTTTTTTTTTTTTTTTTTTTTTAGAGAGGTTTTCGCTATAGGGCACGTGCGCTCGCCAGAAAGACAGAGAGAGACAGAGAGATAGAAAGCGAGAAATCACCCACCCAGGGGGGATGGCCACGCCGCAATCCCTTCTCCTCCCGGGATCTTGGGCATGCACTCACACGCGCCCAGCGTGAGTTTAAGCCGCCCAGTCCAGGACTCGAACCACGGTCAACTACATGGGAGTTCAGCGACATAGCCATTACGGCAACTGCTGGTCCCAGAACAAATTGTTTTTAACTGTAAATAGAGTGTTCATTGAACTTATTGAATAACTAAGGGTCTGTTTAAAGAGTTAATTATTAACTTAAAGCACTAAACCAACAGAATGCATTGATTTTGTATGATTGTCAGTCTTTTTTTTAAGTTTAGCTATTCATTTTTTTATTATATAGATAGAGAAAGAGAGATAAAGACTTTGGACAAGGTCTCATATCATGATATCTACCTAATTAGTAAGTGGTTAAGCTGTGAAAATAGGTTTAGAGAAACAATATACTCTTATCTTTTTTATTTGTTTTATTTTTTCTATAGGGCATGTGGGCTCACCAGAGAGACAGAAAGCAAGAAATCACCCACCCCCAGGGGGGATGACCACACCAAAATCCCTTCTCCATTCTACTATCAGGATTTTGAACATGCATGTACATGTGCTTGAAATGTTTCAAGCTGCTGGGTCCAGGACTTGAACGGGGATAGGCCATGTGAGAGTTCAATGATAGAACTATTATGCCATCTGCTGGTCCTGATTTTATCTTTAATATTTTAATAAAATTCTCTCTGAGGTAGTGCAAAAATGCTGTCTTTCTGGATTCTAATCTTGGTCAGGGAGTGTTAAAATATATTTCTCAACTTAATACACACACAGACGTGTATATTTTATACATATATATATATATGCCTGTGTGTGCATATGTGTGTGTGTGTGCATGTTGTATTCTTTAGGGCCAATGGAAAATGCTGATCATTCATTCTTATTTCAAGTCCAAGTGACTCTACCCTCCAAATTTTCCTTTGGAATGTGGTTGTTCTACACACAGCTCTGCTATTTATTTTGATTAATGTATTATGAAACCATGCTGAAAACCTTCTATCCTCTTCTAGACCCGTTATCCAACTTTATCCTTCTTGCTTTCTACTTCAGGAGGCGATTTCTACCATTAGTTGTATCAGTGCATTCTCTGCTGCCTTTTGTTTGAATACCAAGCATTATTTCCCTAATTTCCCTCCTAATGAGGTTCCCCTGGATATTTAGATCACTTTTCCTATCAAGGCACCTCACTTCATTTAACTGTGTTGTCATTAATTCTGAAAACGTCATTTTACCTTTGTTCCTTTCATACTGCAAAAAGCGATAATTCATTGCTTTTTACTTTGAGTTCTTGCACTTGCACTTAACCTTATGTTAAATTTCACCTTTCTTTGTAATTATCCTAATTTGATTGTGCTATATTTATGCAATTGTGATTGTATTCACTATAATAATTGATGTGAGGAACATCCCATGGGATATCAGTTCATCTTGGCATTCTAGATTTGGCTTGCTCGAACATTGAAGGTAAACACATATTCAAGTCAAATTACTGGAGCAGAGGATTGACCCATAGCATAAAGCATAAGTATTGTCGACATTGCTCTGCTTATCACTAGTAGTATCACGGGATGCATTATAGTTAGAAGGCATGATATTCAGAGCAAGTGCTTTTGGTGTTTAGTTACTATGACAACTACAGTGGGTACAAAGATAGCAAAATCACCTAATTTTTTTTCTTATGATTCTAGAGTACAGATAGAAAGAAAAGAAAACTTAATGATTATTAAAATACAATTAAGAATATATATAAAACCGAAGTTTTCAAGGCGACTTTCAGTTTCTATAAGAGGGCAAGACCTTTAGAGGGACAATTCTGTTCATTTTGCAAAGTTGTAACACGAATTGGATGTAATATCATCGTGGGCTAAAATGGGTTCCTAATTGAAAGAAGAAGTTTGTGAGTTTATAACCTTAAAGCTCCAGATGTTCCTGAATTCCTTTTGCCCCCATCACTTCTTAGGGATACGATCTTTGCATGCCAGAGATTCAGTAGTATTATGATACGCAGTTTTCTCATAAACTGAAGCCAGTTATCTTTAAATGCACACACACTACTTTTCATTCTCGGTCCCTGCTGAAAGTCAAACACAATAGAGCTCTGATGGAGAACCACAAGCTCTGAACTATGAGCAATAGCCTTGACATTGAAAGGTTTACAATACCGAGAAGCATCGGTGTAATTCGAGCAGGATACAGTGAAGAATACAAAACAAAGACTGATTTTGACCAATTATACTGAAAAGAAGGAATGCAGCATGTGAGTTTTAAAGTGTTGATTTGATTAACAGGGAGTAATAATAGTTTACTAGACATGCTCTTCAAATCCTGACTCAAATTTAGCGTTGATTAATAACATAAACATGCAGAATTCCTTTGTACATTGGAAAAAGGGAAGTCTGAAAAGTTAGAAGTATGGGAATATTGAAGATAATTAATTCATTGATTTATTTTTATGAGAGAGAGAGAAAGAGAGAGAGAGAGAGAGCAAATGGAAGGGAGACATTTTAACAGGCTCTTCCCGTGCTGTGATTACCCTTCCCGGCTATTCTGTCACCTAGGACCACAGATGTACTGTACTATGTCTGGCTTATTTAGATCCCAGCCACCATTTAGTGCATCTTCCCACTTGAGCCATGGCTGGTTATGAACTCCATTTATACATGCACATGGCTCACATCATCCTAAGAATATATGCACCAGAGCTTTTCACTACCAAACAGCAAGGACAGCGTAATTTAAGGATGGGTCCCTAATCCATCCTTGAAGAGTTTTCTGTATCAGAGATCAGCGAGGGTAATAATCACTGGACACAAGTAGCCCTGATGTCATGGGAATAATAGAGTCTTAGAGATGTAGAAGCCATTTGGTAGTAGTTAACTAACAGGGAGAACATAAGTGCAATTACCATAATTAAAGTACATTAGCATAAATTTAATTAGGTAATTTTTAAAAGTCGAAGATTTGTGACAATACTTTAATGATCTCAGGGTTCCTAAAACTTAAATAGAATTTCAGCTTCCAAAAGTACTCCTTGACATATCTAACAAGGAACGTTTCAATCTGTAGGGAACAGTTGAGTAAAAAACTAACTTGATCATAATATTGGCTATTATAATCATCTTTCAGGGATTGTTAGATATAGACTCTTAAAGGTGAGCCAATCTTTGGTCACCATAAGGCTATCATGGCTTAATAGTTGCCCCAATCTTTATCAGATTGGGGTAATTATTGTATACGTGAATTTTTGGTCTGAGTCCAAGTAGTTTCAAGGAGACCATTGCTTTCTTCTCAAAATATTTTCTCAATTCTGAAATGAAAATTTGATACTTACCAATATTTCTATGTGGCAGAATCTGTATTTTGGTTTTCTAATCCAGGAAATAAGGAATGGTAGGATAAAAATGTCCCAATATTTGGGTCTCACTTTTCTTCAGCGATGAAAGTAAACCCAAAGCAATGGCACACTTGTAGCAAAATTGCAGAGATAAAGCCCATGGACTAATATCTAGTGTATTCATGCTGAAAAAAATCCATGTTTTATACTGTAAAGATGTACAGTGATATGCCGGGCGCGTGTGTGTGCGTGCCCAAGATCCCGAGAGGAGAATGGAGGAGAAGGGATTGCGGCGTGACCATTCCCCCTGGGGGGTGATTTCTCGCTTTCTGTCTCTATGTCTCTCTCTGTCTGTCTGGCGAGCGCACGCGCCCTATAGCGAAAAACCTCTCCCAAAAAAAAAAAAAAAAAAAAAAAAAAAAAAGATGTACAGTGATTGAATGTTAAAAAAAAAGAAGAAAATTTAAAAAAATGCATGGATACTGATTTCTATCACCTTTCCTTTTAACTCCTCTGTTTAGCTAATGCAAAGTCCACTCACTGAGATATATTATCTCTGGTCCAGCTAAAGCGATACAGTGGTAGCATGACGCTGCCTGCTGCATACGGAAGACTGGGTTTTGGTTCCTAGGTCTACCTGCACCTGCCACATGTGCCTGTGTGTGCCTGTGATCCTGGCTGACTGCAAGACATAGGGGTGGCTTTAAGACCCTTGAAGGTGTTTGTCTTTCTTTCCTTCTTTCGTATGCAAACAATAAATAAACTTTTTATAAAGTTTATTTTCTGAGACTTAGTCATTTAGAGATTCAACACCTTGCAAATATTGATAGCAACTCAACAAAATTCCTTGAAGGAAAGCAAAAATATGCAAGATATCTTGAGGGCTGAACTGATTCCAACCTAACACAATGTTGATTCTGACTTTATTTTATTGACAAATCAAATGAAAAAGCTAGCCCATATGTAAAGGATAAAGAAAAGGATGCAAATTTTGGATGGAAAATCAACCATATCACAATGCAAAGATATCTGCATATAGGGGAGAATGGACAGTTGTGGACACATTTGCCCTTAAATATGAAAGATGATGCTTGTAACCAAAGGTCCACTAGATCACTTACTATTATTTGCTTGTGTAATAACACTAGTGAAGGGAAAACTTTAGAAATGCAATAAAGACATGACTACAAGGATCCAATGCTATAAGAATAAAGGTCATGCAATCAGGTAAAGTGTCTGTTACAATCAAACTGTTAAAAGATGCTAAGGAGAAAATGGACTGTGTAAAAGTAAAAGGCAGAAATAATAAGTCATCTAGGCCAGCATCGGGGTTAGAAACAACACGCCAACCATGATCTCAGTCCATCGCTTATTAGTTTCATCCATCCTTTACTCTAATGTTAAATAAAAACCATTGTGAGTGGCTAACATTTAATTTTCTTTTCTTTTCCTTTCTCTCTCTCTCTCTCTCTCTCTCTCTCTCTCTCTCTCTCTCCTTTCTTTCTTTCTTTCTCTCTTTCTTTCTTTCTTTCCTTCCTTCCTTCTTTTCCTTCCTTCCTTTTCTTTTCTTTTCTTTCTTTCTTTCTTTCTTTCTTTCTTTCTTCTTTCTTCTTTCTTTCTTTCTTTTTGGGGAAGTTTTTGCTATAGGTCACGTGTGCATACCAGAGAGAGAGAGAGACAGCAAGTGAGAAACCACCACCCCAGGGGGTATGGCCACACAACAATCCCTTCTCCTCTATTCTTCTCTCAGGGTCTTGGGTACACATGAACATGTGCCCAGTATGAGTTTAAGCCACCAGGTCCGGCACTCCAACCACGGTCAACTACATGGGAGTCCAGAGACACAGCCATTACACCAACTGCTGGTCCCTTAATTTTCAAGTAGGGATATGGCAGAGCCAATAATATAAATCAGCTTCCTTCTTTTGCATTAGGGACAAAAACTTTTAATTTGAGAAAAATATGAAAGCGATCTGGGAAAATTCACATGGAACATTATACTATCCTATTATCTCCCAGGATTCATCCTGCACCAATTCTACCTGTTCTGTTTCAAATTTCAGAAAAATGTGGGCTAAGTCAGCATTTATTCAGTGCTTCCTGGCTTTTCATTTTAGTCAGAAGACTCTCTGACAGTAGGTCAGAGGAATGAGTGAGAAGGAATTCATTTTTCTTAAGGCATCTTGCAGAACAAATCTCTTCTTCTAGGTCCTTGAACTTACTACGTGTCCATCACTCTTTAGCCCTGTACACTATATACAAGCTCTGGTGGCTCTAACTATTAGAACCAAACCAAAGATGATAGATTCACCTATAAACGGTTTAAAGATTTTCACACAAGATCAAAACGGCAATGCTATTTTTCTGCATGCATGTTGATATGATTTCCAAAATCCTTATATTACTATGTATATTTCTTTAAAAAAGTCTCAAAGTATACTTTTGAAAATCAATGAAACTGGCCCAACCTTGGTAGTGTAGGCAAATAATACCAGTGTTCAATAATAGAGCCAAAATGTGCAGGGCGTGCCCACAGGTGCTGTGATGCTGGGTCACTGAAAAACTCGTTGAGATATGGGGTGGGGGAAAACTATTGTGGGAGGTAAGACACTGTCAGGGGTGCCAGCTTCTCTCTTTCCCCATTTCTCTCTTCCAGGAAATAAATAAATAATTAATTAACAAACACACAAACCTGTTCAAAAATCAGTGAAATTAAATATTTGAAGAAAATAAAAAGAGGTTAAATTATAAAAAGTCACTCTTACCACTACTATGCCTGTAATTCTCTGGATTCTAACGATGTCCTGCATTTTTTGTTTAAATCAATGTGAAGAGATTGGTAGTTTCAGTAGCCTCCTTTAAGTTTCATGTTCTTCGAAAGACGCTTTCAGGGCTGCTCTATCAGTGCTGGCCATGTGCTCTCGGTTGCATCAACTTTAATTACTTCTCCTATTGATCCAGAAGGGATGAAGTTCTCCCAGTCTAATTCTACCTTTGCATAAAGAAGTTTTCCACTCACTTCAAAGGGCTCCTCCCCTTGAGAGGTTAATCGTCAGCGTTCAGAGGAAGGGGAGATGGGTGGTAAAGGCATGAGTGCATTTGTGGGTGAGTTTTTACAACAAAGTGAAAAAGAGACCCTGGAGATTTTGTTGTGAGCAATTAGGACTGAAAAAGTTTGAAATGGGAAGGAAACATGTATTGGGGAAAAACTGCTAATGAAGCAGAAATAGTTTCATGCCTAAAAAAAAACACCATATTGTTTAAATATTAAAAATAGCATGACAGCATGATCGACTATAAATACCAAGGAACTGCAATCCCAGTATCTAATATAGAGAATACTAATATTCCATTATATGGTAATAAGAGTTCCCCTACAATATGTTTAAAGCTTAAATGTCTTTTGGAAATATCGAATTTAACATCCCTTTCTTTGATAGGTCACTGCTTACATTAGTATGCTAAAAGAGTCAAAACAATTTGAAAAAATAAACACTTGTTTAAAATAATAAAACTCTTGGCATGATTAAAGTGGAGGGATCCCACATGACTGACAGTCTAGCTCAAGCTTAAGACTTGAAAAACACACTGAGTGTGTGTTCCAGTGTGCCCAAAAATCCCAAAAGGAGAATGGAGAAGAGATTGTAATGTCACCATCCTCTCTGAGGGGTGTCTTCTTATTTTACCTCTTTCTCTTTGTCTCTGTCTGGAAAGCTCCTGCACCCTCTGACAAATTTTAAAAATAAATAAGTAAGCAAATAGATACATGAAATATAGTCGGAAAACAAAGTATCTTAGCAATGCAATTTAGAATGTTTATAAAATAAATATTTTTATTCTGAGGAATAGGTTAAATGTAGATGCTTAAAATATTTTAATAACCTAATATGTAGCATATTAAGTATTTCACATTCAAATAAGATAAGTAACAACTTTATATGCAGAAAAAATCAAATTTCTTTAAGCCTGTATTAACTTTTCTTGTGAAATAGAATATCTGGTTTGACAAACATTTTATCTTTATATCTAATTACTATCCTCCACAGATTAATGCTAAATTGTATTTTGAAATTAATTGAAGACAGCCCTGTCTGGCATGAGAATATAAAATAAATGCTATTTTAAAAATTAGATTTTGTGGTGATGTATAAATGTAAGTTATTTACTCTTCTGTATCACATTATTTAATTGGTAAATATTTTTCCTTAAAGTTTTCACTTATACTAAGCCTTAAACAAATGAGACAGACATATGTACTTAAAATGCAGTTCTATTAAAGTCTATTTTACTGTTATCTACCCAGAGTGTTCCTCATAAAAAGGCACATTTGCCTTCATTCTCACTTACTGTTCTTATTAGAATATTAGTAATTTAATGACATTGTCTTCATGATTATTCTTTGCCAATCTATCAACTTTATGAAAATATTGAAATTCAAACAATCTTTATAAAATATTTTTATTGCATTTATTGCATTCACTGATGAAAGAGAAAGTATTAAGCCTATTATTTAGATTGCATGGAAATTTATCATTGTTTAGTTTGTCGAATAAAGAATGTTCAGTTATTCTATTTTTTTTAGAGAAATTTTTGTTATACAGCACATGTGCTCACTAGAGAAACAGAGAGAGACAGAGACAGAAATTGAGAAATCACTTCCCGGGAAGGATAGCCATGCCACAATTTCTTCTCCTCTAGTCTCCTCTCGGGACTTGGGGCCTACATATACACATGCCCAGAGTGAGTTTTAAGTCTCCAGATCTGGGACTCAAACCATGGTTGACTATGTGGGAGTCCAGTGACATAACCGCTACACCACCTTCTGGTCCTAGTTAGTCTATTTGTATTAAGTTAATTATAGTAAGTTACAATATTTTTAGAAATTAACTCAGTTTAAATTCATCAGCATGAACAAATTTGTAAGTTTCACATACTATCTTTCTAATGTCTTAATATATGCCATGTTTACTCTTTAATTTATAAATTTGATTTAAAGTTTATTCATTTCTTCCACAGAGTGAGAGACAAAGAGACAGGCATTCTCAACTAACCACATTGTTTTAGCATGTGGGGAGGCTCAGCTGGTCAAGGTAGAAGGAGTAGGAGAAATAAAATGTTGGCCATTTTGTTTCAACTGACTCTGCCTTGCCCCATCTCCTAATATAAAAATTAAAATATGCATTTTAAGTAAAAAATAAAACCAAATCCTGACAAGGTGGAGAAATGAAGGAGAAGGGATTGCAATTTGACCATGCCCCATTTGAAAGTGCTGTCTTCCTTTTCTGTTTCTCTGTCTCTCTCTATAACATACATCCTCTGGCACTTTTTTTTTTTTTTTTTTTTTAAGAAAAAGGAAATTGACATATTGTACTTAATCTAATTTAAAATGTTGGGTAGACTGAAAAGTATGACCCATTTCTGTATGGAAAAATGAAAAATGTGTCATGAATTTTCAATATTTTACCTGTAAAAGACTTGAAAAGTATAAAAACACAAGAGACAAACTGAGAAAAAAATATCTGCAAGCCATGTAGCCAACATAAAAATTCTATTTAGTTGTGTGTGTGTATGTGTGTGTGTGTGTGTGTGTGTGTGTAAGAGCATTGCACAACCACAGTAAACAAACAAAAATATCTAAGTGGAAAATGGACAAAGGCATAAACTGCATTTTCTCCAAAGTGATATGTGGATGGCTTGTGAAAATATATTTAATACCATTGGCCACATCAGTGTAAAAATTAAATCACAATGAGAGAGACCAGCAGATGGTGTAATGGTTACATCGCTGGTCTCCCAGATGGTCGATCACCGTTCAAGTCCCAGCTTGGAAGTTTAAAATTCACACTGGGAGCAAGCGCATGTGTATCCAAATTGCGAAGAGGAGACTGAAGGAGAAGGGGTTGCAGCATGGTCATCTCCCCTGGAGGGTGATTTCTCACTTTCTAGCTCTCTGTCCTGCTCTCTCTCTCTCTCTGGCAAGCACATACACCCTATAGCAAATATCTTCTCTCAAAAAAAAAAAAAAATACAATGAGATTATCACTACAGTACAATTTAAGAATACATAAATTAGAGTCAGCAGGTGACATAGTGATTAAGGCAGTGGACTCTAACGGGATTTTCTGTGGTTTGAGTTCCAGACCCACTGACTTCAAACTCACCCTAGGCACGTGTGTGCCTGTACCCAAAATCCCAAGAGGAGAATGGAGGAGAAGAAATTCCTGCATGGCCATCCCCCCGGGGGATGATTTCTCATTTCTGTCTCTCTGTCACTTTGGCAAGTGCATGCACCACATAGCAAAAAATATCTCTAAAATTAATTAATTATGAATGTTAAGAAAGCACCTAATGCTAGATGTAGGCAAACTCTTCCTTTTGCACTGCTGATGAGAATAGAATATGAAAGTATGACAATGAATGACTTCACTAAACAAGAAGACAGAGTTTACAAAGTGCATGTGATTGTCTTCGAGGACCTTCATGTTAAATGGTTGAATAAATGAAGATACAAAATAGTTGTATTTAGTGAGACAAAGCAATGAGGTAGCAACAATATGAGGATGATGTAATGTCTAAAAAAAGCAAAAATAGGAAGTTTCTCAGAAAAGAGCAGTTAACTGTCAATGTTTGAGAGAAATACAATTTTTTAATTATTTTAAAATTATTTAGTTATATTACTCTATTAGTTATTAATGTTAAAAAGAAAGATTATACTGAAATGATGAGGATAGATTGAAGAATCAATGAAAGATGATAAAATTTGGAGAGTAAATTAACTCATCTTTTTCAATAAATATGTGTGTGAAAGAATATCTAGGGGTAAGGATTATATCTAGAATGGGAAGGCCAGTAAAGGAATTGCAGGAGAGGGGTTATTTTGATTAATTTAGCTTGTCCTGTTATTTTCAGCACTAGAATAATCTAAAAAAATTCATAAATGATTTCTGAGAAAGAACACGGGGGGGGAACTGAAAAACTTAGATAATGGGACATTTCTTTCATTTGAACATAAAGGAAAAGGAAAATATAAGGAAAAAAATGTCAGCTTATGGATTCAGTAATGGGGAGCAAAATAATTCCCTCAGTGTTTTATATTTTGTACAAATAGATGGTGAGTGGATTGGCTGAGAATAACCATGAGGGAAAATCAGCATGAGAATCAGTATTTGGGACTGTGTAGCAAGTTTAACATCTTCAAAATAGTGCATATTTGAAAGAACATATTGACATGCTAGTATCGCATTGGCACTTTGGGTGATTGCTTAAGAATGACAATAGTGAATCTATAGAGGTATTTATCATTGGTGAGAATGATAAAATACATGAGCTTTGTACCTATGTTCATATTAGCAAGTTAGTCTGTTGTGTTTTCAAGGATAGTAACAGAAAACATGAGAAACTTGGTCAGAGACAACGATTTATCACAATAATAGCACTAGTCAAAATCGCAGCTTTTGTTCCTGTTTTACACGCCCCAGATTCACAAGGTGAGGAAAGAAGACCTTCTGATGCATACATATGGAATGGACTAAATTAAAGGAGTGGAACCATGTGCTTTGGGAAAATTAGTTTTTCATATTAGGTAGTTAATCAGCTTGACATTTGCCCAGAGGGCCATTATCTTTATTATACTGGCCAATATACAAACACCTTTTACTGTATAATTATCCTTGTAAAGATAGTCTGGAACAAAGAAAATCCCTGGCTCTGCTCACATGGTTTACAGAAAGATGTTACATGTTTGCCATCAGTAAAATGAACTCCTAAGTTCTTAGCTCAATCAGTGTTCTATATGGCAAAGCAACTAAATTTATACCTAAAAAGGATATATTTCTCTGTCCCATAAGGTATATTTCAATGAACTGATGATTAAAAGCATTTAGTAAAGGTTGTATTTAGGAATGAGATTAAGAGAATATTAGACCCATTTTCTAAGTTTCATGTTTAGGACACAGAATAAAAAATGTAGAAGACAGGATCATATTAGAAAAAGAAACTCAGCTGTATTTAGATGAAAACTGTGCTCTACAAATATGTGCGCATACATGCAAGCATTATAAAATTGGAGTTAAAGTCTTAGGGGTGTATGTGGTAGTTTTTATTATTTCTGTCTAATTTTTGCAATTATTGATTTTCCCTCTCCTCTACATTGCCCATCGCATTGCCCTTTGAGCTTTGCTGTGTAAACTGTGTTGGACAGTCATAAATGACAAAATGTGACCCTTGCTATTTTTTTAAAGAGATTTTTGCCTTAGGGCACTGGCACTCATGAAAGAGAGAGAGGAAGAGAGAGAGTGAGAGTGAGAAAGAGAGAGAGAGAGACAGACAGACAGACACTGAGAGGGAAAGTGAAAAAAATAACACCACCGTCCCCCACCCGGGTGGGGTGATGGTGGCCATGCCACAATCCGGTCTTTTCCATTCTCCTCCTGGGATCATGAATATGCAGGCACATGTGTCCACCAGGTCCAGGACTAAAACCACAGTGGGCCATGTGGGAATCCAACGATGTAACCACTATGCCATCTATTGGCCTTAACCATTGCTATTTTCAAACAGAAGATACAAGTGTTTTGAATAAATTGTTCTGGACATTCTTTTTAGTTTTCTTTTATAATAATATATCCTACTTGATGAAATCCCTTTCAGCATGGATTATTAAACGAAAATAAGAAGACACAGTCCAACCTCACCAACCAAATTAATGTCAAATTCAATTCAATGGAAATAAACCGAATTCCATAAATCTCAGTCAAGTCAAATGAGGCCTAAAATCAGGAAGATCTATCAGAGTCACGACTGTTCACTACAAATTGTAAAGGTTATGAAGATGGGGCCAGCAGGTGACATAGTGGTTAAGGCACTGTACTTGCACATGGCTGAACACGGTTAGAGTCCCAAACCCAGAGGCTTGAAACTCATGCTTGGCATGTGTGTGTGCTTGCCCAGAATCCCAAAAGGAGAATGGAACAGAAAGGATGGCAGCATGGCCCTCTCCACTGAGAGATGACTTCTCACTTTATCTCTGTTTTTCTGGCAAGCACACTTGACCTATAACAAAAATCTCCCAAAATAAATAAATAAATACCTAAATAAGTAAGAAAATAAGTTAGACAGAAGAGAGTATTGTAAGGCATTCAAATAAAATTGTAACACAACATCAATTAGTCCAAGCTACACAATGTTGGGTTCATAAACTCATCCTGAAGAGATAAATGGAAATAAGCTAGATATGAATGCTATGTTAGTCTAGTTCAAGTGTTTATTATTATATATCACTCTGTAATAATTGGCAAAAAATATCACTGATGGAAATCATATAACCTAGGGTTTAGTCTCTGTCTTCCATTAACACAGAATAAACTTGAGGAAGCCAATTAATTCCTAAGATTTAATTTTTTCATTTATGGTATGAGATAGTTGGAAAACTGACTTTAAATGCTCAATCCCATTTACAAATTCTCCTATTGACTTCATATTTTTCCTGAGAGGTGGCTTATGAATATAAACTTTGTCAAGGACTGTGAAAGTTAGATATTTTACCCTACTTGCATGCTAAGAAGGAAGGCTGTCATAATTTTGTGAATACTGCTGAAATACAAAAGAATCTTAGGATAGAAACACAGGAAAATTTATTATTTCTCTGTAGGGAGATGTAGAGAGTCAGGTAGAGGATTTGGTAGCAGAGTGGAAACCTAAATTTAGAAAGCCTGATTTTATTTTATTTTAATTTTTTTCTAATATGATCAGCAGTAAGCATGTTTCCCAAAGAAAGTCCCTGTTTTGAACTTCAAAGGCTTTCTCTATATAATCATTACTGGAAAATAGAGCAGGAAAAAAGCCATGAATATCTCTGCTCACAAGACATGTAGAAATACAAGTGACCCTCACCAAACTCTCTCCAGAGGCTTTAGCAAAAATATTTATGGTGTAACATTGTTGGTATATTACTATGTAGAATAACTTTTAATTACTACAGTGCACATAGTACTAGAATAACTTCCGATGTATACTAGTATCAGGATTAATATATTAACCTCTGAAAATGTATTATTTATTCAATATTTTAATTCTGTCTTTATTTTTGATGGATACTTACCATACCCTTGTGGTTGCAGAATCAGAAAATGATTTTAAGATAGAGTCCTGGGACCAGCAGCTGGCGTAATGGTTATGTCGTTAGACTCCCATGTAGTTGACTACGGTTTGAGTCCTGGACCTGATGGCTTAGACTCACACCAGGCATATGTGCGTGTGTGCCCAAGATCCTGAGAAGAGAATATCCCCCCTATGGGGTGATTTCTAGTTTTCTGTTTCTCTGTTTCTCTGTCTTTCTGGCGAGTGCACACGCCCTAAAGCAAAAACCTCTCCAAATAAATAAATAAAAAAAATCATAGTGTCCAAATTGTCTTAAGAGGTGAAAACTAAAGTACTATTGAATATAGTACTCAAAAAATACAATCAAATATAAAACACATCATCCAAATAAGTACTAATGAAAAGCATGGGTCGGGGGGGAGAAAGCTATAATGATTTTGAGGAACAGAATAGAATTCCTAGCAAAGTAGAGAAATATAACAGGCAAAAATTTTGGCCAGTATCTACAATTTTAAGAGAGAGAGAGAGATGGCCTCAGAAAAATACCTGAAAATGTTTCAGAAATTAACATACAGGGACATGGACAAGGAAATCAGTTTAGGATCACCAGTGTTAGTACTTGGACTCCACAGAAACCCTTTGAAGCAGATATTTTTAAAATGTTATTATTTCTATTTCATATTCAGAGAAATATAAGTTCCAATAGGCAAAATGACTTGTGAAAAAACAAAAATAAATAGAAAAATGGGCCTTATTCTTTTGTAAAAAAATACATTCCATCACCATATAACATTACTGCTTGTAAAATGAATTTTCCCAGCATGAATACACTGTATATTAGTCCAGTTAAAGATATTATCATACACAATATCATCAACAGATAATTTTCAATTTTGTGTTCTTTAAATATTTTTGCTTCTTCCTTTTCATTTATGTACAATCTTGTGTTCTTTGATCACACATGTTTTTAATAATAAATAGGGAAAAAATAGACATGAAGCCATGCAAAATTAAAATAGTATATTTTATCATTTATAATAACTTTTATTCAACCCATTGAGAATTTTACCAAAACAGCAACAAAAACAAAGGCAGAAAACTGATTTTGCAACAGTGGATTAGGAAGGTCTGACAGTAAAATACCAGCTACATCTAGTCGGAGAAACTGTTTCTGTTTGTGTGCACAAACGTGTGTGTGTTGCATGTAACATTTATATTTTTAAAATTTTTTATTTCAACAATTTAAAATATGCAAAATATCAGAGTTTGCATCATAGCTGAGGTATTATATTATATTCTTTTGAGGATATATTTTCTTTCACTGAAGGAGCAACTTTATGACAAAGTATGTTGATTTGTTGATGCTTATTTATTTCACTAATGACCACAAAAAATACATTGTCACTTAGTGAGAAGAATGAGAACAATTAAACTTTTAAAAATGGCTTCAAGGGATCAGCAGTTGATGTAATGGCTATGCTGCTGGACTCTCATGCAGTTGACCATGGTTCAAGTGCCGGACCCGGTGGGTTAGACTCACACCGAGCACGTGTGCATGCGTGCCCAAGATCCCCAGAGGAGAATGTAGGAGAACGGATTGTGGCATGGCCATTCCTCTTGGGGGTAATTTCTCACTTTCTGTCTCTGTCTCTCTGTCTTTCTGGCGAGTCCATGTGCCCTATAGCAAAAACCTCTAGAAAAATGACTTCAAAATGTTTTATTTTAGAATACACACACACACACACACACACACACACACACACACATTGCAATTCATATATATATGAATGTATTTATATAATATATATATATAAATATATATATATAAAGGTATATATATATATATATATATATACCCAGTGGCATATATATATATATATATATATATATATATATATATATGAATTGCAATTCAATTTAAATCTCTAAAAGACTGTTGTTGCTGTTGTTGTTTTAGTTTTTTATTTTGATATGCTGGAAAGAAAATTAGGCATACCCTGTACTTCAAGGACTTCAGAAGCAGTCTGAGAAAATTGAACAAGTACAAAATTTTAAATATTGTATTATAGGAATAATGACCACAATTTTTTTTTACTTCCTTACTGTCTTTCCCAGTTTCTCTTACTTCTCTCTCTAAACTATATATAGTTTGTATACTAATATATAAAGTTAATACTGGAGTGTTGGAAAAGTCATGAAGTATTTTTCTATGCAAATAGGTGTCATGACTTTTCTGACAACCAAATATAGTAAAAATGTATATACTATATCATATAGAATATATATCATACAATATATAAATATAATAATATATTTTTTGTAATTATATAGTATATTTTCTTAATATATATATTAATTACTTTCTTGCTTGCTTGCTTTTTTTTTTTAAATGGGATTGGAACCACTGTCAACTTTAGTTCAGCAACATAACCATTCCACCATCTGCTAGTCCTAATAAATAATTCTAAAAATGATATTTTTAACAAAATTCCAGAAAAAAAATATTAATTTAAATTTGAATTGCAAACTTTATTAGGAAAGTCTTAAAAATTTAAAGATTCTGTTAAGAGTTATTCTTATGACTCATTTGAATAAAAATGTTTATTTAATAACATGCTCACAAAAATAACTTATTTTAAAAAATTGTCAGGCAGGGAACCAGCAGTTAGTGTAATGGCTATGTCGCTGGACTCCCACGTAGTCGACTGCAGTTCACGTCCCCGACCCGGTGGCTTAAAACTCACGCCGGGCGCGTGTGCATGCATGCTCTAGATCCCGAAAGGAGAATGGAGGAGAAGGGATTGTGGCGTGACCATCCCCTCTGGGGGGTGATTTCTCGCTTTCTGTCTCTATGTCTCTGTCTGTCTGGCGAGCGCATGCGCCCTATTGTGAAAACTTCTCCAAAAAATAAAAATTGGCAGGCAAACAACTTTTGTAAAAAATGTTAATGTAAATAAAACATTCCCATATGTTTCTTTAAAGTTGCAGTAGCTTACTCTTCTATTTCCGTTATTTAACTAGGTAAAGGTACATTTGCATTGGTATTAAACTGCATCAAGGGTGTTCATTTCCTTCACACCATTTGCATCTTTATCTTGAACAAGTACACATGGACAGTGTAATTTTTAAGATCACTCATTTCGTGGGAGTCCAGCACCCGTAACCACCTCACCACCTGCTGGCCCCTCATTTAAAAAATAATAAATAAATAAAATACAAAAATAATTGCTATAAAGAAAAATGAACATGTTTACCTGCAAGTAAAAAAAAAAAAAAAAACACCCAGGGATTGCTGGAAGTCAGTAAAGATGTATGTTTATTCCAGTTGTTATATTTAAAGTAAAGATAAAACAGGTAGACCATCCCGCGGCAGTGGTTAAGCCAACTGAATCCCAGATGGCAAAATGTGGGAGTTTGGAGTCCCAGTCCTGGTGGACTGAGAAACATGTGTGGTTGTGTGCATGTATGCCCAAAATCTCAAAAGGGGGGACATGTTGGATTGTGTGCAGGCATGCACAAAACGAGGCAGACATGGAGGAGAAGGGATAGCAGAGTGAATATGTCCTGTAGTGTGTGTTTTATTGGTTTCTCCCATCCCCACCATGTCTCTGGCAAGTGCACACACCCTTAGGCCACAGAAATAAATAAATAAATAAATAAATAAATAAATAAATAAATAAATAAATAAGCAAGCAAGCAGACTTCTTTTAAAAAAAATCCTGATTCAGGGTTTTCATTGCAGAATATAAACCTTTGCTTAAAGATAAGCATATTGTACTTCTGGATTCTTCGCCATGGACAAATTCTCATTTGGAATGTGAATAGCAGTAAGGATCTGTGACATCAACTTTAAAGTTTTAATGACTGGGACCAACAGGTGGCATGGTGGTTAAGGTGCTGGAGTCCCACATGGCCAACCACGATTCAAGTCCTGAATCTGGTAGTTTGAAAATCATGCTGGGGTGCATGTTCATGTGTGCCCAAAATCCAAGGAGGGGATTGGAGGAGAGGAATTGCCACAGTGTCATTCCAATGGGGGTGATTTCTCACTTTGTCTCTATCTCTTTCAGACTCTATCTCTCTCTGGCAAATGCATTCATATTTTGACAAAACCTTAAAAAATAAAGCTTTAATGACATTAATATTTTAGTAATTTAATAGCTATTATTTATTGGGGTGATGAGCTCACTGAATGAAAACGACCAAGTGTTGCCACTTACTTACCATAGTAAGATAGGTGTAATTACTCTAAAGGAAAGCAGATTGAAAATAGAAAACAAACAAATAAAAATGTTACAGAGACCTTTGGTGTTAGTAACTGATTGTGAAATGTCTGCAACTGAAATGGAAAGCTAGTCCACATGATCATGTTTTATCTGTATAAGCAGAAACTTCCCAAGTCCAAGAGATCATCAAAACAGAGTCACAGCAATCAATTTTTTGTAAGTCAGTTAACAAGTCCAGAGCCTCTGCATTTAATGGGAGTCCATGTCCTCTTATAAATAGGTTATTATTTGTTGAAGATAATGTGTATAGTATTCTCAACTGGATTGTTGAGAAATATGTACATGTTGGAATATTCGCTTTGCAAGCTAAGTGACATATATGATTGAATGTATAAAATAAATTGAAATAAAAAAAATATGTAAAAAGATGGCATCCTTTAAACTGCCAACAAACTACATCTTCATCCCAGGATTTCAAACACACACTTGCAGCATTTCCCAAGATGGAACCTTGAACAGTTGAAGAAGGTAAAATCATTAGCATTCTGGGTATTATTGGATGCTCACACTGACCTGGCTAAATCTGAAGATCCAAATGGCCATTGGTCTACAAATCAGAGTAAGAACATATGGGGATCAAGTGATCAAAAGAATATTGACTCATGCCGCTGTCATAGTGACATAACAGGGTTTCACGATCCAACCGCTGGTTAATTCCAAAATTGCAAAATGTTTACTAGCAAAAGATATACTTGGCAATAGGCAGATTACACAGATTGCTCAAGTGATTAGCTAGAATGAAGGCTTTATGTAGAGTCTGTACTAGGACAAGGAAAAGGAGGGGAGTAGAACACAACATGTAAGGAGGTACATACAATCTCTGGGAGCGGGTAACTTCTTCCATTTTCTTTCCCAGATATCTGGCTCCCCCCACTCTAGTCCTGACAGGAAGGCTAAATGGAAGCCATGAGAACTGCTTCTACTCTGAAAACTGGTAAACCAAAGGTAATATAACTTTCTTAAAGGGATTACAGGGATTAGTGCCACCATAAAGATTTGTAAGAGAGAGGAGTAGAGATTCCAATCAAATTCTGGTTCAACTTGTCTATTTGACTTTTGCAGAAGACAGCCTGATCTTAGAGAATGACAGTGGATTACTGTAAACTTAATCAGGTGGTGACTTCAATTGCAGTGGCTGTTTCAATTGTGGTTTCATTGCTGGAGCAAATCAGTGTATCTCATGACACTGGGTAATTGACTTGAGGAACACTTTTCCTCTCTACCTTTTTGTTAACCACCACCAGAAGCAGTTCACAGTCACAGTTACAGTCAAATTACACCTTCACTGTCCCACCTTAGCAATATATTGATTCTCTAGCTTTATGCTATAATCTAGTTCACAGGTACCTTGAACACATATCCGTAGTATAGCACTTTGGTCTGTTACAATGATGTCATTTACCTGATAGGACATAGTGAACAGGAAGAAGATACCACTCTATGTATATTAAAATATTAAGATAATTATATGCCAGAAAGTAGAAGATAAATTCTAGACACATATAATTGCATATTTAATATCTAAATCTAATCAAATTTCTATTTTTTTTCTTGAGACACTTTAGATAATTGGCATTATGCTCATATTTATCCACTTACTTTAAAAATTAAAGTTTATTGGTACCAAGTAATTATAATATAATATTATGACCTTTTTAATAGCTGTAGAATTAAACACATTGGGTCATCAGAGAAGTCATGACATATATTTTTATGTTTTTCTATGCAAAAATGTGTCATGACTTTTCTAACAACCCTATATTACTATCACATGCTTACCCTCCTCATTTTAATTTACCCAAGAGTGTGTGTGCTCACCAGAGAGAGAAAGAGAGAGAAGAGGGAGAAACCATCTCCCATGAGGCATGGTCAGGCTGCAATATCTTCTCTATTTCTCCCGCCTTTTGAGATTTTGAGGTTTACATTCAAACATGTGTCCGGCATGTTTTTTAAGTCACAAGATCCAGGACTTATACTGCATGGGTAGCTATGCAAGACCCAGCTCCCTTAAACACTAAGTCATGGGCTGAAACTATGTTTACCCTTTTAACTGCTATTAATTCTTCTATACTTTAAGTTAATTTTTAATCTTAACATTCTGGGTGGACAGTTAACATTTTTCCTTACTTATAATATTCAGTACACTCAGACTTCCATGATTATTGCTGAAATTGAAATGCGAATATATTTTATTATTTTTGCCAGTAATATGTTTTCTATTTAATTTTTTTGGAATTTCATTTTTACTTTTTTAAATTTAGTAGTTGTATTGAAGTGTTTATGTGAGATTTTCTTTGTAGTTTTGTTTTTTGTTGGGGTTATAGGGCTTTTTATGTTTCTGATGCTTCATCAGTTTCAAAAATGTTTAGTCATTATTTCCTTAAACACTTTTACGCTATTCTTTTTATCTCTTCTTCTGGGACTCAAACTAGACATACATCTCTTACAGTTCTTTATTTTTTCTATTCTCCCTCCCACCCCTCTACTTTTCTCCTTTCTTTTCTTTCTTTTTCCCTCCCTTCTTTCCTCCCTCCCTCCTTCCCTCCCTCTCTTCCTTCCTTCTTTCCTCTTTCTTTCTTTCTTTCTTTTTAAATTTGCCATAAGGCATGTGCATCTCCAATGAGAGAGAAATAAAGCAAGAAAGCACCCTCAAGGTGGGATGGCCATACCACCATCCCTCTCCTCCATTCTTCTCTTAGAGTTTGGGAACACACACACACACACACACACACACACACACAGAGACATACACACACACATATACCCAGTGTGTTTTTTAAGCAGCCAGGTCTAGGACTGGAATTGCACAGTTGGTCATGTGGGATCCAGTGACCTTAACCATCCATGCCACCAGGAGGCACTAGTTTATATATTTTTTATTATTTTTTTTCCAACACCTCTTTGCCAATCTATTTTCTAGTTGACTCATACTATCTTCAGTTGTGTAAAATATTGTGTAAATACATTTCATGTTTTTAAAAATAATTTCTGAGATTTTGAGGATTTTTCTTTGATTTTTTTTTTTTTTTACATATAATAATCTATTCTCTGGTAAATTTTTTTTAAATTTTCTTCTACTTTCTCAAAAATGGTTATCATTGCTACTTTATCGTATTTCAAAGAATTATTTATTTTATTTATTACTAACATTATCATTATTATCATTAAATTGCTATAGGTCATGTGTGTTCACCAGAGAGAGACCGGGGAGGGGAGGAGTGAAAAAGCAAGCTGCCAGGTCTGGGACTCAGACCATTACTAGCCATGTGGGAGTCCATTGTCTTAACCACCACACCATCTGCTGACCCTGAAATATATATAAACATATATTAGTTTAGTTACTATTTTTCTTTATGAGACAGAGAGACAGGGGAAGAGATGAACCTTGAAAGAGTGTCTCCATGCAGGGGTCCCTTTCCCTGCTCTCCAACCAGACAGGATGACAAGTAGGTACAGCACATGCATCCCAACCCAGGAACTTCTCATATGGTTCCACTGTCAAGCAGTGCTGTCTTACTACCTGTGTAACCATGGCTGGGCCTGTTAAATTCATATCTGAAAATTCCATTATATGGGGCTATATAACTGTTTGTATTGACTAATTTGTAGATGTTAATCTTTGTGGTTTGTTTTATGAAATGCCTTATATTTTCTTTTATGTTATTTAAAAGAAATTTTTGCTATAGAGTGCATATGCTCACTGGAGACACAAAGAGAGGTGAAGAGAGAAAAAGTGAGAAACCACTCCCTGGAGGCATGGTCACACCATAGTCCCTTCTCCTCGATTCTCCTGTCTGGATGTTGGGCACGCACATAAATGCACCAGGTGTGAGTTTCAAGCCACCAGGTCCAGGACTTGAATGGCAATTAATCAGGTGGGAGTCCAAAGCTCTAACGACTATGTTCCCTTTTGGTATGCTTTCTATATTTTTGATAGGAAATTATAGATATACTAGATGATATCTCCCTTAAGATAAGATTGACCCTGTGTACTTTAAAAATTGTATTTCTGGAGAGAAAGACCCAGAAGGAGAGTGACATCCTTGACAGGGTTGTTACACTGCTCTGTTCCTCACAGCCCTGCAGTCAGCCAGAATCATCGGCCACCCACTGTGTTCAAGTAGATCTGGGCACAAACCTACACCCTTTCTACATGGTCTCCAGGATTGCAAAGCAGTGCCTCTACCTGTGGCACCACTATAGATGTGCCAACCTCATGCTTTAAGAGGCAAATACAATAGCAGGCAGATCTCAATTCAGTCAAACACTGAAACCTCTCTGTGTTTCAGGCTTTAATATTGGTTCTTTTTCTTATTTGCTGCCCCTAAGAAAGTGTAAACCTCTAAGAGCCTCACCAGAGAACAAATGGTTAGTAGCACTGTCTCTTTTGCAGGGATACGTGAACTTCAGTTCTTCTCTTTTACCAACAATGTGAGACTTTCAAACACTTCACTACTGTCTCTTATATTTCTCTAGTCATTGCTCCTAGGAAGTTTATAAATATAGGAATGATTACCATTAAGTAAAAAAAAAAAAAAAAAAAAAATGGACAGCTTATTTTTATGTCTCTTTGTATTGTATTGACTGACTCCTAGTTCTTTTTTTTTTTTTTTTTATGTTTGCTATCACATAACCGGATAGGTCCACCTTTCATTGGTCAACTACTCTCTTAATCCACAGGCTTTCCCAAGGCCTCCCACCAAATATATTTTGAACTTCTCTTTCTTAGAGAATATCATTGTGCTACACTTTCTTGCTTGTTGATATCATCACATTATATCTTTGATACATTTCCATTCTATGACAAAATGACGATGAATTTAGGTAATAAAATTATCATCATAATTAAGAGTTAATGTCACTGAGTCGGGAAGAACTTGCATTATGAAACTAAGTAAAAATACTGAGAGTCTTTGAGAGATGACCCTTAACGTTTACTAATTCCATTATATGGGAATTAGTGCATGAAAAAAATCTCAGCTATGAAATGTATTTATTGAATAGTCACTTTAAAGTTGCCCTATACTGTTATTTATGATATATTTAAAAAATCTTTTTTTTTTCTTCTTTATTTTTTTTTTTTGAGAGGTTTTTGCTATAGGGCACGTGCGCTCGCTAGACAGACAGACAGAGAGAGACAGAAAGTGAGAAATCACCCCCCAGTGGGGATGGCCACACCACAATCCCTTCTCCTCCATTCTCCTCCCGGAATCTTGGGCACGCACGCATACACGCCCGGCGTGAGTTTTAAGCCACCGGGTCCAGGACGCGAACCTTGGTGGACTATGTGGGAGTCCAGCAACATAGCCATTATGCTAACTGCTGTTCCCTATTTAAAAAATCTTTTGTTGATATTTATAAGAAACTATTTCAGCTTTGAGGTCAGTAGGTGGCATGATGGTTAATGCACGGGACTCCCACATGGCCAACCATGGTTCAAGTGCCAGATCTAGTGGCTTCCTTTCTCACTTTCTCTTTCTTTCTCTGTCTCTCTCTGGTGAGTGCACATGTCCTGCAGAAAAATTAAAAATAATAATTATAAATAAAATTAAATATTTTTTAAAGAAAGTATTTCAATTTCAAAACAGCTATTGTTAAAATTATGTAGTTTGTATTAGTGTTAAAGCAAAAATAATCATAAACATCATGTTAGTGTTTAATTATGCAATATATACTTCAAATATAATTGTAAAACCATAGACAAAACTTGTATTTTTATTATGGAGACATTAAGCTTTGTAAGTACAAGTGGGATCAACTGAAGTTTATTTCAGGATTTTTGTCAGGATTTTCTGGTCTTGGCATATTTCTGTTTTACTCTAAGAACAAAGAAAGAAGCTTTAAAAATGTACAGGAAGAAGCAAACAGAAAAGCTGAACTTTGTACTGAAGGTGTTTTTGATATCCAAGTCATTTCCTGGGTGAAGGAAACTGCTATCTATAATTAAAGGGATGATGTCTATCTGTCTCTCTGACCTAAAAAAGTCCAGTGTTCAAAAAAAAAAAAAAAAAATCAGAAAGATACATTTTAAAAAATGATCTGCAATGTACTTTAAGCAGTTAACAATATTATACTTGTGAAAACAATATAATAATATTTTCTATGCTGACTTGTAGATTTAACAAATAGTCATACTATATTTTGTGTAGAATACATGTCCACTTATCCTCCAGGAAAAATGTAAGATTCGGGTTAGAAACAAAACTGAGAGAGAAAATCCTCAAAAAACTCCTTACCGATACTTTCTTTTCTACCTTCTGCTTACTATCTGTGAAAAAGAATGACAAAGAAAACATAGTTTGCATAAAGTCATTATTCATACTCTGTTCCCTTCCAGTACTATTTAAATATTGTGGACATAAGTATTTTATCAACCAACATCCTTATTTGCTGTTCATTCTATAAAATACCCCAATGATATGGGCTCTTATACATCTACCAGCTATTGAAATTTATTATTATTATTATTCCTCACATTATCATTGTTCATGCTGTGATAAAACCATGTAATTTTTGAAAGTCAAAGCTTTCTTTCACTTTTGTTTCATCAGTGCATCATGTCTTTCCATAATGAGATTTTAATACATTTTCTTGACATGAGTAATAAGTGACCAAGTTTTAGTGAAAAACTAGCTGAGCATTTTGTAATACAAATTACAAAAATATCAGAGAAGGTTTGGGTATAACGTGCTCCTCACTGAATAATGCATATATACATATTTGTGTTACTGACATCAGAATTATCATTCTTAACAAGGTTTAAATAAAAACAATAAGTAAATATGAGATTTTCTTACCTTTAAATATTTTTAAAACTTTCATTTGCGTATATTAAAGATATTTTCCCCTTTACTTAAGAAAGTATAGCTTATTTTCTCAAATTAATAATATTTTTAGTCAAGGTCAAGTACCTAGAATAGCACTAAAAGCCATTTTAAAAGCAAGAATTTATTGAGAGAAAGCCACCTTCAATAAAATCTCTTACTGATACCCTCCCCTCAGCCATCCCATTTAGCTTTGATCATAGTACCCATGAACACCTGGTATGTACAGGTCAACCTAGGAACCAAACTCTGATCCTCCATATAATTCCAGCACTACAGACTAATGTACTATCAGTAAGATTATCCTTTGAGCTTGGACTAACCCTCATCCCTCTATTTCAATAATTCGTGGAAACAGCAAGTCTAACTTCTCTCGTAGGTCTTTATTTCTGAAGTTCTTCTCCTTGTCATAAAAAGTTTAATTCCTATAAAATCCCACTATTAGTTTTCTTTTTCATTTTTTTTTTTTTTTTCTTGAGAGTTGTTTGCTATAGGGCACGTGTGCTCACCAGAAAGACAGAGAGAGACAGTGAGACAGAAAGCAAGAAATCACCGCCCCCCAGGTGAGATGGCCACACCACAATCCCTTCTCCTCTATTCTCCTCTGGGGATCTTGGGCACACATGCACACGTGCCCGACATGAGTTTAAGCCACCGGTTCCGGAAATTGAACTGCAGTCAACTACATGGGAGTCCATCAACATAGCCATCATGCCAACTGTCGGTACCCTCCCACATTTTTTGAAAGGATTTCTTTTTTTTTTTTTCCCCCTTAGGGCACATGTGCTCCCTGGAGAGAGAGAGAAAGAGACAGAAATAATGAGAGGGAAATTGAGAAATCACCTGCCCAAGAGTGATGGTCACTCCGCAATTCCTTGTTCTCCATTCTCCTTCCAGGATCTTGGACACACATGCACACATGTGCAATGTGAGTTTCAAGCTGCTGATTTCAGTACTTGAACCATGGTCTGCCATGTGGAAGTCCAGTGACATATCCACTACGATACATGCTGGCCCCAACCCCCCTATTATTTATATCAATATTATCTCTGCTTCTCTCACCGAACTTGGACTGATACATCAATGATGACTTAGAAAAATATAAAAAATATGAAATATTCTGTTCAATTTGAACAGAATATTCTATAGGGATCTAGTGACAATAAGTGTCATTATTTTTTTCTATCTTGCTTTAATCTACAGTTGTTATAATCAAAGTTAATTTCCATGACAGTTGTCTGAAGGAAATAACTAAATTCATTTGTAAATAAATTGTAAAGTTAGGAATTCATAATTTTTTTTTTCAGACAGGGTCCTGATATGTAGGGATCCTCCTGCCTCAGCCTCCAAAGTAGTTGAGTTGACACTTGTGTGTCGCTAGTCTTGGTCATTAGAAGTGGGTCAGAAATCAAACCTCAACCTTCTCAGGAGGCCTCAACATAAGTAGTCCCATCAATCAGTGTGCACTTATGTGACTGGGCTGATATTCAGAATTTGAGAGTTGCATTCATATAAACTACTCCAAATTATATATACATGTAACAAAACATTTATCTATTCATATATGTGTGTGTGTATGTATCTGTATATTTTTATAATATGTCATTCACAAAGCAGGATTAAAATGTTCCCCCAATAAAGAATTTTCATAATTACTAGAAACTTGAATCTTAAAATGAAAATATCTTATTCCTGCCTTGGCAAATGTCACCTTATCAAGCTCCATTAAAAAAAAAAGAAAAAGGAATTGATTACTAAATGAGTTTATTGGAAGTTATAAGTGTTAGGGGTATAAAGTGGAAAAAACTTTGAACAGTGATCAACTTTTTTTGTCTCTGAGCTAGATTTTCTTTTAAATATGAGGATGCACATGACATTAGAGTAAATGATACATCTAATGTAATGTCGGTGCTTTATAGTTTCTCAAATCATATCTTATTTATAGATAAATGCCCTCAAGTAAAGAAAAATGATATGATTATCCTGATGTATTATATAAATGACAAAAAAAAACACATATAAAAGAAGCTAAAATTTAGATGCATGGTTTAATCTTAGAAGAGAAGGTATCTTTCAAGACTCCACAACAGAAAGCATTTGTATACTAATTTGCATATTAAATTAGCTATCCCCAACAATAACGGGAAAGCTCTATTACCAGAATAACTGCTCAATTTTCAGTCGAGCAATATTTTAAAATTTACAATTAATAATCAGTTTCTAATACCAAAAATAGATTAATTTTTCTTTGGTTGTTTTATAAGTAAGATTGATTGAAACACCAATTTTTTAAGAATATGTCTTGATAAAATACACTATGAGGAAATGACTTTGAAAGCTTGAAAGGAATAAGTCCTAGGAGGAAAAAAACATTAGTGTTTTGGGTCACATTTTAGACACAGATGGCTTAAAGATAAACTATCTTCCTGTGTGTCTATTAAATATTCAGATGCTAGGGATATACAAAAGCAAAATTATATTCCTTTTTGCCAACAAGAATAATGCATAGATCTATAATCGCTTTAGTTACATAGTGGTTTCTTTGTGACAATAATTTCAGAAGTTTATGATTCATTGATTTCATTAAAGGTTAATAGAATAAAGCTTAGGACTCACAGTAACTTAGATACATTCTGGGCTTTTCAAAAGCATTGCCGCTGGTTAAGATAAAGGCACGGAATGTGCTGAGATCAATCTCAACTCCTCTGTCACAAAGTAAACAACATGACACAACTCTTTCAGTGCAAGTGTCCTTTCATGCTGCTAAAAGTGAAATGTTGAAGGTTAATGATCCTCTTCTGTTCAGTGTATTTACATGAACATATCAAATCCAATACAGAAACAAAACAAAACAAAAAACTATAGGCAAGTTCTCTGGTTTTTCAATAAAAGCAAAACCAAAATTTATTTTACTACGCTGGACTATATGTGCTAAGCAGGATCTCTACCAGAAAAGTGGCTCAACTGGGGCTTATGAAAAAGATATGCAGTTGAGAGAATGAATCTAGTCAGGCCTTTTTCCCCCTCATTCTTATGTGCCACACAGTTCAGATAATCATTTCTAAAGTGCTTCTGACTGCAGTCAGAGGAAGAGGTAAAGAGGAATAATTTCTTTCACGAATCTTACTTAACCCAATGTAAGAAAGTACTCATTCCAGGGCCAGTAGATGGTGTAGTAGTTACATTGCTGGACTCCAATCTGGTTGACCATGGTTCAAGTCCTGGACCTGGTGGCTTCAAACTCACGCCAGGTGCATGTACGCACGTGCCCAAAATCCTGAGAGGAGAATGGAGGAGAAAGGATTGCACTGTGGCAATCCGCCCTTGGGGAGTGATTTTTCATTTTCTGTCTCTCTGTCTCTCTCTCTAGCAGGAACCTGTGACCTATAGCAAAAATCTCTCTTTTAAAAAAAAGGATTGCATTTTTTTTGTATGGACACACACTATTGGCATTCATAAACCAATAACTTGCTATATAAGCTAATACATAAAAGTATTCCACAATGGTGTATTGCCGGAGACCAGCCTCGGCGGGAGTGGGTTATCTCGACAGAGGCGGCGCAGGTGAACAGAAGACACAGGCCTCGATGCCTTTTCCGGCATGTCCTATGCCGGACACCCCTCAAAGATCGCTCTCTGAGGAGTGACAACTGCTAGGGATCATCATGCCTTTTTATTGAAAATGTGTTACATGCAAGTAAAGGGAGAGGGGCTATGTGTTTCAATTATCAGCTCATAATAAAGTTTTTAACAATAGGGAACATAGATTCTATTCAGGGTTGGATTAAGGGTGGGTCTCGTGCAGTTCCGCATTTGTAGGTGGGTCTCCATGGAATTGTAGGTGGGTCTTCATAGAATGCAGTTTTGGGAAGGCGGTTCCGGTAAGCAGAGATGATTATCAGCTGATGCGGCGCAGCAACCATTTTGTGGTTACCAGGAATGGCTCTGAGAAAAGAAAATCTCAAGAATAGATATTAGTTCCTCTGGATCTTAATAAAGAATGATACTTACATAGTTTTATAGGGATCTAAAACTTGATTTGAGGAGTCCTAAAATATTTATCCATTTCGCTTGGTGAGGGTGGAGGTGTCCTGGGCCAGTTTTGGCCTAATCCTATTTTAAGTAAAGAAAGGATTAAGTTTACCTTAAATGTATTTTGAAGGGCCTTCCAAAGGTCAAGATTATTTCTGCCTAGATAGAACTTCAGCCCACCCTCTACTGTGACCATGGAGATAAAGCATTGTAATTAATAGTAGGTGATTATAGTAAAGGGGAGCGGTCGGGGGAGTTCCTGGAAAATTTTATCATATACTCAGGATGTATAAGAGAGCTATGCAATTCTTTTATAGTAGTAAATTGTGGAGTCAGAGGGGGGTCGCTTCCCAGCAAGGCTACCAGTTTTCTGGAGCAAATAGCAAGCAGCCTTGCTGACATGCTAATTGACCCAAGCTTTGTTCCAAGGTCAGGGGGTGCACAACAGTGGTTTTGCCAGCATATTGACCTGACCGGAAGCGGAGCTCAAAGGTCTGGGGGGCTCAGACAGATCCTGGGGCCTCGCCGGGTCGGACTCCTCCAGTGTATCATATTATTGATTTTGATATAGTAGTACTTTCATAACTTTCTCACATTAAAAAGTTAACAAAACTTTTGTAAAATATAAAGGCTGCCTTCCGATTGACTTTGTAAAACATCTTAGATTGGAAGAGAAAGCTAACTAGGGAACATGGATGAATTAGATCTCACTGTTAGCTATGTCATTTGTTTGATGTGAGGCCATGGTCAGTATGGATGACTGATTCAAAGGTTAATTTCTTCTTAGTAAAGATATATAACATCAAGAATGAATTTTTCTAAAGATCAAATGAGAAAATTTTACTGGGAGAAACATGTTCATAGAATGAAAGAAGAAAAGTGGTGTGTGTGTGTGTGTGTGTGTGTGTGTGTCTGTTCTTTCCAATTAGTGTTAAAGACAGGTTTGAAGAGAGTTTAGACTTGTTCTTCACTTTCATTTACTTCTTTGCTCATATGTTCTGCGCTTCTAGCTCATTCCCACAGAGTTGTTCTGAGCATGGACTGAGCCATGGGAATCTTTGATTATGTAAATGAAACACCCCATCTATGCAGCTCCATGGAGAGAGAAAAAGAGCGGAGGGATAGATTCAGACATGAATTCAGCTAATAAAGCCAATGGGGAGTTCTGCTTATAGTTTGCTCTTGTTTTGGATTGAGAAATCTTTCATTTGATGTGAACTATCATGATTTTGCTGTAAACAAGTTTCACTCAAATTCATACTTAGTAGTGTTCATGCATACATGGTGTGTGTGTCTGTGTGTGTGTGACATATAGCCGTAAATAACTATGTTTTTCTTTCTTCTTTACCATATTTTAGAAAAGGAAAGGGAAGAATTTAGGAAATTCCACGTAAACATACCTTTTTTAACACACAGGTAAAACTGTTGGTTATATTCTGGAAATTCTTATCAGTTATTGCTTATTTTTTAATACAGTAACTGTAGAAGTAAATACCTCTACTCTTACTAATTTGATTCTATCCGTAAAGTAGCAAAATATTTTGTTCTTGAAAACATACATGTAAAACCCCTCAGATTATGCACGATAATCTTTCATGCATTGATTGTTCTCATTGAAAAGATAATCAATGAACTTTAAGAAAATCTAAAGTTGATGCAGGATATTACTAACATAGCTTAAAAGTTTCACAAGCATTTTTCATTTATAATAATTATTCTAAGATGGCAGCAGAAATAGCCATAAGTAGTGTATTTAATGTAATTTGCTTGCTCCCAGACAAACCATAATAAATGAATCAAAAATCCAAAAAGTTACTTGTTTTTTCTTTGGTATTTACTATTGTCATGTAAAAATGCTGGATGATAGTGCATTAAACACAGAATCACAAAATGGATGTGCTTTGAAATCTGCTTTTATTCCACTTTTGCTACCAGACATTTCATGCTGACTTGGTATTTTCTACTTTTGATTCATTTTAATATTAAATTTTAGGCCACAGGTAGGATGGTTGTTTAGGGTGGTGGACTCTCATGTGGTTGACCACAGTTCGAGTCCTGGACCTGATGACTTGCTTTCTCACTGTCCTCCTCTGCCTCTTTCAAGTCAAAGTAAAATAATAATAATACATTTTAAAAATTACATAAAATAATTATTGGGACTGGCAGGTGGTATGGTGATTAAGGGTGCTGGATTTCTACATGGCCAACAGCTGTTTTTTTTTTTTTTTTTTTTTTCCTTTTCCTCTTTTTTTTTGTAGTGGTTTTTGCTATAGGGCGCATGTGCTCGCCAGAAAGACAGAGAGAGACAGAGAGACAGAAAGCGAAAAATCACCCCCCCAGGGGGATGGTCACGCCGCAATCCCTTCTCCTCTGTTATCCTCTCGGGATCTTGGGCATGCACACACATGCACCTGGCATGAGTTTTAAGCCACTGGGTCCGGGACAGGAACCGCAGTCCACTACATGGGAGTCCAGTGACATAGCCATTATACTAACTGCTGGTCCCAACAGCTGTTTGATTCCTGGACCTGGTAACTTGCTTTCTCTCTCTCTCTCTCTCTCTCTCTCTCACTCTGAGCCTCTCTGGTCAAATTTAAAAACAAATAAATAAATGAATGAATGAATGAATAAATAAATAAAGTTAAATAAAATACCCTTTAAAAAAATTAAATTTAAAGGGTTACCCTGTGGAGCAGTGACAAAACATGATTACAGGCAAGGTGATCCCACATGTGAAGGCTCCATATTCAAATAAGGAGACCTCCATAAGTATATCAGGTACACAGGCGTCAACGCTCCGAAGCTGGCTGAGGCTGGAGAAGAATTGGATGTGCAAACACTGTCGGCAGTGCTCTCTCTCACTCATGAAAGAAACAAGTACATTAACTAATTAATTAACATTTTAAATTTGTAAGGTTTTAGATGTCTGTTTCATCTTCACAAGCGTCTCCAGACAGTTGTCTTGTAAAATATTTTGATATGCAACACATCTTGCAAAGAAGCAATATCCCATATTTATCTGCATGTTCTTTTATATTTAACTCTTATTAATCAAGCATGATCATAAGCATTTCATATAGAAATTCTGGGATCAAACAGTTGACCTTGTATGCTTTCTTTCTCACATTAGATGGCGTGGAATATCAAAATCAATGAGTATCCTGAGATTTGCTTTTCATCTAAGTAATGTATTAATCATAAAACTTACGCAGCATTTTGGTAGCATTTTAATAACTACCATGCTTTACCTTTACAAATTAACAAAGACAAAAACAAAGCAATACAATGTAAATGGTCATATCTCAATGACTTGAAAGAAAATTCCAGTAAAGAGTTTAATTCTCAGGAGAAGAAACTCAATGCAATGTTTTGATTTATGCTTTTTTTTTTCCTTGTTGAGCTTAAGAGTATGTCCATTTGCCTATGAAAATAAGCTTCTATATAGAAAAATTATGTATAGTTATCACTTATTTTCTGGAATAAGAGATGCAAATATGACCATTACCTTAATAAAATAAAACAAGAATTTTACCTAACTTCTGAGGAAAATTTCTGAATAATCATACTATATATAATTATATAGTAAAATGAGCATGAAAGACAAGTGAAGTGCTGTATAAATTCATAAAACATCAAAAACAATCAAAATGGTGGGTACAGGAAAGATACTGTTTTTCTTTTTGCTCTTCCTAGAGAGAAGAGAATGTTTTTCAGGACCGCCTGATAACACCACTTGAAAGAAGGTCTACTAATATCTCTATTCTTGTGAACCTGATATCCTAACAATGTTTTACAATGGAAACAGCTATGTGGGTCTCCTATTTCAGGAAATAGTTTACATAATATGTTATTTTTCCTTAAAGATAGGAATTTACAAATTTGTTTATACTTGGTGATGGACTGAGTCATAGCTCTGTGTGAGAAAATTTGTGATGCCATTTAATTTCCTTCCTTGTCTTTCTTTGATACTGTACTAACTAGAAGCTTCTACAAATAGGAGACACTAGATCTCATTATCATTAAAATAATTTTCTATCGTTATTTATTTTGGGTTTATACAGACATTTGTGATAGATAAGATCTAAAAATGAATTTTATCTTTTTTATATTTATTTATTTCATGAGAGTGAGAGACAGGGAGAGAAAGAGAAAGAGAGAGAAGAAGAGAAGACAGCCAACCTTGGCAGGTTTTCCCACACCAGCCTCCTTCCCAAGCCCACCAGCTTTCTCAGCCAGCTATGATCATGATCATATCTTGCATTTTATTCTTCATGATGGAACAAGATTAAGCAGGCACATACGTGCAATAATATATCAATTGATATTATCAGCGCTATATTGCTAGAAATGTCAAATAAGTAATAAAGTCTCTCATTTTATTTGTGCTTTTTTGTTTCCCCTGTACTTCAATGACAAAATTATTCAATTTTTAAAATAAAAGATATTCATTGTAACAACATAATGCCAGAAAGACTATATATATAATTTTTTGAGAGGTTTTTGCTATAGGGTGCATGTGCTCACCAGAAAGACAGAGACAGAGAGACAGAAAGCAAGACATCACCCCCTATGGGGGATGGCCACACCACAATCCCTTCTTAGGATTCTGGGCATGCACGACAAACACGTACCCAGCGTGAGTTTAAGCTACTGGCCCGGGACTCAAACCGCAGTCAATTACATAGGAGTTCAGCGACATAGCCATTACACCATCCGCTGGTACCAATAGATATTATTTTAAAATGATTTATTATTGAGTGAAGCAAGCCAGGCCATGAAGGAGAGGCATTGTGTGTCCCCACTTAATATATACCGAGTGTCCACACTCTGTGACTGAAACTAATTGACTAAAGCATATAGAAACATAGTTAATAGATATAAATACCAGATATAGTGAGTGGGAAGGAGGAGGGCCTGAGGAAGGTCATTTAGAAGAAAAATAGGGAGGCAAAGCATTAATGGCACAAAGAAATGTGGTATTATCTGTTGAAGATATTTTGTAGTTTTATCAACTGTACTAGGGAGAAATGTTCACCTGTTGAAATATCCATCTTGTAAGCCAAATAATAATGTGATTGAATGTATGAAAGAAAATAAAATTTAAAAAAAAGGATTTCAATTGGCAGATTTTCAGTTAGTTGAATTATGATTGAACTAATCATTACACAAAGTTCTAAGAATAAAAATAAATAAATTCTTCAAGGTTTGCAGAAAATATCATAAAAGAGTAAGCTTAATTTTATGGTCATATCACTTTCTTATAAAATACAAATAAAAGGAAAAATCTTACTTGTATGTCTTCAAGGTATGATTCTTTACAATTTCATACTTGGATAATCACCATAAAGCAAGCATCCATGACTGACTATTTGTGTACTTTTATGAGTGAAATTATGAATCAAAAAGCTTTTCTTTAAGTAGAACATCCTGAACATTTAATCAATATAAAAATTCTATTCTATTTGCTTTATATAATATTATGATTCCTCAGGTCTATAGGGATTAACTCATCAAGCAGTTGTTTTTGTCAGCATCAGGGAGCCATATGGCACTGAAGCATTCCCTAAGTCACTCCACCTTTCTGAGAGCTCAGCAAAGCACGTTCAGCAACCTGCATCTGAAGAGGTAAACACTCAGTGTCTTGCCACAATCACGGAGGCAGGGACAAAGTGTTTCTATTCGCTCTCCCAACACAAAAAGTATGTCCGTTATCAAATCATCTTAGATTACCTTTTGCACTTAAAACTTGGAAGTGTATTATTGTTTGATGTAAAATTATTTAATTTTCCCTAAATCATAAACTAAAAGATTGCCATTTTTTTCTTACTTTAGCAAGGTGTATATATATATGTATATGTGTGTGTGTGTGTATGTGTATATATATATATATATATATATATATATATATATATATATATATATTTCTTACTGTTCATATTAATCTGCTTTTGAAAAAGACATATTAGAATAATTATTAGGCATCTTCTCTCCCTCTGCTTGGAAATGTATTTGTGTTGAAACCATTTTTCAACAAAAACAATATGCCATTCGCTTTACACACATATAGACATACACCATATCATTCTTTAGCTACCAAAATTTCTTTCATTTTGCCTTCAGAGGCATCTCCTAAACATTCTGTGTCTGTGTCTGCTCTCCAATGTAACATTGAATATCAACTCTCAGCAATTTGTCATCCCACCGCAAACCCAAAGCGATTTCTCTACTAATGGTTTCTAATGAACTGTTATGATCAAATGAATAAATATATCACCAATTTATTTTAGTTAACCTTGTCTTGATATTTGATTTTTCTTTCTTTTTTTTGTTTTGGAGAGGTTTTTGCTATAGGGCATGTGCACTTGCCAGAAAGACAGAGAGACAGAAAGCGAGAAATCACCCCCCAGCGGGGACAGACACACCACAATCCCTTCTCCTCCATTCTCCTCTCAGGATTTTGGGCACACATGCACACGCACCCAGAGTGAGTTTAAACCATGGGGTCTGGGACTCAAACTGCGGTCAACTACATGGGAGTTCAGCAACATAGCCATTACGCCAACTGCTGGTCCCAGTCTTGTCTTGATATTTAACATTACTGACTTTTACTTCCTTAGGACTGTCTCTACTCTGTATTTCAAAAATCATCTACAGATACTCTTCCTATATGTTTATTTAACACTTGTTACTTCTTTCAAGGTAAGGACAGAGATAGAGAAAGAGAGATAGGCATCTGCAAAAGGATTGTGCTGCTGCTATTCACCTTCAGTCTCTGGCAGGCAAGGTCATGGGCAGGTATATTCTCAGGTATTTCCCAAAGCATGAACTCAGGACCTTCTTCATGTGGGTCCAGATGCATTGGGACTGCACTCACCACTTGGAACTCTGTGTCTTTTATATTAATGACCAATCAGTTGCGAACTTTTCTGATGGCTATTTAAACTCATTTTTAGCCTATAAAATTCTATAACACAAATGATAAATTCAAATTTGCCTTTTCTCCTCACAAGTTTTTGTTGTTTTTTTTGTTTAGAGAGAGATTTTTGCTACAGAGTTTGTGCACTTGTCAGAGAGACAGAAACTGACAATCACCTTCTAGAAGAGATGGACACGCTGCAATCCCTTCTCTTCTGTTCTCTTTTTAGGATTTTGGGCATACACATACATAGGGCCAGTGTAAGTTTTAAGCTACCAGGTCCAGCACTCAAACCTCTATATTAATAATGTGGGAGTCCAGTGATGTAATCATTACGCTATCTGCTGGTCTCTTACACACATTTTTTTCTTTTTTTTTTTTCAGGCTCTTATTTATGTGGTATAGTTTTAAATCATGCCAGAAATTCAGATATTATACCTGTATTCATTTGTCTTAAGTCAACAATTCACAAATTACTCTTTTGGCATATTGTTTGTTTAAACTCTGTAAATCCCATAGAAGTTTAAAAAGTCCTGTGTTTTCTCATTGCTTCTACTTTACCTGAACAAACTACTGTATAAACCAATTAATCATCCTTGAATTATTTATTCTTGACCCTCCATAGAATTTGGAATTATTTTCTTTCTTATAGTACCATTAATTCAGATCCCTATTGTACCTCACTTAGATTCCTGGAGTAACCTTTCACATTTATCTTTATTTTCTTTCTGCTTGAAGACATCATTCATGGAGCTTTTTAAAGTAGAGGCTGCCCATGCCATTAACTTGGTTAAGTGCAAATGTTCTTCAGGTCCCTATATGTGCCAGAGAGACAAAGAGAGACAGAGATAGAAAGTGAGAAATCAAACCCCAGTGGGGATGGCCATGCTGCAATCCCTTCTCACCCATTCTCTTCTCAAGATTTTGGTCACATGTGCACATGTACCCATCATGAGTTTTAAGCCACTGGGTGCGAAACTCAAACCACAGTTGACTACATGGTTGTCTAGTGACAAAATCATTACGCCATCTGCTGGTCCCAGTTTCCACCATTTTATACTAGGCCTTTATCATCTGGTTTTGACCATCTTCATTTTGCCTCTCATCTCTAGCAATTGAGAGAGCCAAGTGTATCAACAACATTCTTTCCTCATAACACAGATCAAAGACAACCTATTGAGCAAAGATTTCTTTAAGCTTCCTCTGTAGATTAACTACTGTATCCTCTATTTGAACACCACACTGCACATGTTCTTAGCTATCACATCATATAGCTATTTTTTGTAAAGTCATTAGTTGGGGTATACCTGAAAAGATTCATGCTCACTCATCTTTATAATCCCAATGTTTGAAATATACTTCCTTTCAAGTATATTAATAAAATTTTAAAAAAGGGTCCTACACGTAATACTTACAAGGTCTCCTCACATGGACTTATAAAATACTTTAAGGAATTTACTAGTATATTTCAATGATACTGGAGGATAGAATTAAGAGCATATTATAAGAAGTATGAAAGAAATTTGAGTTCCTAAAAATGTGATTTTCTTGAGAAAAGGAAATAAACATACAACATGGCATAACCATTTACAGTGGTTATGAATTACTATAACCACAATGTAAAGAATTGCTTTAATTATTTGGGTTCTTCTGTGACTCTATACAATATTTATGCTTTTTTAAAAAATTATTTCTATAAAGACTCATGAGTATTTTGATAGGTATTGCACTGAATCTGTAGATTGCTTTGGGTAGTATTGATATTTGAATAATATTGATCCTTCCAGTTTATGGACATGGAATATCATCCATTTTTTATCTTAAGTCTGTTTTCTTCCATTTTTAATTTAATTTTTATATATTTAACCACTATCATAGCTTGTAAAATGAATTTTTCCAGTTTTGTCAGTGTTGATTACAATGTTTGTGGTTTATGCAGTTTGTTTTATAGTTCTTTTTATAGTGTGTAAAAGATATTTTGCTTTCTATATATAATTATTTGAGAATTTTTATCATAAATGGGTGTTGCTTTTTATCAAATATGTTTTCTGCTTCAATTATATAATCCAACGGTTTTTATATTTTATTCTGTTTAAGTGATCAATCATATTTATTGATTTGTGTATGTTAAACCATACTTGCATCCCCAGGGTAATTCTTACTTTTTCATGATGTATTAACCTTTTGTTTTAACTTATTTAGGTTTTTGCATAGGGCATTTATGCTCACTAGAAAGAGACAGAGAGATAAAGAGAGAGAGAAAGTGAGAAATCATCCTCCCCCCTCAGGGGACATGGTCATATAACAATTCCCCTTTCCTTCATTCTTTTCTTGGGATATTTGGACATGCATGCGCACGTGCCTGGTATAATTTTCAAGACTCTGGGTGCAGGACACAAATTTTGGTTCTCCAAAATTTGGGAGTCCACTGCCTTAACCACCATGCTACCTTGTGGCCCCTCATAGAGTATAAACCTTTTTTATTAATTTCCTGATAGTATATATGTTTGCCAGAGAAAGAAAACATACTCCTATGGGACATGGTCATTCCACAATCTTTTTTTCCACCATTTCTTCTTCCTGTCAGGATTTTGAAGGCATTCTATGTGTCTGCCATGTTTTGTAAGCCACTGGGGTGGGTATTCAATCTACTGTTGTCCATGTGGGATTTAGCTTTCTTAATCACATATTTTTAATCTTGTTTTAATTTATGTTCATCAGGAATATTGTTCTGTAGATTTCTTATATTATTGTATACTTGTCTTTTTTTTTTGTATCAGACCTACATGTAGATCTTTTGGAATAGTTTGAGAAGAATTCGTATTAGTTCTTAAAAAGATACGTGTAATTCTCGGGAACCAGCAGTTAGCATAATGGCTATGTCGCTGGACTCCCACGTAGTTGACCGCAGTTCGCGTCCCGGACCCAGTGGCTTAAAACTCACGCCGGGCGCATGTGCGTGCATACTCAAGATCCCGAGAGGAGAATGGAGGAGAAGGGATTGCGGTGTGACCATGCCCTCTGGGGGGTGATTTCTCGCTTTCTGTCTCTATGTCTCTCTCTGTCTGTCTGGCGAGTGCACGCGCCCTATAGCGAAAACCTCTACCCCCCCCCCAAAAAAAAAAGGTATGTGTAATTCTTGAGTGAAGGTATCTTTTCCTGATCTTTCTTTGTTCAAGCTTTCTATTTCTTCCCAGTTTGACCATTATAGATTGTGAGCGTTCAGGAATTTATCCATCTACTCTAAGTTGTCCATATTTTTGGCATAAAGTTTTTCATGAGAGTCTCTAATGATCGTTTATATATCTGTAATATCATTTGTAATGCCTAATTTTCCATTTCTGATTTTAATTATTTGGACTTTCTCTTTTTCTATTTATCTAGCTAATGGATTTTTAATTTATTAATTCTTTCAAAAAAGTAGCTCATTTCAAAAAATAAGATACACTGGAGATTTTTGGTCTCTATTTCATTTATTCCTGCTCTTATCTTTATTTTTTTCTTTTAGTACGTTTACATTTGAATTTAGTTTGTTCTTGCCCTTCTAGTGTCTTAAGTTGCATAGTTTTTAAAAATTTTTCATCTTCCTTTTTTGGTTTTGTTTGTAGATGTGGTACTTATTGCTATAAACTTCCCTTTTATTATTGCTTTTATTATATTGAAAGTTCTTGGTATGTCATGTTTTGGGGGGAGTGGGAGAGGGATGATTTGCCATAAGCATGTGTACTTGATGAAAGAGACAGAGATAATGAAAGGGAGAAAGAAATCGCCTCCCAGGGAGATGGCCATACCGCAACCCTTTTACTTCCATTCTTCTCGCAGGATTTGGGAATGTGTGCACATGACCCAGCTTGATTTTCTAATTATTAAACTTAGGACTTGAATCACAGTTGGCCATATATGAGTCCAGGGTCTTAGCCACCTAGCAATCTGCTAGTCTGCTTGTTCATATTTATTTATTTCAAAAGACATGTTTTCGTTTCCTTCTTAGTTTCTACATTGAGTTAGTATTCATGAACACATTTCTTCCTTGACCCAATAATATTGAGGAACATATTATATATTTTTTATGTATTTGTATACTTTTCATAGATCTTCTTGTTCTTAATTTCTTAGGCTATTGTGTGTGTGTATGTGTGTGTGTGTATGTGTGTGTTTGCTTTATTTTTTTGTGGGTCCAGTTCTATTATTGCTATGCTAACACCTGATTTTTGTTTTAATTGTGGTCAGAAAAATATGTGAGGCCTGCAAAATGTTCATGGAAATAGCATATTATGAACAAACTATATATGAATCTTAAATTTTTTTGCACCAACCAAAATAAACTTGTACTTTAATACTTATTTCCACAAATTTTTGAAGCCCCCTCATACTTGATAATATTCTATTTTTTTTTTTGAATTTTTGAAGCTTTTTTCACGTCCTAATATATGACATACTAGGGAATGTCTTGTGTGTCATTGAGAAGAAAGTGTATTTTGTAACTGTTGGATGAAATTTCTGCAAATGTTTATCAGGCCCATTTGATCTATGATGCAGTCTAACTCTGATGTTTCTCTGTTAATTTTATGTCTAGATGATCTGTCCAAGGCAGAGTGGGATGTTGAAATCCTCAAATATTATTATATTGGAGTCTTTTTAACACCTTGAGTCTAATAATATTTGTTTTATATACTTGGGTGCTACAGTATTGGGTACAAATATTATTATAAATCTTATGTCTTCTTGTTAGATTGATCCCTTATCACTATATATATATTGAGTTTTTTTGTTTATCTTTAGATTGTTTTACTTGAAGTCTATTTACCTGAGTATATTAATATCAGATTCCTCCTTGCTTTTGGTTTATGAAGCTTTATCAATATATTTTATTTTCATATTCTTTTCATTTTATACTGTTTCATTATTTCTTAACTTTGACCTCATATTTTTTAGTTCACGTTGTTATTAACTTTCTTATAATTTAAAGGACTCACATATGACATTTCTGATACTTTATATTATTTTAATCTAAAATTGGACAATGCTCTTACAGCCTCTTTGTTTCTTTCGATCATCACCCTTTTTTCTGTAATATGTGTGCATAGAATTATGCTGCCATTTGTTTTTAATCTTACATTTAGACAATTATTTTCTAGTTTCTTATATGTTTTAAAAGTTTCTTAAATCTCCAACTTTTCCAAATTATTTTTATTTACTTTAGAGCTAATCTTTGAAATGTTTCATCTTGAAGACATATTATTATTATCATTATTATTATTATTATTATTATATTCTGAGTTGGAGCAAGCACAGCTAAGTAAACATTTCTTTGTTTTGAGATTTTTGCCATAGGGCATGTGTGCTCACCAGAGAGGAGTGAGATGGTGAAAGGGAAAGTGAGAAACCAACCCCAGGGGGCATGGCCATGCCAGAATATCTTCTCCATTCTCCTCCTGGGATATTGGGCACACATGCACATGTGCGCGACATGATTTTCAAGCTGACAGGTCTAGGACTTGAATCGCAGTCAACCATGTAGGAGTCCAGTGTCTTAACCACCATACCACTCACGACAGTAAGTGCCTTATTTAAGAGTAATTGACTTTGCTTTTGTTTCTTAGGTGCTTCAAAATGAATTGAATGTCTGTTCCTTCTACTGAATGGGTGAATGTAGTGATATCTTGTATGATTCTTGAAGATCAGAGTACTCTTATGCTGTAGCTTAATTTTTATTTTTTTACAGTCATGAAAGGATTGTGTGGCTATAACATGTTCATTCCACATTTAACCCAGAGAAAGAGGTCTCAAGGAGAGTAGAAGTATTCTGATACTCCATTCTCTTTTTAGAAAGTGAAAGTTCCTTGAGATCTCCTAATAGATGACCACTTATGTTTCACTTATATTTTGAACCATATCAAAGTCATACTTCTATAGCAGAGTTTGAGCTTTCTAAGACTAAGGTACCTCTTCAAAATACCTCAGAAAATCTCTGCTCTATTATCATCAATATAAGAGAGCAACTATTCTGGGACTGGACAGCAACAATGACTGCCCATGTTAATGGGTGTGATGTGTGTGTGAAATTACAAATCCGTTTTTGGGCTTTTGTGGGCAGAGCATTAGAATTGCATGCACCTTCAGAGATGCTTGAGATATTAGCTAAACCTAGACAACAAAGGCTGGATCTTTGGGCCAGCCTCTGTAGTGCAGATAGTAGGGCGACACTGTAATTGCATGGGAAGGCCCAGGGTCCAGATTCCAGATGGCTTTGAACACACATGGTGTGTCTGCAAGCCCTCTGTGATCTTGACTGGCTGGAAGGCTTCGTGAGAGATTGCCATTTGACAAGAACCAGTCGGCATCCCTGTCTCTCTCTTTGTGTCCATAAATAAATAAATAAAACTAAAAAGAAAAATAAAATAAAAGAAGGGTAGATCCATTTTATAGGAGATAGACAAGTGAGCCATCATATTTATATTAAACATTCAAGAACATAGTCCTTCAAATGGAAGACAGGAAGACTTTCATCTGCTCTCAAAGCTACGGGGATTCATTATAACTTGCACTTATTCACTTCTGAGCTTATGTAGAGATAATCACGATAAAACTTCACAACCTGAAAATATTAATATCTTACTATCTTAAGGTCACAAATAATTATACCACTGATTTATTTCTATAACTGTGTTAGATTTCTTTCTGAAATTTGGCTATATAATTAGGCAGATAACCAATTTTATTTCTCACATAAATGAATTTTACTAGTATCTTTTCCTTTTAATATATGAATACTGTATAATCTTATTTTATACCATTAAATTTTAATGCCATCCATTTCTATACATAGCATTCCTAAAATAGTTTCTTACTTGACAATAGTTGATGTAAAAAGAAATAAGTTAATAAAAACAGCTAATAATATCACATCTGTAGGACATATTTTATGAAAGCCTAAATATTTAAAAAGAAATCTCGTATGCACATCATTCAAGTCCTCAACCAGCAAAGGGGGAGAAATTTTACTAATACTTGGTACACTATGCTTAATTGGAAATAGCTATAATATTTTGCAGTAATTAAAATTTTTTTGTGTGTTGACATCAAAGGGAAAAAATATCTGATGTATTGATGTCTTTCTTTAAGGTTTATATCAAAGGTGTCCAAAGGTACAGAGGAATTTTAGATACAAATGACGTAGATTTTTCATTCCTTGTATTTTATAGAGGATAAAAATCATGATCTATGAGTATTTTTGTTACTCATTATTTGCTACTTGGAAAGTGAAATATGTTATAGAGAAGATACAATTGAAGGTAGGCAATACTTTCTCTTTAATTCAGTGTGATTCTGGTGGAATAGCAAATCCTCTTGGGATAACTGCATAGTTCTGTATGAGGCAGACCAGTTCTCTAATATTTAGTATTTTTTATTAATGTATTATTGTTATTATTTTAAACATTTGATCACTGTACATCACTCAGCTTGTAAAGGGAATTTGCCCAACATGAACTACATCTCAGACCAATACAGTTGAGAATACATGCTATTAAAAGTTAATGAATCATTTCTGTGTCCCACACATGTTTTCGCTCTCTATTTTTCTCCCTGATTTCTTTCCTAATACTATTCCCTTCTCCTACCCTCCTTCCACACTGTCTCCAGCATCCATAACTACTTTCACTGCTTTTATGTCCTCCAATCTTTCAGTCTCTACTACAGATTGCAGAAAGTCAGGATATATTAAGTGGAGACATACGGTATCTTCCTTTCATAGCCCGGCTTGCTTCACTCAGTAATAAACCTTCCATATTCAACAACTTTCTATCAAATGCCAGGGTCTTGTTTTTTATGGGTAATAGTTTTCCATAGAGGATATGTGTCACACTTTTTCAAGCTATTCATCTGTTCCGGGAGTATTATTTTTTTTTTAGAGAGAGAAATTTTTTTTTGCTATAGGGCATGTGCACTTGCCAGACAGACAGAGAAAGAGAGACAGAAGCGAGAAATCACCTTCGGGGGAGGATGGCCATGCCTCAATGCCTTCTCTTCTACTCTCCTCTTGAGTTCTTGGGCACACACAACAGGCACCTGGCTTGAGTTTTAGGCAGCTGGGTCTGGGACTTGAACTAGAGTTGACTATGTGGGAGTCCAGTGATGTAACCATTATGCCATCTGCTGGTCCCCGACATTATTTAAAACAGAGCTCCAAAAATACAAGGAAAAAGCTTGGGAACTCAAGATGAGTGGGCAGTAATCAACTAATTAAAAATTTTTAAGAAAAGTAAATGTATCTTGATAAATTAATAATACTTTGCTATCACATAATGTCAGTAAAATTGTTCCTGACATATATGTCTAAGAGAATCCTTTTATCATCAAACTGTTAGGTTGTCAGGAAAGTCATGATTTTTATCATCAAACTGTTAGGGTGTCAGGAAAGTCAGTATTTTTCTATGTAAAAATGCATCATGACTTTATAGATGACCCAATACATTACAAAAAGAGTAAAATTTCGTACAAGTTTTACTTAACTTCATTACAGTAAGAATTTAAAAGTGTTTGGAAATATAACACTGTAATACATACTGCCAGAGTTTATTTTTATTTATTTATTTATTTATTTATTTATTTATTTATTTATTTATTATCATCATAATCTTGTTTATATTACATTGTGTCAGAGTTGATTTGTGTACTCTTTGTATAATAAGCTTGGTTCTTCCAAGGAAATTCACCCATAGTAAAAACCAAAAACCTGGGGACTAGCAGATGGCGTAATGGTTATGTCACTGGACTCTCCTGTAGTCAATTGCAGTTTAAGTCCCAGATGCAGAGGCTTAAAACTCATACCAGGTGCCCAAAATTCTGAGAGGGGAATGCAGGAGAAAGGATCACGGCATGACCGTCCTACTGGGGGTATGATTTCTCACTTTCTGTCAATCTGGTGAGGGCATGCACCCTATAGCAAAAATCTCCCTAAAAACAAAAACAACAACAAAAAAATGTTTGTTGGCTTGAATCAGTGTCTTGAAAAAAATTCCTATACATTCATGCACTTTTATTTTTAGACATGAGAGGAAAAGAAGTCTTACCAACTTATTGTCAAACTTATCACACCCACATTAATGTAAACAAAGTAATTATAGAGTTTGTCTTTGAAGCCTTCATTCTAACACAACACCAGGGGTAAGGCCACATTCCTGGAAACTTCAGATTCATTTCAAGAATTAGCAAGTGTCATATTTATACAAAATTCAGATGTTATTTTAGAATCTAGAAACATACATGCTATTGATATTCCAAACATGCATCACTGATATTTCAAACTTTAAACCCACATATATTATCCAAATCATTAATAACAACACACACAAACACAAAACTGAAACCAAAAAATGTGAATGAACAAAAATCTTTAAGTTCACATTTATGAGAAGTTTTTTCACTTAAAATAAAATGATTCCACCCGAAAAATGTATTTTTGCTATTTTCACCTATGTTAAAATGTGACATAGACATAACCATCAAAAGAAGAGAATCTAAGCTAAGATTTCTTGAATCAAATTACTGAAGGCATTATCTGTTTCCAAATATGATGAGTATTTTTCATTAACATCATTTACCATATTGCCTAAAATTTCTCACCAGTAAAGCACACAATTCTTAGAAATATTTAGAAAGCTGAAGTAACAAAAATGAAGTAATAAAATATGGCTTTAATCATAATAATGGATATTTCATGTTTTCAAAGACAGTGGGTCCATTGACAAATAGCATCTAAATAGCAGACAATTAAATGAGAAGTAAGTGCGTTTTTTGCTTTTTTTAAACATTTTTGTTATAGGGCACATGTGTTCACCAGAGAGAGACAGAGAGAAAAAGCGAGAGTAGGGATGGTTGTACTGCAATCCCTCCTTCTCCATTCTCCTCTCAGGATTTTGGGCACACACATGGGCCTGGTGTGGTTTTTAAACTGCTGTGTCTGGCATGTAAACCATGCACTCAGATATGTGGAATCTGGTTACCTCAACCTCCACACCACCTGCTGGTCCGAGTATGCTTGTTTTTATGGGATGGTATGCAATTGCAGTATGGGATGTATATAACAAGTTTGACCAATGTGGGGAAAGAACTCGTAAGAGAAGAAAAGCTGGCCTGCCTTACCAATATAATTAAGGCTAAAGCTGAAAGCACACCAGCTACTCTCAGTGTAAGCAGGAAGATTAAGGAAGATCAATTTAAAGGGGTGATTACCTGACTGTAGTAGATAAGAGGGGAACATGCAATAAATCCACTGAACATAAATGCACACCTCCATTTAAAATACTGGACATAGGGCTGGCCTTGTACCCAGTTGTTAAATGCTGTACTTTGGGGCTGGTTCAAATTCTGGACCCTGTGGCTTAGAAAAAGTACCAAGTCCATGAAATGATCATTACACATTGCATGCAGGTATTTAAATATTATATCATAATACTCCTTAAATTAAAAAAAAAAATTGTGGCTGACAATAAGAAAACTTCTTGTTATCACGGCCTTTAATTTTATAGTCCATGTCCCTTTTCACTTAATATTTCTTATCACTTATTTTTTTATTTTTAACAGAGATTTTTGTTATAAGGTATGTGCATCTTCCAGAAAGACAGAGACAGAAAGTGAGAAATCACTCCCTGGGAGGATGGCCATGCCACAGTCCCTTTTCCTCCATTTTTGTATCGGGATTTTAGACATGCATGTACACACATGGCATGAGTTTTAAACTACCTGGTCTGGGACTCAAACCACGATGGACTATGTGGGAATCCAGTGACATAACCATTATGCCATCTGCTGGTCCTTACATCATTTAATTTCTATTATGACACATAATAATCTTAGAGCTGGTTAGGAAAATTAAAATAAAATAAAAACCATTTTTAAAGCACTGTAGATTGGGACCAGCAGTTAGCATAATGGCTATGCCACTAAGCTCCTATGTAATCAACTGTGGTTCGAGTCCTGGACCTTGTGGTTTAAACTCATGCTGGGCGTGTGTGTGTACATGCCTAAGATCCCGAGAGGAGAATGGAGGAGGAGGGATTGTGGTGTGGCCATCTCCCCTGAGGGGTGATTTCTCACTTTCTATCTCTCTGTCTCTCTCTTTCTAGCGAGCACACGTGCCTTATAGAAAAAAAAACACTCAAAAAAAAGCACTGTATATTTGTATTTTATAAAATCACAAGTAAATAGTATGTAAAGAAAACTGAACTTAAGTGCTTTTAAATTGTATCTTGTGATATAGCCAAGCTAAGTAGTTTTTTATTGTTTTCACAAAAATATCTTGTGAAATCACTGTAAAGTGGATAAATCACAAATTTCCTAGTAAACATTTTCTTCATCTATATAATTCTAAAAATTTCAGCTTGAAGCATTTTCACTTTTAGTTCCATATAAACAAGATTCACAAAATTTATATATTTTGTATATAAGACTAATATATAGTTAATCAGAGAAAATAAGTTTAGGATATATTATTTCATCTTATCTTGTATAATATTACTGTACTTTTTTTGCTGAACTATTAATGTTGACTAAATATAAGTTATGACCTGACCCATTTCACTAGCTAATGGGATATTCTTCTAGGCACTGTATTATGCCACTTATAGAAGTGTGCAAATTTCATGCAGTGAGTCATCTTGGGATGTTTTCAAGTATCAAGGGTATGTACAGTTGCATTAATGTAAATGTTTCCTTTATTGTAGAGGTTAACCTAAAATCTTGTAAATTTTTAAACTTTTTGATCTGGCTAATAATTTAAAATATGTTAGGCACCTCCTGAAAATATTTTTTTAATTGACTCTAATAATGGCACAATACTATTATAAATTTCATTCATCAACCAAAATTGAAAATTGTATATATATAATCTTAAATGTATTTTCTGTCTTATGTATCTTAACATTCTCTATCATTTTCAGTCATTGCAGTAATCTAATGGAAAAAGAAATAAATATGTAATATTAAGATTAAGGTATTATGGGGCCAGCAGGTGGTGTAGTGGTCAAGTTGCTAGACTTACACAAGGATGACTGCATTTCAAGTCTAAAACACCGTGGCTTGAAAATCACTTCAGGGGTGTGTTCATACATACCCCAAAACCCAAGAGGAGAATGGAAAACAAGAAAATACAGTGTAGCCATTCCCCCTTGGGGGTATTTTTTCACTTTACATCTCCTTGTTTCTCTGTCTCCCTCTCTTCTGGCAAGCACACATGACCTATAGCAGAAACCTAAAAAAAATTAAAATATTACAAGAAAGAAGATTTTAATTATGACTATGATTTAAGTTCGATCATCTCACAAATTCCTCACAGGGAAAATTTGAATGTCAATACAAATATATGTATACTATGATATGCACACATATATATATATACATGCATACATACAACACATACACATACATACACACACAGATTTCTTCTGAGGATAAAGTTTAAAGTTCTAAACTAAACTTTGTGTCTACAGGAATACTATTTTAAACTTCATTATCCTTAAATGTGAAATCATACATACTGACGGCAATAAGCTATTTATTAAGTTAGCTTAATACTTAAGATTCAGTTTAATATATTTCTTTATATATAATAATTTTCATTCTTTCTTAACTGTATACATCTTTCTGAGACTAACTTTCTTGACTTCTCCACTGCTGACCAATTTTAAAAACTTATATTAGTTAAATGATTATATAATCTCTGCCAGAAATGGAGAGCCAGTTTATGACTTTTACAAAGATGTAAAACCAACACAAATGTATGTTATGTAAAATATATAGAACATATTTATTGAAAATACACACCCAGGAATACTAATTAAGCTAAAGGTTAAGTTATGAACGAAAACCTTGGAGATAATACTTTTGTTTTATATGTACCATAACTTAAAGCTCTAGCATTGTCATTGATTAACCAGACCTTTTTTCTTTGATATCATCCAGACTCAGAGTTCTGAAATACTTTCATTTCTTCAATGTGAATCTTTTCCTATATGTTCTCCACTTTCTTGTAGCTACGTATCCAGTCACTCTCAGCCATTGCACTCTTCCAAATCTTATTTGTAATCTGTCCAAATATTGTCTGCATTCATTCTGCTGGCTAGAAAAGTCTCAATATCTATACTGTATCTTTCTCTCTCACATTAAGTCCTCTAATTTTATAAAATGTCTTGTAGAACTAGCCTTTCTATTGATGAATCAAGAATGACATGTATCGGTGTGGCTTTTCCTTTCAAGTGTGCCCACCACGACATATAGCACTTTGATCTAGTAGGTGAACACTTCACAAATCACAAGGCAAAGTGGTACATGTTAATTCCAAAACTAAGACTATAAAAGAAACTTATTACATTGCATGGAAAAAAGAGAAGTTCAAAATACGTGTCTTTTGTAGAAACGTGGATATTGCCACTGTAGGGGTGTTTAAACCAAATAAGAAGTATGGTACGTTTTTTATATTTAACTCTGATATCATTTTTGTTCCATTTTCTTACTATTCAAATGTCGATATTAAAGCAGCAGTAACACAGTATGAGTGTGGAAATAAATCTTTCTAAATTATATGACCAAACTCAAAAGGAACTGCAAAATATGTATCAAACTATTTAAATTGTCAAGTTAAGGAAACAGTGATTAATATGCACCTGACCAAGTCAGATCCATTCTGGTATTGAAAGACAGATGTCCACACTTAAATGAGTGTTCATTTTCAATAGATGAATACGGATGAAGGAGAAAAATAGTCAAAGGAATATGAGCATCTTGATACAATACTGCTTCACTGCTATGTGTGCTATATAAACACTGGAACTGGGCTCATCTCCAGGAATATATTAGGTACTTATGGACACAAGGGTGAATTACACATAGTTCATATTTTTTTTGAGAGGTTTTTGCCTTAGGGCACGTGCACTTGCTTGGGAGAGAGAGAGACAGAGACAGAGACAGTGAGAGGGAAAGTGAAAAAATCACCCCCCCAGGGGAGATGGCCACACTGCAATCCCTTCTCCATTCTCCACATGAGATCTTGGGTATGTAAGTACATGTTCACACATGCACACACATGCACCTGGTTTGATTTTCAAGCCATCGGGTCTGGAACTCGAATCGCAGTTAGTCATGTGGAAGTCCAACAACGTAATCACTACACCATCCACTGGCCCCATAGTTCATATTTTTAAAGTTTCACTGTTTGGTGAGTGACATAGATAAAGAAATTAGTGTATAATAAATATTTGGATAAGCACCTATTTTTCACCATGACTAATGAGAACAAAAAAGGGAAGCAAAAGAAAATTATTCTACTTGATAGTAAATCAATTTTGCCGTTTACAAAATTTAAACTAAGAAGCATTATTATAAATATTAATAGATTCATAAATGGAAGACAACATTTTTGAAAGCTAAACTAATATGTACTAAACAATTTTCATTAAGACAAATCATTAAACATAAAGAAAAAATAGTATTTCCAGTTAGGATTGAGAAGCCCCCTTACAGAACATAGCCCTTTCGGTAGATAACAGCGGTTAACCCTTGAACAAATACCAAGGCGGGTCCCAAACTACCCGAAAGCTTGGGGGAGTAAACAGAGACATATTTGGGACAGGGCCAAAGTTTGAAAGAATGGACAAGTATACCATAAGTTTCCTGCCTTTGAGGCTATGGTTAAAGCAAGGGTAGGGACCAAAGAACTCACACAAAATGTGTTGTTTTTCTGTCCTGAGACTGACAGATCCTAGGGTGGCAATAGCTCCTAGGAAGTGAGGGGGCATTCCAAAGAGCACCAGAGAGGGGGAGGCTCAGTACTATTTATAAACTCTGCAAGCTGCTGGCTCCTGTCTGAATAATGTATGTGTGGAGTAGGGTGCAGTCAGCACAGCTCAGGAAAGAGAGCAAAAGAAAAAGAACTGAACTGATTCCTAAGAAACTGAATCCTAAGATAGAGAATAATAGAGTAGTTGCCAGGATAAGGTGGGGGTGATAAGACACAAATTAGCAAGTATGTAGGAAAAACAAGTGGAACGATCTATTGTACAACATGACTGTGGTTAAGGGTGGAGTGTCTTCAGGATTTTTCTAAATAGATTATAGCTGTTCTCGCTGTATATCTCTTTATATCTTTTTTTTCTTTATTCATGATAAAGTAAGTGTACTGAGGAGAATGAGGAGAGAGAGAGAGAAAGATGAACACTCTCATAAGTGCTGGTCATGCCATGATCATCTTCCTCCAATCCTCTACTTCTGTGACAGTCAGCTTTTAAAACTCCACACATAAGTGAGTTCTTCGCTTCAGTATATGAAATAGACACCAAGGATAATCACTACATTTTTATAGCCACAAGGAAAATGCATTTTCTTAATAAGATAGACATTTTTACTTAATCAAAAAATAAATAAGCACTTAGAGACAATGAAAAATCACTTTCTCAATCTTGGTCAATACTGAGTCAAGATTTAACGCCTGTTTGACACCGTTCAGGTTTGCAAATCTTGTGTTATCTGACTTTATAGATCAAGCGAGGACTCATTACAGACAAGACTTTAATTAGGTTTAGTTTTAGTATCACGGCCAGGTACCTATTACTCAAAAGTGTTGACCTTTTAAAAATTATACCAGTAAGATACTGGCACAACTTCAAGTTCATTTCCCTGCAGTCATTGGAACAACATAACTTAGGAAAAAACCACAGAGCTTGTCTCAAATAAGCTGGATGTCTACATGAAAATAATTGTATTGACATTGGTAAATGTAAATAAGAAAAAGCACACACTGAACAAATTTCAAAAGATTTTTTTACTTCAACTAATATTAAAAGATGCAACAAAGGGACCAGCAGTTGGCATAATGGCTATGCCACTGGACTCCCATGTAGTCGACCGCAGTTCCAGTCCTGGACCCAGTGGCTTACACTCACACCAGGCGTGTGTGCATGTGTGCTCAAGATCCCGAGAGGAGAATGGAGGAGAAGGGATTGAGGTGTGGCCATCCCCCTTGTGGGGGTGATTTCCCACTTTCTGTCTCTCTGTCTCTCTTTTTCTTTATGGCGAGCGCATGTGCCCTGTAGCAAAAACCTCTCCAAAAAAAAAAAAAAAAAGCTATGAATGCTATGAATGCTAACTAATATTTTAAGTACCAATTATTTCTGTCATTCTCAAATATTTTAAAATAAAAAGGAAAACAAATCTATATAACATAAACATCTTCAAATTTGATTGGAATGATAAAAGATCTCTGTACCAAAGTAATACTATCAGTGAAAATACTCCAATTCAAAAAGCCAAAAAGTATTTACCATTGATTAAAAACATGGTTCAAGTAAAACTATTTGCATTAAAAAAATGTTTTATTACATCATAGTGTCAGCAGGAATTTTAGAGGCAATATTGTTGCAATGGTTAATTTTATGTCAATTTGACTGGGCTATGAGATGCCTGGATGGTTGTCTCATGCTATTTCTGTATGTGTCTGTGGTGTTTCTGAAAAAGGTAACCATTCAAATTGGTAGACTGAGAAAAAAATAATCCCTTTCTCAATCAGGTGGTCTTTAATTCCTCGAAAGCCTGAATAAAGTATTAACTGAATAACAAAAGAATTCCTCTTTTTGCTTGTTTTAGAGAGCTGCGATATTGGTCGACTCCTGCCTCACACTCTGGAACTTACACCATTGGCTTTCTGGTTGTCAGGTCTTAGGGCTCCAACTGGAAATGCAGTCATCTCTGTGCTTTGTCACATGTAGATCTTTGAGATTCTCAGGCTCCATAATATTTAGCGTGATGCAATGCCTTACATTAAATCATTCAATGTCTTTCTACTTATGGGGGAGGGGAGTCTAAAAGCTAATAGAAAATTTGGATTATGAAAAAACTGTGCACGGATTTTAATTTTTTTTGTAGCAAAATAACTTCATATTTTAACTTCAGTTTTTTCACGAACTTTTTAAAGTCCCTTTCTTTCTCTCTCTACTCTTTCTCTCTCTCTGCTTTCCTGAAGAACTCTGCCTTATACACTGGTGTTACCTCACTTTTGAGATAGAGATATGCCCTGCAGCAACTCTGAGAGCTATCTTTTGTGTCTGACTGAACTGTTCTCCTCTTTTTCAACATCATGCTCATTACCCCTCTGGGGAATGTTTTATTTTTATACACCATTCATCTCACCCTGTTCTCTGACTTTCCAATTCCTGGCAGCATTCATTTCAGAGACTTTTAGAATAATGACTACTACCTATTAGCTATGTATTAATAAACATCAATTGTAATGATTTTACACATCATTTCTATAATTATTATTTTTAAAACTCTTGGATCTGTATTATAATGCCCATTTTTACAAAAAGAAATTTGAGTCATGGAGATAAGACTTGCCCAACACACAAAGCTTGTAAATAGCAGACCACTCAAGACGTGGTCTCTATTGGCTATGCTGCTAACAGCTATACTTTTTTTTTTTTTTTTGAGAGTTTTTTCCTATAGGGTGCATGTTCTTGGCAGACAGACAGAAAGAGACAGAGAAACGAAAAAAGTGAGAAATCACCCCCCAGGGGGATGGCCATGTGGCAATCCATTCTCCTCCATTCTCTTCTTGGGATCTTGGGCACACACACAAGCACCCAGCAATAGGATGTTTTTTTGTTGTTGTTGTTGTTTTTTGTTTGTTTGTTTGTTTGTTTGTTTTTATCTAGATATACCTTTCCTTGACCTTAGTAAATACTGAATCTAATAAATATTGACTCAGATATAGAAATGCAATTTTTAAAAATTTTTTGGATAAGTTTTTGCTTATAGGGAGCGTGTACTTGCCAGAAAGACAGAGAGAGACAGAAAGCGAGAAATCACCCCTCAGTGGGTATGGCCATGCCACAATCCCTTCTCCTCCATTCTCCTCTTGGGATCTTGGGAATGCACGCACACGTGACTGGCGTGAGTTTAAACCACAGGGTCCAGGACTTGAACCGCAGTTCACTAAAAAGGAGCCCAGTGACATAGCCATTACGCTAACTGCTGGTCGGAAGAAATGCAATTTTAAGGGCAAGTTATTAATTTGATTATTACTATATTATTTCACGGACACAGTAACTTTAAAAATATGATTAATTCTGTAGAAATCAATCATTTATCTTTGTTGCTGATATTTGGACACTATTAGTTCATTTACATTCACCTCCTTATTGTCTAGGAAGACTTATTTTTTAAATAAACATTAAGTTCACAACAAAAATAGATATGCAAAAGTACAAAGCAAGTTCAGTGCTCTCTGAGTCTCTTAGCCTCACCATTTCAGGTAGACTACCAATAAGAAATTATATTCTTAAAATTTGAGTAATGCACTTTTTTTAACCAGTTAACTATAAAACAAATAGGAGCAGGTTTGTGGGGAGACATGTCAGTAAATATCCTCATCAATATAAAAATTGGACAAGCCACATGCTGAAGTTACATTTAAAAAGAAAATTGAGAAGCAAATCCATAGGAGGATTGTAATATGCACAGATGGAAGGGATGGGCCTGACTGCTTTCCAGCAAGTACCTGTTCTGGAATGTATGAAGCTACATCTCCAGAATATCTTTACTATATTAAGTGCTTCCTGGTGCCTGCCAAAATCTACAGATTTCCCTCTTAAAAGAAAATAACATCAACAACAGCCAGATTTTGGAGGTTGTAACTGAACAATACATGAAAGTACCAGGGACGTTCTTTTAGTAAAACTGACGTCTATTATTTGTGAAAAGCTAGACATTCTGAATTTAAAATGGACTAAAGTAGAAGCCAGGACTTTAGGTTGATGGCCAATAGCCCAGAACAGAGGCACCGTGGGAACACAAGCTTCTCTTCCCACTGTTAATTATAATCTTTGAACTGGTCTCCTTTGGTTCAAGGTATAAAAACTAGTCAACAGTGTGTTGGGCCCAGATGGTTGAATGATTGACTGGCTACCATTTTTGTGCCAGTTTGGCACATCCAACAACTTTTTCATCCAGATCTACTTGAACTGGATCATTGTATATGAGGAAAAAGATTATATCACAACATGAAAAATAAAATATTTGTAATTTCTAGAAGGGTCACTCCAAAAATTTTGGGGATAGCTATTCATGCCAGTTGATTAATGAAATTTATTTTCTTATCTACACATTTTCTTATTTTCAGCTTTTTATTTCCATATTTCCATTTTCATTTTAATGATTATTACATATGTTGACAAACTGCATATATTTCTATAATTTTCTAAAGTTATGTTTCTTAATATGTTTAAATATATAAGAAAAATTATTTTAATATAGCAAAGTATTCCTATTTTGAGGTAGAGGGAAATATTTTTAAAATAAAAGTTCTTAGAAAGGATTCAATGTATATATTTGAGATGATCACATTCATTGTAATGTACTTTCAGTGACAATGTTTTACCATAACTTTATATAAACCCAATAAAATATTCTAAAAATATTTGCATTATGCTATTAATAATAATAATTAATTTTTATTGTGTCTTTCTTTTCATGGGGAAGAAAGAAGGGGCAAGAGAGAGAGAGACAAGTACTCTCAACAGGATCTCACACTACATCCCACTTCAACATTTTCCAGCCAGCCAAGATTAAGGGCATGTGTGTGCTGATGTGTAGAGATTGACCAGAAACTGAACCCTGATCTTTCAGTTTTGCAGATCATTGTGCTACCCTGCATCATGATGGCTAGGCTTAACATTCAAACATTAATATATTGTTTAGAGTAGAATGTTTTCAAAATGTTTGCAATGGAATTAAATTCTATTTATTCAAATTATCAATCAGATTTCTTTTTTAAGGTTGTTGTGATAGGTCACGTGTACTCACAGAGAGGTACAGATAGTGAAAGGAAAATGATAAATCATCCTTCAGTGGGGATGGCCTCACAGAAATTCCTTCTCCTCCATTCTCCTGAGATTCCAAGCACGTATGAGCATGTGCTCAGTGTGATTTTCAAGCTACCAAGTCCAGGTCTCAAACCATGGATGACCATGTGGGAGTCCTATGCCACAATCACTACTCTACCTGCAGGCCCAGAGATTGTAAAACCATGGGTATAACCCAAATAATATAATAAATAAGAGGCTTACTTGAAAGTATTTTTTTTATCTTGCATTTATCTTATTTTAATCTGAATTCATTCATTCATGTGACTGAAATAAAAGTATTGCTCAAAAAATATACTAGCATAAAACTATTTCGAATTTCCTGGACAATGGAATACCATTACTATCATTTCTAAATAAAAATACTGTAGCAACAAGATGGTGTCCAGAAGTATTTCCATTTCTGATTCTAAGACTTACGAGAAACATGATCTCTGTGAAGCTTTTTAACACAGATTAGTTTGGGTTTATTTTAAATCTTTTTTTTTTCTGTTTTTTTTTTTGGGGGGGGAGGGAGAGGTTTTTGCTATAGGGTTTATTTTAAATGTTTAACTGCAGATATAAGTTTGATTTATACCTATCCATTATTGTGTAGGCTATCAAGTGTCACATATTATCTATATAAAATCCATAGTCACTTCACAGGCTAGGAATTGATTTTTTAACTTATTCATCTATTTATTCACCCCTTGCATTTTGCACATGGTCACTTCTCAAATAATTTTGTTTACCAAAGGGTGAGGTGGGAGTGATAGATGACAAAAAGGAAAATGTTAATCAAAGTATATACAATTTTGGTTAGACAGCAGGAATAAGTTCTGGTAACTTATTGCATGGTATGTTGACAAAAGTTAGCAATATTTTGTATTTCACAATTGCTAAGATGGCAGATCTTAAATGTTCTTCCCACAAAGTAATAGGTATGTAAAATGATGGATATGTTAATATTCAGATTTGTTCATTCTACAATATATATGTGTATAGAAACCTTGTCTTTTGTACCATAAATAAGTGCAGTTATCGTTGGTCAATTAAACATAAAATAGAGGAAAGATTATAGGTCTTATAAAATTTATTAGAGTTGTTCCCTTACAGTTTTTAATGATCTGACTTCTTTTAGAGGATTTTATCTTGCTGTCATGATGATTTGAAATTGATATTTTTCAGAAAGGTAGGTGTTCTCTTTGCATTTTTCTGAGATTATGAGTTAAACCTGTATAGTGAAGATATTGATAGTGTTATTTAGAATGATCAAAGTATAGATTGGACAAGCTAAATCATTAACAAGAGAATATCTTAAATTTTACTTCTAACAATTACTTTGACTTCATTTTACACTAGATTAAACTTTTAGCATATTTCTGACTATCTTTTCCAAACAATTTTTTTTAATTTAAGACTTTTTGTCATAGGGCCCATGCATTCACTGGAGAGAGAGAGAGAGAGAGAGAGAGAGAGAGAGAGAGAGAGAGACAGACAGAGAGGGAGAGGGAGAGGGAGAGGGAGAGGGAGAGGGAGAGGGAGAGGGAGAAAGAGGAGGGACAGAGTGAGGGAAAGGGAGAAATCACCCCCAAGAGGGATGGCCACTCTGCCATCCATTCTCCTTCATTCTTGAGATTTGGGGTATGCATGCAAACATACCCAATGGGTTTCCAAGCCACCAGGTATGGGACTTGAACCACAGCCAACCATGTGGAAGTGCAGTGCCTTAAGCATTGCCAAATGTTATCCCCTGTCAAATAATATTTTAAAAATTTAATATAACATTTAAAATGTAGAGTTCTGGACTTCTGACTTCTATTAGTTTTATTTTCTTTGAAGGGGGAGGTTCATTTTTCTTCTTTTTTCCCCATAAGCATGCACGTATGCTGGAAAGACAGAAAAAGATAATGAGATAGAAAGTGAGAGATCACTCCCTGGGGGGGGATGGCTATACTATAATCCCTTTGCAATCTCTTCTACCCCATTCTTCTTTTGTGATTTGGATACACACATACCAGGTATGATTTTTAAGACCCCCCAGGTATGAACTTGAACCGCTATTGACCCTGTGGGTGAGACTGCACCTTAACCACTATGCCACCTGCTGGCCCCTATATGAATGGGTTTTAACTGCTTGAATAATATGTCTTCAAGAAAAAGAAAGTGTGTAACAAAGGTGCAGTGGTTAGAATTCAGTATATGAACTTTATCTTCATTCTTGATTTGTTACAGCTCTTTTTTTTCTTTATGGGTCAATTAACCTCCCAAAATGTACAAATTAAAGAGATTGAATCCAATATTGAATAAAATCTCATATAACTAAAAATAATTTACTTAAACAATCAAATCCTTAGTGTTTTAGAATCTCCACCAGTATTAAAGTGAGAGTATTCTTCTTTAGAAGTATCATGAATTATCTGATATTTTTCCATGTAATACGATTTACAAATTCCAAAAATAGAGTGGATATACACTGTAATAACCACAGCAATATCATGAAAATACGGCATGTTAGTCCTAAGTAGCAAAGATCATTTTTTTGAAATGCACACTATGTTATCATATTAAATAAAAAACATTATTCTGAAACTAATAAGCTTTTCTAAAAGTACAACACGGATTATTTTACAAGATTTCCTATCTTATTCATATAAGCAATTATTAGTGTCAAGTATCCAATTAAATATTTTGCCCATGCCAATATAAATCAATTGAAAAATGAGTATTATGATTACATTTTTTATTATTATAGACTAATTTTATTTTTTGAATGAAAGCACAAATTTATTTATTTGATCAAAATTGACTACTAGTAGTTTCATAAATGTTCCTAGTATTATTTTTATAATCTAGGGCAACCTACGAAGGTTAAAGTAGCTGGATCTCACATGGCCAATAGAACAGCTGGAGTCCCAGGCCTGTTGGCTTGGTTCATGTTTGTGCGTGCCCAAAATCTCAAAAAGAGAATAGATGAGAAGTGATTGCAGCATGACCATCCCTCAGGGATAGAGTTTTCTCCCTTTCTCTCTCTCTCTCTCTCTCTCTTTCTCTCACTGTGCTGTCTCTGGCAAGTGCACACAACATCTGTCAATTATCTTTTTAATGGACAATCTATGTTATAAAAAATTAAATTTGTTATGGCATAAATGGTACAAAAGTTGTTCAAGTGTAAACATAAATTCATGTAGGATATATCAAATAAAATATCCAGGTTAAATATATGTTTCATATACTGCAGAAATGTAAACTCTGTGTTCTACAAAAATATTTCCAACAAAATTATTTTTTTAGAAATACTTTCTTTTTTTTCTTTTTTTTTTTTTTTTTTTTTGAGAGGAGGTTTATGCTGTAGGGCACATGTGCTCACCAGAAAGACAGAGAGACAGAAAGTGAGAAATCACCCCCCAGCAGGGATGGCCACACTGCAATCCCAATCCCTTCTCCTCCATTCTTCCCTTGAAATCTTGGGCACGCACAAACATGCGCCCAGCGTGAGTTTAATCCACCGGGTCTAGGACTTGAACTCTGTCAACTACATGGGAGTCCAGCCACATAGCCATTATGCCAACTGCTGGTCCCTAGAAATACTTCTTTATTAATCTAATAATCATGTGATTGATAACAAAACTTTCTTTTTAATCAAGAGAAACAATAAAATTATGTGTTTGTTTTCAGAGGAAGACAATTAATTGCATTACTATGAGTGTACTTATTTTTTAAGTGTACCAAGAAACTAAAAATATCTTGTATTTAAAAATCATCTATCAGAATTTTTTCTACTGAACTTCTACATGAATTAACAGATAGATGCTAAAATTTAGATTAGTAGACCTCAAGAAATACCGACCAGAATAGAATTTAGATTTGAAGAATCACTACACTAAAATTATTCTCTGGCTATTGAGATATCACTTGTCTGACTTTATCATGCAGAAAAACTTGGAAGAAACAAGTCAACACTTATTTTTACGATGATTTGGTGTATCGGTACATTTAGAAACTGAGTTTAAAGGTCTTTGCTGTAAAGCTGATCTGAGCTGTCCGCTGGTATTGTTATCAAAACATTAAAACAAATTTTGATTCGAAATTCTCAGTACCATATCTCAGTGATACATTTTGGACTGCATACATTATGTTCAAATCAATTCTTTATTGTTAAATGCTCAAACTCATTCAGCTTTCTTCTCACCTGTCTCCATTTGTTTCATTCTAAAGAAAAATTTAAATTATTTAAACATACTCTATTAAAACAAATTACTTTTTCAGGAACCTCATAGTTTGATCTTTAGAAGTAAAAAGTTTCTTTGATATCCAATCTAAATGTGTCTTACGCAGGATTTGATGTCTCCCCTCCAACAATAATTCATTTTGGGAACATTATATCATTTCCAATTAGGAACTACATGTCGCAAAAATGATTTGGTTCTCTGCAACTCTGACTTCCATTAAATATTCAATTAATAAAAATGAGTTGAAGTTTAATTAAATAAACTTAATTAAAATAGATTAACCCTTTTCACAAAGAATCATCCAAGCTATAGTAAGTGAAGGGCAAAGGAACTTTAACATCATCCTTAAGCAAGGAGAAACTTGATGCTGCACTTAATGAGATTGCATTATTAAAATTTAAAAGCAGACAATTATAAAAAGATACTTGAGCTATTAATGTATGTCTCGTTCAGAAAGTCAAAGCTTCATATGGCAATGTGATTATAGATAGTACTGAAGTGTTTAATTTAGTTCCAAATTAAGCCAGTTCCTTCACTTTCAGTGGTGATCATTGAATTCGGTATTGAATAGACTTTCATATTTCTTAATTTAACATTTATTCAGTAAATTTATATTTTAAAAAGTATTTATTATAGACACCTCATCACTGCTTATAGTCAGTACTTTTTAAAAAGACTATCAACAATTTGATTTTCATATATTGCAGGTAATTGTGCTTTTACTATATTATTAATGTAAGACAGGGCAGTGATGCATTAGCAAACAGGCACTCTGTGAGGCTGACACACAGGGGAAGCTTCTGGATTCATGTTTGGAGATCTCCCTGAATATTTCTGTAATATGTGTGCCAATGATCTAGGGCTGACGAGGCTGGGATGGATGCAGTACCTCAAACTGCTGGGCCTCTGTCTATCTCTGTCTCTCTCCCTCTCTCTGTCTCTCCTGCTAAATAAATAAATAAATAAATACTTTTTTTTTTGAAGAGGTTTTTTTTTGCCATAGGGTGCATGCACTCGCCAGACAGACAGAGACAGAGAGACAGAAAGTGTGAAATCACCTCCCAGGGGGGATGACCACGCCTCAATCCCTTCTCCTCTTTCTCCTCATGGAATCTTGGGCACGCACGCACACGCGCCCGGCGTGAGGCTTTTTGTTTTTTTTTTTTTTTTTTTTTTTGAGAGGTTTTCGCTATAGGGCCAGACAGACAGAGAGAGACAGAAAGCGAGAAATCACCCCCCAGGGGGGATGGTCATGCCGCAATCCCTTCTCCTCCATACTCCTCTTGGGATCTTGGGCACGCACGCACACGCGCCCGGCATGAGATTTAAGCCACCGGGTCCGGGACGCGAACCGCGGTCGACTACGTGGGAGTCCAGTGACATAGCCATTACGCTAACTGCTGGTTCCCCTGGCGTGAGTTTTAAGCCACTGGGTCCAGGATGTGAACCATGGTCAACTACATGGGAGTCCAGCGACATAGACATTATGCTAACTGCTGATCCAATAAATAGATACTTTTAAAAGAAAGAAATTGCTCTATTGTCAAAATACAATAAACTAAAATAGCATATTCCATGTCCCTGTATGGTGACATTCACATTCATACAACTGTTATTGGGAAGAGTAAAAGATAACATTTATAGAACATCGGATTTGATAGAATAATATTTGCTAGAATAATTCTGAAGAAAATTATATATGTGTGTATATATATATATATATATATATATATATATATATATATATGTTTTGTTTTGTTTTGGAGAAGATTTTGCCATAGGGTGCATGCACTCGCCAGACAGACAGAGAGACAGAAAGCAAGAAATCACCCCCGGGATGGCCATGCTGCAATCCCTTCTCCTTCATTCTCCTCTTGGGATCTTGGGCACGCATGCACACGTACCCAGCGTACAGTGTGAGTTTCAAGCCACTGGGTCCAGGTCACAAACCGCCATCGACTACATGGGAGTCCAGCGACATAGCCATTACACTAACTGCTGGTCCCAAGAAAATGATATTTGATAGAATAATTCTGAAGAAAAAGATAGTTCAATAGTTTAACCTATATCTAGATGCAGATTAATCAACTCTGCTAGTATTAAGTATTACAAGTAAGTCATAAGTATTCCAAATAGTTCTTATTTTATAAACTTCAGGTGGAATAAACAATACTTGATAGATTATATTAGCTAGGCGAGGTTGACTGAATTGGCTGTTTTGGCATAATTCTCCATATTAAGAAACAAATGCCAAAATTCTTCAAAAGAAGCTAAAATAATCAAAAATGTTTTCAGTATTTTGCATAAATAGTCTATATTATTATATTTCACAAGGGTGAAAGAATAATTTTTACACTTGAATTCTATGTATAGTCAAATTATCAAATATAAAGGTCAAAATGAAGTTACTCTAAGGTATACAAAGTTTTAAAAATTGGTTGCAATTGAACATTACTCAATAAGACACTAGCAAATGTGCTGCATCAAAATACAAACTATAAATCAGGAAAATAGGACCCAACATAAAATAAGATACCCTATTATATGAGTTACTGACCACATATATATATAAAGCCATGAGCAATAAGTTACAGTGTCCTTGGGTAGGTGGAAAGATTTAGACTGTTTGAAATGAAACAAAATTTACTGAAAAGACAAATATTGTAAATAAGAGAAATATGACTCTGGATTATAACAAATCACATGAGAAAATATTTTCATCATCTTAGTAAAATCATTGTCTATTTATTTAATCAAAAATAGTGTTATGGGTGCAGCAGATGGAGGAATGGTTATGTTGTTGGACTCACATATGACCCACCATAATCTGTGTCCTGGACCTGGAAGCTTCAAACTCATGTCAGGCACATCTGTGTGTATACCCATCCTGAGAGGAGAATGGGGGAGAATGGATTGTGTGTGGCAATCCCCCCTGAGAGGTGGGTAATTTCTTGCTTTCTGTCTCTCTGTCTCTCTCTTTCTGGCAAACACATACACCTTACAGCGAAAATCTCTCTCTAAAAAACAAAAAAAGAAAGAAACTGTGTTGTAAAATTGGGTGCAGGGGAAGACAGAAACAAAGAAATATGAAATAATTACATACAAGAGATATAATTAATAGTAATAAGTAAAAACATAATTATTATGATTTAGTAATATTCAAATATAGTTTAAAATTTGATATAAATCTTAGTGTAATCCCACTTATCTATTTCAGGTATTGTTGCCTGTGCTTTTGGGGTCTATTTAGGAAATGTGAAGAAAACAAAGAATGACAAGGAGGTGGTGAGTCTGTGGTGAAAAGGGAACTCTCCTACACTGCTGGTAAGAGGGTAAACAGGTACAACCACTAGAAAACAAAATGGAGTTTCCTCAAAAACCTACAAACAAAACTTTCATTTGACCCAGTAATCCCACTCGCTCCTTGGTGTTTACACAAGGTAAATATACAAAAACACTTGCACATCCCTATTCAGGCTAGGGTGTGTGAGCAGGGCATAGACAAGTACTTGACTGACATAAGAATGTCAATTTCTTTGATGTATATGATAATATCCTTGAGTTGAAGGTAACATAACCTAAGTTTTTGAAAAACTATATTGTGTGCTATGACGATGTACAATTAAATAAATAAATAACTATGCAATACATAAATCCTGAAAGAGCAGCATGTGACAGTTTTTGTATTTTTGATTGTTGCTTTTAGGGACAGAACAAGACAAGAACAAAACAAGTGAATTTTCTTTTCATTCTATGTTTCTTAGTATTATTTAGAATTTTTTAAATTTAATTTTATGTACTAACATTATTTGTTAATTTGACCAGCAAGATGCTTAGAGAGAGAAAAGGAAAGTTTGAAAGCAAGTGCCAGGTCCTGGACTCTAACTGCAGTCCGCCATGTGGGAGTGCCACCTGCCAGGCAATCCTACCATTTATTAACCTGTTGAGATAAGAAAAAAAGTAAGTACATAAGTAGGTACACTAATAAACTTAAGTTGGTAATCACAAAAATATTTTTAAAGTAATTAAAAATAGTAGTGCAATAAGGGAACAAAGATCCACGTTATCCTTCAGAGATTTAGCAAGATATGATCGAGTTATGAGTTAAGATGTCTGAGTTCAAATTCAAATATTTCTACCAAAAAAGCAGACTTTGGACAACTTATCCAATTTTCCTATAATTTCATTTCCACATCCATAAAACTGGAATCCCAGTTATAGTGTAAGTTTAAAATGGTTGTTATAAGGATGGAGTATAGCCATAGTTAGGCATTTCTAACCTCTGTTTTTTTTTTTTTTTATCTAATAAAGAATAATTTATTATTTCTATTTAGCTTGCCTGCTTGGGATGTTAGATGTTTTATACAAAAGTGAAATTGTCAAGAGGACACATGAAGATTCAATCTATTTTAGTCAATAGACATTTAATAAACAAATCATACATACAGTATACTTTCTAATAATTAGAAATGAGCACATATATGCTAGTGTCTTCTGTGTTCAGGGAGCATATGATTTTGTATAACACAAAATATGTATATAAAAATGTGCAAGGCCAAGCAGTAATTTTGTAAGCCTGTGTTTCTCAGTCCTCAATAAGAATGAAAGAAATTTGGAAGGTTTTCTCAGCAGGAGTTTCCAAGTCCCACAAAGAATCTGATTAAATTTGGAAAAAAGCCTGGAGATCTACATTTTTAACAAACCATTCCTGTTATCCTAATTGCAAGGGATGGTTGAGAAAAATCATGCTTGAAATAGTGTATTTGTTAAAAAAGAATATTGTCATCAACGAAAACAAGTAAGGAAATTCACAAGAGGCACGTTGATAGGCTATTCCAAGCATTAAGAGGGAACCATATCGTCAGGCTACTTGGATATCCAATTCACCTGACAGTTTTCTCTTGTTACAATGAATGAGGCAGGCTTTTAGAAACTACTCTATTGGACATCCTAATAACACAATGTACTTTACTTTGATTATATGCTCACCAGGCAATCCTTCAGATTACTTGCCTTCACATGCCATGACCTACGGGGAGAAAGCATGCACAAACCTAAACACTTATTCAGTCTACTCGACAGCTATATTTCACACAGTAAATTAAACCATAACACTGGTTTTTAAATCCATTTTTATGAACGTTGTTAGTATGGGATAGAAAGCTTGAAACCAATTAACTCTGAGATACTGTGAGTTTGCCTTTCTGAATTTGTAAGGTCAAATCTTGTGTGTTTGTGAATTCAATGAATTAAATGCTATCTGTTGAAACTTCTTGTCATTAAATCAGTTGGGCTGAACTAATGACATCCTTAGTACCCTGCTAACCTTTTCTGTCCTAAAAGCTGAGAGCAAGTAAAAATATACTCACAAAGAAAATTCAAGGAACATCAGAGGTGACATATAGACATGCTTTGAAAAATATGTATTCAAATAGAACTTCATTAGCATACCTGGAAGTGTGGCAAATAACTACAAAATTGTGAAGAAACAATATAAACAAAGTTTAGAAAACTAGCAAAAGGAAGCACATGTTAATGAACTATAAAGTAAGTAAATTTATTTAGAACATTGGGTTCAGTGAAGGAGAAGAAAAGAGGATAGGGAAAATTGGATTTTTGAACTTTGGTTAGTTTGTGCAGTTCCTCAAGTGCTGCAGTAATAAACTTAATTTTATTCTCTATAGGGATTCTGTATTACTATCAAATTTACAATAGTGTAGAAATGACCAAATAACTAACTAAGGCTTCAAAAAGATGTTTTTGTTTTTGTTGTTGTTGTTGTTTTTTATTTCTTTCTTCTATGTGCAATAGATACACAGAGAGAGAAAGACAGACACCCCCAACTGGCTCTTGATGCAATGAGTCACCCCCATAACATGGGCAACTGTTTACCTGACATGTTCAGGGAAATCTGTGGACATAAACCCAGAACCTGACCATGTGTGCAAACCTTGAGAGTTGTATTACTGTTAAGTCTCCATTTGCCTTCACAGTGTGTGTGTGTGTGTGTGTGTGTGTGTGTGTTGTGTGTGTGTGTGTTTTAAGATTTTTTTCAGAAGCACGTGTAATCGCTGGACAGAGAGAAAGAGGAAGAAAGAATTTCCACAGTGGAGAATGGTCACTCTGCAGTACCTTCACCATTTCTCCCTCCTTTTGGGATTTTGGGCAAACACACACATGCACCTAATGTGTTTCTCAAGCCTCTGGTCTGGGATTCGAATGGCAATAAGCAAATGAATAAACCTAATTTGGTAAGGTAAATAATATGATATCTGGCTACCTTAACCAACAGGCCATTAAGCAGGTTCTAAAGAAATATTCTGATAAAAAAATATTTGTAAGTTATATTGAGAAGGATTGTAAAATAAGTAACTGAGTTGATATTATGCCCATTTAAAACATTATTAAAAGTTGTATTCATTTATGCCATTTATCTGGCATCATGAAAATGGAGTCCCAGTGACATCCTTAGTATCCTGCTAAGTCACTTGGAAGGTTCTTGCTATATGAGAATATATGGACTAATTCATATTCCAGCCCATACTTTATATACTAGGAGCGTTTCCTCTGCCTGAACCTACAGATTCTATACTTTTCTATGGCCAAGTTATGATCAAGGGTATGCCAGAATGATGATTATTTATCTGCTGCAATAATATTCCCATCCCAATTCTTACATTTGTCTGATAAGGTGCAAAATATTTCTTTACTCATATTTATAGAAACCATTTCACCTATAGCTTTATGACACATTTCAGAACTGAACATACGATTTGTAACTGATCAGAACAACTTTACCATTGTGTATGATTTCATCAGTGGGTCCCTAATTATTGCATAACTTTATTTAGAATATTCAAACAGATTTTTGCTGTACGTTTGAATTATAGTGGAATATATATCCTGCTGTTATGCTATTTTTGAGTCCAATGGAGATAGAAATAATCTTGCATTAACCATTTTCCCATTAACAAATAATAGGACAGATATTATTTTCTTTATTTTTCCTCTTAGATGACTTTGAAAATTAAACTCATAAATAAAATGAGAGAGAAAAAAGGATTATGTTTTGTACAAAATCCAAAAACAATTGATGTAGAATATGTGATTAAACTCTCTGCCTGCTCTAATGGAGAGATTAAGGAAATCATTTTTCATTGCTAAGACATGTCAATCTTTAGCACATTTAAGTTCTCCATAATATCCTTTTGTCTTTGCTTCAACTAACCTTATAGCAATGCCCTATGTATGTCTTTTACTGCAAACCAATTACAGACTTAGTAATGTTACTGCAATCTTTGCTCATTTTTGAATGATAAAATGATAGCTATTCTTTTATAATACTGCATAGATCCTGAGATAAATGTTATTCATACGCTTCTCTATAAAGGTTTAGATGTAATTATATTTTTCTAACAGGGCTGTGAATTGTTTCCTAACTGAAGTTAAATTCTTAATAATGTTCTAATTGTAAAGTATGAAATTCTACCAAAGATACCTCTCGTCAATTGTGGGGTATGCCACTTTTAGAGAAAGAAAGGAGATGATCAAAATTAACACAATTGGATTTCTTTTTTTAAAATTCATTTATAAATACTTTCTAATATTTCCACAGATTCGTATCACATTAATATAAATAAAAATTTATTTTTGACATTTAGACACAATTGATTTGATATTTTTAAATAGAAGTCAATTAAGAAAAACAAGACAAAAAATGTCCTAATCTATTGTTGCCAAAAACTATGTGCATATTTGCCTATATAATTATATAAGAGGTAAGTATGAGCATGTGGATATATTCTAGATTCTACATATTTACTCTGTGTCATTTTCTAACACACAATGTGGAATTCCTTTTCTAAATGTAGTACCTTTTCAGTAGGTTTTAACTTCTTAACTCTCAGTTACCAAGACTTAGAGTATTTAATTTTTTTGTTTTTGTTTTTTCATTCATGTTAGGTAGCCTGAGCACATTCATGATATAGAGAAAAAAGAGAAGCCCCTCAATGGGGGTTATTCATACTGCAATCCCCTCCGCTCGCCTTCCGTCTTGTCAGGATCCTGGGCACACCTGCCCAAGCCTGTGCCGCAATGGCTGAGCCAGAGGATGTTTTGAACACTACACCTCAAGGAACAAGAAAAAGAAAAACAAGCTAAGTCAAGTGTGATTCGTAATTCTTCCGACTTGGATAGCATAATGTCTTTCCCTAGCAAATCAACATTTTTCTTATATTCACTTCTATATATGCCATTCTCTGAAAAATAATGGAAAGATTTTTCCATTCTCTCATTTGGTTATTACCGCACAGCAGTGTGGACTCACAATATCATTGCTTTACTGAAACACATCTTGCATACATTCCACCATGTAGAAAGATTTTTTTTATATATAAAATAGTAATTATTAGGGCTAGACAGTGGCACAGCAGTAAAAGGCAATGCTCTGCAAGGCCTACGCGTTGGGAAGGTCATGGTTTTTCACTAGAACACAACCCTGAGTAAGCCAGATGTACCCACAATTTGTAGCTGACTGAGTTTAAAGGTGGATTGTGAACAGTGGTGTCAGGACCCTGTTAGAAAAACTCTCTTTTTTACTTTGTGTGTCTCTTGCTAGTTATGAGTATGCTACTTAATTGCTGAGATATTTTAATGTATTGTTATTATTATTATTATTATTTTGTCATAGGTCACATGAGCTCACCAGAGAGAAACAGAGAGATCGAAAGGGAAAATGAGAAATCACCCCTGGAGGGGATGACCAGGCCATAATCCCTTCTCCACAATTCTCCTGTTATTTTGGACATGATTTTCAAGTTGCCAGGTTTGGAATGAACTCAAACCATGGTAGGCCTTGTGGAAGTCCAGTATCTTAGCCACCATGCCACCTGTGCATGCAAGCGTATGAGAGAGAGAATGACAGTGAGAGGCAGGTAGGAAGAACCACAAAGGGGTCTTGTCACATTTCAATCCCATCTTTTCTGCCCTCCAAGTCCTCAGAATTCTGGATGTCCAAACACATTCCTAACATATGTCCAAACTGATATGGAGATCAAACCCATGGGCAGCCATCTGGCTTCCAGCCTTGCAGAGTACTTGTATTACTACTATAGCAAAGTAGTTGGACCTTAATTAGAACTTATTGCTAAATAAAGTTGACTTAGAGGACAACAAACAAAAAATTATTCTATATATGTAGTATGTATATGACTTCTACTTCTTTTGGCACTTAGAGATACAATTTCTGCTGATTAAATATTTTCTTTGTTACTACAGGGGTGTGGTTTGTAAGTATCTTTCAGTTTTTATTGTCACATTAAATGTCTTTAATTACAAAGAGAAACAAAACCAAAAGGTACTGGAAAGAGTATTCAAAAATGATCTGGTGCTAGCAGGTGGCATGTGTTTAAGGCAGCTGGATCCTACGTGGCCAATTGTGCAGTTTGACCCCCAAACTTAATGGCTTGAGAAACACACTAAATATATGTGTGTGCATGCATACCCAAAATCTTAAAAGGAGAAGTGATTATGGCATGACCATCGTCCCTAGGGGGTGATTTCTCACTTTCCCTCCCTCTTTCCAACAAGCACATGCACCTTATATAAAAACTAAAAACAGAAAGAAATCATCTGAATCTTGCATGTTTGCCTTGGGGAAACAGCATCCTCTCAGATAACATCTGCCTTATTCTGAATGCTCTCCAGGGAAGGTGTCTTCTGTCAGTAACCTGTTTCTGACAAAAAATTTCCCATATCAGAATTGACAAGTTCTCTGTTTCTATTTCGATGCTCGAAGGCTTCAGCTATTAAAAAATTACTTTGTTCTCAGCTGTGGTAGCAAGTGCTGGCTGCTGCTGCTCAGTAAGGTTAGGCTACAGAGCAGGCTTGGTTTCCATTTCTGCCTGTGCACCCTAAATGGCTGGCATGGAGTGTGCATCTGTAGTCCCAGCTACTCTGGAGGCTGGAGCAGGAGGATCTGGGGCTCCCAGCCAGCACAGTGAGACCCTGCCTGAATAAGCCAGGTGTGGTGGTGTGCCCCCATGATCCTGGCTACTGAGGAAGCTGTGACGGGAAAATCGTGATGTAAGGAGAGAAACAAAAACATCTAAAACACCACACACACCTACATATACCACCCACAAAAAATTACTGTGGATTATTTTATTTGATCATGACAGCAACACTGATTTCTGATAACATTTATATTTAGTTTTTATTCATTTTTTATTTTTGAAATTTATACAATCACAATCTGTTTCTTCTGCTTACAAACCTTGGTCATTTCAGAACATAAATTAATAATATGTCATTATAATCATACATTATGATAAAGTACATAATTATAATTAATGAATATATGAACTAGATGATGAGTAAATATGGCCAATTTTAAAAATGCAGGTTATGTCCTTCACATTACTCTGTAGTTTAAGTTATATTTCCTTGTCATTATAAGCAATAAGTGCTTGTAAATATGATTGAACTATAAGAAATGTATATAAGAATGAAATTAAAGTATGGGCTAATTCTAGTGCAAAAAATTGAAATCTATGTATATTTTTATAATGTACATTTACCATTAAGTTTTTAAATATCCCTCATAAGCACATGTGCATACACACACTGACTTACACACACGCACAAATTCCGTCTTGAAAACATTCATAAAGTAATCCTGAAGTCCCTAGAAAGAAAATGAGCAATAATCCGTCTCATGAGACAAAATTTATATGTAAGATATATACAGATGATTACACATAAAACATACCTACACACACACACACACACACACACACAGTGGGAACCAGCAGTTAGCGTAATGGCTATGTTGTTGTACTCCCACATAGTCGACCGCGGTCCGCGTCCCGGACCCGGTGGCTTAAAGCTCACACCGGGTGCGTGTGCTGCGTGCCCAAGATCCCGAGAGGAGAATGGAGGAGAAGGGATTGCAGCGTGAACATCCCCCCTGGGGGTTGATTTCTCGCTTTCTGTCTCTATGTCTCTCTCTGTCTGTCTGGCGAGCGCACGTGCCCTATAGCGAAAACCTGTCCACACACTTAAAACAATCAACAGTAACATATTTAACAGTTGTGACCAAAAGTTGTCTGTCTTGAAATATTTCTGAATGACAACATGTCAAAGTAGACATAATTAGGCCCAAATAGAATATTCTAGAATAGAGACCCTCTATACATTTTTGATAAATATATTTTAGGTTTTGTTACACAAAAATGTGATTTTTATTTGTTTATTGCAGATTAGAAAAATAAATGTTAAATATTGTAACATTTGATAATACAAATTACATTATTTAATATTCTAAATATAGATATCTTGAGAATCTACCTAATTATTGACACAAAGCTAAATAATCAAATTCAGTTTAATTGTAAATAAGGCAGGAAAAACTTAATGTAAGTTGGAGTGTTTAGTTTCTCAGAAATTGCTTCAATAACACAATGTCTGCATACTTCTGACTTTCACTTATATTTTATTCCAATCTTATAGCTGTATTTAGATGTGGCCTCTATCCAAAGATTCAGTAAAATATGCCTGAAAAATTTAGTGATTTATCTTTCCTCTTGATTTACTTTTGCCTACTGATTTAGGTCACTCAGTATTTTTAACTATTTAGTGTTGATCATCCATGCAATAAAAATAAATTAGTCCTTATGAGTGATTATAAAAGTTTATACATACTTACATTAAAAATATGATATATATTATATACAAAAATGCTTTTTTAAAAGACTCATGAAAAAAGCGATTCAAGTACAAGTTTATTTTGGCATAAAAATTTTTACATCTATGTAGTTTTTTTCTATGGAGTACTTGAAGACCCCTCTGAGATGATGACTTCTTATAACTAAAGTTATAGTTTAAAACTGTTTGCTCACTGTTTCAAGTGAACTACTTGTAAAATATATATTCAACAGATAGTTGTTGAAAGCTAACATGCAATACTCTGAAATGTTCTCTGTGTAAAATAAAAATAGAATCCTTAAGAAATATATGCAATAATATTTCAAAATATAGAATAAAAGTGAAATCTTGTTCATTAGTTCAAAAGAATAAGAATAAAAATTCCCAGAGAAATAGAGTTTTTATTTTCTTAAGAAAAAAAAAATTAAGACTTGATTAAAGTTATCTTTAAGCATGAAATTTGTATTTTTACATCAGGCAAACACATGAACAAAGATGTTAGAAAGCGAATGGGCACATAATTGTAAAACAAACAAAAAACAGTGGATAGGCTATTCTTTTTTTTTTTGGAAAGGTTTTCTCTACAGGGCGCATGCGCTCACCAGAAAGACAGAGAGAGACAGAGAGATAGAAAGAGAGAAATCACCCCCCAGGGGGAATGGCTACTCCGCAAACCCTTCTCCTCCATTCTCCTCTTGGGATCTTGGGCACGCATGCACACACACCAGGTGTGAGTTTAAGCCTCTGGGTCCGGGACTTGAACCGTGTTTGACTACATGGGAGTCCAGAGACATATCCATTACTCTAAGTGCTGGTCCCAAGGCTATTTTTGAACTTAAAATATGCCTGGTAGTGAAGACATAGAGAATTTTGAAAATATATTTGATAAACACTCCCAAATATTTTTCACATGAACAGTTTTGGAGATTTTGCTGACAGTAAAGAGCAGTGTAATAAGGAAAGGAGAATCTCAAACAAAGGAAACATTTCTTTCAATGACAAAAATTCATTGATATGCATTAGATACATAATTCTTTTTTTTTCATTTTCTTAAACAAGATCACTATCATTTATGGCCTTCAAACATTATTGCACTTGAACTTTCATAATTTGATAAAATATTTATGAAATAATCTACAGACTATTTAAGTGGACAAATAACACTTTAAACATACATAACTATCCTAAAATTTTTAAAATGTTTTTCATACTCACCCTCTATGACTCACTCTCTACCAACCACAACCTTATGTTTCTAGAGTTCACACCCATTTTCTCTAACTTCACATCTTCACATCGCTCAATCTCTGTCATAACGTGAAAACAGTACAAATTGAGTGAAGATATACAATGTGTATCATTCAAAGTCTGGGTCACTTGACTCTACATTGTCTATATTCATTTGTTTTGATTCAAATGACAAGATATTTTGTTTATTTGTTTGTTTGCACCACTTACTTTATTTTATTTATTTTTTTGTGTTAGTTTTTTTTTTCCTTTTTTATTTCTGCTAATTTTTTTATTTAGTTTTTTACATTCAATCACATTATTTAACTTACAAAGTAAAAATTTCAGTATGTGAACATTTCTCCCCAATCTAGTTGATCAAAATATCTTCAACATATAACATTACTACCTCCCCGTCCTGTCAATACTCTGTCTTCATATCCCTCCTCCAAATGTCTTTCCACATACCCCACTCCTACACACACACACCACATCTGGCAATCACACCCATCTCTTGTTTTTGTACATCCTTTAGTCAGTCAGTTTCAGTCATAGAGTGCGGACACTCGGTATATATTAAGCGGGGACATACAATGTCTCTCCTTCATAGCCTGGCTTGCTTCACTCAGCAGTAAATCTTCCATATTCTTCCATTTTCTGTCAAAAGCCTGGGTTGTGTAATATTCCATAATATAAATGTGGTACAGTTTTTCAACCCAGTCATCAGTTTTGGTTCCTTGTTTTAGAAATTTTGAACAGTGCTGCAATAAACATGGATATGTAAGTATCTATATCTCTCTTTAGATCTAGTGGTCTTTCTTTTACTTATTTGGGTGCTCTGGAATTGGGTGCATAAATACTTAATATTGTTATATCTTCTTGATGAATTAATCCTTTTAGAACTATGTAGTGTTCTTTGCCATTCTTAGGCTTTTATCATAAAGTCTGATAATAATATTGCAGCCTTTGCCTTTTTTTCATTTATTTGCATGAAATAACCTTTTCCATCCTGATATATATCATTTTCACTTACAGAGGAAGAGGTTCATCATTAAAAAGTGGTTCTATTGATTTTATTTTATCTTATTTTATTTTTACTATTACTTTTAATTAACACATAATAATTGCACATAAGCCAAGCACAGAAAGAGAAATAACCCCATATTCTCACTCATATGTGAAAGTTAAGATAGTTGACCTGGGAGAAGCATATAGCTTTCAAAATTTCTCAAATTATAAAATATGACTTTCATTTTCAAACCAACATTCATTTGAAGCATTTATCAAAATGAAATTATTAGGCTGTCACAAAGTTCACCACATACTGATTTTTTTTTATATTCGATAGGCTTTTCATAGTACCTTGAAACTGGCAAAGAAATGAAAACTAATGACTTTTTATAAAAATATTACATTTATTTCTCCAGTGTTTGTGTCCTCCACAAAATTCTTATATTGAAATATCAACCCACAAGGCAATGGTTTAGGAGGTAGTGATCTATTGGAAGTGATTAAATCAAGGATGTAATTAGTGTGTGAAGTCACCATCTGTCAATGAGAAAATGGTATTTATTAGATACGGAATCTTGGACTTGCCAGCCTCTTAAACTGTGGGAAATAAGTTTCTGTTTATAAGCTACCTTGTCTACTGTATTTCATTTTAGGAGTATGAAATGACTTAGACGAAAACCTTAGTACTAACAGCCAAATAAAGCACCAATTTCTTAGTAGTATTTCCTAAAGAAAGAATAAATCTCTAAGGTATCAATTATAATACATTTTTGGAACTAGGGAAAATGAGGAGATGGAAATGACTTACCTTTTAAGAAACAATAAGACGAAGACCTGAATACTTTATTTTGACACTTTCTTTTCTCTTGAACTATGTAAAAATCAGTAAACGAATGAAGAATTTCAGTAGTCATAGATAAGTCCTTTTTTCATCTTTTCTGACATATGCTCTCAGAGTAGAGATCACTTTTCACAGACCTCTTTAAGTTCATCTACTTGCCTTTCTGGAAAAAAAAAAAAATCTTCTCACGTGCATTAAATTTTTCTCTCTGTTTTTGGAGCATTATTCTGAACCTATGCACATACTCATACTAAATTTTAAAAGAAAACAAATAAAATGTTAATATAAAAGGTTTTTATCATTTGATTTTTTTTTAATAACTGGCCAGTATTCTATACAAACAGAAGCAAAAACTGATTCAACTTTAAAATCTAAGGAATTTTCATAATACTAAAGTTAGTAACAGAGCTTTATTTATATTCAATGTAGGTAGCATATGAATCAGGACTAAAACCAAATATTAACCACTTCTAAAACTGTTTTTGAAAAATTTTAAATTTCTGTTTTGTTCTCCTTTTTCTATAAGGCGTGAGCACTGACCAGAGAGAAAGAGAGAGAGAAAGCAAGAAATCACCACCAAGGGGGGATGGCCATATCACAATCCCTTCTCCTCCATTCTCCTCTTGGGATTTTGGGCACACACACAGACACACACACACACACACACACACACACACATGCCCAGCATGAGTTTCAAGCTTCTGGGTCAGGACTTGAACTATGGTTGGCCATGTGGGAGTCCAGCAATGTAACTATTATGCCATCTGTGGGTCCCTGTTTAGCTCTTCTAATATTACAGCAAACCATCACCTTAGTTCAATGCATAGGAGTAATCTAATTGCTCCAGATTGAATAGCAGTATATTAGTTTCTTCATAAAAAAGTCACCAAATGCTTAATTTCTATGAATTTAAGATGTCAAACAATAGTTGTATAAATTATAATCTGTAGCTAATATGTGTCTGTTTTTTAATTCAGAATATTGAGATCTAGTTGTACACTGCAAGTCTGAGAATTCTGTACAAGTAATGTGAGAACCAGATGTATATAAATGCCAGTAGGAAAGCATTCTGGCTAAACTTTTAACTGTAATATATAATACAATACATATATAATACAATAGCAGTCTTGTGTGTAACATGTGCAATAGCTATATAAATAATGTATAAATAAGTATCAATTTTTAACTAACAATTTTTTCTACATTATGGGTTTAATTTTTTTTAGTTAATCTTTTCTTTTTAATTTTTATCAATGTACCAAAATAGACAATCATACCAGTTTAGAAGGTGGAAAAATTTGAAATAGCAAATTCTCAATAGAAATTTTAGGTAAGAAGATGGTCACAGAGGAATCAATACCCATTCATAATAATTTCTGAATGTGGTTATCACTCTAATTTTCTTTTCAGTTATATTTCTTGAAAAGTAATCTACATTTTCTCATTTCACCTTATCGTTTTATTATTGTATATTTTAGACTGCATTGTGGGTAAGATATTCTATGGCTTTTTGTTGTCAACCACAATTTTACTTTTATACACCCATCCTTTTAAAACTTTCTAAAGTACTTGAATTATGAATTTACTTCTCTATTTTGTCCTATATTTATGTGAATGGTGAAGGCTCACTTTCATTTTATTTAATTTTCTACAATTTCTCAACTGATCCTCTTGAAACTCAAAATCTTCCAAAGTTCAAAACTTATCTTTTTGGATTCAACACTACACCTATCTTTGATTTGATTAATATATTTTTCTAGTCACATCTTTAATTCTGTGTACGTATCAGTGATCCTCAAATATATAAATTGGCCTCCTTTATTTTCTTACCTGAATTTTGCACTTATTACTGATAATATCTCTGTCAAGTAGCCTATCAGACAACTCAAACCTAGCATCTTTAGAATTTACCCAATTATTATTTTCTTTCTTTCTACCTTGGTTAGGAGATGGTGGTGGTGGTGATGGTAGTTGTGGTACACAAACTAGGTTTAAATATCTCTTAATTTGTGGCCCTTTACAATAAAATTACTGGTGTAAAACATTCAGAAATATTTCTTGAGTTTCCAAAACTGGATTCAGTAATCCATAGTTGTCTTTCTCTACCTTCGTTCTAAGGATATTAACTTTTGTGAATACACTTACTTTTTTCACTGATAGAAATCAGGGAACTAGTTGTCATCATTGTGGTAGTAGAGGCAAATGGTGAAATGCAAAATATTCAGACTGAGATATGAAAGGTTATTTGATTTATTGTCCACTTTAATTTTGAAGATGCATCTCCAGGATGGTTTGATTTTAAAGATATTTTTTTTTTTTTTTTTTCTTTTTTTAGGTTTTTGCTATTGCGCTATAGAAAGCAGGAAATGATGGCCACGCCGCAATCCCTTCTCCTCCATTCTCCTCTCGGGATCTTGGGCACGCACGCACACGCGCCCGGCGTGAGTTTAAGCCGCCGGGTCCGGGATGTCGACTACGTGGGAGTCCAGCGACATAGCCATTACGCTAACTTGGTCCCGATTTTAAAGATATTTTTAAAAATTATTTCTCTGAAATAAAAAAGAGACAAAGTTTAATGGGCATTAGGATGAGAAAATTCTAAAAATGAGAAATGGGAGATGCTCTAAGTTGGAAGATTCATCCCTGTATAGATAATGGATTTGACAAATATTGAGGACATTGTCATTAAATAATGATTATCTTATGATACATCCTTTTCTCTTTTTTTTTTAATCTAAAAACTCTGCTCCTCAATCTAAAGTCACTTTGTTTCTAGACAATCTAAGATAACTGTAGCAAAATATCCAAATACTATTAGGGTTAACATATTCCTCAATATCCACTGAATCTGCTGCACAAAAGGATAAAAATGGAATGGCAAAGAGATTCCAGATCACCTGCTTCTGCATACTCCTGAGCCCTCATATTGAACTTCAAGAATTAGGAAGTAGACTAGAAAACACTGCAGGGTCACAAGTAATATGAGAAAGCAAGAAAGTACCTCTCCTTCAAGGGAAAAGAATAACTCCTCTTCATTCACTGACAGTTCAATGGAAATCATGGAAATGTCTGATAAAGAATTTAGACTATTCATAATGACAAAGCTAACAAAGATGGAAGAAAAGAGAGAATGGACTGCAGAAGAGGCAGGAGAAAGGAACTGATGAGTTCCAGGAAGTGAGGAAATTCTTGGAAGATCTAAAAGAGGAAATACACACTTTAAAAAAGAATCAAATGGACCTGTTAGAGATGAAGGCTATAATACAGGAAGTCAAAATCTCCTTTGAAAGTATTAAAAACAGACTATATCATGCAGAAATTAGAATCTCACACATAGAAGATAAAATCGCTGGCCTAGAAAAATCCACCACAAAGACTGAAAATTGCCTAGAAAAATGAGAATAATATATGAGGAATATTAGAAATAATCAAACAGCCAAACATCTGTAATTGGTTTCCCTGAAGGCAAAGAGACTCATAAAGGCATTGATAGTCTATTCCATGAAATCCTGCAAGAAAACTCTCCAAACCTAGAGAGGCACTCAAAGATCCAGTCCCAAGAAATACAAAGGAGACCAAATAGAATCAACCCAGGACCTTCTCCAAGACACATTGTAGCCAGATTTACCAAAACCATAGACAAAGAGAAGATACTAAGTTTGGCAAGAGAAAAATGGCCAGTTAAGTATAAAGGATATCCCATCAGGCTAAGAAGAACAGACTTCTCATCGGAAACAATGAGAGCGAGGAAAAATAGGACAATATATTCAAAGCGCTATGGGAAAAGCAATTTCACTGTACCAGCAAGATTATCCTTCATATGGAAAGAAAAGACAAGAACATTCTCAGATAAACAAAACCTGAATGAATTTACCAACACCAGACCACATCTCCAAGAAGATTTCAAGAGAACGCTATACCAGGAAAATTAAATAGAGACACACAGAAGTAAATGGCCAACATAATCGTAGGGACAAGTCTGGAATTGAATATTATATCTCAGAATCTAACTGGGAAGATCGAACCACAACAGAAAATAGATTAAGTACATGAGACTGAACTGGTGAAACAGCATTTTATGACTTTTGACTAAAACATTGCTGATTTTTCTTCTAGGCTTTGTTTTCCAGTTTTAAGCATTTTTGTCCTGTTTTGAGCTGTCAGTAGGTTCATGTACCTACTATTTGAACAGAATCTTAACCTGTTTCCTGGCTTTAAGTTTTAAGCAAAGTTCCTTAGCATTTCTTTGATTTATTAAAGTTAAAACTGTTTTTCCTGAAATTACCAGCTGAGCTTGCTATTGAAAGTAGTTAGATTATTTAAGAAATGTTGTGATCAATAAAATGTGTGAATGGAAAACAACTGTAGACACACCAGAGATAGTGTGGGAGGAGGGTGGGAAATGGCAGGGGGTCAGAAATAGGGGTAATATACATTATATAATATACAATATACATTACATTAATATACATTAAATAGGGGTAATATACATTATACACACACACACACACATACATAATATAAATTCTAGCCTTGCAGGGCATTTGCATTACAGCTGCACATGTCCTACAAATTTAAACTTTTCTTTCCATGTCACTTTCTAGTTTTAGTAACTTATCACTTCTGCTGCAGCTAAATGCATCATAATCTAGTTATTCACATTACCTTCATTCTGCCTCCTGGTCAGTATATTGTCTACATATCCAGGCACAATTCTGATCTTTTTACTCATGGAATTAAATGTTTTTGAGTTGAAATACCATAGTATAAGATGGAAGTTTTTCACAATATTATCCTAACAGACTTGTTTAGATTAGTTTTCCATAAATGTACCCAAAGCAGACAAACATGTATTCATGTACACACAAGCACATACACTTTACTACATCCACATCGAATTATTTATCATTCATTGGTAAATATTGCTTTATGTCTTTGGCTTTACGCATGTCAGCTTTTCTCCTTCATCTCTTCTTCTCATCCAATAAAGCTAATGCCAAATATTGCATTGCCATTGAATACTCTTCATGTGCTCAACCATACATTTATAGATGATGTTAGAATATTTTGTGTTATCTCATATTCAATGCTAATTACATTATAGCTTCATTTTCTTCTAAATCTACACATCTGGTAATACATGTAGTTACCTCATCATAGTCAAGCTAATAGTTAATTTCCAAATATAATGTTTCAAGCATAAATGAATTAATGAATAACTAAATGAGAAAAATAATACATTTTTTAAAGTTTCATAAAAAGAAATCTTTCTATTTTCTTCTTATATGAAAGGAGACATTAAATATGTATCCTCTTCTTATAAACTATAGAGGATTTCCCTACATGAGATTATACTTGCCTGAGTTCCCACGTGTGAATGAAAGAATAAGCTGCTTGAATTTCAAACACTAAGATAATTAGCATTTCATTTGCCCAGAGAGAAAATAAAGGTCCTAGTTCATTCACTGCAACACTGATTTGGCACTATTCTGGTCTCAGGAGTTAATAATAGAAGGGCACAGATTATTAAACAAAATGTTCTCTCCCCTGTTTCTTCAATTCGTGAGCGCTTATTTCACATTAATCCTAAAATATGGTTTCTTTCTCAAAAATCCAATGAAGCTTCCAGATAAATTGTATATGACACAATTCTACAATTCTTCTTTAATTATAAATTCAATTGACAATTGACAACTAATAGTTGTTTTATATATATATACACACACACACACACACAAATATATACATATATGTACATATATATATGTATATATATATATACATATACATATATATATATGGCTATTTAAAAAAATAAAACCTTATTTTAGAGAATCTCTATGGGGAAAACATTGGACTTTGGGGTTTTAGAGTCTTTACAGCCAGGACCAATGTCATACCTTACCGGAAGACTATTCCACAAGGTCACTGTCTAGTAACTAGGCACAGATGCTCTGCCTCATAAAAAAGAGCTGGAATTGGTGCTGTAGCCTTCATCACCTCTGCTTCTGAAGGACAAAGTTTTCTTTTCCATCCTAACCAGAAAATGGATTCTGAACAGGACTTTCCTCTTTGACTTATTGGCCTACAGTTCGAGGTGTTGATAAAGTTCATCCACTCGCTGGAGCGTACATCATGTGATTGACCTCTAGTTGCAAGCCAAGATGTACGTACTAGCTTCCTATAACTGCTGTAATACGACATACATAGAGAGTAGAAACAATCCCCATTTATTATTTTATAGTTCTGGAGTTGAGAAACCAAAAATTGTTTTTACTATGCTAAAATGATGATGTCTATGTTTATTCTTTCTAAGATAGATTCTATTTCCTTGCCTTTTCCAGCTTCTAGAGTCGACCCACATTTCTCTGCTCACGGCACTCTTCCTCCATTTTGAATGCCAGCAAATTAATAACATTTCTTCTTACACTGGCGTCTCTCTGGTCCTTTTTCCAATTCACATGTTTACTTATAAGAACCCTAGTGATTACACTAGGTCCACCTGGATAATCAAGACTAGTATTTCAAAGTCAGCTGATTAGCAACTTGAATTCCATCTGCAACTTTTTTTTGAGAGAGAATTTTACTTTGTGTTCGCTAGAGAGACATAAAGTGAGAGATCACACCCCCCCCCCCCCCCCCCCCCCCCCCCCCCCCCCCCCCCGCCAAGGGGGATGGCCAAACTGCAGTCCCTTCTCCATTCTCCTCTCAGGATTTTGGGCAGGAATACATATGCATCTGGCATGAATTTCAAGCCACTAGGGACTTGAATCGTGATAGGCTATGTGGAAGGCCAATGCCTTAAGCACTATGCCACCTGCTGGTCTGCCATAAGCAACTTTAATTGCGTTGTTATGTAGCTTAACATATTAACAGGTTCTGGAGATTAGAACATAAACGTCTGTGTACAGCCATTGTTTTGATTACTATAGTCCAGAAACTGATCCCTAAGAAAACGATGTCCTTCCTACATACAAATTATAATCACCCCAACTCAATATCCTCAAAAATGTCATTCCAGTATCATCTCAAATTTCAAAATCTCATCAGCGCAAATCTTATAAACCATAAACCACATCATCTTAATTGGAAATAAGGTGACGTTCTGAGTATAAATCATACTGTGGACAATTATTATCTGTACATGAACCTTTAAAACTCAAGAAACATGTTAGTTGCTAGAAAAATACAATAGCATTACAACAGCTGCAGACATTCTTGTTGCAAATGGGCAAACATAAAAAAAAAAGTCACCAATCAATAACAATTTCAATATTCAGGTTGCCAAATGGCATTGGTTACAAGGATTGGTGGTAACCTTCTTTGATTCTTAGATTTATCCTTTGAGTTATTCTTCCTTCTCCATTTTTCTAGCATATGCTTACAGGTGATCAATTTTATTTTGCTTGCTATCTATATGTAGAATATTAAGAATCTTGGAGGAGAAGGGATTGCGGCGTGGCCATCCCCCCCTGGGGGGTGATTTCCTGCTTTCTATCTCTCTGTCTCTCTCTGTCTGTCTGGCGAGCGCACGCGCCCTATAGCAAAAACCTCTCCAAAAAAAAAAAAAAAAAAAAAAAGAATATTAAGAATCTTGACAGCCTACTTTTATTCTGTCCTTTCTTAGTCTCCTTTAATCCAAATTGGTCAATTTTGGCTGGTACAAAATTGTGAGGATTCTTGTAAGTTTCCAATATTTGCCATGCCATTGCATACATTTCATTGCATTATGGTAGGTATATATGTATACATGCCTGATATTATTAAATGAGAAGTTCCCTTACAGATCATCTCTAGATAAACTCACCTCCAAATTTTTATTCATCTTCAGTAATCAAGGGGATTTGTGTGTCATGCATTTAATCTTTTAGTCCTTTTCAGAGACTGTTTTGTGCAATTGAGTACTCCGACCTTTTGATCTTTCTAAAGTACTAGTGGTAGCATAGGCAGGGAGTTACTTTAGCAGGATGGGAGGATATAGAAGCCATTGGCTATGGCAAATGGCTCAAACTACACTTTTTTGTAGTTCTACAGTTGGGAACATCCTGCTACTCAAAATAGGAGGCAACACAGAGGTGTATGTAACTTGGAGCTTGGCCAATATTGCAGATAGGAGGCTTATGTAACTTGAAGGAACCTTATGTTGCTTAGAACATGTTCAGTACTGACCTTGGTTGCCCTCAAGTAACCTTTATCATATTAACATATTATTTGAATAGACTCATGGCAAATTACTATATAAAAAGTTCTAATCAATCATGTACTGAAGTAAAACAGGAGGAACTCACAACACATAACTCTCCTATCAGTATCTACTCTTGGAAACAGCCCCCTCCTACATAGTCTTATGAGTCTGTTTTCACTTTTGCTTTTCCCTGTTCTGTACTTTTGTTTTACCCTCTATAAAGCTTTGGTGTTCCACTATACGAGATTCTCCCTTGCCTGAGTTTTTTCTTCCAAGAAGACTGGAATTGAGGTATTCATCCCTGTGCTAACATTAGTAAGTCTCCACAAGTATCAAGTGACTGTTAATAAGCACACTTTCATGAAAGTAATTTAACTTTAGCAACTTGTGTAATGAAGATAAGTTGAGGGACCAGCAGTTAGCGTAATGGCTATGTCGCTGAACTCCCATGTAGGTGACCGTGTTCAAGTCCCGGACCCAGAGGCTTAAACTCACGCCGGGCACATGTACGTGTGAGCCCAAGACCTCAAGAGGAGAATGGAGAAGGCATTGCGGGGTGGCCATCCCCCATGGGGGGTGATTTCTCACTTTCTATCTGTCTCTCCCTGTCTTTCTGGCAAGCACATGTGCCCTATAGCAAAAACCTCTCAAAAAAAATTAAAATAAAATAAAAAAAGATAAATTGAGAATTTCAAATCATAGTACTAATTCACATTTGTTTAACAGTTCTTTCCTCAATTTATCTTTCATCTTCCATTTTATTGTAAGTAGCAAGAAGACACCAGCCCATACTCTAAACCTTTTTTATTTGAGACTCTCCTTAGATTACCATTCAGCTTCAGCAATTTTGTTCTACTTTCTATTTCAGGACACACTATTGCTAAGATTTGTGAACTATATCACAAGATTCCCCTTTCTTTCAATTTTCTCCTATTTCTTTCAATTTCCAATAACATGTTTTCTTTCCAATCCCTCAATAACAGCACCTTCAACCATCATATTTCTAACAATCTTTTCACAATTATGTATTATCTAGAGTGTTTTAGGCTTTATTTTTTTAAATATATTTTCCTTTTTTACAGTGTATTCTGGATGGAAAATCTCATTTTGTATGTTGTAGTGATGTACAGTGAATGAATGTAAATAAATAAATTTAAATTATTATTTTTTTTCTTTTTAAAAAATGTTTATTTTTCCTTCTATGAATGAGAGAGACACAGAAAGAAAGGCAGAGACAGAGACAAAGAGAGAGAGCACCCTCAGCAATGTCTGAATGCTGCAATCCCTACCCAGCCTCAACCAGCACTGGACCATGGGCACATGCATGCTGGGAATACTCAAAGTATCCATCAGCAAATCCAGAACCTACTGTGTGGATCAGACTCACAGAGCTCCATGTTTTACTGCTGTACCACTATCAGGCCATTGGGCTTTTTCTCCCATACTTCTAACTTACTCTAGTGCTTTGAAATCATTAGGTCCCTATTTCTGGATAAGTTCCATAGTGCCATGGTGATGGCCTGCTCAGGAGTGCACATGATCTTATAGGTTCTGATAGGATTGGAGGAAAAGGATCACATCATGGCCAGACTCTTTCTAGGATGTTTCTTTTCCTCTCTAAGTCTCATGTCTGAACACAGATACTCTATCATGAATAAAGAAAAAAAAAACAATTTTAAAGAAAAGATCCATATTTCTACTAACAATCTGTTAAAGACAATCTAAGCTTCTACTGCAGTTCTTAAAATTTTTCCAACCTCTGCCTATAGCCCAATACTCTAGCTATTTCCACATTTTGAAGTTATTTGTTACAGCAATATTCTACATGTAGGTAACAAAATCTGTATCAGTTAGATTTCAATCAGAGGGCAGGATAGGAAGAGACAGATATTAAGAGATTTATTGTAAGGAATTGACTTACATGATTGTAAGGGCTGACTAGACAAGTCAAAAATCTATAAGGGTAAGCATTCAGGAGAGGCAGGTTGAAACTCCAGAGCACAGGCTTAAGCTGCTGTCCACAGGTAGAATTTCTTCTTCCTAGGATAAGACTCAGATGTGTTAAGTCTTACCACTGATTGAATCAGGCCACGCAGACTATCTTGGAAAAATCTATTTTACTTAGAGTCAACAGATTGTAAAATTGAATCACAAATATGAAATACCTTCCCTGTATCATCCAGATTAGTATATGATTGGATAACTAGACTACAGTCTTCCCAAGTTGATACGTCAAAAAGCCAATGCTACTGGGTAATCACGTTTTCTGATTTCTATTTTGGAGATCCAGGATTCATAAGAGAACATGTAAGTTCATGAACAACATACAAAAGTAGCTGGATGACCAGAAGACATGACATATGACTACTGTATAGATTCATATGATTTGTACCCAAGTCTCCTATAGAATTGTCAATGACCCATTTTTCTTTTGCTGTTGAAACTTTTTTTAATAGCAATATTAACATCATAGTACTTTTGCCCTCTCAATTTTACTTTATTTTCACTTTTTCATTATTTTGCTACTTCTTAGCCTTAATTCCTCTCTACTCTCCTAATCAATATGCATTCAGAAATACTATCTCCCAATTGGTTAAAGTGCAAAGCATTTCAGTTAGGAGGAATAGTTTCTGGAAATCTACTTAACTGTATTTAATGAAAATGTATTGGATACAATGAAAATTACTAAGTGGAGTTTGGGAGGTGGTGCAGTGGTGAAGTATGATACTCTTTTATCCCCACATATGAAGTCTCCCTATCAGGTTCCGAGAACTCTCTGAGTACTCTGGGAACATGTTTGCCCATGATCCAGGTCTCTCTTTCTCTCTGTTTCCTCTATCTCTGTGTGTCTTCTCTCACTTATGGAACAGTTGAAAGAACACATTTAAAACAATTTGCAAAGAGATTATATACTAAAAGTTCTCATCACCAGAAAAAGCATATATAAGGTGACAGATGTTAATTAGCTTGATTTAATAATTTCACAAGGTGTGTGTATATGAAAACATCATGTATATAAAACATACACAATGTTAGTTTGTCATTTGTATTCATATAGCTAGGGAAATATTATCATCTACCTATTAACATTGTATTGCTTAATATGTCACATCTCTTTCTTTTTTCTCTGCTTTGTCTGCCCTGCTTCACATATCCAGAGCCCCAAACTTCATTTTCCTCATGTAGTGTGGCGAGTCCATATGGCAGTGATTTTATAACTTTAGAATCAATAGAGTCAAATATCATAAAAATGACCTCTGCAAATCAAGCTAGAAATGGTCACAATAGATGAGACACTGATAGCTAGGTTCCAGACAACTAAAATTAGGTTTAATTTGAGAAGAAACAAGATGAATAAAAGCAGAACAAAAAATATTTGATCTTATCTTATTTCTTCAATCCAAGCATGTCCAGCATTGAAAAAGTGCTTGAGATCAATGTAACACTTTATAAAATAATTACATCTTCCTTCAAAGACAAAATGCTATTTTTTGAGAACATTGCCAAGTCTATCTTTATTACATACCTTCCTAAGTTCTGTATAGACCATAAATGAAATTACATTAAATATTTTGGGTTAAGTGGCTTATATATGTTCAGCTTCATTATCCACAAGGTCAAAGGTGTTATGGTTTCCTTTATGCTTTTTTGAAAGCAAGGAATATATAATTTTTAATAACTATTCCAGTGGTGAACTTTGGAGAAATAGATTTTAAACATTGCCATCCCCTGGAAAGAAAGAATGTAAAATGAATAGAAATTATTTAAGTGAATTGCTTCTACTGCTGAATCTAATGATATTCTGCTAGTGAATGTTAAATTGTATTTTATGGGGCTTGAGCTTCCCAATTTCAGAGATAAGAAATTATATTCAGAGATTTTAAACTATCTTCTCAAATCCCTGATCAGAGTTCTATTTCTGATGGGAGATTCTGGTAATCATATAACATGTTAAGAAGAATAATAACCAAAGTAACAAAAAAATTACAACTCATACTTTCAAAAAAACTAGGATAAGAAAGAAGGAAATATACAAGCCAACTGTGTACAAATGTTATCAAAAGCAGAGGCATGTAGCGAGCCCTGAGGAGACACATGGGAAAGTACCACAGGGATGGACAGAGAGCTATGCAAGAAGCCTAGAAACCAGTGAAAATACTTAAGGAGAATAAGACAGTGTGGAATGGTGGGGTGAAGAGGAGAGGATATTGAAAGATAGCAAGAGAACGCATAGAGAGACAGAACATTAGTGGGACACAGATATGGCTTATTACCTGTTGATGATGACGTGTATAGTATTCTCAACTGGACTGGTCTGAGAAGTATTTCATGATGTGTAAAGTCTTTTTGCAAGCAAAATGAGAAATAGTGATTGACTGGTTAAAAAAAATAATTGGAATAATAATAATAATGAATGGGAAAAACAATGAAAAGATATTGAATGATGAAGTGGGAATTTTAATGTCTCGGTATTGACTGATATGCACGGCATTCCCTTTTTTTTTTTTTTTTTTTTTTTGGAGAGGTTTTTGCTATAGGGCGCGTGCGCTCGCCAGACAGACAGATACAGACAGAGAGATAGAAAGCGAGAAATCAGCCCCCGGGAGGGATGGCCATGCCACGATCCCTTCTGCTCCATTCTCCTCTTGGGAACTTGGGCATGCACGCACACGCGCCCGGTGTGAGTTTTAAGCCACCGGGTCCAGGACGCGAACCACGGTCGACTACGTGGGAGTCCAGCGACATAGCCATTACGCCAACTGCTGGTCCCTCACGGCATTCCCTTTTGAAAAAGAAATGTAATACACTGTAAAGTTATATGAAGTTCAATGTAATACAAACAAGATGATAATAAATAAAAAAAATTAAAAAAAGAAATCACTGACAATATAGTAAAGCTCAATCTACTGAGATGCAAAACATTAAATAATATAAATTGTTGTGTTTCAATTTTGTGACATTAAGAAAATAATTTAGTTGAGCCAAAACCAGTATCTAGTTGGGGGTGCCAGAGCCTGACCAAGTAATGCAATATTGTTTTTTGGAATAATGTGTGGCAGTTATCTATTTCAGTTTAACTACCAATGGGGAGAGAAGCCAGATGGCACAGGAGTAAGACACAATAGTCTGCAAAGTAATCCACATAGGAGAAAGATCACGGTTCAAGTCCAGAGCCTTCCTCCCTCCCCACGAAGTACTCCAACTATGCAAGGTATCTATTTGCCCATCATCTGGTGCTGGCTGAAGGCCAGGAGTGGATAGCAGAGTCAAGACCCTGCTGGGGTTTTCTCTCTCTTTTTCTTTCTTGCTCATAGAAGAAATACTGGGTTATCTGAAAAGTCCTGACACATTTTTGCATAGGAAAAGCACATCTTGATTTCTCTGACAACTCAATAAATAATGAACAATGTATATGAATATGGGGGATTCTAGAATATGGCTGATGACAGGAATCTATCTTTATATCATAATTGGAGAAAAGCTAGAGAAGAAAAATACAGGGACCATCACAATGTATCCTCCACATTCCGTGCTCTTGTGACCATCATAATTATTCCTGTCCCATGTGCTCTCAGTCTGTTCTCCATATTCATCTTTCTTTTTCTCTGAAAAGACATCAGATGTTAATGAATCGTAAATTTGGAACAGGCTCCCACAGATAGGAGATTTCTCCACACATTATATTATAATTCACATTATCAGCACATATACTGCAATATAATATTGACTTTTTTTTTGACTTTGACACCCCACTTTTAATAATAGATAAAACAAGTAAGCAAAAATGAAAAAAATTTTTTTAAAGTTTCAGAAAAAAAATACCTATTCTATGACTGCAGTATGATATATAGCCCCAGCTAGGTGCTACTTTAATATTGACTTTGAAAAAGAGATGACCAACAGAAAATGGTCATTGGAATCACAACTAATATTGAATAGAATGAAATTTTTACAATGCAGAAAGAAAAGAGTTGGAAATTGGAAGGGAGATTATTTCCCAGAAGGAGTAAATTTGTGAAGTTTCATAAAATAAAACTTTTATAAATGAAGACACATTTGACATAGCAAAGGTTGTGAGATGTAGGGGTCAAAATTAGTGATATAAAACCATTTCAGATATTTAAGAACCAGAAGCACTATATTTTTAAGTTATTTTCAGAAACAGAAAGGTAACCTTTAGCCTGGGAAGCTTGGAGAGTCACTCTTAATCAATCTTACCACCGCTGCCCAGAAATGTACCAAAAATAGTCCAGGAAAATTCACGGAGTACTAATATGATTAGTGAAAGAAAAAAAAAAAAAGTCAGCCTCTAAATGAAGTCACAATAATAATAAAAAAAAAAAGAAGAATAAAGGTAACCGTTATGTCAAATAGTTAATGTTAATAAAAGTTTAATCTAATATTCTAAAATGTCCTAACATTTTTTAAAAAAGAATCTATGATAAGAACAAAAACAATGCAAAACATAGAGACAAGCTACCCTGTAAGGGAAGAATGTGATACTATGACTGTTAAAACCTGAGAAAGATAGGAAATAAGCAGATTTTACTATAAAATAAATAAATAAGTGTACCAAAAACACATTGACATATTAAAATCCCATCAAATGTAATGTTAAATGATATTCTGTAGGATCAGAAGGTTGTGGTGGTTAAGCTGCTAGACACCCACATGGCCAATTGAGGTTTGAGTCCCAGACCTAGAGACTTGAAAATCACACTGGGTGCGTGTGCATGTATGCCCTAAATCTTCAGAGGAGAATGAAGGAGAAAGGATTACAGTGTAGCCATCCCCTTTGGGGGGCGTGATTTCTAACTTTCTCTCTGTCTTTCTCTGTCTGTTTCCAGCAAGCAGACACGCCCTATGGAAAAATATATAATACACACACACGCACACACATATATGTAAAAGAAGAAAACGTGGGTAAATTACTTTTGTAATCTTAGAGTCCCAACTGTGATTTGCCATGAAGAAATTGTAAACGAACAGGTTAATAAATCAAAAAACATCTGTAGAAACATTCTAATCTAAAGCAAAATGAAAATGGATAGCAATGGCCCAGATCCCACCTTAGGTGATGAAGAAAGGGAATATGACCGGTACTTAAGAGCAGTTGCTGACATTCTCAGAAAACAAGGAACAACCCAGGCTGAGTGTGGTTCCGGAGGCTGTAAAAGATGGACCATGTAAAACTAAGAGCTACTGATAGGAAATGAGACAATAGAAGACCTAGAAGTTTATTGTTGGTTTAGAAGAACCCCAGGGCACAGCCACAAGAAACATGTTTTATCTTATCTCCTATTTCAGAGGCAAAATGTCAGTAGATAAGGAGAACTGTATTCAACTGAATGGACTAAACTACCTTTCAGTTCTGGCAGCTGTCTCAACTTCAACAAATTCAAATTTTATAACAAAGGTTGTTCAAGGAAGGACTGATACCCTTAATATAAAAAAAAAGGTTTCTAAACAATGGGTAAGAAAAACTCCAAGGACTCTGTACAAATGGCCTAGAGGTGTACATGAAAGAATCCTAGAAAAAGGAATTTATGTGACTCTTTACTGTATGAAAAGCCTATTCAATTTGGCTTCTACTAAGCAAATGAAAAAAAAAAATAGGATACTATTTTTTCATTTATTTGATTTATAAAAGTCTAGAAAGGTGACATCATGTTCTTGAGAGGGGCTTGAAGAAATATGTTATTTCATTTACCACTAAGAAGGAGGCAAATGTTAGCACAGTGCAAAAAAAATTGGCAAGATTTTACAAATTTACTATCTGACCAAGCACCTTCACTTCCAAGAATTTATTCTAAAAACATAGTGCAGAATAAGTTCACATGCTATATGCATTCACTGAAGCTATATCTATAATAGTGATTGATGTGAAAAGGGTCAAATTTCCATAAATAGAGGCTGGTGGGTTATGTCATAGCACATCAACGAAATGGTGCAATTTTATCTAAGTGAAATTCACAAAGATAAAAGTTTATGAGGCAGGAATTGATAAGCTATGACCTTCATGATGATCATTTATGAATAAAAGAGAAAAATAACTATCTAAGCACCCAAGAAAAAAGTTCTTTATATATATGTCTATTTGTGATTATAGCAGACAGTTACATCTTAAGCTTGTTAAAATGAAAATAAACATTAAATTCAGAGATGCATTTTGTAGGTTATTTTTATATGATGGCTTTATATGTCAGTATTCATAAATAAATTCTATTTATATCATTTAAGAGTTTTAAACACAATATTAAAAGCCTAATAATTGGGTACTGTTAACACGGTAACATAATGGTAAAGAGGAATAGATCTTTCTTCATTCCTCCAGGCTGGAACATCTCTGTCTCAGTCCTACACCACTTTTATTTTATTTTAGATTTCTGTTCTTTTTTTTTAGCCATAGAGATTCTGTGCTTGCAGGAGTGAGACAGAGAGAGAGAGAGAGAGAGAATGAGAAATCACCCCCTGGAGTTGGAGGGCTGGCCACGTTGCAATGCCTTCCCCTCCATTCTCCTCTCAAAGTTTTGGATACACAGGCACACATGCCTGGCCCATTTTCAGACCACTAGACCCAGAGATCAGGGATGCAAACCAAGGAGTCGGCTATATGGGATCCAGCACCTACCATGCCACCTGCTGGCCCCTCAGTCCTACATTTTTAACTCCTAGTCAACTGACTTTCTATTGCATACACAAGGAGAATATCTGTGTTTTGGCAAAAAAATTAACCACAAATGAATTAAAACATTTTCTTAAGTATTTTATTCAAAAAAACGTAAATGCATCTTCTGTTATACAAAATTAAGAACAATAACAAAATCACTAACAAAGAAAGTTATTAATAAATCTTTATAAATTATGTCATGTAAATAAATTATTACACAGCATGTTTTATTTATGTTTAAAACATTTTAATTTGGGACCAGCAGTTGGCGTAATGGCTGTGTCGCTGGGCTCCCATGTAGTCGATCTCGGTTCAAGTCCCCGGACTCGGTGGCTTAAACTCACGCTGGGCTCATGTGCGTGTGAGCCCAAGATTCCGAGAGGAGAATGGAAGAGAAAGGATTGTGGCATGATCATCCTCCCTTGGGGGAGTGATTTCTCGCTTTCTGTCTCTCTTTCTCTCTCTGTCTTTCTGGCAAGTGCACGCTCCCTAGAACAAAATTTTTTCCACCCGAACAAAAACATTTAATTTATATTTGATAATATACTTGTTTATATTATTTTTTCATTATTTATACCCCCTTTCCTTGTAAGAGATCTGAGTGAATCCACCTCTATGTGAATTATATGACTTGCAATATCATCCTAGAGATTAAGTATGATTTCCTGTTCTACTGACTTTAGACTGGCCATGCCATTAGCTCTCTGACTAATGAAACAGTAACTATGAGCAAAGGTTTTTGCTATATCGCCAGACAGACAGAGAGAGACAGAGAGTTAGGCCACGACGGGTTCAAGACTCAGTACTACGTATAGACATACATTTAACTGCTGGTCCCTGTAGCAGTTCTTATTCATGCACTGAACTGTAGAATGTTCACATATTATATCGGTGCAGCTCCTTCATCAGGTGTTTTGAAATAAAGAAATGTGTCAGTAACACCTAAAATGGAGCAAAGCAGCAGCCTGGAACACTTAGCCTAAAACTCAGTCATCACCTGGAACGAAGTTGCAGGAAATGTACATGCTGTGTGGGTGATAATTAAATACTCATTTTAAGCCACTGTGATTGTGAGATTGTTTATTATTGCAGCAAAGCCAAGTAATATCATAAATGTATTCCATTAAAAGAATCCACTTAATACTCTTTGCCATGTTTGAAAGTGCTTTCATTTACAATCTCATTTTGTCATAATTATAAGTATTGAAATATTCTTATAAATAATTTTGTCCATTTTTCTCTTAAATTTGAAATGTGGACTCCAAACGTATCAGTAAGTATTCATTAGTTTCTGATATATATAGGCATTGTGTTTTTCTGCTTAAAATGTTCCACTCTATTTTCTTTATATTATTTTGAAAATGAAATAATGATCATCATAATAGTTTTTTACACTGAAAAAATAAGCAAATTGTAAATTCAGAAAAATGCACTTAACTACTATGCAAAGCTTGAGCTGATGACATTTATTAATGTTTCTAAAGAAACAGTCAAATGAAAAAGAGTATTGGTATGCAGCAGATTTTTGAAAACAAGAGAATTACCAAAGTGAAAATATTTTCACATTCTTCCTGAAGACAAAGAACCTGTACCTGATGGGTATCCTGTTTTCCAGTCAATAGCTCTGTTCATTTTTGTTGTGTAATTAAGCACATTATCAAATGAATTAAACATTTCCTTGATCCAGCTTACCTGAAATGGCTCTGATTACCATGTACACAAAGTCACATGAGAAAAACACCTGGAATCCCATGCAGGTCTGTCATCAGGGAAAGAATTCACTGTATCTGCAGACACATGTATTCTGGTGCCTGTGTTAGTTATTGACCGTTTCCTTTAATGTTTTTAAATTTTTAACAAAATAAAACTGAGCTTGATTAATGTGTGTGTGTGTGTGTGTGTGTGTGTTTTCCCATCATGGAGAAAACTCTTTCCAGTGGCTAATTCTGAAGCCAATAAATTTAGTAGTGAATTTATTCTAGGTACTGCTTAAGGAACATGGTATGGGGTTGTGAACAAAATCTGAAATCTCTGAAATCTCTGCTCTATGGAGCTTCGAAATTCACCAAGGTAATGCTATAAACTCTGAATTTACTTGGAGATAGCCTGTTGGACTTCTCTTTTTGGCATATTTTTTACAGTTTCCATCTGCTACAATTCCCATCTGCTTTGTCAGTGGAAAGATGTTTTTAATCATCTAACTCATATCATGCCGGGGAACCTGTAGGAAAGAATCAATGGATATACACTTTCTTATAATCCTAAATTATTTTTCCAGCACTAGTCCAATAGTTTAAGTTTTTGGTTCAGATGGTATCAAATCAGTAAGAGTTTTTTTTTTGTTTTTTTTGTTTGTTTGTTTGTTTTAGGAAGATAATTCTACAGGGGGTGTGTGCTCACCAGATACACAGTGGGAGAGAGGGAAAGAAATCACTCTGAGACACAGAGAGATAGAATGAGAAATCACTCTCCAGAGGATGACCATGACTTCATGCCTTCTTCTATATGCTCCTCTTAGGAATTTGGGCATGCACACATATACACATACAACATGAGTTTCAACCCACCAGGTCTGGAACTCCAACCATGGTCGGCCGTGTGGGAATCCAGCACGTTAAATGTATTCTGTATATAGACAAATTGGTTCTGTTATTTTCAACAATATCTATCTCTAGATTGGTGAATTCTTTCTCCTTGAAATCAACATAGGACAGGGAAAGCAAAAGTGTCCTCATTTATCTGTTAATCTGTGGTACGGATTTTAGTTAGGTTTGTTTTAAATTCCCTGCAGGATCCTTGGGAATAGCCAACATGAAAGCAGTCATCATCTACAAATATTTATTGAGCACTCATTACAAGTATTTACTATATGTATCTTATCAAGTATCCAAATTCGATGAAAGCCATTGTAGACACTAATAATAACTTAGACTGAGAAGCAAAATGGGCCAGACGACAATGACGTGTAAGTTGAAAGGGTTTTAAACTATCTGAACTCTCGCCTCTAATATTTGAAAGTTTTCTAAATTTCTAGGGCATACCAGCTTTCCAAATTTTGATTTCCTTATCCAAGGAATGGGAAGCTAGTTGTCTATAATTATAAGAATAAAGATTTTAAAACGTATCCAAAATTGGTACATAATAGTTGTTTAATCATTTTTAAAAGCACTTATTATTGAAATAAAATGGACTCCTGCCTTTTTATTATATATTTACCATAGCAGCAGTGTGTGTGTGTGTGTGGGGGGGTGTGTATGCGTATTCATTCACAGAAGACATTTAAATTGCAAAACAAAGAAATAAAAGAGAGTTGATTAAGTATCTCAATAGTTCAGAACAGAAATCGTATGTTAAACGGAGTGAGGTATCCAATGGACTTTTCCAGAGAAGTGGTTTTCAAACTTACGAAGACATGTTTTCCAAGTAGGTAACTGTTGGCCCCAGTATGTAAAAAATATCCATTTTAATATCACTACTATTAAGAAATAAATATGGAAAGTAAATCAGGAATTCTTCCCCAATTGGTCTTAAATAATAAAATTTCCCTGCTCATTTTTGATGGCCTTGATGGATGTCTCTAGGTTTTAAGTTTGGAGGAACACGATGGAACTGACTTCAGAACAAAATATACATCTCCGTTTTTGCCCAGAAGATGATTTCTGCAGGTCGAATGATTTACCTGGATGCTATTCAGTGTCTCTCAGCTTCTTTATAGGTTTACCTTCAGATCCGTATGATTCATCTGATCAAGATTTGAAGGAAAAGTATGAGGCAGGGCATGATTAAAGACATCTCAAATACTTAAATGACTCATTAATATCTTGTATTTTAAAGCATTTAAATATCTCTATCAATCAAATATGCTTTTATTCGCCCTTGGAACAGCACAGCAAGACTAACAGGACGAGTTTTCTTTTGCGTTTTTATGGTACAGGGCGATGCATGATTAAGTAGCTAGCCCAGGTTTGCACACTTTACACTGGGAAGAACAGAGATGAGAATCTAGACCTCCTACCGCCTCTGAAAGCCCAGTAGGTTAAAGGCCTCACTCTGCAGGTGGAAATTAATTGTGTTGCTCCTAAAGAAGAGGCTCCTGAGAAAGTGTCTGAAATGCTGGCAACAAAGCTCAATTCCCACATCCCATTTTCACATTACTGGGAGGCAGAGTCCTGGGGGGCTAGGAAAAGCACATTGTTCACATTTTAAAGCTTTCCTCACCATTATTATAACTACCAAGCATCTTGTGACTGAACTATGGAGTCGAGTAGAGCACTGTGTCTAATTTTTTAAAAAATGTTTTTTGGGAGGTTTTTGTGTGTGTGTGTGTGTGTGTGTGTGTGTGTGTGTGTTTCAAAAAGAATCCATGAAAGCCATTATAAAGTCAGTCCAGAAAATAATTGCTCTGGTAGTTTTCAAGTTTTTGTTTGTTTCCCTGTAAAAGGGAAACTTACACACACACACACACACACACACACGAAAGCTTTTACATATTATTTTCAATTTGGCATGAAGCATGAAAAAAATTATATTGTCTGTGTATTCTTCCCAATTTATAAATTCACTCAAATGCATTTTTTTTGCAGTACTCTTATTTAAAAAATTTGTGGGGAAAATGCAATCAGATACTTGGTAAGTTTTATTTTGATTACTACATTATTTTCTTCATTTTGATATTTTAAAGGCAAGTAAACTAAAAACATGAACAATAGATTTGGGATGTGCCGGTCCAGTAGCACAACAGCTTAGTACCTTGTGTAAAAAACTGGATTTCACGTGGCTAAACATGGGTTAGAATCCTGGAGCCAGTGACTTGTGAATCATGGCAAGCACATGCGTCCACATACCTGAATGACAGAACAAAATATTGCAGTGTGATCATGTCCCAGTAGTGGTGATGCCTCTCTTTTTCTCATGTGTGTCTGCATCCTCTAGCAATTAAACCAAATTGATTTGGGGAGATATTCTTAGATTAACATATAGATGGATGGAAAAGATTTTCCACTGTCTCTGAAATAACAAGAAATCTTTGAATCAACCAAATGTATGTAGATACACACACACACATACATAATTTTTTTTTATTATGTATAAAAACATATTATTGCTTTTAAAGCTATTTTAGAATAACAGATAAAAGGAAAAATAAGGGGAAAAAAAACTCTAAATGATTAACACTTCCTAAGTAAGCAAGAGAGAGCGTGGTTTCATTCTGGAAGCTGATAGCTAAGGTTGGGAACTGGTCAAGCAGAAATGCAAGCCTAGCAACAAAACAAAGAGAAGAAAGAAAAAGAGAAGCAAAAAGAACAATGTATGATGAGACAAGAAAATCTAGCCAACATTTTGGTCGTTGGATAGGCTGGCATATCATGCTTGATTCTGGAGAAGCCCTAGTAAATATATTCTACTCGCAGTTCAATAGTTCTTTCTAATAATTATGTTGGATTGCCTCTGCTTAAAAGGCAAAGAGTTAAGCTGGAAAGCAAGAAAAAATGTGTGCTATTTAAGGATATTGCATATCATATCATCATATATCAAATATATCATATATGTGTATGTGTATATATGTGCATATGTGTGTATGTGTGTGTTTACACATGATCGTTTCAATTCTTTGTTGTAAGAAAGACTTGTATTACATGCTGGAAAATTGTCCTGAATTTTTAATTCTCTCGAGGGTTATGTATAAAATTGAATGATGGTTATGATTTCTTTGAAAAATTCCTGTGGATTCACTGGCAAAAGCACTTACATCTGGAATTGTCTCTTCGGCTTCATTATAACTCACATTTCAATTCCTTTAATAGATTTAGGATTACTAATATGTTTTCTTCATTTTGCAACAGTTTGGGTTAAATCTGTATTTTAAATTGTATTTATTTTCTTCATATGAGAGAGAGAGAGAGAGAGAGAGAGAGAGAGAGAGAGACAGTCAATGTTGACAAGATCTTCTATAGGCTTTCCTTTGGGAAACTTTAGAGGAACACTGATAATGTGGTCACAGACATTTGATTATATTTATTGCTGAATATTACTTAATGTGGAGACATACATACTGTAACTGTTTCTCACTCATTGTTTGATATTTGTAATATTTTCATTTCCCACTACAGTAAATAATGCTAGTATGGATATTTGTGTGTGTGTGTGTGTGTGTGTGTGTGTGAACACATTTCTATTATTTTGGGGAAAGTACCTTTGCATGGATTTCTGATTTGTATGGGAAATATATGTTTCACATTACTAAAAAAAGTGTAAGCGGTTTTCCAAAGCAGACATGTCATTTTGTATGTCCATGCTTTCTCATCAATTAGAATTTAAATTTCTCCTTGTCCTTATAAATACTTGATATCATTAACCTTTATTTTAATTTTAATCTACATAATAGGTATAAAATTGGATCTGTTTGTGGTCTTAATTTGCAGTAGCTTGATGAACAATAATATTGCTTACCTTGACATAGCTGTGGTGGCACAGTAGTGACATTCATGCTCTGAAACACTAAAAGACATATGACTGGCCATGGGTTTGGATCCATGTAACATCCTGAAAACACAAAACACACACTCCTGGGTGCCCAAGATCTTGAGGAACTGGAGAACAACTCAGACACTGAGGAGCTGGAGGGTTGAGGAAAGAATATCTCTGTGTGGCTGAAACCTATTCAAGGTGGCTCTGTCACTCTCTCTTTCTGTCTTTCTGTCATTCATGTGTACATGCTGTCTATTGTAAAACAAATAATAAAAATTATTGTGCATTTTTTCATGTGTTCAAAAGAACTAAAGGAGAAAAATCTCCAGAGGATTAACCCTTTCTATGTAAGAAAGAGACAAGGTGTTTTAATTCTGGAACAGGTGGCTAAGGTTGGGAACTGGTCAGGCAGAGACGTAAGCCTAGCAACAAAACAAAAAACAAACAAACCCAAAAGAAAAGGAAAGAGAGAAAAAAATTAAAAATAGAAAGAAAAACCAACAACAAAAAGAATAATGTATAAAGAAAAGAGAAAAATCTAGCCAATATTTTGATCATTGGATGGGCTGAAATGCTTTATCTTTCAATATTATTATTCATTTTTATTAGATTTATGGGTAATTCTCTCCTTTCATTTTTAACATTGCTGGCTTTTTCCTCTCTGATTGATAACTAAAATTCAGCCTTTCTCCACTTCAGAAAACATATTTGGTTTTATTGATCTTTTTACTGTATATTTGCTTTATTTGACTAATAGCTGTACTTCTCTCTGTTATTAATTTATTCTTTATTTTCTGGCTTTCTGTTCTGGGAAAACATGATTGTTTTTTAAAAACTTTTCTTCTAGTACCATGAAAACATATTAAATTTTTTTTCAAAATTTTTTTTTGACACAGGTAACACGTACTGGCTGGAGAAAGAGAAGAGACAGAGACAGAGAGAAAGTGAAAAATCGCCCCTCTGGAGGGGATGGTCATGCTGCATTCCCCTTTCCTTCCTCTTTTTCATGGGATTTGCATGCCAAGAGTAACTTTCAAACCACTAGTTCAGGACTCCAACTGCAGTCAGCCATGTGGGAGTACAGAGGCCCAACCAACATGCCACCCACTACTCCCTAAATCTATGCATTTTTTCTAAGCATCATTCTTAGTCTTTCACAACTTGCTATGTGTCATTTTCATTATCAATTGCTTCATTAATTTCTTTTAATCATTTGTCTTTAAAAAATATTGAAAGAAATACAGTTTAGGAGATATGTACATCTTTCTTTAAATATTTTATATTTGTTGATTTCTAAATTAATTTTTGTGGTCAGAGTTCTTGCTCTGCAGAGTTAAATGCTCTTTAATCTACCGAGATTTCTTTCATTACTGGGATATATTTCATGTTAGTGTTAGTGCCATCAGTACATGAAAAGAATGTAAATTTTGGAGTTTGCATTGTGGGATTTGGTATTCCATAAATGTCAATTAGATAAGGTGATTGATAGTATCATTTAGTTTTCTTATATCCCTAATGAAATTTTTGTCAAGTTGCTGCATCAATTACTGAAAAGGGGACATTAATGTCACTGAATATGATTTAGACTTGTCTATATTTCCTTATAGTACTGTCAGTATTTGCTCCATATATTTTAAATTTTACTGAAGAGAAACACATTTGCAATTCTTATATCTTCTCAAAATATTAACCATTTATCATTATCAAATATTCCTCTTTGTTTTAAATGTGTGGTTTTCACTTATTTTTAGTCTGATAATATAATAGATGTGCATGCTTTTGTTTCTTGTATAGTATATCTTTTATAACCTATTATTTTTATCTTTTATGTCATTATATTTTAGGTATATTTCTTATAAGCATCACATTGTTGGATGTTCCTTTTCTTAGACAGTCTATTAATTGGGGTAGTTTTATCCACTTAATTTAAAGCATTGATATGGTTGCTTGGAAATCTACTAGTTTGAGATTTCTCATTCTATCTGATTTTTTGTTTCTTCTACTGTTTGCATTCATGGTAATACATATTTTTAATATTTAATTTAAATTTATGTTTTAGATTTCTAGCTATGTTTTATCTGTGCTTTGCTAGTTACTCTGGGGACTAAAATGTACATTGTTAATTTATCACAATCCACTCAGAACGAATAATGAATTAATTTTAGGTAATAGAAAACTAACAATCATGCATCTCCTTTTTTCTTTCTGTAGTATTATTTTAACATATAATTTTTTACATGTATTGTAACGTCATAATTTTACTTCAAATTCAGCTAAATATTTAAAATAAACTAACACTACAATAGAATATTATACATAGAGCCCTCTACCTACAAATGTACAATAGCTTTTGCTCTGTATTCCTTCATATAGATTGAGTTGTGTGATGCTGTCATTTCCCTTCAGCCTCAATTTTATTTATTTAATTTCCAAGACACCATACTTTCTTTTTCTATTTCATTTTTTCTATTTTACTTTTAATTATCTTATTTACTTTCAACTTTTGTACATTTTTAATACCCTTGGATGTTTCATTCACAGTGTGCCAAATGACTATGCATGACCACTTTCACCGTTTATTCTGTCTTGATGAAATTGTATCTCATGATTTTTAAATTCTCAATATACCAAACATATCTCTCTCCAAAAATTTCCCCTTTACTTCATATTGGTATACATAATGGGCTAATGGGGCTTTTGATATGTGTATCTAATAAAAGTTTTAAATTTGACATGCCTAAAACTACAATCTGGGTCTTCCCCTACTCATACTATTTTCAGCTGTCATTTTTTTTTCCCCTTCACATTTTTTGTACCTTTATGTTTCAATTTGCTCACCCCAAGACTTTTGGTGTCTTCTTTAAATTTTTTTCTTTAAGTCAATCCAATGAAAAATATTTTATGAAATAGTGCCTGGGTATTTAAAAGACAATACAAAAATACCCAGATATCACCATTTCCACTAATATCCTAGGTTTAGCCGCTATCTTCTTTTATATAAAGTACTACAATACCTGTATTTTTTAATTATTTTGAAGAATAATTGCATTCAACTCCATTTATTTCTTCTTATTTGATCAGAGAGGGATAGAGAGAGAGAGAGTGAAAGTGAGAAAGCAAGTCACCAGATCCAGTACTCGAACCACCGTCACCCATGTGGGAGTCCAGCACCCTTAACCACCACACCAACTGCCAACCCCTACAATACCTCTTAATATCTCTCCCTGATTTGCTTTTTTTTAAAGAAATTTTTGCTTTGGGGCATGTGTGTTTGACAGAGAGAAAGAGCAAGAAAGAGAGAGAGAGACAATGAGAGAGAAAGTGAAAAATCACCTATGGCACAATCTCTCCCCTTCATTCTTCTCCTAGGACCGTGGGTGCACACACACACACGTGACCATCATGATTTTTAAGCCATCCTGTCTGAGACTGGAACTGCAGTAGGGCATGTGGTGGTCCAGTGATGTAACCGCTATGTCATGTGCTGGTCCCTCTCCCTAAATTACTTAATCTTCCATTTTGTAGTCTCAACATAACAGCTATCCAAAGAGATTTAAACCATAGAGAATATCACTTCCTTCTCTAATCAAGACTCATGCCTTTCTGTTTAACAAAACTGAAAGCTGAAGTTCCCATAAGCTAAAATATTTTTCTCTATAATTACATAGCTGACTGTCCCTTCTACAACTTTACCTCAACTCCATCCTAATCATACTTAACTGTCTTTCATCCACTTTCACTAATCATTGGGGGAATTTTATCTTTCTGATCCTGTGATGCATTTTAGTATCATTTATAACCTTAGAAGTCCCAGTGTCAATGTTTATGTTTGGGTTCTCTTGTATCTTCCCTGAATTACTGCATATCTATTTCTTTCCCAGCGTCTATTCTTTTGCTATGCAGTTCAAATTCGCACCTTACAATAGTGACCTCCCTAAATTATAAATGTTTCTGTTCAAAAATTCCAATTGCACTTCATACATTTGAAGAAAGGTCATCAGCATTATGCTTATAATTGAAGCTCTTCAGCTCTATGACATTTCTATGATTATTATGCTAGTCTCTCCATATAAACAATATAATCTGCAATTTCACACCTTGAGATTTTGCTTAAATTACTGCTCTTGCTAGCAGCCTTTATCTTTCCATTTCTATCCTTCTCACTTGGCCTAAATTAATTTACTATGTAACTGATTTTTTAAGAAGTCTTTCTGATTTACTGTGTACTCATGAGATGCACATACTTGTCTTGATGTTACTTGTGACAATTTCATTGAAAGGTAGAAACTACGGTTTGTTAGTTTTTGGTTGTTTGTTTGTTTGTTTAAATCATGATCTTCAATATTACTCAGAGCTATGCTTAGCAAATAACGACCTATGGAAAAAAAAATGTGTCTTGCTGCCTAGTTCCCCATTAGGAGCATGGTGATAATAATATTTAACCTTCTGCCTTGCAGCATTGTTACAATAGATTTAAATAAGATGCATGTGCTACTCTTTCTTAACTGTGAAGCATGATCAAAACGATACTGTTATTCACTGAGAAATTCCTTTCTGAAAGAAAGCTTATTCATATTGAGAAGGTAGAGCTTATTAAAGTGAATTTTCTCTTCAATCATGTAAAAGTATTTAATATCCTTTATTGTAAACATCAGGACGTGTGTTTTTGAGTGACGAAAGCTATTATTAACTATCTTCTTCCCCTGGTGTTTCTATTTGAAGACTTCAGTAATTTTTTATTAGATATACAGAAATTATGTTAACTGAGTAGTCTAATAATAAGAAAGACAGTATTGCCCAAATTTTACAACATTCAGTGATTTCAGTGCCATCCCAAGTTACCTCACTCTCATCTTTTTACCTTTTTTTTTTTTTTTTTTGAGAGGTTTTTGCTATAGGGCGCGTGCGCTTGCCAGACAGACAGAGAGAGACAGAGAGACAGAAAGCGAGAAATCACCCCCCATGGGGGATGGTCACGCCGCAATCCCTTCTCCTCCATTCTCCTCTCTGGATCTTGGGCACGCACACACACGCGCCGGGCGTGAGTTTTAAGCCACTGGGTCCGGGACGCGAACCGTGGTCGACTACGTGGGAGTCTAGCGACATAGCCATTATGCTAACTGCTGGTTCCCCCTCACTCTCATCTTTGACAGGAGCAATTACAATTGTAATAAAAGACAAAGAGAAAGAAAGAAAGCAAATGATATCCTTTTTCTAATGCAAAATTTTAATGGCTATACATATAACATCAACTCAAAACAGGACTTACTCAGAGGCTCTCTGAATTCTCTTTTCACCCATTCTTCCTACCTTGGCTTCTTTCTTTACTTCTATCACAACCAGCATAACTCAGTTTTAATGTTGAGGCATTTGCACATATTCTCTTTTCCATTTCTAATTCTCTTCTGCCATGTGCCTAAATATATGTCTGCTGTTTGTTTTTGTTTCAAGTTAAATACTTTTACATGATCGAAGAGAAAATTCACTTTAATCAGCTCTACCTTCTCAAGTTGGCTCTGAAATTATTACTAGGGACCCTTCCTAACCATGATGTATAAAATTACACACACAAACATACACAAACATGCACTTACACAGAACACATATACACATACATTGAACAGTCACCACTTACGCAGAAACACACACACACAGAGGACACACAGCAGTCACACAGAACACAAAAATACAAATACAAGGCCCAGCTACGGTGGCATACTTTGCTAACACACTGTGCTATCCAGGCTGGGGCCACAGTGGAGGCCTAGCTTCGATTCCTTATTTCACTTAAAAGTCGGACATCTGACATGTACCTGTAATTTTAGTGACTCAAAGAAGCTGAGGCAAGAGGATTGCAAGCTTGAAGCTGCCTTTGGTAAAACAGTGAGAACCTGTCAAAAACAAACAAAAACAAGCAGACCAGCACAGATCCTATACTACACCATCTTCCAATTTATATTTTATTTATCTAAATCACCACCTTCCAATTTATATTTATCTAAATCATTTTACCAACTATGTGTGTTTTCATTTGCATGCATACATGTGCATGCACACGTGTGTATAGTATGTGGTATGTATAGACAATTATTTTTATTTTTTGTCACTCTCTCAGGCTATATAAGTTTTGAATTCTACCCTACACTTAGAATAAAATTAATACCAATTTTTGCAAACTCTTCAAAACGTAAAAATTTGTACAAATGAAAACACTTCCGGACTCTTTTTACAAGTTTAACATTATCAGATCCCAAAGCCAGAAGAGGAGACTACCAAAAAAAAAAGAAAGAAAAAAATTTCAATTTTTTGAAAAAAATTAATATGCAAATTAATCAATATAGTATATCACATTTACCGAATGAGCATCAAACATCATTTCAATAAATGTAGAAAGAACATTTAACAAACTTTTACATCCTTTCATGATTAAAAACTCATAAGAAATTAGGTCTAGAAGGAATATACATCAACAAAAAAAGAGATTGTATGTGACAGGTCCCCTGCTAATATCACACTTAATGGAAACAAGTTGCAATCTACACCATTCAAAAGAAAAAGGAAAGGATGCTTCTTAGCACCACATCTGCACAACATAGGACTGGATGTCCTGGCCAGAGCAATTTGGCAAGAGAAATAAATAAAGCCATATGAATTGGAAAGAAAGAAAGTGTATGGTCCCCTTTTGTAGACAAAATGATCTTACATACAAACAGTTCTAAAGACCTCACCATAACGTGCAGTATGCACACACAAACACACACATACACACACACACACACACACACACACACACAGAGTAGACCATGGATCAAGGTGTATGTGTATACATGCTGAAAATCCTGAGAAGGGAATAGAGGAAAAGGGATTGTAGCATGGCTATCTCCCCTTGGGGGTGATTTCTCATTTTATGTCTCTCTAGTGAGCCCATGTGCCCTATAGCCAAAATTTCTCTAAAAAACAGAAGAAAACTGTTAAGATTAATAACTTCAATAGAATTGCATGATACAAAAGCAATGTGCAAATATTAGTAGCATTTCAATACAACAAGAGGTAACTATTTGAGAAGGAAATCAAGTAAAATGACAAAAAAGAATCACTTAGGAACAAATTTAGCTAAGGAGGAGAACAATCTTACTCTAAAAACTGTAACACATTCATGAAAGAAATTTCAAAACATACAAATAAAAAAATCATGTTTCTAGATAGGAAGTATCAACATAGGTAAAACTGTCCACAGTGATCTACAGATTCCATGAAATACTTATTAAAATGACAATGACAGGGGTCAGCAGGCTGTGTGGAGGTTAGGGTAGCTAGATCCCATATAGACAACTACACAGTTAAAGCCCCAGACCCAGTTGCTTGAAAATTATGCCAGGTGTGTATTTGTGCATGCCCAAAAGTCTAAAAGGAAAATTAAAAAGAAAAAGGAGAGAGAGATTGCAGCATGACAATCCCCCCCCTAACGGATTGTCCTCCCCATCTCCCTGTCTCTGTCTCTCTTTAACATATGTTCAACAGCAAAAACAAATGAATGAACAAATCCAATGACATTCTTCACAGAAAAAAAAATACATAAAATTGATATGGATCAAAAATAGATCTGAATAGCTAAAGCAATCTTAAACAAAAACAAAACAACAAAAAAGTCAGAGGCATCAGTTCTATCTCATTTAAGAATATACCACAATGGTGTAGTAACCAAATCACCACAATACTGACATTAAAAAGAAAAGTAGGACAACAGAACAGAGCAGAGAGCCAGAAATAAATCACACATTTATAGTAAATTGACTTTTTGACGGTGGTCCAAATATAACACAAGGGAAGTCTTTTTTTTCTTTTTCTTTTTTTTTTTTTTAAAGTTTTTTTTTTACCATAAGGCACATGTGCTTGCTGGAGAGAGAGATGTGGTGAAAGGGAAAGTGAGAACTCACCCCCTGGGGGAATAGTCAATTTGCAAACCCTTCTTCTCTAGTCTCCTCTTGGGATTTTTGGGCACACACATACACACACACACACACACACACACACACGCATACACATTCAGCATATTTTTCAAGCTGCTGGGTCCAAAACTCAGACTCAAACTTTGGTCAGCCATGTGGGAGTCTAGCTCCTTAACCACCATGATACCTGCTGGTCTAAGGGAATTTTTTTCAATAAATGGTATTGGTTAAACTGTATATCCAAAATTTCATGTAGCTTATTCCATGATTCAAGTTCTGGACTCAGTGACTTGAAAAAGCATACTGGGTGTGTGTGCATGTGTGTCCAAAATCCTGAGAGAAGACTGGAAGAGAAGGGATTCCAGCATAACCATCTTCTCTGGGTGGTGGTTTTTCACTTTCTCTCCCTCTTTCTCTGTCTCTCTTTGTTGAGAGCATGTGCCTTAGAACAAAAACTAAAAGACAAATAAAACCTTTCCACATATAGAACAATAAAACTAAAACCTACCTCACATCATACAGAAAAAAATCAATTCAAATGGATTAAAAACTTAAATGTGAGACTAGTGAGTGACATGGTGGTCAAGGTATCCCATTGCTGACTGCTTGAGTCCTTGACCTAACAGTAATCACCCTAGGCACATGTGTGTATGTGTCCAAAATCCTAAGAGGAAAGGAAGTGAAGCGATTACAGTATAGGCCTCCTCCTGGGTGCTTTCTCTCTCTCTGTCTTTCTCTGGTAAGCACTTGCACCCCATAGCAAATTGAATCTGAAAAGATAATAAAACCAAAATAAAAACTTAAATATATAAGATCTAAAAACTAAAACACTATTAGAAGAAAACACGGGGAAAACTCCATGACATTGATCTTGGCAATGACCTTTTCAATATGACCACTATTCACATGAAACTAAAGCAAAAAATGCATAAATGGAATTGCAAAAAAATTTAACAGCTACTGTAAAACAGAAGAAACTATCAACAGAGTGAATAGATTACTTACAGAATGGGAAACAATATTTGAAAACTATGCATCTAACAAGGGATTAATATCCAAATATACAAAAGGAACTCAATAATGAAGGGAAAAAATCAATTTTAAAGAGGCAGAGGATCTGAATATACATTTATAATAAGAAAACATAAAAATGAACAGCAGGTATATGAAGAAAAAAATGCTCGGAGTCACTAATCACCTGGAAAATGTGAATATCCCCTGACATCTGCTAAAATGTCTATTAGTGGCTATTAACATATTGCCAAGGAGATGAAGAAAAGGGAAATGGCACACATATTGTGGGTGGGATCGTGAAAGATATGGAATCAACCTACACACATACATGTCCAGAAATAGACGAATAGATTTAAAACATGACAAATAAACACAATGGAATACTATTCAGTCATCTATAAAGAAAATCCTGCCATTTGTGACAACATGGATGAACCTGGGAACATGAATGTTAAGAGAAGTCATGTTCAGAAAACGGTAACCTGAAGTGAAAATTAGAAGACATGGATTACAAAAGATATTGAATAACAATTTTAGAAGGCAGGAAATATAAACCTGGAATCCATTAATAACAAAATTGAAAAACAGTAAGGAAAGGAGAGAAAGAGAGAGAGAGAGAGAGAGAGAGAGAGAGAGAGAGAGAGAGAGACAGAGAGAAGGAATGAAAGGAGCAGGAAGAAAAGAAAGGAAGGAGCAAAGGAAGTTCAGGGAAATATTTCAGAAGATACAAAGAAAGTTTAGAGACAGCTTGGTTGACAGGCTGTGAATATAATTTATGATTGGAAACTGTGAGCTAAGTCCATGTTATACCCTCATGCTAGTTTCAAAATTCAGTTTTGAAGGTAAAGTTGAGAATTAGATTCATTAAATGAAGTACAGATTAAAATCGGATTATTTTCTTATACTATTTTTTAAAAATATAATTTATATATTACTGATACAACGCAAACATTTTAAATGTACATAGCCATAAAGTAAGTTTATCAATATTCTGTGGAGCTATTTTGAGTTATGTTTTATTGCCTTGATTTTAAAATCTAAAAAGGGGCTAAATTGGGCACATATCCTGTAAAGGACAGTCAGTCAAAATAATTTCCCATTCAGACATGGCTAGATCACCTGTGAAATCAAATATCACACAGGTGAAACAATCTCACATTTGGTGTGTAGCAGATTCACTTTATGTGTGCTTCCTCTTCAGCATATGGAAATTAAAGAGATATCCAGAGATCTCCCTGACTACTACAAGAACTGTTGTGGTTTTCTCTATATATATCAGAATAAATAAAGGCAGACTCTCTCTCTCTCTCTCTCTTTCTCTCTCTCTCTCTCTCTCTCTCTCTATATATATATATATATATATATATATATATATATCAGAATAAATAAGTAAGTAAGTAAATAAATAAATAAATAATTTCCCCCCCAGTTAAAGGTAACCTAAAGTAATTTTGCTTCACTATAAACCTGTAGTGATAAACAATATAAAGAATTCCAGTTTTGTTTGGTGCCACCATCCTGATTTGAACACAGAGCTAAACAATTTTTTTTTCTTTTTTCTTTTTTTTTTTTTTTCTTTGAGAGTTTTTTTTGCTATAGGGCGCGTGTGCTCGCCAGACAGACAGAGAGAGACATAGAGACAGAAAGCGAGAAATCACCCCCCAGGGGGGATGGTCACGCCGCAATCCCTTCTCCTCCATTCTCTTCTCGGGATCTTGGGCACGCACGCACACGCGCCCGGCGTGAGTTGTAAGCCACCGGGTCCGAGACGCGAACCGCGGTCGACTACGTGGGAGTCCAGCGACATAGCCATTACGCTAGCTGCTGGTTCCCCAGAGCTAAACAATTTTAACTACCATTGTTTTCAAAATATTGATACAAACGTCAAAACAGTGAAAATGAGACATGTTACCTTGCAATTATTTTGATATTGTCTTTTTTCAAAGATACTCTAACAGGCTCTCAAGGACACCGAGGATGCTGTAGAATATATCCTGAAAATCACTGTCTTGGGTAACTGGTATCTACTAAGGGCAATTGCTTGGTGCCAGAGTTGTTTTGTTTTCTTTTTCTGCAAAGAAATATTAAATTCTTACAGGTCTGATAGAAATTTTTGGAGAAGTCCCTTAGGCGTTTTATTTCCTCTTTGAACATTAAAATATTTCACTGGCATCGGCTTTTAGTCTTAGATATATTTAGGAATAATGACATGTCTTCCTTCAAAGGTGCTATATTGCAAAAAACTTGTTCATTTAATAAATTGAAGTGGAAGATATCTTTTTTTTTTTCCTTCTTGTATTTGGCTTTATTTTTTCTCTGCTAGAAAATGAGTTCAGAGTTAATAACTTTTATTCCATACTGCATGATACATATTCCACAAATCTAGAGTGATATTGATGGGACTGATATATACATATTTACTGGCACCAATAAAGCTCTAAAATTTAGATCTTAAGATATGATACATAAAGACAAAAGTATAGAGATTTTGAAGTCATTTATTGCTATAGTAAACTCTAATTATCTGCTATAGGGAAAGCATATAGTACTGGAAAATTAATATCTAGAAGAAGCTTAAAATTATATTCAATAATCTGATTATACATTTAATACTTATTTTTTTTCTAGAAAGAGTATGTTTTATTTTCCCCTTTTTGGAAAAGGTGGTTAAGTAGGAAGCATAATAAGAGATAGAATTACATATTCTCTTTATTTCTCCACTTTTAGGGTAGAACATTTTCATATTTTTTAAATTATCCTCCCTCCCCAGAGATTCCTAATGTTGCTTGTAAACTGGAAAGTTTCCATTTAGTGACTTTTCCAAATGATTTGTGCAAGGAGTATATTCATTTTCTGTGTGGTCACTGAAGTCTTTAATCTATATTTCTGTGGTTAACCAGTGACCAGACAGAAAATTCCCTGAATGACAGAATCCAATAAGAAAATAAAGAGAAAAAAATAAACAAAAAAAAAGTAGTCTCTGTTTTAGTTTCCACTGCAAATGCTGCCTAGGAAGTCTCCCCAGCCAAAGGCAGAAACAATGATCAACCCATACAATGAACCATCAGTAAATTACCACCAAATCATAACACAGATTCTGAGTCATTGCAGACATAAATCTTATTGAAAAGCCTGGGCTCAGCTGGTTCTCCTGTCTATCCTTCCCACGGCTGTATGCCATTTGAATGGAGGTGAGATGGTATAACTGCTGCCCAAAATGCCACATTTTATTTTTCTTAAAAAAAGTTGATTTATGTATTCCATGAATGAGAAACATAGAGAGAAATAGAGACACAGCACCGTTGACAGGGTCTTGAGTTGTGATCCACACCCAGCTTCAGCCAGCCCCCATCATTGGCATAAATATGCCCTTACATACTCAGAGATGTCTCTGGAATGAACTGGTAACTTTCCCATATGGGTTTGCATTATAGAGCATCTTGCTTGACCACTGTAACACCATCCAGTCCCCAAAATCCACTAAAATTTACTATCTTGTTTCTTTATCAGCTCCCCTCTCATTACTGTATGTGTTCAGGTAGTCGGTAGGGATTTAACAGTTGATTTGTATGGTTTCACCAACTCAGTAGTATTCTTCATTACAGGTCTTGATTCCTGGAACTTCCTTCCTGCATCTGCCATGACAATACTCACAAAGCAAAGGTTTTTGTTTTGTTTTGTTTTCTTGTTAGAGAGTATATGCACTAATCAGAGAGATGGAGAGTGAAATGTCACCCACCAAAAGGAACGATCACATCGCTATTCCCTTCTCCTCCATGTGTCCCAGCTTTGGGAATTTTGGAAATGCACACATTCACGCCTCCCATGTACGCACACATAGCTTGCTTGTTAAGCAAGGTACCAGGTCTGGGACTCCAGCTTTATGTCCGGCCTTGTGAGATACTGCAAATTAGCCTCAAGGCTATGGGGCCGACCTGCAAAGATTAATACTAAGGGCCTGCCCAAGTTTTTTTATTGATACAATTCAATTTTCTTTATTACCATTCTTTACAGGTAATTCAATAAAACGTTTTATTTTCATTTTCTGTATTCAATTGCAATATTTTACTAATTTTGTATTTATAATTTTTACTGCTTAGAAAAATTCTCATTAATATTGTCATTCTCCTTCATTCTTAATCATAATCATATTTTTCCATGCCATTTTCTTAACCAGCTTTAGTGTTGGTTAATAAAAACAATTCTCTGCATTATTTCTCAAGAAATTTGAGATAATTCTATCTCTCCGGTCATGCTGATTACCATCTTTGACTACAGAAATCAATAGTCTTTGTCCTTGAGAAACTTGAAATCTGATTGCAAGAACAAACTAATTGGTAAATAAAAAGCATAAATATAATTTTATTTAATTGAGTGGCATGATGGTTAAGGTGCTGGAGTCTCACATGACTAACCATGCTTTGAATCTGGGATACAGCAGCTTGAAAGTTACTCTGGGCACATGTGCGTGCGTGCCCAAAATCTCAAAGGAGATTGGAGGAGAAGGGATTGCAACGTGGACATTCACCTGCATACAACCTATGGTAAAAACTTTTCAAAATTTTTTATTTAGTTGGTAATAAGTTTCATTTTGTTTCTCTATAAATTAAATGAATGGGAAGAGAATCAGGCATAATTAACTTCTTTATGTAGACTTTTCCCAAAATATGTAATCTAGATCATTAAATTTTAAACTAGAAATATTATAGTCCAATGAAATTTTGAGCTATTTAAAAAAATTCATATATTTATTTTAAAAGCCAGACTTAGGTGCTACATGAACAAATCACAAAGTTGGCAATTAGTGTATAATGAACAAAAAATGTTACAGTCATCAGCTATATACTTTTTTTTTAATCTATTTTAAAGTTAGTAGTGTATTCACTGTAAATTTTAAGTTTGACCTTGTTTTTCAAGTTGACAATATTAGGACTTGACTTTCTATTGGAAAACATTTTAAAATAATAAGTATCTTCTTTATGGGTGTTCTTTAGCTCTCAAGACATAGTTTCTTAAAGTTTAAAAAGTCAAATAAGTTCATATTTTTGTCTATTCTCTTAGCTTGATCTTGTTATTTATTTGTTCATTTATTTTTGTTAGAAGGTGCATTTGTTCACCAGAGGTAGGAGAAAGAGAAAGAAAGACAGGGAGGGAAAGTGAGAAAGCATCTGCCCAAGAGGGATGATCACACCAAAATCTCTTCTCCTACATTGCTCCTTTTAGGATACCGGGTACTCAAACACGGTGCCCCATGCAGTTTTCAAGCTACCATGTCCCTGACTCAAATTGCATTGTTGGCCATGTGAGATCCAGCCATCTTACCCATCATCCCACTGGGAACTCTAGCTTCATTTTCAAATATGTTATTTATCGTATTTGATAAAGACGGTGAGATATAGTCTTTGACGCCATTTTACAAGTTAATAATTATCAATGATTTGATAATTTTGGGGTAATAATCTGTATAAAACACACCTGTAAAAGCCAATCTAATAAAGGTCTTCAGGTCTTAACTCAGGTTCATGAAGATTTGCACTAAATTTTTTCAATGTAAATGAACTAAGGTACATTCAAAATTAAAAAGTAAAATAAATAACCAAATAGTACAATTTCTTCTAACGTCACTTTAAATGCTAATGAAAAACATAAATGTCAACTCTATGAGCCAAGTAGCCATGTACAATCCAACACATTTTTTTTCATTACTTTCTCAAACTAATCTAACCTATTCTAATATAATATTATTTGGGATATTGTTATAAGAAATGTTAAGACTTTTATTTCTGATCAATTGAAGAATTAGATTTAAACTCTATGTCCACTTTCTTAGCAAAATAAACTTGACATTTGATAGACCATAGTCTACTTTCTTAGTTGGCAGATGGGCATATGTACTCACAGGAGAGAGACAACACTCCCTCAATGGGGAGTGGTCACACTGTAATCCTTTTCCCTCTATCTCTCCATCCCATCAGAATTTAGGGAATGGATGCGTATGTACCCAGTGTGTTTGCAAGCTGTTGGGGCCAGAATGTGAACTGTGGTTGACCATGTGGGATCCAGATTCTGATGCATTGAACTTAAATACTATGCTACAGGTTCACCCCAACTCCATGCTTTTTTACTAATGACTGCATACCACAACTCTCCAAAATTATTTGGGCAGATTAGGGGGAAAAAAAATTCTGCCCGTTATGTGGTATGAAAGGTAAAGCACTGGATCTCACATAACTGGTTGTGTAGTTCAAGTCCTGTACCTGGTGACTTGAAAATCATGTTGGGTACATGTACATGCATGCCCCAAATCCCAAGAAGAGAACAGAGAAGAAGGTATGGCTTCATGGTCATCTCCCAGGAGAGATGATTTCTCACTTTCTCTCTGTCTGTCTCTCTCTGGTGTGCCCACACATCCTATATCAAAAACTAGGGGAAAATTAAAAAAAAAAAACACAGAACAACTATTATCTCTAGTCTAGAGCACTAAAATGCAGATTCTGTTATACTAGAAGAAAGATTCCTGACATTAATATTTGCGATTAAATTTAAAAAGAATTACAGGTATTTTCTGCACCTAATTTTCAAACTTCGCGTTTTCAGAGGCCTACAGGCAATTTCAAAATTGTATATGTAACAAAAATTGTAAATATTGATAGAGTGAAATAAAATATCTATTTATAGTGTCTATCCTATTTTCTTTCTTTTTTTTTTTTTTTTTAGAGGTTTCTGCTATAGGGTGTGTGTGCTCGCCAGACAGACAGAGAGAGACAGAGAGACAGAAAGCGAGAAATCACCCCCCAGGGGGGATGGCCATGCCGCGATCCATTCTCCTCCATTCTCCTCTTGGGATCCTGGGGCATGCACGCACACGTGCCCGGTGTGAATTTAAGCCGCCAGGTCCGGGACTCGAACCACGGTCAACTACATGGGAGTCCAGCGACATAGCCATTATGCTAACTGCTGGTCCCCTATCCTATTTTCTATATATAAATAAATGAACAAAGGAAAACATAAAAATTATAAGATTAAAATGACAAACTATTAATAAAAGTAATTACATTTCAGTGCTGAAAATATTAAAGTTAGCAAATTAAATTACAGAATGAAATTATTCACCAAAAAGCATTCTTTAATTCCACACTAATGCTTAACCCTGTGAGAGTTACTATGGAATAAAAGGGAACTATATTATCTAAATATTACACATTTCATTTCTCTTTTTCAAGACCATTTTAATAGTAGTATGCTATTTTTTATAATAATTTATTTTTATTAATGAATTAATTATTTAATTTGACCAGAGAGAGAGAGAGAGAGAGAGAGAGAGAGGGAAAGTAAGAAAGCAAGGTGCCAGGTACAGGAATTGCACAGTGGTTGGACATGTGGGAGTCCAGCACCTTAACCACCATGCCACTTGCCAGCCCTGATAATATGTGATTTTATTCTTACATTTTGTTTTGCTTTATTTTAAATGAAAAAGCTGGATTTGTGCTCACTGATGTGAAGGAGAATGAATACCATTAGGAATTGTTAGGGAACAGGTTTTCAGCGTAGCACTATTTTTTGACATCTTCTTGACAATATGATATTTGGGAGCATATAATCCAGATGCACCATGGCTTTTAAGAAATTCATAAAACTGGACCTGAATACTATGAATTATAATGAGAAAAATCACTATTAAAAAGAATGTGAGAGGGCCAGCAGGTGGCATAGTGGTTAAGGTGCTGGATTCCCACATGGGCAACCTAGTTTGAGTCCCAGACCCATGAGTATTCAACTATATGCTAGATGCATGTTCATGTGTTCCCCAAATCCTAAGAGGAGAATGGAGGAGTTTAGATCATAGCATGGACATCTCCCCTGGGGAGAGGAGTGATGTGTCACTTTCTCTCTCTCTGTATCTCCATACGCTATAGGAAAAATCTCTCTACAAAAAAAAAAAAAAACAAAAAAAAAACAAGAAAAAAAGAAGAAGAATGTGTGAAAAGAAGATATTATTAGAAATAGAAGTTGTTGGTAGTAGGGCTGATTTAAAAGAGACGTCTTTCAACTTTGTTTATATTTTTATCCACAGTGTATATCCTCGTATCTATGAAATATATAATCACTTCCTGTTCATATACAAAGTAAATTATAGTAAGGACTCGAACTAAAGACCTAAAAAGGTAAGTGTAAGCTCAAAAATTTTTATTTGAAAAACATTAAAACTATTAGTTTCCTTTCAAAGGCATCATCTTTGAAATCAGAGAAAAGTAACACAATTTTTTTCCTGCCATAAGAGAAAGGTGTGCTCATGATTTATTAAAGTTATCTGTGAAGCGACAGATTAGTGAAATATTATTCAAACTAATTTCTCTCATACTTATAAAACTTTACTCCTTACAGTGTATAAAGTTCCCCACATATCAATGACATCTATATTTTCACATCAATAGAAAAGGTCAATTTTATAAGAAAAGTCTAATATTTAAAGACATGTCAAAGTCTTTATTTTAAAAATACAGTCCTTTGTCTATTAAAATGATTCTCAGACTATAAAAACTATAAAATGTAATTATATATAAACATAATTAAATTACGAATAAGGCGACATAAAAATATTACAGTTGTCATCCAACTAACCTTTGCAGAGTAGATTCATTTATTTTTACACTCCTGAAGAACTTTATTTCAAGTCTGAAAAATATATGTATTGCTTTGTGACTAACCATTTGATGGCCAGCAGTTCTCTTTCACAAAATAAATATCCTCTTTGTGGGATAAAATAACCAAATGCACTTGCCCCTAAAAGAAAAGATGTCAGGTTTTTGTTTTTTGTGTTTTTTGTTTGCTTGTTTTTGTTTGTTTGTTTTCTAAAGGTATACCTCTGGAAAATGAGAAAGCGACCCCCATAGGGGATGCTCATGCCACAATCTCTTCTCCTCCATATCTCTCTTCTTTCAGGATTTTGGTCACACATGCTTATATGTCTGGTATGTATTTCAAACCACTAAGTCAGTAACTCAAGTCATGCAGTTAGCCTGGTAGAATTGGGCTAACACATCACAACCTGGTCCTGCTTTACTTTTCTATTTTAAACTACCCATCTACTCTTTCATGTCACCTCCAGTATTTTCTTTGATTTTGTTCCAGTATTTCTACCTTTTTTCCTTCTTTTATTTTTACTTTTTTTAGGGTTTTTGTCATAGGGTGCATGTGCTTGCAGAGAAGCAAGAGAGATGGTCAGAGGGAAAGAGAGAAATCATCCCCCAGGGTGGATGACCATGCCTCAATTCCTTCTCCTTCAGAATTTTGGACACATGTGCACACATGCATGGTATGATTTTCCAGTCTCCTGGTCCAGGACTTGAACCACAGTTGGCCATGTAGGATTCTGCCTTAACTACCATGCCACCTACTGGCCCTCAGTTTATTTTACCATTAAAATCACCTCTTTTATTTTTTGGTTTTCATTTAAAAATTACTCTTGTTCTAAAGGTTCCACACATTATTATTGGCCAGTCCCCACCAATTTACATTCATTCTCAGACACATCTGCAAGTTTTTACTCCTCTCAGATCAGCCCTTTCTACTTGCCTCTCCTTTGTGGGGGGCTCCCTCCCTTACTTGGGAGAGTTACAACCTCTGCTATTAATAAGACTGGGCCAGTGCTCGATCCCATGTGTTTCCTCTCAGGCCTGCCTACACCTTTCTAAATACTTTATTAGACCGTCTTCAAGTTATACTAATTTGAATGTACCAATTATTTCCAGCTGGAAAATTGCATAAGATGAAGAACTTTAAAACATATGTGAAGAAATCATATTTAAGAATTTATTTTGGTTCAAAAAAATTAAAATCTAAGCATAGTTTCTGTAATATGCGTTTTTCCATGAACTTGTTGAAGAACCCTTGTAGAAAGACATATTTCCATGATTATTGTGCTAATTTAAAAATGTAGTTATAAAAATGTGGTTTCGAAAATTAGATAATCAACTCTCTAACCATGTGAAAATGACATATTTAAATTTATTTTGAAAATAAAAGTCTGACCTTTTCCTTAGATGCATATGAGATTCAATCCATTCCTACAAACTTTATTATAAAGTCACCAATGATTACATACACACACACACACACAGAGACTCCAAGAATGTGAACTACATTAGAATCAGTACAATCAAACAAAGACAAAACAAGAACCAAAGGAAAAATATTAAGAATAATTTAAGGAAGAAAACATATGATACAGTGACCAGCAGTTAGCGTAATGACTATGTCGCTGGACTCCCACGTAGTCGACCACGGTTTGCATCCCGGATCCGGTGGCTTAAAACTCACACCAGGTGCGTGTGCATGCATGCCCAAGATCCCGAGAGGAGAATGGAGGAGAAGGGATTGCGGCATGGCCATCCCCCCTGGGGGGTGATTTCTCACTTTCTGTCTCTCTGTCTCTCTCTGTCTGTCTGGCAAGCATGCACGCCCTATAGCAAAAACCTCTCAAAAAAAAAAAAAAAAAAGAAAGAAAAAGAAAACATATGATACAAACAAATGTTATTATTTAATCAAAGTTAAACTAAGGCATCAAAACTTTGCTCACTTAAAGTAATTATTTTCCTCCAAAATGTTTTCCCTTTCATATTAATACCACCAACTGAACAACTCAAAATTGAAGTAAAGCTGTGAACCTAGAAGTGCTCATCTTGCTGAGCTGTCTGAATCCAAATTGTCACCAAGATTTCAGTTGTTAACATCTTGAACATCTCTGTGATATATCCCATAGTATTGATTGTGATACCACTGCCTTGAGCTGTGCTCTCTCTAGCTCCCAGCTGAAAAACTGCAACATTAATCTTAATTATTTACCTGTCATGAAGTACCTGTTTAGTTTAATGTAAATAAATTTTGAAAATACGGGATCAGTTCTCTTCTTATAGCTCCCTATGGAAGATAACATTGACTAGAAGGAGGTGAGATTTAAATATACCCATCGATTTCAGTGGCAAGAAATTCTAGCTAGAAGTAAGAGCCAGGGGAATGGCGCTAAGGTGGGAAACACCTGTCATAGTAAGGAACAGAGGTGACGCCAGTGCATGATAGGAGTTAACTAGGTAAAGAAGAGGGTAGTAAGAGAAGGGACTGAAGTTAGTCATCTGCTGAAATCAGATGGCCTGCCCAACATGGAATTTACATTTACTTAATCTACTAATGTTCTATTGCCTAAAACTTACTTATGTGTTCACAAATACCTGCAAAAGAGACTAAAGAGAGATTACTGCAGTCTGTTTGTACTTGATTGGCCATTTACCAAGATAAACATTTTTACCAAGAACACATTAAACACCAAGGTCAGAGAGTTTCTATTACATTGTATGTGTTGTGTGTTTGTGTGTGTGTGTGTGTGTGTGTGTGTATGTACGTGGGGATAGAGAAATGTGTGTGTGTATGTACTTGGGGATAGAGATATAGAAATGTTATATTTTTAAGTTGGACTTTATGGTTTTGATTTAAGAAATGGCCGTGGTGGATTATTGCAAAGTCTTCTCTCACTGTCTATAAGCTTGTAGATTCCAAATATCATCTTACAACTAATTTGTTAGGTTATGGGGCTCCTAGGTGGAATGGTGGTTAAATGGTGGCTAAATCTCACATGGCTAACTTCACAGTTCTAGTCTTGGACCTGACAGCATAAAAATCATTCCATACACGTGTACATCCCTGCCCAACAATCTCAATACGAATGGAAGAGAAGGAATAGCAGCATGGCCATCCCTCTAGGAGATAGTCACTTTCTCTTTGTCTCTCCAGTGAGTTAAAGGGTCCTATGGCAAAAATCTAAAAAGAAAGAAAGAAAGGAAAAAAGAGAAAAAAAAAAGTTATTAGATTATATTATCATCAATTAAAAACTTTAATAAGATATTGAACCAGGACTTTTGGAAATCGTTTTAGAAAATTATATCTGATATGTGTTTGTAACTTTCTATGTAGCTAGATAGCAAACTGTCTTTTAAAATTATGGGTTTATTTATTTACTATTTAGTTTTCATGAGTCAGGCTTTGCTTCAAAAGAGTGAATTGTGTGAGTCTTACGTTTAAAGAGAAAAGTCAATGGGACAAACTGAAGTGACTCATTCAAAGCATGTAATAAGATCTTTAAGTGCAGATGATGTTATGCATAAAATTCTTTTTAATTGCTAAAAAAAGAGTGGAAGGTAACAGATGGCCAGCAAAAAAAAAAAAGATGGGATTTAAGTAATCAGGTCTGTTATTGACTAGGAAATAAAAATTTAACTGAAATGTGCAAATAAAATGCAAAAATATGGCCGATAAAAATAGGATTCTCTAAAGTTCATGATGTTTGTAAAGAGGTTTTTTTTGTTTGTTTGTTTGTTTAGTTGCCAGAGGGCATGTACACTCATCAGAGAGAGACAGAGAAAAAGAGGAAGAAGGAGAAAATGCTCTCAATTAGGCATGGTCACCTTTCAATCCCTTCTCCATTTCTCCATCTTATCAGGATTTAGGGCATGTGAGCAAGCATGCACAGTATGTTTTTCAAGCCTCTGTTGCCAGGACTCATATCATAGACCATTGTGTAGTTTCTGGCTTCCTTTACCTATCAGGCCATGGACCCAGTCCAGGACACATTTTTATATGCAAAAAAGAAAACATGATTGAGGATGATGTTATATACATAAAGCCATGCTGAAGTTATGTCCTAAAATTCAACAACTTATAAATAAGGATTTGGGGGAGACAAAAAGAAAACAAACCAAAAAGAAAACAAGAATGATCACTTATTTATTATTTATTCCATATGAAGTTAATTTTCCAATCTAACAAAAATCACCAAGAACAGAACAACATTCTTTTCTCTTAGGAAAAGTAGATGATACAGTCTCCAAGTTTGGATAATATATACCTCAGACATTTAAAATGACCGTTATACTTGGAACACGTGCATCAGTACATTACTGTGCAGTACTCCAGCCTTATGAGAGGCTTTGGTTCTGATTCCAAGTTGACCTGAGCTGACCTGAGCACACTATGCACACCCTGACTGGGAGGCAGGCTAGAAAAAGGATTGTGACGTGACAAGTTTCGGTTGAGAGTATAGCTGAGCTTCAAGAAGGTACCATACCATACTGGGGGGTGTGGGGGAAGGAACCTTAGTAGCTTAGCTTCATATTGATAATGACAACAGACTAGCCCCTAAAGATAATTTGTTTCCCTGACACTAACTGACTTTGCTTTACTGTTTAACTTATGAAAATATCACCTTAATCATAACTTGGCAGATTGTTCACAGGAACTGGGCCCTGAAATTATGACATCATCTCAAAAGAGTAGATGTGTCTAACAAAACAAAAAAAGAAAAAGATGCTAGCCTTGAGAGCAAGAGGAGCACAAGTGTAAAGAGCCACTTTGGTGCCAACAAGTCTTCATATGGCCAAGATGACTGATTGCCATGCAAAACAGCCCTCTCCTTTCCTCTCTTATCTTTCCTTTCAAATCTCTCCTAGTCTGAGACTTTGAAGATGGTTTTGAATATTAGTTTGTCATCTTCCCAGATCACTAGTTTTCTGAATAAAGCTAACTTTCCATTCCACCCAAATTTATCTCTCAAGGATTGGTCTTGGAGCAGCGGGCAGCCAAACATGGGCTTGGCCACTGGGCTGGACCTGCAGCTGGTCCAGTTACAAGAGTACCCGTCTTTCTTTTTTTTCATTTTTGTCTTTTTATTTCTTTTTCTTTCTTCCTTTCTTTCTTCCATTCTTTTTTCCTTCCTTCATTCCTTCTTTTCTTTCTTTCTTCCTTCCTTCCTTCTTTCCTTCCTTCCTTCCCTCTCTCCTTCTTTCCTTTATCTTTTTCTTCTGTTCTCTCTTATTTCCTGAAACATACAAATCAATAAACCTGGAAGGAAGGGAAGAAAGAAAGAAGAGAGGAAAAAGTGAAGAAGAAAGAAGAAAAATTTTAAAGATGTGGGTCTTTTATTTGGTATTGCTTTTTCATCTCAAGAGCTTTAGTAATTGGAAAGTAGTAGCTGCTAGATTGAAAGGTAAGAGACTTTGATAGGGTCTTGCAACTAAGAAAATCTTTGCTTCAATGATGTTGGAAAAGGCAGTCATGTGTAGCCTATTAAATCTTGCTGATTACAAAGGAGTGAGCGTCAAACCTGGAATATTTCTTTACACGGAGATAATAAACTCACATAGCCTACTTAGGGTGTATTTTCTACTTTGGGAATATCTTTCCTTGCCCACATTTGATCTCTCCTTAGTTCTGTATAAACAGGTGCATGATATGGCACCTGGAAAACTTTAATGATGTTATCTTTTCCTGAAGAACAGGATCATTTATTTTCAGCAAAGATGGGTACATGCAGACCACCCCACCCCTGCTTCAACTGCAGGTCAAAATCAGCCAGCCACGGAGACCCAAAATTTACTATTAGAGGCAATCTTGAGCTGCCTCTTCTCTATGTTAATAAAGTGCCATTCTATCCAGTGTTGTGTGAGTCATGCTTTTTTCTTGGTGACCCTATAAACCATGCGGTGGGTTGAAGTCCTAGGACAACCCCTCCTGGTGGTAGATGCTGTAAGGCTCTTTGCTATTTTCCACATAGCAAGACTCTCCCCATGAGGTGGTGACAGTCACAACTTCTTTAATAAGCGGATATACAAAGAGCACACAAGGAAAGCATCTTGAATTTTTTTAGTATATAAAAGTTAGGAGTGAGAGTGAACTGAAAATTAAATAGCTGGTTCAAAACCTAAAACGTAGATCAAATGATTTCTATCCTGACTGCTGGAAGGTGTTCTATTTCTTCCTTGTTGTTTAGCAGAGACAAAAATAAAATTCTCCTGAGGGTAGAAAATAGTATCCAGTGCCCCAAATGTTTCTGTATAATTATGCATGTATGTCTGGCATTGAATCAAGGTGAGAAGCACAGAAATGCACAAAAGTTAACTAAAAACAGGGTGAATAAATTAAAAATAGAAACAGATACATATATTATGGAATAGTCAGCTATTTTGATCCAGATATTAGAGTTGTTGAACATGGACTTTGAATGTAGTATGCTGAAAAAATTAAATAGCAAGGTGGAGAAATGTAAGAAAGTGAAAGACATGAAATGAAAAAGTAATTAAGAATTCAATTGACTGGGACCAGCAGTTGGCGTAATGGCTATGTTGCTGGACTCCCATGTAGTCGACCGCGGTTCGAGTCCTGGACCCAGTGGCTTAAAAACTCAGACCGGGCGCGTGTGCGTGCATGCCCAAGATCCCAAGAGGAGAATAGAGGAGAAGGGATTGCAGCGTGGCCATCTGCCCTGGGGGTGATTTCTCGCTTTCTGTCTCTCTGTCTCTCTCTGTCTGTCTGGCGATCGCATGTGCCCTATGGCAAAAACCTCTCCAAAATAAGTAAATTAATTAATTAATTTAAAAAAAAGAATTCAATTGACTATCAGTACTTTAGACAGCAAGCACAATACTTTGCATAAAGTATGTTGGAGAAATAAACACGACAAAATGAGAAAAGAATTCACCACAACTTTTATACTCCACTGAATGCAGATTGAGCTTCAGCATAGGAAAATGGATTCCATCGTTCTTTGGTTAAAACAAGCTGCTAGAAATGTATCCCCACATTAGAGATGGGTCTTACCATGTCCATCACCACATAATTACATTCCTGTACTATTTAACCTATGTTCTGTCATTGTGGTCATGAGAAAGTAGCTGAGCTTCAAGAAGGAACCAAAATAACTTGATATTAAATGTCACATGATAGACTAGCCCTTAAAGATGCTTTGCCTCCCACAATTAATGCAGTTGTTCTTTAATGAACTTTAGTTGTAAACTCATATGGAATTTAGTATTAATATTAATGAAGTAATACTGATACATGTAGACTCCAAGATAAGCTATGATGAGACTTAAACATGCTTTACTTTAAATTCTGCA